>JAIUCV010000047.1:617339-1865612 GCA_026724425.1 Erythrophleum ivorense | reverse complement strand
GTGATTTGATAAAAATTAATAAAGTCTAAATGGAGTCAGGAACGAGAAATACTAAACAATATATTTAACTTGGTTGAACTTTTAGCCTACAAATAAAGGTGATAAAGAAATTCACTAATAAAAAAATAAATAAAGATACGAAAGTGATTTTACTAAATACTCAAGACAACACCCTAAATATATCCAAGTACCTCACAATGTTTTCTCACGAAAGGTTTGTATAATCTCCATATAAAATACACAAAGAGGACACACACATGAACACAAGCTTGCAGCCAAATGCCTCAAGCTCCTCCACCTTGCTCTTGCATGCTTCTCAATTGGTTATTATTCTAGCATATTTATAGAACGAAGGAAGGCTAATATGGGCAATGGAAAAAAGTGCTGGTAAGAGGTCGTCTGTGCAAGATAAGTTAAACTATCTCCACAGGCTATAGAAGTTTTGTAGGAAAAGTACATTTTTGTCCACAAGTAATCAATATCCTGTAGAAAAAAATAAAATTAAGGTTACACTCAAAAATAATAATACACTTAATCTATGAAAAGATGTCAAACATTTTTTAAAAGTGTCTCTAATATATTAATATATTTATTCATTATTAGCTTAGTCTACTTATTTAATATAGATTGGGTTTATCTAGAATTTTTCACCTATAGCTAATAGTATATATTTGTTACGTAGTTTAATGTTAAGTAGGATTTCAAATATACAAAAGACCATTTCAGTTTTTGGGATTCAGCATCTATCAAAGTAATCAATTCTTGAACCTGGTTTTGGAGTAACTAACTCTTGAGAAAACTGAACAGTCAAGTTCATTTGTACGGTGTAGCATGTTTAGGCTCCTGAATCTAGACTATAATCATGGATAACTAAGCCTGACTTGAACATTGAGCTCTACATTGGGGAAGTTTATAGGAAGCCAATCATTAAGAGGACAAAACCTCACTTCAATTTCATCATCAAAGCCATATTTTTCACTGAGAACTCCCTAGTTCCTTCACAAGATCATTAGTAAAAGGGTAAAAAGATGCCCTGCATAACTAGGCTTGTAATTTGAACACAATTTTTTGGAGATAAACAAGATAAAGAAAATACTTTGCTTCCTGAAATTAAATTCACAATGTCCTTAGACCTTATATTTCTTAGTTTACCATAGGAAGAAAAAAAGAGGATAGGGATTAAGTGCATAAATTCGTATATACATATAACATATAAGTAGATTATATGGAGAATAATAAAAACTTAAAAATGTTTTCTGTAGTGAGATTCACTGGCATAACCCATTTATTGACTCCTTAAGTAGCTACTTAGTAAATTAAATTTAAGAATTTCTAGAGGAAATCCTTAGTAAAACCAATTGAGCAATCATTTTCAATCCCAATCTTCAACCCTCCCGTTTCCACTTCTCCCAACACCCAACCGAGTAACAAGTACTAATTCTCCTGTGAAGAGAAGGGAAAAAACAAAAAGCAAATCTAAGCTAAATGAAACTAAATTCAAATTGTGAACGTTTTATTTTCTTGTGCTTGTAGGTGTTGCCCCTGATGAAGACTCTCACATTCAACATAATTTGCTCTCTTCTGTTTGGTCTCGAGAGAGGAAAACAAAGAGATCAATTCCTGGATTGCTTCCAAACCCTGATAGGAGGAATTTGGTCAGTCCCCATTAACGTGCCTTTCACACGCTACAACCGCAGCCTCAGAGAAAGCGCAAAAATTCAAAGCATGTTAAAGGAGCTTGTGCAAAAGAAGAAGATTGAACTCAAGCGAAATGGGGCGCTCCCTCAACAAGACCTCATCACTTGCTTGCTTAGCATGCACGACGAAGAGGAAAAAGAAGTACTCACTGAGAAGGAGATCATCCAGAATGCCATGCTTGTTATGGGTGCTGGATACGAAACTACCGCTATTCTTCTCACTTTCATTGTCCGTCTCTTAGCTAATGAACCTTCTATTTGTGCAGCAGTTCTTCAAGGTATGCATAAATTAGCGTATGTTAAAGATTATAATTTCTTACAGTACAAGCTTTTAAGTTAAAATGGTCTTTGGTTTGATATCAAAGTTTCTATGACCCAAGTGATCAGCACTTCTATCCTCCTACTAGTTGGTTTGTGTTTTTGTTCACACTTCAAGCTAAAAAGAGCTTTTCTTATGAGGGAAAATGGTGAGTGTGGTGTGTAAGAAAGGAAGGAAGGCGACCCTCTTCGTATGTCATCAATAAATCTCCTAAGCTTTTAGATTTTTTTTTTCTGGAAAAAATTTAGGATTAAGATGGATTATTCCATCTCCAAAGCATAGGATACGCATGGTCAATGCAGTTTGATCTTATCTATCGAAAAACCTCTTGTTGAATTACATTTTTAAAGTTTATCTATTTTGCTGTAAGGACTTCCAAGTGAGAAGCTTGACTGTTTGATGGTATTTCTTGACATGAACAGATGGAAAAAAAGAAAAAAGAATAGGCCAACTATTTGGTTCACTAAAGTAGTTTTGGTGATTCTTCTTCTTCAAGATCAAAGAAAAGATGCCTAAATATATTTGGGATTTTGTGGTTGCAGAACAGGAAGAGATAGGAGAGAGCAAGCTCCCAGGAGAGTCTCTTACATGGGAAGACCTTGCCAAGATGAAGTACACCTGGAGAGTAGCAAGTGAAACTCTTAGGATGTTTCCTCCTGGCTTTGGTGGTTTTAGAAAGGCCGTGAAAGATATTGAGTATGGTGGATACCTTATACCCAAAGGGTGGCAAGTAAGTGAAAATCTCCTCCGCCAATAGCAAAATATATTTCACTTCAAGAGGAAAACCATATTTTGGTTCCGATAGAGTAGTAGACTTTTAATTTGGTCCTCTACAAATAATTCCTTTCAATTTAGTCCCTCAATTATTAAAATGCTGGCAATATTGTCTTTCCATTTCATTCTCATCAACCATTTAATGACACATAATTATCTGCTAGCTTGGATATTATCTGCCACCAAATAACATCTAAATCAGTAGACTGTAAAGTATGATGTTATATTTTAGATGAAAATGGGATAGAAAGCCAATGTTTCAAGTATTTTAAAGATTTGGAGACTATTTTGTTTTATGAAAAAAAAATGTGACTGGCCAAATTAAATGTTTACCTATCTGTCGAGGTCCAAAGTAGGGTGTCCGCTTTCAATATTTCACCATAAAGCTAATAGCCTCTTACTATTTTGATTTATAGATCTTCTGGGTTACAGCAATGACGCACATGGACAATAACATATTCCCAGAACCATCAAAGTTTGATCCAAGTAGATTTGAGAACCAATCATCCATACCATCCTACTGCTTCATCCCATTTGGTGCGGGACAGAGAATATGTCCAGGATATGAGTTTGCTAGGGTTGAAACTCTGGTGGCCATCCATTATTTGGTGACTCGCTTCACTTGGAAGCTATGTGCAGACAATTTCTTCAAGAGAGATCCAATGCCAGTACCAACTCAAGGCCTACCAGTTCAAATCTGGCCAAGAAAACTGTCTTAGCTCTCACTTTAAGAAAAGTTACTTTTACTTCTTCTGTTATAGGAGAAAAGTCAGACTAGCGACTTTTTATCCAAATTCCCACCCTGCTAGCCACCCAAGCTAGCATCAGTAACAGAAATGCAAGTTTCTTTCACTGTTTATGTAGGGGTCCTTTTTTTCTTTTATTTTTATTTTTATTTATTTTTCTGATGACCCCATGCAATGTGCCAACGGGGGGTGGTTGCAGACCTAGTTAGTGATATATATATATATATATATATAACATGCTGTAAACGTGAACGCTAACATCAATGTTTTAAAAACAGGAGGAAACATTAAATCACGATAAAGAATCATTTATGATTTAATAATTTAACCATGATTGAACTAAAATTAAATTATTTTTCTAAATATATATATAAAAAAGTATAAATATATATAATATTTTACAATTAAATTAATACATATATTATAAAATAGTACTTAAAATAGATAATTTAAAAATTGTAAAAGATAGTTAAAATATTTTATATTTGATAACAAATCCATCTAAAATTAATTAATTAAAATTTATAAAACATTATCAATTTCTATTACAAAATGTTAAGACTCTATTTTTAAACAAAAAAATAAAAAATCAATTTTTGACCGACTCAACCAAGTTTTACCGATTTTCTTGGTTCTTGATTGGTTTTTTTTTCAACCAAGATCAAATAAACCAATTCCATGATCGGTGCATTGCTTTTCCGATCTGACCAGCAAGTTTGATCCGATCTCCATAACATTAGTTAAAAATAGCTTTACCATATAACACTGTTTCAATCAAATACAGAGTACGCATGTGCAGTAGTTACAGCATCAAGTTCAAGTAGTTTCAACACACAACTACGTAGTAGAAAAAGCACAGTAAAGTAGCTTCAAGAGTTATAGCATCAGTAGAGTATTTTAAACACCTAAAAAGAATAAAGCACAGCACGCAATCAATATCATGTACCTGCTTCCTCCTCTCTGTTGTTGCTCTGCTTATTGTGTTTTAGATATGCCTTTGAATGTTTAATAAACTTTAACATATCTTTAATTCTGATTTCCTTAATGCTTTTTTAAGTATTTTTTTAAATTTATGTAACGATTTTCCCATTGCGAAATGAACAAAATACAAAATTTCATCACTTCTATCCATAAGATATTGATAGATTATTATATAAGCATGACAAATTGAACATATTTATTTGATGGCAGAAATCACGTCTTCTGTAAAATTAAAAGAAAAGAGGAAGACAACAACAACAAATTTTGAAGTACATGATTAAAGATAGAAATTGTCAATTTATTGAAACTATATGTTCAAAATTAAATGAATATCGTGTGTTGATTATAGCAAATAAAAATGTAGATATTTAAGGTATTATTTATTTGATGGTAGAAACCAAATTATTTATAGTTTAGAAGGAAGAAAAAACCACAACAGTGATAAAAGCTTAAAGCACTGGAACTAAAATGCACCTGTTGGTCTTGTAAGTTGAATTCCCTTGTACCATCAATAGAACAACAACAGAAAGAAACAGTGGACAAAAGAAAATTCACTTATGTTTCATGTTCTAAATAAACTGATTCTATAAGATTCCGATGCTTGTATATTGCTTTGCCAGTTATCTATATGCCAAAGTCTATGATCTAGAAGTAGGTGAGTGGGTAAGATTTTTTTTTTTTTGGGCCAGAAAAGATTAATATCATTAAAAAAATAGCCACGAACAAACAATTATCAATACAGCAATAAGCAAAAGCAAAAAGGAACACCAAACAAACTGACCAAACAAGAGACAAAAGACATAACAAAACCAAATTAACAGAAAAACAACAAAACAATAACAGAAACATCCAATTAGGATGAAAGAACCATTAATGCTAAATTTTAGTTGGTCAACAACAAGAAACTTCCAATTATCCAACAATCTTCTTCCAACCCCAGGGTCCTTCGAGGCAACCATGAAGCCTTTAGCCTCATAGAATTCATTCAAAAATACCATTCCACCATTCAAAACTCTTGCTGGATCCACCATGCCTTCTTGAAAACATTACACTTATCTTTCCATAATCTCTAACAACGACAAGCAAATTAACAAAGGCCTTATTATATTCATCTCGTTTTCCCTTGATTTTAACAACAAATCATAATACCGAGAATCAAATCTTGTATTCATTTCCTTTTGGATGGTTAAAGAAAGAGGACTTCTAAACCTTACTTTCTTAGTCCAAGGGCAAAGCAACAGAAGGTGCAGTATAGTTTCACATTCAGTTCCACAAATTAGGCAAAAAGGGTTCTCAGCGCATTTTCTTTTAAACAAGGCCTCTCTTGTTGCAAGTGCACCAGACGTAGCTCTCCATATGAAATGCTTTACCATGGGAGGCATTTTCAATCTCCAAACAATATCCTAAACTCATTAGGAATTTTAGAAAAAAAAAAAAAAAAAGAAAGAAAGCAACTAGGTTTCAGTGGAAGATTTCTTTCATTAACGCCTTTAACTACTTTATACTCAAATTTAACATTGTATTCTCAATTTTTAGTATAAGGGCACACTAGTTTATCTTCCCTACCATAAAACAAAATGGAGACTTATAATAGACTAAATTACTTCTCCAAACATTCTGCCAACAATTAAGGGGAGATCCTACATGCCATTCACAATTAAATTAGCCACCAACATTCTCTATCTTCCTTAAATAACCTATCAAAAGTAATACTTCTACGAGTAATAGTAAGAATCCATTTATCCCCCCATATTTTGATAGATTTACCATCCACAGTTTGCTAACACAACTTTTATTTTAGCATATCTCTTCCTTCAAATGTTTGATCAAGCCTATGAAGCTTTTTGGCCTTTTTTTTGCATCAAGAAAATTTATCTTAGGAAAATACAATCCATTAAGTATTTTGACCCAAAGATCATCAAGGTTATGCAATAACATCCTTGCACTTTTAGCAATCAAAGCTGAATTGAAGTTTGCAAAATCTCTAAAGCCCAATTAGCCTTCCTATTTTTTTCTTTGTTAAAGTGCTTCAAACCTTCCAATGGATGTTTCCTTCATCTTTCTTCTATGCCCCCAAATCTTTAAGATATCTTTATCAAGTTTCTTACAAGATTTCTTAAGAAACTTTAAACAAGACATAGGATAAATAGGCACTGCATTGGCCACTGCTTTAATCAAAACTTCCCTTCACGCATGAGACAATAGGTTATGCTTCAAACTCTCACTACAAGAAAAACCAACAATTGCAACAATTGTTTCTAGACATAGCAATGGTTGTAAGCATTCTAAAACTTTAGCAGTGGTTACAAAATCTACTGTTAAAGGCTTCATTGTACATCACATTGAGATAGTCATTTTCAACTATAAGAATAATTATTGCAATAAGTTTACTGCAACGGTTGACATAACCACCACAATTAATGAAGTGAAGTTAACAATGGTTATGCCACAACCACTACAAAAACACACTTGACTTAGAGTGATAATTCCAACCATCATTAATGCAATTGTCACTATTTTTAAAAAAAAATTATATTTGAACCTGAATATAAACATAGCTAAAAATGATTTGTACACAATAATCACAAAAAATGTAAATTTTAAATTATAATTAGATATAAAATTAAATTAAAATTAAAATTAAAAATTAATTCTACTATATGCAATAATATTATCACAGAAACAAAAGTCTTACAAGTCAATAGATAAGGTATATAATTACAATACCATTTAACAAAAGATCCTATAATTCATAAATCTACTAATGGCCTTCTTCTTAATTGGAGGATGGTAGAGAGTGATCCACTACACTTGCTCAATGCCTACTCTTTTAATCAAGTACCTAAATTAAAATTATAAAATGTCATTGGAAACACATAAAATTAAATTACGAAAGATAAATATTGTTCAATGAATACATACAAATATTATCATTGGAGTTTGGAAAAAAAGCAAACTTAGAAGGCAAGTAACCTTGAAAATTTTAGAAAATAAAAGTCATAATTGTATCAAGCTTTCTTGCTTGCTCAGCCATCATTCTTTGTTGGTCATCCATCTTTGATTGCAGTTAAGAGACTTGACTCTCTAGCTTTGCATTAGAAGGAGTGGAAGAACTCATCCCACTATAAGAATGAGTGGAACGTCCAAACACTTGAAATTGGAAAACGTCTAATCTTAAATCTCGAACATAACCCCTGTGTTTCTAATTTCCTAGAGCAAAATCCAATGACTCTTTAAATGATATTTCCCATAAAGGAAATATTGAACTAGATTCATGTGAAAAAATCTTTTCCTACATAACCACAATATTACCAAGACCATAATTATAATATTGCCAAGAATGACAAATTCCACAATCCATAATACTTTAACCAAATGAACTTATTACCATAACCCATAATCACAATATTGCCAAGTATGGCTCATTCAACAACCCATAATCACAACATTGCCAAACACCAACCACAATCACAAATATTGCCAAGTAAAACTAATTCCACAACCTAAATCATAATATTGTCAAATATTCTCAATTCCACAAACCCTAATCAAAATATTACCTAATCCATAAACCATAATCAAAATATCAAAAAGTATGGCTAATTCAATAACTCAACATCACAATATAGCCAATCACATAAACTATAATCGCAATATTGCCAAGTATAACCAATTCAATAGCTCATAATCACAACATTGTCAAAGACAAATCATAATCATAATTAAATAATTACAATTACAGCTCTGGCCTTATCATTGAAAGGAAGCCCATTTGACATTTTAATTGGCCATCCAAAATTCTCTCTTAGAGACTGGGTGCCCATATTAAGCCTTCTTTAAAATTATAGAAAGTATCTTCTTATAGAAATAACATTTCCAAGTATTGATTATTACAACCTAGTTTGACTTACCATCTCTACCTTTATATATGCAAGACTATTTGAGCTTTGGTATATGTTCTGATGCTCACTAGATAATGACACCGCAAGTGTACAGGTCATAGAAGTAGTACGTGATGAATCAAGGTCATTCCCTTAGAGAATCAATACGATTGGTGATTAGGTATTAGAGTTCTCATGTTTATTTTAGTTAAACAATCAAATTGTAATTGAGTTTTTATGAAAATTAATTCAAATGCAATTGACAATAATAAAAAATGGTTGTAGTTAAAGGTATGTAATTAAAAACACCCTAGGAATTTTAATCCCCTTTATCTACAATGTCAATCATTCCCCTTTCAATTAATTGGCTTAATGTAAATTTTAAAGTCAAGGTCTAATTGGGCGCAAATGTCTTTCAATCCATTTAAACTCCTATACCAACTCACTCTTGATATCTCAAAGGAGTAGTTAATACTTAATTAGGCATAGACCTTATCTTGACTCTCTAGGTCTCTTGAGTATATTTCTTTCTTAAGTGCAAATTAGATTATATCTAATCCTAAGTTGTTTAACCAATGGTCTATAAGCAATTCCCTTCTTTCAAAGGTTAATTACCTAATCCATAATCAAACTAAAGGAGGCCAATCAATAGAATGAACTATAATTCAGATTAAACACTAAAATCTTTAATAATCCACATAATCAAAAAGGGAAACAATCTCCAAGACTAAAGGTTCATAAAATCCCTAAGGGTTACAAGAATTAGCTGCTCATGGCTTGAAATCCACAAACAATCTCAGCAAACATATTAACTATCATCAACTAAAAGGGAAGATGGAATAGAAACACCTAATCAGAAGAATAAATGACAGAATCAATGAATTCCTGATCAAGTTGAAGCTTCCCCAACACTTTTCATGCATTTTCCTTTTCTCCTAGTCGGCCAGAACGTTCCCTCTTTTCTGAATAATGAAACCCTAGCCTCCTCTTCTCTATTTTAGCTCGTTAATCGAAGCTGTGCCTTTCAGAGGCCGATCTCGCTATAGCAAGGAGTGCTTCTTACTATAGCGAGAGCTCATAGATTCTCAAATTTCTGCTGCTTTCGCTACTGCTTTGCTATGGCGAGTTGCTCACTGGAATTTGCATGCCTCACGACTTCGCTATGGCAAAGTACTTTCTTCGCTACAGTGAAAATACATCATCGCTACAGCAAATTAAGTTCTAGTTGTAGCGAGAGTACTTGTTCCGCTTGTACTTTTCACTTTTCAGCTTCCCTCTCTTTTCTCAATTCTTTCTTCCTTCTTTTACTTTTCCTAAAATTAAAATCAATCATAGAATGAGGCTCAAACTGATAAAGATATTATAATGGAAATACTTTCTTTATTTTGTTTGATTGAATACATTTTTAACCCTATTAATCAAGAGAAAAGTGCTTTACCTCCCTAATTTAATCTCAAATGTATTTCTTTTTCATCCTAAATTAGAGAGTCATCATGGCCTTGTTTCCCTTTTCCATTTTCTTTGTTTTCTTGACCTTGTTCCTAACCAATGATAAAAGCATGCCTATAAGGTTAATAGTAAATTACTAAAAATGTTAAAAAAAAGTGCTATTACCTAAGTCTTTAGGTTCAGTTGGTAGGTTACAAATGTTGCCCACTAATCTTTACAAATTCCAAGTGGGACCTTGGAGATTAGATAATTCATAGTAGATATGCCATCATATGTTTTCTACCATAATCTTTGTTTATGATCCTTCGACTTAGTTCCAATTGATTTTAAGATATAACTTTTATGCCTATTGGTGTGAGCATCAAACTTAGCCATCAAAGTAAAAGATGAAAATTAACAAGGATACAAGAACAGAAGCATAAAAGTAGTTTAAATGCATCATAGTATTACCTGAATAATTTTTTTATACGTGTTCTCCTTGTATTCGTTATACATCATTGTCAATTGGCATAACTTATAGGAAATAAAATAAAGTCTTTCCAATGGGCCCTAGGAATTTGGCCTATTTCTAGTAGGTTGATTATTGTTGTTCCACTACAATATAACCTTTTAGCCTAAGGAAGTGACCAAGCATCATTTATTGTGAGGTCCCTTCTTATTACAATGCCATACTTCTCAATGAAACCAAAGTTAGCTTATGAATTTAAAGATACTTAATTTAATGAAATAGAATTTCTAGATATATTTATCAACAAAATCAACAATCCAAGCTTTTGTGGCGCTTAGTGTAACATCCCCAAATGTCCTAACTAATTAATTAAGATTAATATGAATTATTTAATCTGTTGCAAGTAGAATCATAAGAATTAGGAAAATTATGATTTTTGGACATCATAGAATTTTATTAGAACAACCAAGAATTTCATAGGAATTTTCTAAGAATTTTTACAGATTATTAGAAATTTATTGGAATTAATTGGGATTAATTCCTAATTATCAAATAATAAATAATTATATAGTAAATCTTTAAGGATCAAATTGCTAGAAACTCATTGGACCCTTAGAGGCCTAAAAATATAAGAAAAAAAAAATTGTGAAATAAAAATATTTAGATGAAAATTTAGATGTCAAAATATAAATACTAAAAGTGTAAGGTTCAATGTATAATTTTAACTAAGGACTAAAACAATTTTCATATGGTTAAAATAGGATTTTAACCAAAAAAAAAATAGAGGAGTTAAGAAGAGATCTTTACATGAAAATGACTATATTGATTATCAAAATAACTTTCATAGCTAAAACTTCTAACGAATCAACAATAAAAAGGAAAAAATTGAATCAAACTTTGGTGAACTTAAAACATTATTGTAGAAAGCAATAGAGGAAGTTAAGAAAGTAGCTTCTCCCTTATCACTCTATAAATGTCCTCTCCTTTCAACTATTACCTTTAATTAGATAACTAAGAAAAAAGTAGAGAGAGAGAAAAGAAAAAAGAAAGAATATGTGAGAGTGTGTGTGCGTGTGAAAGAGAGAGAGAGAGAAGGAGTGAGAATAGCAGCAAAGAAGAAGAGAAGAAGAAGAAAGACAAGGAGTAAGACTAGAAGCAAGGCAACAAAAACAAAGGTAAGAACACCTATCCCTAGTCCTTCTATATGGATGATAGCTATGGGTTGCAAACCATGTATCTTATGTCTTCTTTGCTTTCTTGGTTGCGGCAACAAGTAGAATGCTCCATCTTTATCCTCTTACATCTAGAAACTTAGTGTTTCCTTAAGAAGCCTGTATGGTTGTGCTAAAGTTGCAAGAAAAATAATTGAGAATGAAATTTATCTAAAAACCAACATAGAGTGGAAACTAGGCAATAGTTTTGTGGCTGAGACTATATATGCCAAATGGACTTAGAATGGTCTAAAATTTTATTATATTATGCTTATTATATAGGAGAATTATCATGCCAAATTTTTGTAGTTCATTTAGTCACCTAACTTAACATTGAAAATGCACCTATATTCAATTCAAGCCTTTTCAAGGTAGTTTTGCAAAATTAAAAAGTTAAGGGTTTAAACAAATCCTTTTTTATCTAGACTCTCTCTTATGGTTATCTAACAATATAGAATGCTTTGTGTCAAATTTGGCAAATTGTGGAGGTCTATACAAAAAATGGCATAAGTTGGAAGTTAGCTATAGAACTAATGCATGAAATAAAGCATTTTTGCTCTGCTCACACCACGACATCAAGGAGTAGCAGTACAGCACCCCACATTCTATCTAGAACTCATAGACAACTTAAAATATGATCCAAGCCATGTTGTCCAAGGGCTAGGCCATGACACCATTCCTTTTTTAGTGTTTTCATACATTTTTCTTCTATGTTTTGGTAGTTTGATGGGATATTTTTGTAGATAAGCTTAAAGACATTTAAGGTGCAAGTAAATGGACATAAGATGACAACTTTTAAACACTTATTTTGAACTATAGAGTTTGTTATGTGACAAATAACTCTCACTTTTAAATCTATAATAAAAGAATGGTCATGAAATGATTCTTTTATAATTTGTTATATAGATTGTTTGTGTATGTTTAGGGACTAGATTATTCTTAGGGAACCTCCAAGCTGATCAAAAAAGCAAGGAATTAAATATATTCTAAAGTAAAGAAAATATTTGTATAGACACATAAGTATATCTATAATTAAAGACATAAGATTTCTATATAACCATAATTAGAATCTTCATATAACTTAAACCTGTTTTCTAGACTTGAACCTACATGGACATATTTGTACCCTAAGACTAAAGGATATCAACGAGGACCTTAAAGACACTAAAAATAGAAAAGTCATAATAAGCTAATGGTTCCCCAAGAGTTTACTATTCTTAGACATTTTGTTCTTAGATAATTTCTTAGTAACCCTATCAATATGTTCTCATATGCTTGAGCTAGTCACCTCATTACCTTGTAATTGTTAAATATTATGATATATACATGTCTATATTATGATAAACATGTGCTAGTCTATATTTGATAATTGTAAGGAAAGAAGATATGTGCACTATAAATATGACTTGGATAACCTCAAATATTAATTTAAATAAGAATATGCTTATATGTGATGTTGAGCTCATTATGCAAGCATATATTAACATGCATGCTTAATTTAGAATACTTATAAATGGTTTGTAAGCATTACTAAATTAACATATCCTATTTCCTTTTTGCAATTGAAGACAAAGGTCATGTAATGCCCAATTTTCGTAAAAACGACGAAAATGAACCGGTTATAAAAGGGAGTCCTCTAAATAGAAAGATTTGAGACCAAATAAAATTAGAACAATAATCTAGACCTCAAATAATGAAAATTCAAGGCTCAAGGTGCCCTAAAAACAAAGCTAGAATAGCTAAACGAAAATTGATGAAAGCATTGTGGCATTTTTGTAATTTTAAGCACTTTTTAGAAAACTCATAAAAGGGATCTTTAAATAGGAAATTTGAATTTTTTAAGATTCTTAGAAATCCTAAAAACTATAGGAACTCCTAAAATGGTTTAAACCCTTCCGATTTACGTTTTGGAACATTGATTAACTCGAACTTTGACTAATTCATTCAAGAAGGTTTTTAATCTAATTTGGGTGAAGTCAAAGGCATTTTATAAGTTAGAGAACCCAAATATTATAATAAAAAAGACAGTTCTCAAACAGAAGTTGAAATAAGCCTAAAAGGAAATAGCCAAGAAAAGAGGACAAGAATGAAATTTTTAAAAGAATTCTTAAAAAGCTTCTCCTTACATGTGGTGTCCTCCTTCTCCTCTCCATTTAACCAACATATATTTTGTCCCAAAATAGAAGAGAGACTAGCTAAGAAAGGCACACAAGAAGGGAGCCAAGGAAGAGGGAAAAAGTTTAGGAAAAAGGTAAGGAAACCTTACAATTTCATGCTCCTTCCTTCGTTAACTTTGTTCTCCCCCTTCTCCTCTTCCTTCTTATGGTTTTATTGTTTGAGTTGGGACTATTTTGGGACTTGTTCAGTAGGGGAAGGTTAGAATTTGAAGGAGAAGCTTATAGCAAAGGAAATAGCTCTTCGAAATAACTAAGAATCAAGGTAATTTTCATGGTTTTTCTTGTAATTTTTTGTCTATTCTTCCTTGTATATGTTTAGCCAACCTTGAGCCCAATGAAGAGGGAAGAAATTATGTCCGAACCAAGGTATAATTAAAGGTTTTAGAGTGTGAAGATTAAGAAGATACAATTGGAATTAAATAAGAAGCATTAGAGAATAAGTTATGTTACCTAGCGCTTTTAGTGTACCTTGCAAATATAAATCTCCCTAAGGGTAATTTAAGTTTTCTAAAAGTGTATATGAGTTCTCAAGACACCTTGGAAGCCTCACATGTGCCAACTCCCTAGAGAAAATGAAGCAAAATTTATGGGCTCCTTCCTTTAGATGTGTCTCGACCTAGAGCTCTCCATGTACCTAAGGAGAGTTTTAAATTTTTCTAAGGCTAGAAAGGGATTAGATATGATATTTGAATATCAAAGGAAGCCTTGGAATGAATTTAGAAAGCATGATTTGTGAGGTGGAGGTATAGGCTCCATTTTAAGACATAAAGAATAAGTTTGTACCTAAGCTCCTTGAAATAAATTTGTGATGGCTCTAAAGAATCTAAATGGAGTTAAGAGATATAGATTGAAGAAGAAAATAGAGCCAAAATCATGAATTCTAAGAGTTGCTTCATTGTGTCTTGTATGGAACCATAATAGAGTTATATTAGAAAGTGAGCTTCCATAGAGTTTATTTAAAGATAAAGCTTATTACAATGATTGAATCACATCTTATTTGATGTTTCTAGGCCAAGACAATCAAGGGTCTCCTAGTTGCATGTGCTTGGTCGAAAAAGGGAAGAAGAATTAAAGAGAAAAGCTTATAGTTTTGCTTTAAGGTAACTCTCTAACCTTTCTCTCATACATTGCTTAGATGTTTTCTTGTCTTTGAGTTCTTGAACGTATGTTTGAACTATGAGAAATGTATCTAGCCATTGTCTACATGTTATGGTACCATTATGTTTCTTGAAATGTATTTTATAAATGCAAAGTGGTTTGAATGGATTTGGTTATGCTAAAAGTCTTTTAGCATAAGTAGAGATGAGCCAAAAGTCCCTAGAAATGGGTAAGATAGCCAAAAGTCTCAAGAAGAGTAAGGTTAAGTCAAAAGTCCTTAAAAATGGATGAGGCAAATCCAAAAGTCCTAAAAAAAATAGGTGAGGGTAGACTAATGCCCTTGAGAGCCTATGTATCATATATATGAGTTTCTATGATAAGGAAAATACTTTATATATGTTTACTAGTAGCTTGAATGCCATGCATGCATTCTTTAACATATATATGTATCCATTATGTATGTTTGAAAGGGTAAAGAGTTATTGGGATTCTTTAAATTTCACTCTTCCCCATCTTCCATCTAACCATGTCTAGGTGAAGCTTAAGGAAACAAAAATAGAAGCCAAGCAGTATGACTAGCCATATTTTAACAATAACATAGCTTTGAATGTAATTTAATGTCAAAGTTTGTAAAGATATGATGTATATAAGATGTAACCATTTGAACAAGTTTAAGTGTATGTAATTATGATGTGTATATTAATCTTGAAGTTAAATGAATGCCTATGTTGTAAATTGACATTTTAACACCTTTATGTTCATGTGTATGAATGCATGTGGTATGATGAGATTGAGCTCTATGATTATTTGAACCATTTTGCATACTTCCCTAGGCTATGTTTATGCTTTTAGACATGCTCAAATGGTTGTGTAAAGATGAGAAGAGCATTTGGTACATATGGAACCTATTATGGACGTCAAATTTGACCAAATTTTGAACTGAATCAAAGTCTGACCAAATGGATGATTTTTTGTATGAAATTTGGCTAAAAAGTAGGTCTTATTTAGAGCTTTTCATAGAGCTAAAGAGCACTCAATTTAGAGCCCTAGAGAATTTATTATGATTTTTCAAAATTAGCTAAATTATGCAGAATTGGCATATATACTGTTCAAATGCTCAGTTTTCTTCTCTGTGTCACACGTCGTCCAAATGAAGTCCAATGCTCATAAAATTTTATAGACATACACTAAACAGCATAAGTTTTCCATAGCCACTAAAAGCACTTCATTTAGAGCTCGATAAAGGGAGAACCAAATTTTTAAAGTTTATGGTCAATATCAGGACACAACAGAGACCTTTAGTACTATTCTATTATTTTTCATGGTCCAAATGGTGTTTTCTTGGTCTAAAACTATTCTTAGTCTCTAGTTAACATCTAGATCTTTCCATAAAACTATCATATGCATGATTTTAATTTTTTGAAAATTAGTTATGAATTTTTAAAATTTATATTAAAAATTTGGAACAATGAACCCGATAGCAAATTTTGGTTTTTCTTATATATGGTTCCAAACCCGAGATAACAACAACAAGTCTTTTCTCACTAGGTGGGTTTGGCCACATGGATCAAACGATACCATAAAGTTTTATCATAAATCAAGTCTTTAATTATCATTTAAATCTAAATCTTTCTTAATAATTTCTCCTATAGTTTTTCATTATCTCCCTCTACCTCTAATTATTAGGCTACTCTGCATCTGATCTACTCTTCTTACTAGGGCTTCCATAGATCTTCTCTATACATGTCCAAATTATCTAACATGCAATTCTACCATCTTTTCCACAATAGATGTGATCCTAACTTTCTCTATAATGTATTCATTTCTCATTCCATCTTATTTGGTATATAAGATAAAATAGGATGTTTCTGACTTATATAGATATGTTATGAATGGAAAATGATATTGATGAGTTCACATGCTTCTTAAAGCCAATAATGAATTAAATGAGCCTTTCGTTATGCAAAGTTTTCATCGTTTAATGCATTAATTTCAATAATATGTAACCATAAACCTATGGAATATAGAGTAAAGGCTAGGGAGCTATGGTGTTATAGGTCATCTACCTTTCACTAAACATATGTATTATGTTACGATTATATATGGGTTATGAATACGTATCTATGGCTTTTCTATACCAATTTAGATATGAGCTTCCAATTATGTTGATGATATTGCTCAGTTTCTTTACCATGAAACATAACCAGATAACCTGGAATATAATTAAACAGTTAGATGATTATGAATGTAATATTGATTTGATGCTAAAACAAGAAAGGAATTCAAGGTGGAGATAAAGTTCTATAGGAATGGATTCTTAAAGAAATGGTCTTCAAAAAAGGAATTCTATGCATTCCCAATTGTATGATAAGTCTCCAAATTATGGGATTTTTAGGGGATGAAATTTCAATAAGATAGTCTTCATCAAATAGAAGCTAATCTATATAGAAAGAAATAGCTCTCCATCTACATAGAGAAGCAAAGATATAATCATATAGGAATAAAGGGGTCATAGTCCCTCTCAGGTTTGTTCTTGGTTCTCTTAAAAACAATGTAATGATAAAAGGGTCATTGAAAGTTAAGAGACCTTTATATAGCTTTGGGTTTTATATTTTTTTATTTTAATTTATAGATCTACACTAAGAGACACCCTTGCTATGTTTACTCTTATCCATGTTGTTATGTTCCAACTATCATAAAGACTAGAGAAAATAATTTTCCTCCTTGATGGTGTTGAAAACATGAGTCTCACACTATGTAGTATGGGATGCTTAGTTGGTTACCTATAATAGTGAAAACCTAAGTTTGTATCAAATAGTATAGGATACTTGATGTGGGAATTAGGAGTTAGTTTTCTCTATCACTAGTGCTTTCAAGGTAGGGTCATCTAAGTCTCCTTATAAAGGCGTACATAGTGGCACAATATGATAAAGTATACTAGTATGTATCAAGTTCATATGGTACAACAAATATGATTAATTAAACCTGAAAAGACTAAGCTAAATTAATATTACTTGATTCGGTGATAGTATATGATATAGTGCTTTATATATGCATTTTGATATCTATATGCAATCATGTACTGGCTGTCATAAGATGCGGGATACCTAGACATAGTAAGTTTAGCATGATTTCCACATATGCAGAAATCTTTCCTTATAACTTAAACTAGTTAAGTAAATAGAAATATATGAATGTGATATACTAGTATGCTATTTTTTGCATGCTATGATTGGTTGCTATCTTTGTATTTTTAGACAAGGGAATAAAGAAAAATGTTTTATGCACATGTGGTAGCTAGACTATTACTAATTTTCCAAAATTGGGAAGTGTTCCTATTGAGAATATTAATTTTCACTACACTTAGTAACATATTCAAATGGAGATCAAAATCTTGTTATTTAAAGCTTGATGCAAATAGACTAAACCATGGATAGTTAAAGCACAATATAATGAAGATAAAAGAACTTTATCTATTTCGCTAGTTTACTTATAATAATAAATAGGAGGTGGTGTTTAATTACAGTTAGGAATTTGTATTATTTAGTGATGTTGTAATTTTATTAGACATATGAACTTATTATGTAGTGCCTAGAGATTTAAACAACTATAAGGTGGATTTTGGTATTTACACATCTAATAAAGTAAGAAAAATTTTACAATTTAAAATTCTATCATAATTCCATAACTTGGATAAAGAAAAAGGCTAAGTAAAACTCATAAAGAGATGTTGTTACACCTTGCAAGTTGTCCAAGTACATCATTTCCTTCACCCTCCTCATTGTCATTATCACTATCAAAGATGTTCATTTCAAATGGAAGCTGAGTACTTGACTGGATAGCTTCCTCTGCAGGAATGGACAAGGTAGCTTGAACTTGTGTGAAAGGGCTACCTTTATCTTTTTATAGTGAAACAAGGCCACCACTAATGGCACATTGAGATTGGGTTGAACAAGTAGTCTTGCAGAAGAATCACTTCATCTTCTAGAATCATAAAAATAGATAAAGATTTCATTAGTTAAAAGAACCAAGAAAAAAATGAAATCAAACAATATGTGTATATAAAAAAGATTTAACATATAACAAAAATATAAGACTAAAATGAACATGCCCCTCTTTAGGTCATGTGCAAAGAACCCCCTTGAGTTTAAAAAGTAACACTAAACTCTTGAAACTTTTAATATTGTGCACAAAACCCCCTTCCATTAGTTAATCTTTAAGTCATTATAGAAATTGCAACATCAAACTTAATAGAACCACAAGGCATCTAACTTATATTTAAAGGCATTTTAGTCATTTTCTCCTTCCCTAAAATGCATAACATAAATTCTTCTTCCTCAAAAAGCCAAGAATGTTGTTCTCTACACTGGTGAAGCAATATCGAACTCCCTTATACTTCAATTTTCATCTTCTTCCTTCTCTATCGCTAGAGCATCACATTTCCATCTCTATTTGGCACCTACAGCAAAGTCACTCAAGCCCCAAATTTCATCTTCTTCCTTCTCCATCATTAGGGATCCAAATTTTGAATGCTCTATTTCACACCTCTAACAAAGTCATGGATAGAGCAAGACATCACATTTGGGTTCTTCATTGTCAACTTGCAAAGGTATCCACTCTTTATCTTGTTGAAATTCTTCATTTGCTTCTAGTACCTTAAAAGTTGTTGTCTTGTTTTTGTTTTTGGTTATCCTTCTTTTAGCACTTCCACCCTTCAACAAATTGAAATAAGTTTTTGTTTTTTTCTTGGATTGTTTAATTTGAATTAGAATTTGGACATTTGTTTGGTTTTCAATGGAATTGTTGCTGGGTCAATATGTAGTTTCTCTATTTGTGCTCTGCTTATTAGTCCTTTATTCTACTAACCAATGTTAAAGTAGGCAATTGCAATGGGATCTCTTGAATCCTGAAGTGTTGTCCCCACATTGATAGACTTCTTTTTAACCAATATAATGCTAAAGTAAGATGATCAATGCTACTTTAAAGAGCCTTTACTTCTTAGGATTAGAACAAGGTTGTGATTTAAGGACACTCTTTAGGCAAGGTCACAAGCTACAAGTCCACAATCCTACAAAATTAGCATATATAATTAAGTATAAAATGATAATATACTTAATCTAAATCTTTTGTTTGAAACTTGGTCAAATAACTACACAAATATTAGCTTTGAGATTTATGACAAACCTATATCTAGCATAGTATGAGTGCATTTTTAGTAGTTGTATAATACTAAGCAATTAGTGTTTTAATAATAACATGTACACTCAAATAGTGGATTAATGATTTGACTAGTAAAATTCAACCTATTTTTATGTGACAAATAATTATCTAATGTTATATATGTTAAGTAGTATGATTTATATACTACTATTCTTAATTGAAACTTGAAACTTAGACCTCAAGTGGAATTATCCTAGTCCATTCAATCGTGTTTTTGATTACTTCATACTTGTTGACATATTGGTTGAATACTTCATTTTAGTTTGATTTTTCATTTTAGGTAGCTATTTGTAGCTTTTTAGCTGCTTCTAAATTTTCCTTATTTGTAGCTTTCTTATGCATGGTTTATCAGTTGCTCTGTCAAATTTGGTATTGGAAATATATTGATTTAGAAATGTAAACATACTAATTTGGAGATAAGATTTATATATACTGATTTTGATATTATTTTTCTATATAGGGTCACTTTTAAGTGCATGTTCTTCTCACTATGGCTCTATTAATTGCTAAGTGGGAGCACTTGGAGTGTCTTATCTTCTTTTGCAGAGAACTTCAATGCTATTGTGATTGAGAAGGGATCTTAACATGCTTAACTAACTCAAATGTTTTATGAATTTTTTGTACAATTACCCTACTAAGATGTACAATTTTTTGAATTCTGTAAAGTTACTTTGTTCAAATGTACTTTTGTGAGTTTTTTGAAAAATATTGATATAAATATATTTTTTTATAAAAAAAAATAATATAAGGGTAAATTTGTCTAAATATAATTACTTCCCCTCCCCTCCTCTCTCTTTCAACCAAATAGGAACTCATTAAACATCCTCCTCTCCCCTCCCCTCCATTAATCTCCCATCCGTTGAATCAAACAAAGCCTTAAGGTCTCAAGAAAATTCTAATATTTTACTGATATGGAGATAGAAATTCTTCCTTCTATTACTATTTGCTGAATATACCAAAATTGTTACGCTAACCTATAAGTTTTGTGATGAAGTTGTTCACCTTTCAATGTTGGATAACATAAGTTGTAAATTACTCCAAAGGTAACTCAGCTTGTGCTACTATTAGCTTAAGGACTAAATGTCATAATAAAATACTTATTTTAAAAAAATTCAGAACATAATGAAAAGACATAAAAAATTCCCAAATCAAAACAAACTTTACTATCATATATGGTTCAAATGCAACAAACTTAGTATGAATTACACATACAAAAGTTAACACCAATAGTACAACAATTACTGAAATAAATAGATTCACCATCTTCGTTGTAGTTATGCCACGTTGCGAACTCAAGTAGTGATCGGTAGCATAACTAGTAATCTCAGCAAACATACCATTGCTTATCTTGTCATTGTTCGTACTAAGCATCATCCAGTCAAAGTATTTGGATTTGTTGTCTAACATGGGATGTAGTCATTGTAAACTATTTCCAACAAAAAAATCATTGAACACTAAGAAATTTATCCACAATATGTATCTATAAAGCTCATTCAATATCTTCTTCACATTAGCGCAAACAAAAAGAAGATAAGTGGTATAGTGCAGATTAATTACAAGATACACTTAACCGACACTACTTTAAGAACATTTATATTCTTTTCTTTTGCCCATAAACTATTCATAGCCTAGTCAAAATGTTCCCATATTTCATTGTGCAATTCACTATATAAATTATTTAAGAATCATCCCCCCAAATCCCTCTCTAGAAAATAGGGGCTATTGGGATATGAAGCATAGACATGCCTTTAAAACTTGGTCAATAGTTCATTCAAATAAGTACCTCATTCCCAACTACATGGTATCAAATATGTTGCCTAGCTTTGTTCATCACAACATATAGACAGTAGTGACAATAATGAGGTATTTCTTACTAATAAGGATATTCAGACAATAGAGTGCAGACCATGCCTCATAATACTGGAATAATATTAAAAAAAAAAATCATATGTCCATAGCCAAAATGAAGCAAGAACAAAAAGAAGGTACTGATATAGATAGCAGAATAAGAAAAGTATTAAATGGTTCCATAATACAAACTTGCTGTAAATAGGACAGGTTTTGCATTTCATTTTCATATATTATCATTTTCTTTTGATGAACTTCAAGATAGAATAATGGATTCTACTATTGTTACCCAGTTGAAGAGTCAATCATAACTTCAGCAACACAAATTATACTGGGTTGTCATAATTAACAAAACAAAAGTGATGACAAAATAAAAAATTATGCCAGTAATCATACATAAGCAAACAATAATCACTTGAACTGGTAACTTTCAAACACAATATCCTGTTTCAATAATCAAATCCTAACCTTAGCAATGTTATATTATACAAAAGCATAATAACGAACTCTGCTCTCTTGATTGGGGAACGAATTTAACATGAGGCATGAATTTTCTCTCTACTTTTTTCCAAACGAGAAGGTATTTCACAAGAAAAAGGGGCAACAATATGCACAAAAGGTATATTATACAAAAATTTGTTATGGAGATCTCAAAATAAGTCAAATCTATTCGGCATATGCCAGTTAAAAAAAAAAGTGTGGGTTGTGAAAGAGTGAAAGAACATGCACCATCCTCCTAATAGATTAACTTTACTTATATGAAAAATATAATTATATTATATTTATATTGTTATTTATAATTAACTTTACTTTATTTATTTTTAATAGATTTAGTTTACCCAATAATCCCTCTTTCTCCAATACAAAATCTTTTGTTCAAACAAAATTCTAATAATTAACTTTTAAGAGATGCTTATGTGTGCACCAGTGCACTTTTATGAGGCAGTAATCTGGATTCTGAAATACATTTTGAGCTCAATTTTTTAGTCTACCTTATGCCTTGTTTGGTGTATAAAACTATTAGATATGAAAATGAAGAAGGAATGAAAATATGAATGGAATAAAATAATTACATATATTATAATATAAAAATAAATGAGAATGTCACTTCATTTATATATTTAGTTAGATAAAAATAATATAAATTTAAAAAAATGATGGAGAAATGACATTTGTATTTTACTTAAAAATAGTATTAAAATGAAAATAATAATAATAACAAATGACATACTGAACTTTGTATAAATTAAATATAATAATTATCATGGATTAACATATTAATGGAATAAAAATGTCTTCCTTTTTAACCTTGCAAAATATATATTAAATAAGATTATTTAATAAATTCCTTTTTCATTTTCTTTTACTTCTTATTATCAAATGGGACATTATTAAAAAGAGGTTTGGTATACTCTATAATAAAATGGATTTGGTCAATTAAGTGTTCAAATACCAAAATTTTGATAGTTTAAATTTAATTTGAATAGTTCAAGTTTTAAGTATTTTTATTTTTATTTTTTAAGTTTAACTTTTTTTAAATTTGTAATTAAAAGATTATTTTTATTTCATGATCTACTTCTTCTTTTAAAAAAACAATTATCAAAATAAATTAAAAAGTTATGAAATTGATTTATATAATTCAAATTTTGCCAACAGAGCAATGGATAAATCAGACAATGGAGGATCTTAAGTTGTACCGAATATTGTGAAAGAATGAGAAAAAAGCCAGGCCTTCCTTACTTTCCAATGCAGAAATGAGCCTCATGACGGGCATATTGCCAAACATTACCCTGTGCAGAATATCTTGTCGACTGATAAGACAAGCAACCCCCAGTCTAATTTCTCGTCCTTGTTCACAATTAATTTCATAAGAAAATGTCCACCATATTTATTGTTTGTTATACATCGATATCATACATTAATGCACATCAATTTCAATTGTTCCACTGTAACGGAAACTCCAATAAGGGATTAATAGAAAGGACAGTTCCTTTTTTTTATTTACTATGACAATTTCAATTTGCCTTCCTCAATTTGATTTATTTGAGTCAAATAAGTCATTTATTAATTGAATATAGGATAAAATATGAGAATACTTAAATACAAATGTTTAGAGTTAGGTTACCATCAGAATATACACGAATCGATATAGAACCCTGATCAATAAGCAAAATGCATTAGCTATCCACTTTCAAGCTGGACAATAAAGGGCTTTAATCTTTTTTTTTTTTCCGTGAAGCCACCTATATTTTTTAAAATGCTTAAATGTTCATCATTTGGTTAATTATTTAACTTTATTTATTAAAATAGTAGTACATAATCATTCATTAAAAAACAAAACTGTCTACTTCATTGTTCTATTCAATATTACATCTTGCATGTATCTGCTATTTTTTTATTAAATTTATTATAAAGAGGCGTTATGCTCTCCCTGATCCCGAATCAATGAGATTGGGGTATTGGAAAAAAAAGACCCACAAAAACATGAAATTAGAATATAACACGTTATAAGTGAACAAGAAAAGGAGTAATGAAAAATCCATCTTAATACTTGATTGTTATCCCTTTTTTTTAATTTATAACTGTTCTCGTTAGATTGCGTCCGAGTTAAAATAATTTAGTTATAGAAAGGCCATCCACTTGTCACCAAATCTCAAGAAAGTACCCTGACTATGATTTAAATTTGCAACAACATATCGTCTTCTCGCGAATCAATTGGAAATTTTTTTAAGTATATCTAGTAGTACACGGTGTACCTAACAAAATTAATAATTAAAATTAATTTTATATACTTAAAGACCATGCATAATATAAGTAAGATATACATCTAAAATAAATTTTAACCATTAAATATATCGATTATATAAATGACCTAGCGCATATGCATATGTAAAAATTGCTCAATGACTTCCTTGAATTTTAAGAAGTCAGACAAGAATTGTTGGGATGTATCATGTCACTGTCTCTACAATTTAAACTTATATTAAAATAATTTTTACATATACCAAAAGGGTCACATCATTTATATATTTAATAATTAAAATTTATTTTATAAATAGACCCATTAATATTACAAATGAACCTTACTTGAATAAATTAAATCCTGAACATTGGTATCACCTTACAAAATTTCAACAGGTTAATACTACATATTATCATCGTGATGTTCGAACTTCAATTGTTTTCATTTTTTTTTTTTAACAGAAACTCCAATTCAATCATAGACCAGCGAAAAGGACACACTTCCTCCTTTAAAAACCGATCAAAAACACCCTGCAACACCATCCTCCCAGATTCCAAAACAAAAAACCCAGAATCATGAATATCCTCCTTGCTAGTTTCCTTTTCCTCATCCCAGTCCTCCTCCTTCTCACAAGAAACAAAAGATCATCAACAAGAGTCCCTCCAGGTTCATTGGGAATCCCCATTATAGGCCAAAGCTTAGGTCTTCTTCGAGCCATGCGAGCCAACACCGCAGAACAATGGCTCCAAGAAAGAGTGAAAAAGTATGGCCCAATATCGAAGCTGAACCTGTTTGGGAAACCTACGGTGTTCATATATGGACAGGCTGCGAATAAATTTTTGTTCACCGACGACGGTAGCACTGTCGCTAACCAGCAGCCGCAGTCGTTCACAATGATATTGGGAGAGCAGAACCTGCTGAAGCTCAACGGACAAGATCACAAGCGCGTGAGAGGAGCACTGGTGCCGTTCTTGAAGCCAGAATCGTTGAAACGTTATGTGGGGAAAATGGATGAGGAAGTTAGGATGCACCTTGAGATGTATTGGGAGGGGAAGCTGCAGATCACGGTATGTTTTTACAACCCATGTCTGTTGCATCAAAATTTCCCAGTCTACCAGGTAGTGAGACTTCAAAAAATACCCATGTATGTGAGTTCGACATCCATTAGAAGCTCGTAGACACGTTGAATCTCTTCAAATTACATAGGCACGCATATTTTAGATTTGGATTTTGTTTATTTTATTTTATTTTTTCTTTCACCCTAACAGTATATTGGGGTTGTAGACGGTGCTCAACGAGATCAGGTTAAGTTGGGTCAAAAAAAAAATACTGACTTGATCTGGCCATTTTAGCTAATTTAGTCTAGTTTGGCTTCTTTTGATTTTTTTTTTAAAAATTATTTTATAAGAATTTATATAAAAATTTTACTTTTTCAAAAGCAATGTAATTTTATTAAATTTATATGAATTTTTTTTCAATGATTATTTTATAATTTTTATCAAAAATTTAAAAAAAAAAAAGTGGCCAGACTAAATGATACTAAATTAAACTGGGTTAAGCTCAAACATCAGAGCTAGGAAAGAAAATCCACTGACAAAACGAGCCAGGTGCAAACTAAGCCAATATTCAGCCTAGAACAGCCCATAAATACCACGACAACACACCGTATAGTTAGAAAAAGAAAAAATATGGATCCTATTCAATTGAGGCCCACTCTTTGTTCTTCCCTCTTCCCGTACGATATGCAGGATATCCAAACTTATCAGGTCTAGTATGTGTTTGGTTGCACTGCAGGAAGAGAGGAAACCCGGCTTGCAAGAAGCGATAAATCATTGCTTCTGTGTAAAAGGAGTTGCAAACGTGATTTTGCTTTTGTTGAATATTCCGCCAAACACACTACTAATGTCTATGTTTCTTGGCATGCGGAATTAGGCCCAAAAGTGATTTGATAAAAATTAATAAAGTCTAAATAGAGTCAGGAACGAGAAATACTAAACAATATATTTAACTTGGTTTAACTTTTAGCCTACAAATAAAGGTGATAAAGAAATTCACTAATAAAAAAACAAATAAAGATACGAAAGTGATTTTACTAAATACTTAAGACCACACCCTAAATATACCCAAGTACCTCACAATGTTTTCTCACGAAAGGTTTGTATAATCTCCATATAAAATACACAAAGAGGACACACACATGAACACAAGCTTGCAGCCAAATGCCTCAAGCTCCTCCACCTTGCTCTTGCATGCTTCTCAAATGGTTATAATTCTAGCATATTTATAGAACGAAGGAAGGCTAATATGGGCAATGGAAAAAGTGCTGGTAAAAGGTCGTCTATGCAAGATAAGTTAAACTATCTCCACAGGCTATAGAAGTTTTGTAGGAAGAGTACATTTTTGTCCACAAGTAATCAATATCCTGTAGAAAAAAATAAAATTAAGGTTACACTCAAAAATAATAATACACTTAATCTGTGAAAAGATGTCAAACATTTTTGAAAAGTGTCTCTAATATATTAATATATTTTTTCATTATTAGCTTAGTCTACTTGTTTAATATAGACTGGGTTTATCTAGAATTTTTTACCTATAACTAATAGTATATATTTGTTAGGTAGTTTAATGTTAAGTAGGATTTTAAATATACAAAAGACAATTTCAGTTTTTGGGATTCAGCATCTATCAAAGTAATCAATTATTGAACTTGGTTTTGGAGTAGCTAACTCTTGAGAAAACTGAACAGTCAAGTTCATTTGTACGGTGTAGCATGTTTAGGCTCCTGAATCTAGACTTTAATCATGGATAACTAAGCCTGACTTGAGCATTGAGCTCTACATTACCGAAGTTTATAATAAGCCAATCATTAAGAGGACAAAACCTCACTTCAATTTCATCATCAAAGCCATATTTTTCACTGAGAACTCCCTAGTTCCTTCAGAAGATCATTTTTGGAGTAGCTAACTCTTGAAAAAACTGAACAGTCAAGTTCATTTGTATGGTGTAGCATGTTTAGGTTCTTGAATCTAGACTTTAATCATGGATAACTAAGCCTGACTTAAGCTTTGAGCTCTACATTGGGAAAGTTTATAGGAAGCCAATCATTAAGAGGACAAAACCTCACTTCAATTTCATCATCAAAGCCATATTTTTCACTGAGAACTCCTTAGTTCCTTCACAAGATCATTTTTGGAGTAGCTAACTTTTGAGAAAACTGAACAGTCAAGTTCATTTGTACGGTGTAGCATGTTTAGGCTCTTGAATCTAGACTTTAATCATGGATAACTAAACCTGACTTGAGCATTGAGCTCTACATTGGGGAAGTTTATAGGAAGCCAATCATTAAGAGGACAAAACCTCACTTCAATTTCATCATCAAAGCCATATTTTTCACTGAGAACTCCCTAATTCCTTCACAAGATCATTAGTAAAAGGGTAAAAAATGCCCTGCATAACTAGGCTTGTAATTTGAACACAACTTTTTGGAGATAAACAAGATAAAGAAAATACTTTGCTTCCTGAAATTATATTCACAATGTCCTTAAACCTTATATTTCTTAGTTTACCATAGGAAGAAAAAAAAAGGATATGGATTAAGTGCATAAATTCGTATATACATATAACATATCAGTAGATTATATGGAGAATAATAAAAACTTAAAAATGTTTTTTGTAGTGAGATTCACTGGCATAACCCATTTATTGACTCCTTACGTAGTTGCTTAGTAAATTAAATTTAAGAATTTCTAGAGGAAATCCTTAGTAAAACCAATTGAGCAATCATTTTCAATCCCAATCTTCAACCTCCCGTTTCCACTTCTCCCAACACCCAACCGAGTAACAAGTACTAATTCTCCTGTGAAGAGAAGGGAAAAAACAAAAAGCAAATCTAAGCTAAATGAAACTAAATTCAAATTGTGAACGTTTTATTTTCTTGTGCTTGTAGGTGTTGCCCCTGATGAAGACTCTCACATTCAACATAATTTGCTCTCTTCTGTTTGGTCTCGAGAGAGGAAAACAAAGAGATCAATTCCTGGATTGCTTCCAAACCCTGATAGGAGGAATTTGGTCAGTCCCCATTAACATGCCTTTCACACGCTACAACCGCAGCCTCAGAGAAAGCGCAAAAATTCAAAGCATGTTAAAGGAGCTTGTGCAAAAGAAGAAGATTGAACTCAAGCGAAATGGGGCGCTCCCTCAACAAGACCTCATCACTTGCTTGCTTAGCATGCACGACGAAGAGGAAAAAGAAGTACTCACTGAGAAGGAGATCATCCAGAATGCCATGCTTGTTATGGGTGCTGGATACGAAACTACCGCTACTCTTCTCACTTTCATTGTCCGTCTCTTAGCTAATGAACCTTCTATTTATGCAGCAGTTCTTCAAGGTATGCATAAATTAGCGTATGTTAAAGATTATAATTTCTTACAGTACAAGCTTTTAAGTTAAAATGGTCTTTGGTTTGATATCCAAGTTTCTATGACCCAAGTGATCAGCACTTCTATCCTCCTACTAGTTGGTTTGTGTTTTTGTTCACACTTCAAGCTAAAAAGAGCTTTTCTTATGAGGGAAAATGGTGAGTGTGGTGTGTAAGAAAGGAAGGAAGGCGACCCTCTTCGTATGTCATCAATAAATCTCCTAAGCTTTTAGATTTTTTTTTTTCTGGAAAAAATTTAGGATTAAGATGGATTATTCCATCTCCAAAGCATAGGATACGCATGGTCAATGCAGTTTGATCTTATCTATCGAAAAACCTCTTGTTGAATTACATTTTTAAAGTTTATCTATTTTGCTGTAAGGACTTCCAAGTGAGAAGCTTGACTGTTTGATGGTATTTCTTGACATGAACAGATGGAAAAAAAGAAAAAAGAATAGGCCAACTATTTGGTTCACTAAAGTAGTTTTGGTGATTCTTCTTCTTCAAGATCAAAGAAAAGATGCCTAAATATATTTGGGATTTTGTGGTTGCAGAACAGGAAGAGATAGCAGAGAGCAAGCTCCCAGGAGAGTCTCTAACATGGGAAGACCTTGCCAAGATGAAGTACACCTGGAGAGTAGCATGTGAAACTCTTAGGATGTTTCCTCCTGGCTTTGGTGGTTTTAGAAAGGCCGTGAAAGATATTGAGTATGGTGGATACCTTATACCCAAAGGGTGGCAAGTAAGTGAAAATCTCCTCCGCCAATAGCAAAATATATTTCACTTCAAGAGGAAAACCATATTTTGGTTCCGATAGAGTAGTAGACTTTTAATTTGGTCCTCTACAAATAATTCCTTTCAATTTAGTCCCTCAATTATTAAAATGCTCGCAATATTGTCTTTCCATTTCATTCTCATCAACCATTTAATGACACATAATTATCTGCTAGCTTGGATATTATCTGCCACCAAATAACATCTAAATCAGTAGACTGTAAAGGATGATGTTATATTTTAGATGAAAATGGGATAGAAAGCCAATGTTTCAAGTATTTTAAAGATTTGGAGACTATTTTTTTTTATGAAAAAAAAATGTGACTGGCCAAATTAAATGTTTACCTACCTGTCGAGGTCCAAAGTAGGGTGTCCGCTTTCAATATTTCACCATAAAGCTAATAGCCTCTTACTATTTTGATTTATAGATCTTCTGGGTTACAGCAATGACCCACATGGACAATAACATATTCCCAGAACCATCAAAGTTTGATCCAAGTAGATTTGAGAACCAATCGTCCATACCATCCTACTGCTTCATCCCATTTGGAGGGGGACAAAGAATATGTCCAGGATATGAGTTTGCTAGGGTTGAAACTCTGGTGGCCGTCCATTATTTGGTGACTCGCTTCACTTGGAAGCTATGTGCAGACAATTTCTTCAAGAGAGATCCAATGCTAGTACCAACTCAAGGCCTACCAGTTCAAATCTGGCCAAGAAAACTGTCTTAGCTCTCACTTTAAGAAAAGTTACTTTTACTTCTTCTGTTATAGGAGAAAAGTCAGACTAGCGACTTTTTATCCAAATTCCCACCCTGCTAGCCACCCAAGCTAGCATCAGTAACAGAAATGCAAGTTTCTTTCACTGTTTATGTAGGGGTCCTTTTTTTTCTTTTAGTTTTTTTTTTAATTTTTCTGATCACCCCATGCAATGTGCAACTGGGGCGAGGTTGCAGACCTAGTTAGTTTTATATATATATATATATATATATAACATGCTATAAACGTGAGCGCCAAAATCAATGTTTTAAAAACTAAATCATGATAAAGAGTAATGCATGATTTCATAATTTAATCATGATTGAATTAAAATTAAATTATTTTTTTAAATATATATAAAAAAGTATAAATATATATAATTTTTTACAATTAATATTTTACTTAAATTATAAAATACTACTTAAAATAGATAATTTAAAAATTATAAAAAATAGTTAAAATATTTTATATTTGATAATAAATCCATCTAAAATTAATTAAGTAAAATCTATAAAACATTATCAATTTCTAGTACAAAATGTTAAAACTCTATTTTTAAACAAAAAAATAAATATTAAGAAATCAATTTTTGACCAACTCAATCAATTTTTACCCATTTTCTTGGTTCTTGATTGGTTGTTTTCTCAGTCAAGATCAAATAAACCAATTCCATGATCGGTGCATTGCTTTTCCGATCTGACCAGCAAGTTTGATCCGATCTCCATAACATTAGTTAAAAATAGCTTTACCATATAACACCGTTTCAATCAAATACAGAGCATGCATGTGCAGTAGTTACAGCATCAAGTTCAAGTAGTTTCAACACACAACTACGTAGTAGAAAAAGCATAGTAAAGTAGCTTCAAGAGTTATAGCATCAGTAGAGTATTCTAAACACCTAAAAAGAATAAAGCACAGCACGCAATCAATATCATGTACCTGCTTCCTCCCCTCTATTGTTGCCCTGTTTATTGTGTCTTAGATATGCCTTTGAATGTTTAATAAACTTTAACATATCTTTAGTTCTTATTTCCTTAATGCTTTTTTAAGTATTTTTTTAATTTATGTAACGATTTTCCCATTGTGAAATAAACAAAATACAAAATTTCATCACTTCTATCCATAAGATATTGATAGATTATTATATAAGCATGACAAATTGAACATATTTATTTGATGGCAGAAATCACGTCTTCTGTAAAATTAAAAGAAAAGCGGAAGACAACAACAACAAAATTTGAAGTACATGATTAAAGATAGAAATTGTCAATTTATTGAAAATATATGTTCAAAATTAAATGAATATCGTGTGTTGATTATAGCAAATAAAAATGTAGATATTTAAGGTATTATTTATTTGATGGTAGAAACCAAATTATTTATAATTTAGAAGGAAGAAAAAAACACAACAGTGATAAAAGCTTAAAGCACTGGAACTAAAATGCACCTGTTGGTCTCGTAAGTTGAATTCCCTTGTAACATCAATAGAACAACAACAGAAAGAAACAGTGGACAATAGAAAATTCACTTATGTTTCATGTTCTAAATAAACTGATTCTATAAGATTCCGATGCTTGTATATTGCTTTGCTAGTTATCTATATGCCAATGTCCATGATCTAGAAATGGGTGAGTGGGTAAGATTTTTTTTTTTGGGGGGGCCAGAAAAGATTAATATCATGAAAAAATAGCCACGAACAGATAATTATCAATACAGCAATAAGCAAAAGCAAAAAAGGAGCACTACATAAACTCACCAAACAAGAGACAAAAGACATAACAAAACCAAATTAACAGAAATACAACAAAACAACAACAGAAACATAGCAAAACGGCTATCCGCCAACTTAACCAGCACCTTTTCTATTTGTAGAAGAAGCACTAGCCATAGAAGAATCCTAAATCATCATCCCAAGCAGAGGGGAAAGTCGATAGGTAACCCACACAAATCGGCATATAGCAACCCAATCAGCAGCTTTATTCCCAAAGCAAGACACCAAGGCAAAAGACACATTAGATATGGAAGTCTTCTGGCGTAAAACTTCCTCCATAATTGTGGCACTAACCAATCACAGCCAACAAAATCATCTTTCAGCATGCAGTTACAAAGTACCTCACAATCTGTTTCACGGCAAATCCTCACTTCAAGATATGAAGCAGCCAATAAAAGAGCTTTTCTCGTGGTCAACACCTCTATCATAAGGGCAGAAGTACCATTAACACAAACCTCCAAATCCATCTACAATAGTTCCTTTACTATCCTTGCAAACAATCCCAATTCTAGTTTTTCCTAATTTTAGGATGAAAGAACCATTAATGCTAAACTTTAGTTGGTCAACAACAAGAAACTTCCAATTATCCAACAATCTTCTTAACCCCAGGGTCCTTCGAGGCAACCATGAAGCCTTTAGCCTCATAGAATTCATTCAAACAAACCATTTCACCATTCAAAACTCTGGCTGGATCCACCATGCCTTCTTGAAAGCATTACACTTATCTTTCCATAATCTCTAACAACGACAAGCAAATTAACAAAGGCCTTATTATATTCATCTCGTTTTCCCTTGATTTTACCAACAAATCATAATACCGAGAATCAAATCTTGTATTCATTTCCTTTTGGATGATTAAAGAAAGAGGACTTCTAAACCTTACTTTCTTAGTCCAAGGGCAAAGCAACAGAAGGTGCTCTATAGTTTCACATTCAGTTCCACAAATTAGGCAAAAAGGGTTCTCAGCGCATTTTCTTTTAAACAAGGCCTCTCTAGTTGCAAGTGCACCAGACGTAGCTCTCCATATGAAAGGCTTTACCATGGGAGGCATTTTCAATCTCCAAACAATATCCTAAACTCAATAGGAATTTTAGAAAAAAAAAAAAAGAAAGCAACTAGGTTTCAGTGGAAGATTTCTTTCATCAACGCCTTTCACTACTTTATACTCAAATTTAACATTGCATTCTCAATTTTTAGTATAAGGGCACACTAGTTTATCTTCCCTACCATAAAACAAAATGGAGACTTATAATAGCCTAAATTACTTCTCCAAAAATTCTGCCAACAATTAAGGGGAGATCCTACATGCCATTCACAATTAAATTAGCCACCAACATTCTCTATCTTCCTTAAATAACCCATCAAAATTAATACTTCTACCAGTAATAGTAGGAATCCATCTATCCCCCCATATTTTGATAGATTTACCATCCACAGTTTGCTAACAAGACTTTTTTTTAGCATATCTCTTCCTTCAAATGTTTGATCAAGCCTATGAAGCTTTTTGGCCTTTTTTTTACATCAAGAAAATTTATCTTAGGAAAATACAATCCATTAAGTATTTTGACCCAAAGATCATCAAGGTTATGCAATAACATCCATGCACTTTTAGCAATCAAAGTTGAATTGAAGTTTGCAAAATCTCTAAAGCCCAATTAGCCTTCCTATTTTTTTCTTTGTTAAAGTGATTCAAACATTCCACTGGATGTCTCCTTCATCTTTCTTCTGTCCCCCCAAATCTTTGAGATATCTCTATCAAGTTTCTCACAAGATTTCTCAAGAAACTTTAAGCAAGACATAGGATAAATAGGCATTGCATTGGCCACTACTTTAATCAAAACTTCCCTTCACGCATGAGACAATAGGTTATGCTTCAAACTCTCACTACAAGAAAAACCAACAATTGCAACAATTGTTTCTAGACATAGCAATGGTTGCAACCATTCTAAAACTTTAGCAGTGATTACAAAATCTACTGTTAAAGGCTTCATCGTGCATCACATTGAGATAGTCATTTTCAACCATGAGAATAATTATTGCAATAAATTTACTGCAATGGTTGACACAACCACCATAATTAATGAAGTGAAGTTAACAATGGTTATACCACAACCACTACGAAAACACACTTGACTTAGAGTGATAATTCCAACCATCATTAATGCAATCGTCACTATTTTTAAAAAAATTATATTTGAACTTGAATATAAACATAGCTAAAAATGATTTGTACGCAATAATCGTAAAAAATATAAATTTTAAATTATAATTAGATATAAAATTAAATTAAAATTAAAATTAAAAATTAATTCTACTATATGCAATAATATTATCGCAAAAACAAAAGTCTTACAAGTCAATAGATAAGTTATATAATTACAATACCATTTAACAAAAGATCTTATAATTCATAAATCTACTAATGGCCTTCTTCTTAATTGGAGGATGGTAGAGAATGATCCACTACACTTGCTCAATGCCTACTCTTTTAATCACCTAAATTAAAATTATAAAATGTCATTGGAAACACATAAAATTAAATCACGAAAGATAAATATTGTTCAATGAATACATACAAATATTATCATTGGAGTTTGGAAAGAAGCAAACTTAGAAGGCAAGTAACCTTAAAAATTTTGAAAAATAAAAGTCATAATTGTATCAAGCTTTCTTGCTTGCTCAAGCATCATTCTTTGTTGGTCATCCATCTTTGATTGTAGTTAAGAGACTTGACTCTCTAGCTTTGCATTAGAAGGAGTGGAAGAACTCATCCCACTGTAAGAATGAGTGGAACATCCAAATACTTGAGATTGGAAAAGGTCTAATCCTAAATCTCGAACATAACCCCAGTGTTCCTAACTTCCTAGAGCAAAATCCAATGACTCTTCAAATGATCCAAGCCATAAAGGAAATATTGAACTAGATTCATGTGAAAAAATATTTTCCTACATAACCACAATATTACCAAGACCCTAATTATAATATTGCCAAGAATGAAAAAATCCACAATCCATAATACATTAACCAAATGAACTTATTACCATAACCTATAATCATAATCCAAATATGAACTTATTACCAAAACCATAATCACAATATTGCCAAGTAAAACTAATTCCACAACCTAAATCACAATATTGTCAAATATTCTCAATTTCACAAACCCTAATCAAAATATTACCTAATCCATAAACCATAATCAAAATATCAAAAAGTATGGCTAATTCAATAACTCATCATCACAATATAGCCAATCACATAAACTATAATCGCAATATTGCTAAGTATAGCCAATTCAATAACTCATAATCACAACATTGTCAAAGACAAATCACAATCATAATTAAATAGTTACAATTACAACTCTGGCCTTGTCATTGAAAGGAGCTCCATTTGACATTTTAATTGGCCATCCAAAATTCTCTTTTAAAGACTGGATGCCTATATTAAGCCTTCTTTAAAATTATAGAAAGTATCTTCTTGTAGAAATAACATTTCCAAGTATTGATGATTACAACCTATTTTGACTTACCATCTCTACCTTTATATGTGCAAGATTCTTTGAGCCTTTGGTATGTGGCCTTGTTTCCCTTTTTCCATTTTCTTTGTTTTCTTGACTTTTTTCCTAACCAATGACAAAAGCATGCCTATAAGGTTAATAATAAATTACTAAAAATGTTAAAAAAGTGTTATTACCTAAGTCTTTAGGTTCAGTTGGTAGGTTACAAATATTGCTCACTAATCTTTACAAATTCCAAGTGGGACCTTGGAGATTAGATAATTCCTAGTAGATATGCCATCATATGTTTTCTACCATAATCTTTGTTTATGATCCTTCTACTTAGTTCCAATTGATTTTAAGATATAGCTTTTATGCCTATTGGTGTGAGCATCAAACTTAGCCATCAAAGATGAAAATTAACAAGGATACAAAAACAAAAGCATAGAAGTAGTTTAAATGCATCATAGTATTAACTTAATTTTTTTATGTGTTCTCCTTGTATTCATTATGCATCATTGTCAAATTGGCATAACTTATAAGAAATAAAGTAAAGTCTTTCCAATGGGCCCTAGGAATTCAGCCTATTTCTAGTCGGTTGATTATTGTTGTTCCACTAGAATACAACCTTCTAACCTAAGGAAGTGACCAAGCATCATTTATTGTGAGTTCTCTTCTTATTACAATGCCATACTTCTCAATGAAACCAAAGTTAGCATATCAATTTAAGGATACTTAATTTAATGAAACAGAATTTCTAGACATATTTATCAACAAAATCAACAATCTAAGCTTGATGGCGCTTAGTGTAACATCCCCAAATGTCCTAACTAATTAATTAAGATTAATATGAATTATTAGGAATTATTTAATATATGTTCTAAGTAGAATCATAAGAATTTGGAAATTTATAATTTTTGGACATCATAAAATTTTACTAGAACCACTAGGAATTTTCTGAGAATTTTTACAAATTATTAGAAATTTATTGGGATTAATTCTTAATTATCAAATAATAAATAATTATAAAGTAAATCTTTAGGGATCGAATTGCTAGAAACTCATTGGACCCTTAGAGGCCTAAAAATATAAGAAAAAAATTGTGAAATAAAAATATTTAGATGAAAATTTAGATGTCAAAATATAAATACCAAAAGTGTAGGGTTCAATGTATAATTTTAACCAAGGACTAAAATAATTTTCATATGGTTAAAATAAGATTTTAACCAAAAAAAATAGAGGAGTAAGGAAGAGATCTTTACATGAAAATGACTACATTGATTATCAGTACAACTTTCATAGCTAAAACTTTTAACAAATCAACAATAAAAAGAGAAAAATCGAGTCAAACTTGATGAACTTAAAACATTATTGTAGAAAGCAAGAGAGAAAGTTAAGAAAGTAGCTTCTTCCTTATCACTCTATAAATTTCCTCTCCTACTTTTACCTTTAATTAGATAACTAAGAAGAAAGTAGAGAGAAAAAAAATAAAAAAAGAATGTGTGAGAGTGTGTGTGTGTGTGTGAGAGAGAGAGAGAAGGAGTGAGAATAGTAACAAAGAAGAAGAGAAGAAGAAGAAAGACAAGGAGTAAGAGTGGAAGCAAGGTAACAAAACCAAAGGTAAGAACACCTATCCCTAGTCCTTCTATATGGATGATAGCCATGGGTTACAAACCATGTATCTTATGTCTTCTTTACTTTCTTGGTTGCAACAACAAGTAAAATGCTCCATCTTTATCCTCTTACATCTAGAAACTTAGTGTTGCCTTAAGAAGCCTTTTATGGTTGTGCTAAAGTTGCAAGAAAAATAATTGAGAATGAAATTTATCCAAAAACCAAAAAAGAGTGGAAACTAGGCAATAGTTTTGTGACTGAGACTATATGGGCCAAATGGACTTAGAATGGTCTAAAATTTTATTATATTATGCTTATTATATAGGAGAATTATCATGCCAAATTTGTTGAATTTTGTAGTTCATTTAGTCACTCAACTTAACATTGAAAATGCACCTATATTTAATTCAGGCCTTTTCAAGATAGTTTTGCAAAATTAAAGAGTTAAGAGGCTAAATAAATCCTTTTTTATCTAGACTCTCTCTTATGGTTATTTAACAATATAGAATGCTCTATGTCAAATTTGGTAAATTGTGAAGGTCTACGCAAAAAATGGCATAAGTTGGAAGTTAGCTATCGAACTAATGCATGAAACAGAGCATTTTTGCTTTGCTCGCACCACGACATCAAGGGGCAGTAGTACAACACCCCACATTCTATCTAGAACTCATAGACAACTTAAAATATGATCCAAGCCATGGTGTCCAAGGGCTAGGCCATAACACCATTCCTTTTTTGAGTGTTTTCATACACTTTTCTTTTATATTTTGGTAGTTTGATGGGATATTTTTGTAGACAAGCTTAAAGACATTTAAGGTGCAAGTAAATGGACATAAGATGACAAGTTTTAAACACTTATTTTGAACTATAGAGTTTCTTATGTGACAACTGACTCTCACTTTTAAATCTATAATAAAAGAGTGGTCATTGTAACACCTTACTGACTACACTCTCGTTCATCTCCCTCTAGGCTTGACTCCATATGATTTCCCCGGAAAATGACCGAAACCGTGGTATTTCACTACTTAACGTCGGGGTTTAACCGGTCATATTTTGTCCCGTGGGTCCTGTGAACCCATCATTCACACTCTTTACTCAAACACCATTTATAAGACCTGTACATAGTCTCAAACATCTCACAATCCACGGATATGGAGCCAAAAACCAAGAAAACACCATTTCTCAAACGGGCCCAAAATTCATAATTCTGGCTCCAACTTTGGAAAATCACAATAAATTCCAGTAAAATGGGAATCAATCAAATCATAGTTCTCTGGAAAGCTTGGGATGTTAACTTCACCCTAAAAATAACTCCCAACTTCACTATCCATGTTTAGACCCTCAATGACATCGAAATGGGAACAGACATCCGGCTGCCCCTGTTACTGACGCAGTTTACTGTCATGAAATTCGGAAATTCGTAATTAATTCCACAAAAATCCAATCAGATCAATCTATACCAATTTGGAAAGCTACAGATGTTAAATAGAGGAGAAAAATAAGTCCAGGTCAGTTCAGGAGTTCTAAGACCTCGAAATCCGATAAAACATTAACGAAGGTCAGAAACTTCCCTGATGCTGATACAGAACTTCGGTAAATCGTTTCTCTCTCTACAGACCTCCAATTAAGGTGCTTCCAGTTGGTATAGATCACTGTGGATATCTAGTTTATGCTCCTAAAGTTTCATGACATTTGGACATCAATTGGTCTACCAGTGGCATGGTTTCATTTTCGGACTCAATGAACAGTACCATGACCAAAACATTGCAAATTCCCAATTTCAACAATTCATCAAATATTCTCTAGACCTCCGAATATTACCCACTCTAGCTTCCCAAGAAGCTCTCAATAGACTCTAGAGGCATGCCAAATTCCATACCAAGAAGAGCTCATCCGGTCATACTTTGACGGAGCTCACCCAAATGGCAATTTTAGCACCACATGGGGTTCAAAACGGGTCTAAATGACCTCCCACATGCTCTAACCTCTATTGGGCAGATTTTAAAGTACCAACATAGCATATATAAATTATCTAAGTAATCCAAATCATCATACATTCCAAATTCACTATGCTATGGAATCCAATGCACCAATTCATGTGAGCCTCAAATGGCCAACTTTATACATTCTCATTACTTTAACCCTTTACACTATCCATGCATCATTTGTACATACATTTACATATGATCATATAGTTACAACTCAAAAATAAGAGGTGCATCTTCATTTTGGCACCTTATACATCAAAATGACCAAAAGAAACTACACATTCTTCTAACTATGCTCTTCTAGGCTCCATGAGGTGTGCTCGACTCTCCTTGAACACCACCTGGATAATAGGATGGGAGGGGAAGGGGGTGAGATTCGGGAGAATCTCAATAGCTCATACTCATTCAAGATGCAATCAAGGCATATACTAGTCAAACATGCAAATAAATCATCATAACACAACATATGTGTTTCATGCCATGGAAATCAAACCAATGCCAAAACTAGGCTCTAGGGACTTTCGGTCTAGCCTCACCCGAGCTTTAGGACTTTTGGATCGGCCTCACCCTTGGTTTAGGGACTTTTGGCTCCTTCTCACCCGTCTCAAGGGACTTTCGGCACCACCTCACCCGAGCAATTTCCACAATCATATCCTAAGCATATTGGTACCGATACATCAAGGCAAAATCAATGGCATATCTCATCATACAAGCACATACACAACATATAATGACTATTACACAACCAAGAATGCAACAAGAAAAGAGTAGAGAGCTACCTTCTAGGATTACACAAATCTTCCCTTTCAATTTCTCCTCTCCCTCCTTGATTTCACACTCATAACAAGGTGGAGTTTCTTCCTTTGAGCCTAGGCATAACAAGAGCATCAAGTCATTCTCTCATAGCTTCAATGACTCTCACAAAGCTAAAAGAGACTCTTCATCAAATTAAACCCTCACTACCCTCACAGATCTAGGGATTCTCTCTCTAGAACCCTACTCACTTTCCTTCCCCTCTCAAGCTCTCCAAGAAGAAAACAAGGAAGAAGAATTGAGGATAAATGAGTTCTACCCTCCTTCTAGAGTAGTTTTCCTACTTCCCTTTTCTGAACCTAACCTAACTTAGCTTCTAAAACCGTAGAAAGAGAAAGCAAAAGGAGGAGACAACATGCTAAGGAGAAAAGCTAGGGAAATCTACAAATTACTCACCTCTTTGCTTGATCTCCTTACTTCTTGGCCTCTCTCTCTCTCTCCACCGCTCTCTTCTCTCTCTTTGGTCGAAGCTCAGGTCGGTTCTAAGAGAAAGGAAAAGTTTAGACTCTTTTAAAAGTCAAATCTCTCTTTTTACGCTTTTTCTGGACCGCTCTCGCTATAGCGAGTCATCATCCTCGCTACGGCGAGCTCGTGCAAGTTCCAGACCTCTGCCTTCGCTATGGCGTCGCTACGGTGAGCTCGGCCTGTTCCAGACCTCTGCCTTCGCTATAGCGCCGCTATGGCGAGCAACTCCCTGGTTTCCGTATGGAATGTCGCACTCGCTACAGCTAGGAACATCTTAGCTATTGCGAGGAGGCATTCTCGCTATGGCGACTCTATTTCTCGCTATGGCGAGAAGACTTAGAAAATTTTCAGCCTTCGAAAATTTCCCAGCTTCCTCTTTTCTCTTTTATTCTCTCATTTCTTATCTTTCCTCTTTTCTGGTTGTTACATTTCCACCCCCCTTAAAAGAAATTTCGTCCTCGAAATTTAAATACATACCTTAAAGGAATAATTCTGGATGTTTTTGCCTCATTTCATCCTCCATCTCCCAGGTTGCTTCTTCCGATGTCAGACCTCTCCATATCACTTTCACCAGAGGAATGCTCTTGCTCCTCAACTGTTTCAGCTTAGCATCCACAATTCTCTCCGGTTTCACTACATAGGAAAGATCTTCCTGCAATTACACATGCTCATATTCTATGACGTGTGAGGGGTGAGGCATATACTTTTTCAATTGGGAGACATGAAAAACACTGTGGATTTGGGCTAGGTTAGGAGGCAAGGCTATTCGGTAAGCCACGGGTCCAATTTTCTCAAGAATTTCAAACGGACCAATATACCTAGGACTGAGTTTTCTTACCCTCATTGACCGACCTACTCCCGTCACTGGAGAAACTCGAATGAACACATGGTCTCCCATCTCAAACTCTAACGGCCTCCTTCTCTTATCGGCATAGCTTTTCTACCTACTCTGGGCCGTGAGGAGTCTCTTTCTAATCAACTCTATCTGTCGGGTGGTCTGGTCCACAATCTCAGGTCCTATTATATTCCTCTCACCTAGCTCAACCCAACACAGAGGGGATCTGCACTTTCTCCCATACAAAGCCTCATAAGAGGCTATTTGGATACTGGAATGGTAACTATTGTTATAAGCAAACTTTGCTAATGGTAAATACGCATCCCAGTTACCCTTCATCTCTAATACACACGCCCTCAACATGTCTTCTAAGGTCTGGATGGTCCTCTCAGTTTGACCATCTATCTGGGGGTGATATGCAGTACTAAACCGCAACTTGGTCCCTAAGGCATGCTGCAACGACCTCCAAAAGTTCGATGTGAACCTGGGGTCTCTATCCGAAACTATGCTATTGGGTACTCCATGAAGTCGCACTATCTCTCTGATATACAACTGGGCTAATCTCTCCAGTGTATAAGTAGCCTTAATAGCTAAAAAGTGTGCAGACTTCGTCAGTCTATCCACAACTACCCAAATAGCATCGTGTCCAGAGGATGTCCTGGGTAACCCCATAACAAAATCCATGGCTATACTATCCCACTTCCACTCAGGGATATCTAGAGGTTGCAACAACCCAGCCGGTCTTTGATGTTCTATTTTCACCCTCTGACACACTAGGCATCTAGCCACATAGGCTGTCACCTCACTTTTCATTCCCGGCCACCAGAAAATCTGTTTCAAATCCTGATACATCTTAGTGGCACCTGGGTGAATAGTATACTTACTCTTATGTGCCTCTTCTAAAATGCCTTCTCTCAACTCATTTCGACTAGGCACACAGATTCTATCCCGATATACTATCATACCATCCTCAGACACTTTAAAATCTGAGGTCTTACCTTGGGAGATCTCATTCCTGATCCGTTTCAGGAACTCATCCTCTTTCTGGGCATCTAAGATCTGAGTTCTCAATACATTCTCAATTCGGGTTTCACTTAGATACAATCTACCCGAAACCACCTGGCAAGAGAGGTTCAAGTTTCTGAACTTCTCTAAGAGCTCTTGCTTTCTAATCATCATATGGGCCACATGGATGGATTTCCTACTCAGGGCATCTGCCACCACATTGGCCTTGCCCGGATGATATTTCAACACATAATCATAATCTTTCAGAAACTCCATCCATCTTCTCTGTCTCATATTGAGTTCTTTCTGGTCAAAGAGGTATTTCAGACTCTTATGATCACTATAAATTTCTATGGTAGCACCATACAGATAGTGTCTCCAGATTTTAAGAGCAAACACTACAGCGGCTAACTCCAGGTCATGTGTGGGATAACTCTCCTCATGAAGCCTCAACTGCCTCGAGGTATAAGCCACTACTCTACCCTGCTGCATCAACACACATCCTAACCCCTTGCCCGAAGCATCACAATAAACCACAAATGGTTCACTAGGGTCAGGGATAATCAGTACAGGGGCAATGGTCAAACGAAGTTTCAACTCCTGGAAACTTCTCTCATAACTATCATCCCACACAAACGGTATCTCTTTCCTAGTTAGCCTCGTCAGTGGTAAGGCCATCTGAGAAAAGCCCTGAATGAATCGTCTATAGTACCCTGCCAAACCTAGGAAACTCTTGACCTCGGTGATCGTTCTAGGTCTATCCCACTGTAACACAGCCTCAACTTTATGGGGATCAACCGCAACCCCATCCCGTGAGATCACATGACCTAAGAATCTCACCTCGGTCAGCCAAAACTCACATTTACTAAGTTTGGCGTACAACCTTTTCTCTCTCAAGGTTTCTAGGACTAATCTCAAATGCCTCTCGTGCTCTTCAAAAGATCTAGAGTACACTAGAATATCATCAATGAAAACTACCACAAACTGATCTAGATACGGTCTGAATACCCTGTTCATGTAATCCATGAACACAGCCGGCGCATTCGTCAATCCGAATGGCATCACAAGGAACTCATAGTGCCCATATCGCGTTCTGAAGGAGGTCTTGGAGATGTCTTCAACTCTCACTCTCAACTGGTGGTACCCAGATCTAAGATCTATCTTAGAAAATACAGATGCCCCAGCCAACTGATCTAACAGATCATCAATCCTAGGGAGAGGATATTTATTCTTGATGGTAACTTTGTTTAACTCTCTATAATCTATGCATAAACGCAAGCTACCATCTTTCTTTCTCACAAACAACACCGGAGCTCCCCAAGGTGATACACTAGGGCGGATAAACCCTTTCTCTAACAATTCCTCTATCTGCCTTTTCAACTCCGCGAGCTCGGTGGGAGCCATCCTATAAGGAGCCTTGGACACCGGTCCAGCCCCAGGCACTATGTCTATAGGGAACTCTAGCTCTCTCTCAGGGGGTAGACCACTAAAATCAAACTCTTTAGGGAAAACTTCTAGGAATTCCCTAACAATCGGGATCTCTTCTATCCCTTCCTCTACCTCAACCCGAATAGAGAAAAAGACTAGAAACCCTTGACATCCACACTCTAAGTGCCTCTCAGCCTGGGTAGTAGTCATAAAGGATAACTCCGCTCCTACCCTAGGTATGGTCCCACAAGCAGGTAAGGAAATGGTTCGATGTTCACAATCAAGTATCGCATTATTCGCAGCCAACCAGTTCATACCAACAATCATATCAATATCATGGAAAGGCATACAAATCAAATCAATAGTGGTATGACAATGGTTAAACTGAACAGTGACATTTAAGCAAGTATGGGAAGTGATCACGGGACCTCCAGTGGGTATAGTGACAAACAAGTCAAATGGCAAGACACTCACAGTCAGACCCAATCGCCTCACACAATCATAAGATATAAACGAGTGACTAGCACCCGAGTCAAACATAGCAACTACAGGAAAGCCATTCACTATCAGCGTACCTCGGATCATACTGGGGGACGCACTAGCTTCCTGTTGAGTGAGGGCGAACACTCGACCCTGGGTCTGTGGCCTGGGAGGAGGCGCTATGTCCATCTGAGGACAGTGTCTCGCGATGTGTCCCAGCTTCCCACATTTGAAGCAAGTCACCGGAGACTGTTGGAAGGATGACTGGCCCCGAGGAGGCGGCATCGGCTTACCCCGCTGTGGCCTTCGGTTCCATGGCCCCTTGCCTCTCTTCTTGGCACTGGGTGTCACACTAGAACCCTCTTTCGGTCTCAGCCTTTTCACTTCTGAAACCTCCTTCTGACTAGCTATGGCCGTCACAGGCATAATAATCCGCAGGTTAGTCTCAATCACCCTGCTGACCTCTACAATGGTATTAAACTTCCTGATCCGTTGTGGGGTCACTCTATCGCTAATCAGAGGTTTCAATCCGGTCTCGAATTGCTCACATCTCCAGGGTTCATCATCATACCTCTGGAGGTAAGAGGAATACCGAGACAACTCCATGAACTTAGCCACATACTGGTCCACCGTCATCTCATCCGTCTGTCTCAAACTCATAAACTCCATCTCTTTCTTCTTCCTCACCGAACTAGGGAAATATTTCTCATAAAACTCAACCAAGAAACTTTCCCAGTTTATCGGTATCTCCTTGGTCTCCATTAAAGGTTGCGTGCTACACCACCATCTATCAGCTTCCTTTTTCAGCATAAACGTGGCTAGCTAAGCTTTCTGCTCGGTAGTACAACTCATTACCGAGAAGATTTTCTCTAGCTCTCTAACCCAAGCTTCCGCCTTATCCGCATCCAACTCCCCGTCAAACGTGGGTGGATTATTTTGCCTGAACTGCTTCAACAGTTTCTGGATAGGCGTCTGGGTATGAGCTACTACATGCTCTTGGGGATGTGCAGGTGGGTTGCCAGATGTAGATGGCTGAGGTATAGGGGCTTCCCTCCTGGCTTCCTCTTGCCTGGTCAGGGTATCTTGCAGGTGCATGATCATATCATGTTGCTGTTGGGCGAGATACCTCTGTTGTTCCAACATCTCCTCATGCTGGCCCATCATGGCTTCAAACCGATCTAATCTCTCCATGATGGTTCGCAGAGGATCCTCAGGCCCAACTGGAACCTCTGGCTCGACTCTCTGAGCCCTGGGTGGCCTGCCTCTACCCCTGCCCCGTCTAGTCTCAACCATATCTGAAAAGAAGTAGCAATCCTCAATTCACAATCATAGCACAAACATATATGCATATGAATGTTACCACTTCCATGGCAATTTACACCAAACACAAGCAATTCAATCCATTCAAGAGCCCAACATCAAGCAGAGTGCCTGAACCCTTGCTCTGATACCAAAAATGTAACACCTTACTGACTACACTCTCGTTCATCTCCCTCTAGGCTTGACTCCATATGATTTCCCCGGAAAATGACCGAAACCGTGGTATTTCACTACTTAACGTCGGGGTTTAACCGGTCATATTTTGTCCCGTGGGTCCTGTGAACCCATCATTCACACTCTTTACTCAAACACCATTTATAAGACCTGTACATAGTCTCAAACATCTCACAATCCACGGATATGGAGCCAAAAACCAAGAAAACACCATTTCTCAAACGGGCCCAAAATTCATAATTCTGGCTCCAACTTTGGAAAATCACAATAAATTCCAGTAAAATGGGAATCAATCAAATCATAGTTCTCTGGAAAGCTTGGGATGTTAACTTCACCCTAAAAATAACTCCCAACTTCACTATCCATGTTTAGACCCTCAATGACATCGAAATGGGAACAGACATCCGGCTGCCCCTGTTACTGACGCAGTTTACTGTCATGAACTTCGGAAATTCGTAATTAATTCCACAAAAATCCAATCAGAGAAATCTATACCAATTTGGAAAGCTACAGATGTTAAATAGAGGAGAAAAATAATTCCAGGTCAGTTCAGGAGTTCTAAGACCTCGAAATACGATAAAACATTAATGAAGGTCAGAAACTTCCCTGATGCTGATACAGAACTTCGGTAAATCGTTTCTCTCTCTACAGACCTCCAATTAAGGTGCTTCCAGTTGGTATAGATCACTGTGGATATCTAGTTTATGCTCCTAAAGTTTCATGACATTTGGACATCAATTGGTCTACCAGTGGCATGGTTTCATTTTCGGACTCAATGAACAGTACCATGACCAAAACATTGCAAATTCCCAATTTCAACAATTCATCAAATATTCTCTAGACCTCCGAATATTACCCACTCTAGCTTCCCAAGAAGCTCTCAATAGACTCTAGAGGCATGCCAAATTCCATACCAAGAAGAGCTCATCCGGTCATACTTTGACGGAGCTCACCCAAATGGCAATTTTAGCACCACATGGGGTTCAAAACGGGTCTAAATGACCTCCCACATGCTCTAACCTCTATTGGGCAGATTTTAAAGTACCAACATAGCATATATAAATTATCTAAGTAATCCAAATCATCATACATTCCAAATTCACTATGCTATGGAATCCAATGCACCAATTCATGTGAGCCTCAAATGGCCAACTTTATACATTCTCATTACTTTAACCCTTTACACTATCCATGCATCATTTGTACATACATTTACATATGATCATATAGTTACAACTCAAAAATAAGAGGTGCATCTTCATTTTGGCACCTTATACATCAAAATGACCAAAAGAAACTACACATTCTTCTAACTATGCTCTTCTAGGCTCCATGAGGTGTGCTCGACTCTCCTTGAACACCACCTGGATAATAGGATGGGAGGGGAAGGGGGTGAGATTCGGGAGAATCTCAATAGCTCATACTCATTCAAGATGCAATCAAGGCATATACTAGTCAAACATGCAAATAAATCATCATAACACAACATATGTGTTTCATGCCATGGAAATCAAACCAATGCCAAAACTAGGCTCTAGGGACTTTCGGTCTAGCCTCACCCGAGCTTTAGGACTTTTGGATCGGCCTCACCCTTGGTTTAGGGACTTTTGGCTCCTTCTCACCCGTCTCAAGGGACTTTCGGCACCACCTCACCCGAGCAATTTCCACAATCATATCCTAAGCATATTGGTACCGATACATCAAGGCAAAATCAATGGCATATCTCATCATACAAGCACATACACAACATATAATGACTATTACACAACCAAGAATGCAACAAGAAAAGAGTAGAGAGCTACCTTCTCGGATTACACAAATCTTCCCTTTCAATTTCTCCTCTCCCTCCTTGATTTCACACTTATAACAAGGTGGAGTTTCTTCCTTTGAGCCTAGGCATAACAAGAGCATCAAGTCATTCTCTCATAGCTTCAATGACTCTCACAAAGCTAAAAGAGACTCTTCATCAAATTAAACCCTCACTACCCTCACAGATCTAGGGATTCTCTCTCTAGAACCCTACTCACTTTCCTTCCCCTCTCAAGCTCTCCAAGAAGAAAGCAAGGAAGAAGAATTGAGGATAAATGAGTTCTACCCTCCTTCTAGAGTAGTTTTCCTACTTCTCTCTTCTGAACCTAACCTAACTCAGCTTCTAAAACCGTAGAAAGAGAAAGCAAAAGGAGTAGACAACATGCTAAGGAGAAAAGCTAGGGAAATCTACAAATTACTCACCTTTTTGCTTGATCTCCTTGCTTCTTGGCCTCTCTCTCTCTCTCCACCGCTCTCTTCTCTCTCTTTGGTCGAAGCTCAGGTCGGTTCTAAGAGAAAGGAAAAGTTTAGACTCTTTTAAAAGTCAAATCTCTCTTTTTACGCTTTTTCTGGACCGCTCTCGCTATAGCAAGTCATCATCCTCGCTACGGCGAGCTCGTGCAAGTTTCAGACCTCTGCCTTCGCTATGGTGTCGCTACGGCGAGCTCGGCCTGTTCCAGACCTCTGCCTTCGCTATAGCGCCGCTATGGCGAGCAACTCCCTGGTTTCCGTATGGAATGTCGCACTCGCTATAGTTAGGAACATCTTAGCTATTGCGAGGAGGCATTCTCGCTATGGCGACTCTATTTCTCGCTATGGCGAGAAGACTTAGAAAATTTTCAGCCTTCGAAAATTTCCCAGCTTCCTCTTTTCTCTTTTATTCTCTCATTTCTTATCTTTCCTCTTTTCTGGTTGTTACAGTCATGAAGTGATTCTTTTATAATTTGTTATATGGATTGTTTGTGTTTGTTTAGGGACTAGATTATTCTTAAGGAACCTCCAAGCTGATCAAAAAAGCAAGGAATTAAATATATTCTAAAGTAAGGAAAATATTTGTATAGACACATAATTATATCTGTAATTAAAGACATAAGATTTCTATATAACCATAATTAGAATCTTCATATAACTTAAGCCTTTTTTCTAGACTTAAACCTATATGGACATATTTGTACCCTAAGACTAAAAGACATGAACAAGGACCTTAAAGACACTAAAAATAGAAAAGTTATAATAAGCTAATGGTTCCCCAAGAGTTTACTATTCTTAAACATTTTGTTCTTAGATAATTTCTTAGTAACCTTGTGAATATGTTCTCATATGCTTGATCTAGTCCTCTCATTACCTTATAATTATTAAGTATTATGATATATACTTGTTTATATTATGATAAACATGTGCTAGTCTATATTTGATAATTGTAAGGAAAGAAGATATGTGCCCTATAAATTTGACTTGGATGACCTCTAATATTCATTTAAATAAGAATATGCTTATATGTGATGCTGAGCCCATTATGCAAGCATATATTTACATGCATGCTTAATTTAGAATACTCATAAAAATTTTGTATGCATTAGTAAATTAACATATCCTATTTACTTTTTGTAATTGAAGACAGAGGTCATGCAACGCCCAATTTTCGTAAAAATGACAGAAATGAACTAGTTATAAAAGAAGTCTTTTAAATAGAAAGATTTAAGGCCAAATAAAATTAGAACAATAATCTAGACCCTAAATAATGAAAATACGAGACCTAAGGTGCCCTGAAAATAGCACTAGAATAGTTAAACAAAAATTGATGAAAGCACTTTGACATTTTCGTAATTTCAAGCACTTTTTAGAAAACTCACAAAAGAGATCTTTGAATAGGAAATTTGAGTTTTCTAAGGTTCTTAAAGACCCTAAAAACTATAAGAACCCATAGAATGGTTCAAACCCTTTCGATTTATGTTTTGGAAAGTCGATTGACCCGAATTTTGACTAATTCATTTGGGAAGGTTTTTAATCTAATTTGAGAAAAGCCAAAAGCATTTTATGAGTTAAAAAATCTAAATTTTATAATAAAAAAGACAATTCTCAAAAAGAAGTTGAAATAAGCCTAAAAAGAAATAGCCAAGAAAAGAGGATAAGAATGAAATTTTTAAAAGAATTCTTAAGAAGCTTCTCCTTATATATGGTGTCCTCCTTCTTCTCTACATTTAACTGACATATATTTTGTCCCAAAATAGAGGGGAGACTAGTTAAGAAAGGCTCACAAGAAGGAAGCCAAGGAAGAGGGAAAAAGCTTAGGAAAAAGGTAAGAAAACCTTAGAATTTCATGCTCCTTCCTCCATTAACTTTGTTCTCCCCCTTCTCCTCTTCCTTCCTATGGTTTTAGTGTTTGATTTGGGACTGTTTTAGGACTTGTTAGGTAGGGGAAGGTTAGAATTTGAAGGAGAAGCTTGTAGCAAAGGAAATAGCTCTTGGAAAAAGCTAAGAATCAAGGTAATTTTCATAGTTTTCCTTGCAATTTTTTGTCTATTCTTCCTTGTATATGTTCGGCCAACCTTGAGCCCAATCAAGAGAGAAGGAATTCTATCCAAACCAAGGTATGATTAAAGATTTTAGAGTGTGAGGATTAAGAAGATATAATTGGAATTAAATAAGAAGCATTAGAGAACAAGTTATGTTACCTAGGGCTTTTGGTGCACCTTGCAAATATGAAGCTCCCTATGGGTAATTTAAGTTTTCTAAAAGTGTATATAAGTTCTCAAGACACTTATGAAGCCTCACATGTGCTAACTCCCTAGAGAAAATGAAGCAAAATTTATGGGCTCCTTCCTTTGGATGTGTCTCGACCTAGAGCTCTCTATGTACCTAAGGAGAGTTTTAAATTTTTCTAAAATTAGAAACGGACTAAATATTATAGTTGAACATCAAAGGAAGCCTTGAAATGAATTAAGAAAGCATGGTTTGTGAGGTGGAGGTATAGGCTCCATTTTAAGACATAAAGAATCAATTTGTACCTAAGCTTCTTGAAATAAATTTGTGATGGCTCCAAGAAGTCTAAATGGAGTCAAGAGATATAGATTGAAGAAGAAAATAAAGCCAAAATCATGAATTCCAAGAGTTGCTTCATTGTGTTTTGTATGGAACCATAATAGAGTTATATGAGAAAGTAAGCTTCCATAGAGTTTGTTTAAAGATAAAGCTTGTTACAATGATTGAATCATGTTTCATTTGATGTTTCTAGACCAAGAGAATCAAGTGTCACCTAGTTGCATGTGCTTGGCCGAAAAGGGGAAGAACAATTAAAGAGAAAAGCTTGTGGTTTTGCTTTAAGGTAGCTTTCTAATCTTTCTCTTATACATTGCTTAGATGCTTTCTTGTCTTTTGAGTGCTTGAATATATGTTTGAACTATAAGAAATATATCTAACCATTGCCTACATATTATGGTACCATTATATTTCTTGAAATATATTTATAAATGCAAAGTGGTTTGAATAGATTTGGTTATGCCAAAAGTCTCTTAGCATGAGTAGAGATGAGCGAAAAGTTTTTAGGAATTAGTGAGGTAGCCAAAAGTCTCAAGAAGAGTAAGATTAAGTCAAAAGTCTCTTGAAAATGGATGAGACAAATTCAAAAGTCTCATAGAAAATGGGTGAGGGTAGACCAATGCCCTTAAGAGCTTATGTATCATATGTATGAGTTTCTATGATATGGAAAATGCTTTATATATGTTCACTAGTAGCTTGAATGCCATGCATGTATTCTTTGACATGTATATGCATCCATTATGTATGTTTGAAATGGTAAAGAGCTATTGAAATTTTTTAAATCTCACTCTTTCCCATCTTCCATCTAACCATGTCTACGTGAAGCTTGAAAAAAAAAAGGAAGCCAAGGAGTATGATTAGCCATACTTTGATAATAACATAACTTTGACTGTAATTTGATGTCAAAGTTTGTAAAGATATGATGTATATAAGATGTGACCATTTAAACAAGTTTAAGTGTATGTAATTATGATGTGTATATTAATCTTGAAGCTAAATGAATGCCTATGTTGGAGATTGACATTCTAACACCCTTGTGTTCATGTGTATGAATGTATGTGGTATGATGAGATTGAGCTCTATGATGATTTGAACCATTTGGCATACTTCCCTATGCTATGTTTATGTGTTTGGATATGCTCAAATGGTTGTGTAAAGATGAGAAGAGCGTTTGGTACATATGAAACCTATTATGGACTTCAAATTTGGCTAAATTTTGAGCTAAACCAAAGTCTGACTAAATGGATGATTTTTTGTATGAAATTTGGTTAAAATTAGGTCTTATTTAAAGCTTTTCATAGAGCCAAAAAATACTCAATTTGGAGCTCTATAGAATTTATTATGATTTTTTAAAATTGGCTAAATTATGCATAATTAGTATATATACTGTACAAATGGTCAGTTTGCTTCTCTGTGTCACACATGGTCCAAATAAAGTCCAATACTCATAAAATATTATAGGTATAAACTCGACAATATAAGCTTTCCATAGCCACTAAGAGCACTACATTTGGAACTCTGTAAAGGGAGAACCAAATTTTTGAATTTTATGGTCAGTATTAGGACACAACAAAGACCTTTAGTATTATGTTATTATTTTTCATGTCCAAATGGTGTTTTCTTGGTCTAAAACTATTTTTATTACTAATAAACATCTAGATCTTTTCAGAAAATTATCATATGCATGATTTTAATTTTTTTAAAAAATTAGTTATGAATTTTCAATATTTATATTAAAAATCTGGAACAAGGAACCTGAGAGCAAATTTTGGTTTTTCTGATCTATGGTTCCAAACTCGAGATAATAACAACAACAACAATAAATCTTTTCTCACTAGGTGGGGTCAGCCATTTGGATTAAATGATACCATAAAGTTCTATCATAAATCAAGTCTTTAATTAAACTATTTAAATCTAAATCTTTCTTAATAATTTCTCCTATAGTTTTTCGTGGTCTCTTTCCACCTCTAATTATTAGGCTACTCTGCATTTGATTTACTCTTCTTACTAGAGCTTCTATAGATCTTTCTTAATATTGATTTAATGCTAAAATAAGAAAGGAATTCAGGGTGGAGATAAAGTTCTCAAGGAATGGATTCTTAAAGAAATGGTCTTCAAAGAAGGAATTCTATACATTCCCAATTATATAATAAGCCTCCAAATGATGGGATTTTTAGGGGATGAAATTTCAATAAGATAGTCTTCATCGAATAGAAGCTAATCTATATAGAAAGAAATAGCTCTCCATCTACATAGAGAAGCAAAGGTATAATCATATAGGAATAAATGGGTCAGAGTTCCTCTTAAGTTTGTTCTTGGTTCTCCTAAAAACAATGTAATGACAAAAGGGTCATCGAAAGTTAAGAGACCTTTATGTGGCTTTGGGTTTTCAATTTTTAGATTTCAATTTATGGATCTACACTAAGAGACACTCTTGCTATGTTTCCTATTATCCATGTTGTTATGCTCCAACTATCATAAAGACTAGAGAGAACAATCTTCCTTCTTGATGGTGTTGAAAACATGAGTCTCACACTATATAATATGGGATGCTTTATTGGTTACCTATAATAGTAAAAACCTAAGTCTGTATCAAATAATATAGGATGCTTGGTGTGGGAATTAGGAGTTAGTTTTCTTTATCACTAGTGCTTTCAAGGTAGGGTCATCTATGTTTCCTTATGAAGGCATACATAGTAGCACAATATGATAAAGTATGCTAGTATGTATCAAGTTCATATGATACAACAAATATGATTAATTAAACCTTAAAAGACTAAGCTAAATTAATATTACTTGATTCGATGATAATATATGATATAGTGCTTTATATATGCATTTTGATATCTACATGCAATCATGTACTGATTGTCATAAGATGCAAGATACCTAGACATAGTAAGCTTAACATGATTTCGACATATGCAGAAATCTTTCCTTATAGCTTAAGCTAGTTAAGTAAATAGACATTATGAATGTGATATACTGGTATGCTACATATTTTTTGCATGTTATGATTGGTTGCTATCTTTGTATTTTAGACAAGGGAATAAAGAAAAATGTTTTATGCACATGTAGTAGTTAAACTATTACTAATTTTCCAAAATTGGGAAGTGTTCTTATTGAGAATATAAATTTTTACTACACTTAGTAACATATTCAAATGGAGATCAAAATCTTGCTATTTAAAGCTTGTTGCGAATACACTAAACCATGGATAGTTAAAGCACAGTATAATGAAGATAGAAGAACTTTATCTATTTCGCTAGTTTACTTATAATAATAAATAGGTGATGGTGTTTAATTATAGTTAGGAATTTGTATTATTTAGTGACTTTGTAATTTTATTAGACATATGAACTTATTATGTAGTGTCTAGAAATTTAAACAACTATAAGGTGAATCTTGGTATTTACACATCTAATAAAGTAAGAAAAATTTTATGATTTAAAATTCCATCATAATTCCATAACTTGGATAAAGAAAAAGGCTAAGTAAAACTCATAAAGAGATGTTGTTACACCTTGCAAGTTGTCCAAGTACATCATTTCCTTCACCCTTATCATTGTCATTATCACTATCAAAGATGTTCATTTCAAATGGAAGCTGAGTACTTGACTAGCGTACTTCCTCTGCAGGAATGGACAAGGTACCATGAATTTGTGTGAAAGGGCCACCTTTATTATTTTATAGTGAAACAAGGCCACCACTAATGGCACATTGAGATTGGGTTAAACAAGTAGTCTTGTAGAAGAATCACTTCATCTTCTAGAATCCTAAACATAGATAAAGATTTCATTAGTTAAAAAAACCAAGAAAAAAATGAAATTAAACAATATGTGTATATAAAAACGATTTAACATATAACAAAAATATAAGGCTAAAATGAAAATACCCCTCTTTAGGTCATGTGCAAAGAACCCCCTTGAGTTTAAAAGGTAACACTAAACTCTTGAAACTTTTAATATTGTGCACAAAACCCGCTTCCATTAGTTAATCTTTAAGTCATTATAGAAATTACAACATCAAACTTAATAGAACCACAAGGCATCTAACTTAGATTTAAAGGCATTTTAGTCATTTTCTCCTTCCCCAAAATGCATAACACAAATTCTTCTTCCTCAAAAAGCCAAGAATGTTGTTCTCTACACTAGTGAAGCAATATTGAACTCCACTATACTTCAATTTTCATCTTCTTCCTTCTCCATCACTAGAGCATCACATTTCCATCTCTATTTGGCACCTATAGCAAAGTCACTTAAGCTTTAAATTTCATCTTCTTCCTTCTCCATCATTAGGGATCCAGATTTTGCATGCTCCATTTCACACCTATAACAAAGTCATGGATAGAGCAAGACATCACATTTGGGTTCTTCGTTGTCAACTTGCAAAGGTATCCACTCTTTATCTTGTTGAAATTATTCATTTGTTTCTTGTACCTTGAAAGTTGTTATCTTGTTTTTATTTTTGGTATCCTTCTTTTAGCACTTCCACCCTTCAACAAATTGAAATAAGTTTTTGTTTTTCTCTTGAGATTGTTTAATTTGAATTAGAATTTGGACATTTCTTTGGTTTTCAATGAAATTATCACTGGGTCAATATGTAGTATCTCTTTTTGTGCTTTGCTTATTAGTCCTTTGTTCTACTAACCAATGTTAAATTAGGCAATTGCAATGGGATCTCTTGAATCCTAAAGTGTTGTCCCCATATTAATGGACTTCTCTTTAACAAATTTAATGCTAAAGCAAGATGATCAATGCTACTTTAGAGAGCCTTTACTTCTTAGGATCAGAACAAGGTTGTGCACTTAAAGACACTCTTTAGGCAAGGTCACAAACTACAAGTCCACAATCCTACAAAATTAGCATATATAATTAAGTATAAAATGATAATATACTTAATCTGAATCTTTTGTTTGAAACTTGGTCAAATAATTGCACAAATATTAGCTTTGAGATTTATGACAAACCTATATCTGACATAGTATGAGTGCATTTTTAGTAGTTGTATAATACTGAGCAATTAGATTTTTAATAATAACATGTACACTCAAATAGTGGATGAATGGTTTGACTAGTAAAATTCAACCTGTGACAAATAATTATCTAATGTTATATATGTTAAGTAGTATGATTTATATGCTACTATTCTCAATTGAAACTTGAAACTTAGACCTCAAGTGGAATTATCCTAGTCCATTCAATCATGTTTTTGATTACTTCATACTTGTTGACATATTGGTTGAATACTTCATTTTAGTTTGATTTTGCAATTTAGGTAGCTATTTGTAGCTTTTTAGCTGCTTCTAAATTTTCCTTATTTGTAACTTTCTTATGCATGGTTCATCAATTGCTCTATCAAATTTGGTATTGGAAATATATTGATTTAGAAATGTAAACATACTGATTTGGAAATAAGATTTATATATACTGATTTTGATATTGTTTTTCTATATAGGGTCACTTTAAGTGCATGTTCTCCTCACTATGGCTATATTATTGGCTAAGTGGGAGCACTTGGAGTGTCTTATCTTCTTTTGCAGGGAACTTCAATGCTATTGTGATTGAGAAGGGATGTTAACATGCTTAACTGACTCAAATGTTTTATGAATTTTTTGTACAATTACCTACTAAGATATACAATTTTTTGAATTTTGTATAGTTGCTATGTTCAAATGTACTTTTTGAATTTTGTACAATTATTCTACCTACATGTAGAACTTTTTAGGTTGTCAATTAGCTAATACATAACTAATTCAAGGTTCCAATCGAATTCATTATCTTATTATTGGTAGATCTTTTTTAATTGTGGCCAATATTTTGTGATAAACTTAAGGTCCCAAGAAAATTCTAATATTTAACTGATATGGAGATAGAAATTCTTCCTTCTATTACTATTTGCTAAACATACCAAAATTGTTACGCTAAACTATAAGTTTTGTGATGAAGTTGTTCACCTTTCAATGTTGTAAATTACTCCAAAGGTAACTCAGCTTGTGCTACTATTAGCTTGAGGACTAAATGTCATAATAAAATACTTATTTTAAAAAAAATTCAGAACATAATGAAAAGACATAAAAAATTCCCAAATAAAAACAAACTTCATTATCATATATGGTTCAAATGCAACAAACTTCTTAGTATTAATTACACATACAAAAGTTAACACCAATAGTACAACAATTACTGAAATAAATAGATTCTCCATCTTCATTGTAGTTATGCCACGTTGCGAACTCAAGTAGTGATCGGTAGCATAACTAGTAGTCTTAACAAATATACCATTGCTTATCTTGTCATTGTTCGTACTGAGCATCATCCAGCCAAGGTATTTGGATTTGTTGTCCAACGTGGGATGTAGTCATTGTAAACTGTTTCTAACAAAAAATCATTAAACACTATGAAATTTATCCACAATATGTATCTATAAAGCTCATTCAATATCTTCTTCACATTAGCGCAAACAAAAAGAAGATAAGTGGTATAGTGCAGGTTAATTACAAGATACACTTACCCGACACTACTTTAAGAACATTTATATTCTTTTCTTTTGCCCATAACCTATTCATAGCCCAGTCAAAATTTTCCCATATTTCATTGTACAATTCAATATATAAATTATTTAAGAATCATCCCCCCAAATCCCTCTCTAGAAAATGGGGGCTATTGGGATACGAAGCATAGACATGCCTTTAAAACTCGGTCAATAGTTCATTCAAATAAGTACCTCATTCCCAACTACATGGTATCAAATATGTTGCCTAGCATTGTTCATCACAACATATAGATCGTAGTGACAATAATGAGCTATTTCTTACTAATAAGGATATTCAGACAATAGAGTGCAGACCATGCCTCATAATACTGGAATAATATTAAAAAGAAAAATCATATGTCCATAGCCAAAATGAAGCAAGAACAAAAAGAAGGTACTGATATAGATAGCAGAATAAGAAAAGTATTAAATGGTTCCATAATACAAACTTGCTGTAAATATGACAGGTTTTGCATTTCATTTTCATATATTATCATTTTCTTTTGATGAACTTCAAGATAGAATAATGAATTCTACTATTGTTACCCAGTTGAAGAGTCAATCATAACTTCAGCACCACAAATTATACTGGGTTGTCATAATTAAAAAAAACTGATGACAAAATAAAAAATTATGCTAGTAATCATACATAAGCAAACAATAATCACTTGAACTGGCAACTTTCAAACACAATATCCTGTTTCAATAATCAAATCCTAACCTTAGCAATGTTATATTATACAAAAGCATAATAACGAACTCTGCTCTTTTGATTGGGGAACGAATTTAACATGAGGCGTGAATTTTCTCTCTACTTTTTTCCAAACAAGAAGGTATTTCACAAGAAAAAGGGGCAAAAATATGCACAAAAGGTATATTATACAAAAATTTGTTATGGAGATCTCAAAATAAGTCAAATCTATTCGGCATATGCCAGTTAAAAAAAAAATTGTGGGTTGTGAAAGAGTGAAAGAACATGCACCATCCTCCTAATAGATTAACTTTACTTATATGAAAAATATAATTATATTATATTTATATTGTTATTTATAATTAACTTTACTTTATTTATTTTTAATAGATTTAGTTTACCCAATAATCCCTCTTTCTCCAATACAAAATCTTTTGTTCAAACAAAATTCTAATAATTAACTTTTAAGAGATGCTTGTGCGCACAGTGCACTTTTATGAGGTAGTAATCTAGATTCTGAAATACATTTTGAACTCAATTTTTTAGCCTACCTTATGCCTTATTTGGTATATAAAACTATTAGAAATGAAATGAGGAGGGAATGAAAATATTAATAGAATAAAATAATTGCATATATTATAATATAAAAATAAATAAAAATGTCACTCCATTTATATATTTAGTTAGATAAAAATAATATAAAATAAAAAAATAATGTTTGGTATCTTACTTAAAAATAGTATTAGAATGAAAAATAATAATAACAAATGACATAATGAACTTAGTATAAATTGAATATAATAATCATCATCGATTAACATATTTGTGGAATATAAATATATATTTTTTAACCTTGCAAAATATATATTGAATAAGATTATTTAATCAATTCCTTCTTAATTTTCTTTTACTCCTTATTATCAAATGGGACATTATTAAAAAGAGGTTTGGTATACTCTATAATAAAATGGATCTAGTCAATTAAGTACTCAAATATCAAATTTGGATGGTTCAAATTTAATTTAAATGATCTAAGTTTTAAGTATTTTTGTTTTTATTTTATAAGTTTAACTTTTATTAAGTTTGTAATTAAAAGATTATTTTTATTTCATGATCTACTTCTTCTTTAAAAAAAAAATTATCAAAATAAATTAAAAAGTTATGAAATTAATTTATATAATTCAAATTTTGCCAACAGAGCAATGGATAAATAAGACAATGGAGGATCTTAAGTTGTACCCTATATTATATTGTGAAAGAATGAGAAAAAAGCCAGGCCTTCCTTACTTTCCAATGCGGAAATGAGCCTCATGACCGGCATATTGCCAAACATTACCCTGTGCAGAATATCTGGTCGACTGATAAGACAAGCAACCTCCAGTTTAATTTCTCGTCCTTGTTCACAATTAATTTCATAAGAAAATGTCGAGAGCAGATCTTCTCCCGTGCCTTGCTCTCCAGTGCGTCTCCCGTGCCGTGAAATCCAGCCGTCCAATGCTTCTCAATTTCATCCAACGGACCATGTGGCATTGAAATCAAAATGCACTGTGCCAGCAAGTAAAACGGTGCGTTTTGCATGATTGAAAACAGTATTACAGAGGAAGATCAGAACACTCTGTTTTGAAGCAAAAAATCTGATGCAAAACATATTCAATTGCATTTCAACGTGACAACGTTTTGGCGCCAAGAGTTTTGCGTGGTGGAGGAGAAAAACGGCTGGAAGTGTATTCTAACCCCATCAAAATCAGATTTCATAAGAACATCATGCCATAATGATATTGCTACTGAAAACAAATTATACAGAATGAATTCCAATATAGTCAATGGCATTTCTAATCTCATTTTCACAATTTTAGTAATATAGAAATCCAACTTTAAAGCTAACGCTCATGACATTAATATTCAATAAAAGCTACCAGCAACAATAAATAATCAAGGCTGAACCACCTACCAACAGCTAACATAATTCAACAGCAGCTACCAACACCTACCAACAGTAGCAAAGAATTTTTATTCTACTGAATCAATAATAGAAATCTAAAGGACAAATCACTTTCAATCATAGCCGAATCACCTTTAATCGCGGCTCCAACCTCCAAGCTCGTGAAGGGAAGATGAGAGTTCCCATGGTTGAACATAGACGATGCCCAAATCTGAAGCTACGTTTTCCTTCACATCTGCATCTGGCTTTCAAAAAATTTGTTTGCATCTGTTTTTTCCGAAGTCTGCAGTCTGCAGCTGCAAATTTGGGTTTTCGTTTGCGAAGGATGACGCTGTAGCTTGCGGCACTTCGCACGCGCACGCTAAAGGCATCAGATTTGGGTCGCAAAACGGCACCGTTTGGAATTCATATTTGACGTGTCTCTCATGCGGCACATGATGACACGGACGGTTGAGATCTTTGCACTGCAGAGGCACGGGAGACAGAAGCACGGGAGAGGATCCTTATTCCGTCTTCTCGCGAATCAATTGGAAATTTTTTAAAGTATATCTAGTAATACACGGTGTACCTAACAAAATTAATAATTAAAATTAATTTTATATACTTAAAAACCATACATAATATAAGTGAGATATATATGTAAAATAAATTTTAACTATCAAATATATCGATTATATAAATGACCTAGTGCATATGCGTATATAAGAATTGTTCAATAACTTCTTTGAAATTTAAAAAGTCAGACAAGAATTGTTGGGACGTATCATGTCACTGTCTCCACAATCTAAACTTATAAATTAGAGTAATTCTTACATGCATAAAAAATAATATATTATTTATATATTTAATAATTAAAATTTATTTTACACATAAACTCTACCAATATTACACATCAACCTGATTAAATTAAATCCTATCACGTTAATACTACATATTATCATCGTGATGTTCGAACTTCAATTGTTTTCATTTTTTTTTAACAGAAACTCCAATTCAATCATAGACCAGCGAAAAGGACACACTTCCTCCTTTAAAAACCGATCAAAAACACCCTGCAACACCATCCTCCCAGATTCCAAAACAAAAAACCCAGAATCATGAATATCCTCCTTGCTAGTTTCCTTTTCCTCATCCCAGTCCTCCTCCTTCTCACAAGACACAAAAGATCATCAACAAGAGTCCCTCCAGGTTCACTGGGAATCCCCATCATAGGCCAAAGCTTAAGTCTTCTTCGAGCCATGCGAGCCAACACCGCAGAACAATGGCTCCAAGCAAGAGTGAAAAAGTATGGCACAATATCGAAGTTGAACCTGTTTGGGAAACCTACGGTGTTCATATATGGACAGGCTGCGAATAAGTTTATGTTCACCGACGACGGTAGCGCCGTCGCTAACCAGCAGACGCAGTCGATCAGAATGATACTGGGAGAACGGAGCCTGCTGGAGCTGAACGGGCAAGATCACAAGCGCGTGAGAGGAGCACTTGTGCCGTTCTTGAAGCCAGAATCGTTGAAGCGTTATGTGGGGAAAATGGATGAGGAAGTTAGGACGCACCTTGAGATGTATTGGCAGGGGAAACATCAGATCACGGTATGTCCTTACAACCCCATCTCTGTTGCGTCAAATTTTCCTAGTCTACCAGGTAGTGAGATTTAAAATATATGCCCATGTATGTGAGTTTGACATACGTTAGAAGCTCGTAGACATGAAGAAACTTTCAAATTACAAAGACATACATATTTTATGTGTATCGTGTTTGGATTTGAATTTGGCTTCTTTACAATAACAGTATAATCTCTAGTTAGAGAAAGAAAAATAGGGACGTGGCTTCTATTCAAGGGAGGCCTTTTTTCTCTTTTATTATACAACTATGGATGTCCGAACTCATCATGTCTAATGTCCCTGTTTCTTGGCATGCAGACCAAAAGTGATTTGATAAAAATTAACAAAATCTAAATGAAGTGGTAAGGAATGAAAAATAGTAAACGAAATATTTAACTTGGTTTTACTTTTAGCCTAGAGATAAAGGGGAGAAGAAAATTTCACTAATAAGGAAATGCATCTGAATCTCTTATTGTGCTCCCTACATATATAGCAGCGGATACTAAGCAAAAAGGAACAAGAGATTTTTTTTTTCACTTTAATATTTTTTAGACATTTTAAAGGTCTTGCACGGCACAACGTAGGAAATCTAAAATGTAAAGATACAAAAGTGGTTTTATTGAACACTAAAAACCACACCCTTAATACATCCAAAGACGTCATAATTTTTTTTCTCACAAAAGGTATGCATAATCTCGGCATATAAACACAAAGAGGACACACACATGAACACAAGCTTGCAGCCAAATGCCTCAAGCTCCTCCACCTTGCTCTTGCATGCTTCTCAAATGGTTACAATTCAGGCATATTTATAGAACAAAGGAAGGCTAAAATGGGCAATGGAAAAAAGTTCTAGTAATAGGTAGTCTATGTAAGATAAGTTAAACCATCTCCACAAGCTATAAAAGTCTTGTAGGAAGAGTAAATTTAAATCCACAAGTAATTAATATCTGATGGAGAAAGAAAAAATTAAGGTCACACTCAAAAATAAAAATACATCTAATTTATGAAGGGATGTCAACATATCTAAACTCTAAAGTGTCTCTAATATGTTTATATATATATATATATATACTCTTGGCTTAGTCTACTTATTTAATGTAAATTAGGTTTGCCTAGAATTTTTCACCTATAGCTAACAGTATAGATTTGTTATGTAGATTAATGTTAAGTAGGATTTCAAATATCCAAAAGACCATTTCATTCTTTGGGGATTCAGCATCTATAAATGTAATCAACTCTTGAACCTGGTTTTAAAGCTGATTGAGAAACTTGAACAGCTAACTCAAGTTCATTTGTACGGAGTAGCATGTTTAGGCTCCCGAATAGACTAACCCAGTTCAATTCTGGATGACTAAGCTTGACTTGAGCATTGAGCACTATATTGGAAAAATTTAGAGGAAGCCAAGCATTAACATGTCAAAACCTCACTTCAATTTCATCATCAAAGCCATATTTTTCATTGAGAAGTTCCTAGTTCCTTCATAAGATCTTCCATAAAAGGGTACAAAGATGCCCTACATAACCAGGCTTGTAATTTGAACATAATTTTTTAGAGAGAAATAAGAGAAAGAAAATACCTTGCTTCATGAAAGTAAATTCACAATGTCTTTGAAACTTAAATTTCTTAATTTGTCGTAGGAAAAGAGAAAGAAAGGGATAAGGACTAAATCCATAAATTCTTATCTACATTTAACATATCAGTTGACTATATAAAGTTTCAATAAAAATTCATCAAGATGTTTCCTATAATGAGATTCACTAGTATAACCTATTTAATAAACTTCTATTGAGTCCTTACATAGCTAGTTGGTACAATAAATCTAAGAATTTCTAGAGAAATCCTTACTAAAACCAATCAAGCAATCGTTTTCAATCCCAATCTTCAAGCCTCCCATTTCCACTTCTTCGAACACCCAACTTAGCAAAAAGTACTAATTCTCCTGCGGAGAGAAGGAAAAAATAGAAAGCAAATTTTAGCTAAATCAAACTAAAATCAAATTGTGGACATTTTTTCTTTCTTGTGCTTGTAGGTGTTGCCTCTGATGAAGACCCTCACATTCAACATAATCTGCTCTCTTCTGTTTGGCCTCGAGCGAGGAAAACAAAGAGATCAATTCCTGAATTGCTTCCAAACCATGATAGAAGGAATGTGGTCAGTCCCCATTAACGTGCCCTTCACACGCTACAACCGCAGCCTCAGAGAAAGCACGAAAATGCAGAACATGTTGAAGGAGCTTGTGCAAAAGAAGAAGATCGAACTTAAGCAAAATCGGGCTTCTCCTCAACAGGACCTCATCAGTTGTTTGCTTGGCATGCGCGACGAAGAGGGAAAAGAAGTTATCACTGAGAAGGAGATCATCCAGAATGCCATGCTTGTTATGGTTGCTGGACATGACACTTCATCTGTTCTTATCACTTTCATTGTCCGTCTCTTGGCTAATGAACCTGATGTTTATGCAGCAGTTCTTCAAGGTCAGCATAGATGAGTCTATGTTAAAGATTATAAGTTTTTCTACATTTTATAATACTAGTTTTTAAGTTGAAATGGTCTTTAGTATCATCTCGAAGTTTTTATGATTCAAGTGGTTAGCCCTTCTATCCTCCCATCACTCAGTTTGTGTTTTTTTCTTTTTTTACACTTCAAACCAAAAAGAGTCTTCTTATAAGGGAAAATGGTGAGTGTGGTGTGTGAGAAAGGAAGGAGGGTGACCATAACTCTTCCTACGTCATCTATAAATCTCTTGAACTTCTAGATATTTTTTGTTTAAAAAGAATTTAGGATTAAGATAGATTGTTCCATATCCAATGCATAGGATACTTTGTTGAATGTTGAAAATTTAAAAGTGGTAGGCTATTTAAGTGAAATTAGAAAAATATGTAGAGAAATTAATATTCTACTACTTCTATTTATTCCACAATTGAGGGTGCCTATTTATAGGCTTACAAATAATTAAAATGTAGAAATAAATGGTAACTAAAACTAAATAATCATGGAAACTAGCTACTACTTAATTTAATTTAAAAATAGATAAAGTTTCAAATTTTTAGATTTGAAGATGTGGAGAGAAGTGCTTCATAAAATTTGAAATTTTGCAATTTTAAATCAAGGGGGAATGTTGGAAATATGATTCAAAATTGTTATAATTAATTTCTACAAAAATTTTTTAGTTAGTTAGTTAGCTAAAAATTTGAAACTTTATCTATTTTTAAATTAAATTAAGTAGTAACTAGTTTCCATGATTATTTAATTTTAGTTAACATTTATTTCTACATTTTAGTTATTTGTAAGCCTATAAATAGGCAACCTCAATTGTGGAATAAATGGAAGTAGTAGAATATTAATTTCTCTACATATTTTTCTAATTTTACTTAAATAATCATAGAAACTAGCTACTACTTAATTTAATTTAAAAATAAATAAAGTTTCAATTTTTTAGCTAACTAACTAACTAAAAAGATTTTGTAGAAATTAATTATAAAAAATTTTGAATCATATTTCCAACATACTTTTGGTCACTGCAGTTTAATCTTATCTATTGAACAACCTCATGTTGAATTAAATTTTTGAAGTTTATCTATTTTGATGTAAGGACTTCCAAGCGAGAGGCTTACTGTTTGATTGCATTTCTTGACATGAACAAATGGAAAAAGAAAATAGGCCAACTATTTTGTTCATTAGAGTAATTTTGTTGATTCTTCTTCTTCAAGATCAAAGAAAATATGCCTAAATATATATGGGATTTTGTGGCTGCAGAACAGGAAGAGATAGCAGAAAGCAAGCTCCCAGGAGAGTCTCTTACATGGGAAGACCTTGCCAAGATGAAGTACACCTGGAGAGTAGCAAGTGAAACTCTTAGGATGTTTCCTCCTGTCTTTGGTGGCTTTAGAAATGCTGTGAAAGATATTGAGTATGGTGGATACCTTATACCCAAAGGGTGGCAAGTAAGTGAAAATCTCCTCCGCCAATAGCAAAATATATTTCACTTCAAGAGGAAAACCATATTTTGGTTCCGATAGAGTGGTCGACTATTAATTTGGTCCTCTACAAATTATTCCTTTCAATTTAGTCCCTCAATTATTAAAATACTGGCAATATTGTCTTTCCATTTCATTCTCATCAACCATTTAATGACACATAATTATCTGCTAGCTTGGATATTATCTGCCACCAAATAACATCTAAATCAGTAGACTGTAAAGTATGATGTTATATTTTAGATGAAAATGGGATAGAAAGCCAATGTTTCAAGTATTTTAAAGATTTGGAGACTATTTCCTTTTTTTGAAAAAAAAAATGTGACTGACCAAATTAAATGCTTACCTATCTGTCGAGGTCCAAAGTAGGGTGTCCGCTTTCAATATTTCACCATAAAGCTAATAGCCTCTTACTATTTTGATTTATAGATCTTCTGGGTTACAGCAATGACCCACATGGACAATAACATATTCCCAGAACCATCAAAGTTTGATCCAAGTAGATTTGAGAACCAATCATCCATACCATCCTACTGCTTCATCCCATTTGGAGCGGGACAGAGAATATGTCCAGGATATGAGTTTGCTAGGGTTGAAACTCTGGTGGCCATCCACTATTTGGTGACTCGCTTCACTTGGAAGCTATGTGCAGACAATTTCTTCAAGAGAGATCCAATGCCAGTACCAACTCAAGGCCTACCAGTTCAAATCTGGCCAAGAAAACTGTCTTAGCTCTCACTTTAAGAAAAGTTACTTTTACTTCTTCTGTTATAGGAGAAAAGTCAGACTAGCGACTTTTTATCCAAATTCACACCCTGCTAGCCACCCAAGCTAGCATCAGTAACAGAAATGCAAGTTTCTTTCACTGTTTATGTAGGGGTCCTTTTTTTTCTTTTAGTTTTTTTTTTTAATTTTTCTGATCACCCCATGCAATGTGCAACTGGGGGGAGGTTGCAGACCTAGTTAGTTTTATATATATATATATATATATATATAACATGCTATAAACGTGGGCGCCAAAATCAATGTTTTAAAAACTAAATCATGATAAAGAGTAATGCATGATTTCATAATTTAATCATGATTGAATTAAAGTTAAATTATTTTTCTAAATATATATAAAAAAGTATAAATATATATAATTTTTTACAATTAATATTTTACTTAAATTATAAAATACTACTTAAAATAGATAATTTAAAAATTATAAAAAATAGTTAAAATATTTTATATTTGATAATAAATCCATCTAAAATTAATTAAGTAAAATCTATAAAACATTATCAATTTCTAGTACAAAATGTTAAAACTCTATTTTTAAACCAAAAAATAAATATTAAGAAATCAATTTTTGACCAACTCAATCAATTTTTACCCACTTTCTTGGTTCTTGATTGGTTGTTTTCTCAGTCAAGATCAAATAAACCAATTCCATGATCGGTGCATTGCTTTTCCGATCTGACCAGCAAGTTTGATCCGATCTCCATAACATTAGTTAAAAATAGCTTTACCATATAACACCGTTTCAATCAAATACAGAGCATGCATGTGCAGTAGTTACAGCATCAAGTTCAAGTAGTTTCAACACACAACTACGTAGTAGAAAAAGCATAGTAAAGTAGCTTCAAGAGTTATAGCATCAGTAGAGTATTCTAAACACCTAAAAAGAATAAAGCACAGCACGCAATCAATATCATGTACCTGCTTCCTCCCCTCTATTGTTGCCCTGTTTATTGTGTCTTAGATATGCCTTTGAATGTTTAATAAACTTTAACATATCTTTAGTTCTTATTTCCTTAATGCTTTTTTAAGTATTTTTTTAATTTATGTAACGATTTTCCCATTGTGAAATAAACAAAATACAAAATTTCATCACTTCTATCCATAAGATATTGATAGATTATTATATAAGCATGACAAATTGAACATATTTATTTGATGGCAGAAATCACGTCTTCTGTAAAATTAAAAGAAAAGAGGAAGACAACAACAACAAATTTTGAAGTACATGATTAAAGATAGAAATTGTCAATTTATTGAAAATATATGTTCAAAATTAAATGAATATCGTGTGTTGATTATAGCAAATAAAAATGTAGATATTTAAGGTATTATTTATTTGATGGTAGAAACCAAATTATTTATAATTTAGAAGGAAGAAAAAAACACAACAGTGATAAAAGCTTAAAGCACTGGAACTAAAATGCACCTGTTGGTCTCGTAAGTTGAATTCCCTTGTAACATCAATAGAACAACAACAGAAAGAAACAGTGGACAATAGAAAATTCACTTATGTTTCATGTTCTAAATAAACTGATTCTATAAGATTCCGATGCTTGTATATTGCTTTGCTAGTTATCTATATGCCAATGTCCATGATCTAGAAATGGGTGAGTGGGTAAGATTTTTCTTCTTTTTGGGGGCCAGAAAAGATTAATATCATGAAAAAATAGCCACGAACAGATAATTATCAATACAGCAATAAGCAAAAGCAAAAAAGGAGCACTACATAAACTCACCAAACAAGAGACAAAAGACATAACAAAACCAAATCAACAGAAATACAACAAAATAACAACAGAAACATAGCAAAACGGCTATCCGCCAACTTAACCAGCACCTTTTCTATTTGTAGAAGAAGCACTAGCCATAGAAGAATCCTAAATCATCATCCCAAGCAGAGGGGAAAGTCGATAGGTAACCCACACAAATCGGCATATAGCAACCCAATCAGCAGCTTTATTCCCAAAGCAAGACACCAAGGCAAAAGACACATTAGATATGGAAGTCTTCTGGCGTAAAACTTCCTCCATAATTGTGGCACTAACCAATCACAGCCAACAAAATCATCTTTCAGCATGCAGTTACAAAGTACCTCACAATCTGTTTCACGACAAATCCTCATTTGAAGATATGAAGCAGCCAATAAAAGAGCTTTTCTCGTGGCCAACACCTCTATCATAAGGGCAGAACTAGCATTAACACAAACCTCCAAGTCCATCTACAACAATTCCTTAACTATCCTTGCAAATAATCCCAATTCTAGCTTTCCCTAATTTTAGGATGAACGAACCATCAATGCTAAATTTTAGCTGGTCAACAAAAGAAACTTCCAATTATCCAACAATCTTCTTCCAACCCCAAGGTCCTTAGAGGCAACCATGACGCCTTTAGCCTCATAGAATTCATTCAGAAAAACCATTCCACCATTCAAAACTCTTGCTGAATCCACCATGCCTTCTTGAAATACAGCATTACACTTATCTATCCATAATCTCTAACAGAGACAAGCAAATTAACAAAGGCCTTATTATATTCATCTTGTTTTCCCTTGATTTTACCAACAAATCATAATAACAAGAATCAAATCTTGTATTCATTTCCTTTTGAATGATTAAAGAAAGAGGACTTCCAAACCTTAATTTCTTAGTCCAAGGGCAAAGCAACAAAAGATGCTCTATAGTTTCACATTCAGTTCCACAAAGTAGGCAAAAAGGGTTGTCAGCACATTTTCTTTTAAACAAGGCCTCTCTTGTTGCAAGTGCACCAAATGTAGCTCTCCATATGAAATGTTTTATCGTGAGAGGCATTTCAATCTCCAAACAATATCCTAAACTCATTAGGAATTTTGAAAAAAGAAAAAAAGCAATTTTTAGTATAAGGGCATACTAGTTTATCTTCCCTACCATATAACAAAATGGACACTAATAATAGCCTAAATTACTTCTCCAAAAATTCTGCCCACAAATAAGGGGATATCCTACATGCCATTCACAATTAAATTAGCCACCAACATTCTCTATCTTCCTTACATAACCCATCAAAGCTAATACTTCTACTAGTAATAGTAGGAATCCATTTATCTCCCCTAGATTTTGATAGATTTACCATCCCCAATTTGCTATCACAACTTATTTTTTAGCATATATCTTCCTTCAAATGTTAGATCAGGCCTATGAAACTTTTTGGCCTTTTTTTGCATCAAGAAAATTTGTCTTAGGAAAATACAATCCATTAAGTACTTTGACCAAATATCATCAAGGTTGTGCAATAACATTTGCACTTTTAACAATCGAAGCTAAGTTGAAGTTTTCAAAATCTCTAAAACCCAATTAACCTTCCTATTTTTTCCTTTGTTAAAGTGCTTCAAACCTTCCCATGGATGTTTCCTTCATCTCTGTTTTGTCCGCCCCAAATCTTTGAGATAACTCTATCAAGTTTTTCACAAGATTTCTTAAGAAACTTTAAGCATGACATAGGATAAATAGGCACTGCATTAGCTACTACTTTAATTAAAACTACCCTTCATGCATGAGACAACATCATGCTTCAAACCTTCACTACAAGAAAAACCAACAATTGCGACAGTTGTTTCTAGACATAACAATGGTTGCAATTGTTCTAAAACTTTAGCAGTGGTTGCAAAATCCACTATTAAAGGCTTCATTATGTGTCACATTAAGATAGTCATTTTCAACCATGAGAACAATTGTTGCAATAAGTTTATTGCAATAGGTGACACAACCACTACAATTAATGAAGTGAGGTTAACAATGTTTGTGCCACAACCACTACAAAAACACATTTGACTTAGAGTGATAGTTCCAACCATCATTAATGCAATCATCACTAATTGTACACATCACAAAAAAAATAAATTTCAAATTATAATTAAATATAAAATTAAATTATGATCAAAATTAAAAATTAAGTCTACTACATGCAATAATACTATCACAAAAACAAAAGTCCTACAAGTCAATAAATAAGTTATATAGTTATGATATCATTTAACAAAAGATCATACGTTTCATAAATTTACTAATGGTCGTCTTCTTAATTAGAGGATGGTAGAGAATGATTTGCTATACTTACTTGATACCTACTCTTTTAATCAAGTACTTAAATTAAAAATATAAAATGTCATTGGAAACACATATAATTAAATTACAAAAGATAAATATTATTCAATGAATACATACAATTATCATCATTGGAGCTTGGAAGGAAGCAAACTCATAAGGCAAGTGACCTTGAAAATTTTGGAAAATGAAAGTAATAATTGCATCAAACTTTCTTGTTTGCTTAGCCATCATTCTTTGTTCTCATCCACCTTTGATTGCAATTGAGAGAGTTGATTCTCTAGCTTTTCATTGGAAGGAGCAAAAGAACTCATCCCACTGTAAGAATGAGTGGAATGTCCAAACACTTGAAATGAGAAAGGATCTAATCTCAACCCTCAAATATGACCTCAGTGCTCCTAACTTCCTATAGCAAAATCCAATGACTCTTTAAATGATATTTCCTATAAGGAAAACATTGAACTAGATTTGTGTGAAAAAATCTTTTCCTATGTAACCACAATATTACTAATATTACAAAGACCATAATTACAATATTGCCAAGAATGACATATTCCATAATCCATAATACATCATTAACCAAATGAACATACTACCACAACCTATAATTACAATATTTCCAAATATGAACTCATTACCAAAACCATAATCACAATATTGCCAAGTATGGCCCATTCAATAACCCATAATCACAATATTGTCAAACATAAACCACAATCACAAATATTGCCAAGTATGACCAATTCCACAACCTAAATCACACTATTGTCAAATATTCTCAATTCCACAAACCTTAATCAAAATATTACCTAATCCATAAACCATAATCAAAATATAAAAAGGTATGGCCAATTCAACAATTCATCATCACAATATAGCCAATCACATAAATTATAATTGCAATATTGCCAAGTATGGCCAATTCAATAACCCATAATCACAACATTGTTAAAGACAAACTACAATCATAATTAAATAGTTACAATTACTTCTCTGGCCTTATTGTTGATGGGAGCCCCATTTGACATTTTAACTAGCCATCCAAAATTCTCTTTTGGAGACTGGGTGCCCATATTGACCTTCTACAAAATTATAGAAAGTATCTTCTTGTGGAAATAACATTTCCAAGTATTGATGATTACAACCTACTTTGACTTACCATCTCTACCTTTATATGTGCAAGACTCTTTAAGCCTTTGGTATGTGGGCTTGTTTACCTTTTTCTATTTTCTTTGTTTTTTTGACATTTTCCTAACCAGTGGCAAAAGCATACCTATAAGGTTAATAGTAAATTACTAAGAATGTTAAAAACGTGTTATTACCTGAGTTTTCAAGTTTAATTGGTAGGCTACAAATGTTGCCCACTAATCTTTACAAATTCCAAGTGGGACCTTAGAGATTGGCTAATTCCTAATAGATATGCCATCATATGTTTTCTACCATAATATTTGTCTTTGATCCTTCTATTTAGTTCCAATTGATTTTAAGATATAGCTTTTACGCCCATTAGTGTGAGTATCAAATGTAGCCATCAAAGTAAAAGATAAAAATTAACAAGGATACAAAAACAAAAGCATAGAAGTAGTTTAAATGCATCATGGTATTACCTGAATAGTCTTTTATACATGTTCTCCTTGTATTCATTATGCATCATCGTCAAATTGGCATAACTTAGGAAATAAAGTAGAGTCTTTTCCAATGGACTTTAAGAATTTGGCCTATCTCTAGTAGGTTGATTATTGTTGTTCCATTACAACACAACCTTCTGGCCATAAGGAAGCGACCAAGCATCATGTATTATAAGATGCTTTCTCATTACAATGCCATAATCCACTACAAAAAAATATGGAATTTGCGGCGACAAAAGTCATTACTAAAACATCAGAAGTCGTTGCAAAAACTAGTTAGCGACGACAATGCAATCGTCGCTAAATCGCCACAATTACAGCCGTTGCTAAAGAGATTTAATGGCCAAAAAATTGTCGTCGCTAAAAAGACTTTTTGGGACGAAAAAAATCGCCCTTAAATATATGTAATTTTGCTGCTAAAACTCCTAAACTTTTAGGGCCACGACATTTAGAAGCAACAAATTTCATCGCTAAAGGTTCATAAAGGTTTATGTCATCATAAAAAATATTTTTAGAGGCGAAAAAAGTCGTCACTAAATGTATAGTTTTAGCGGCGACAAATATCTTTTGACACTAAAAACTTTTAGTGACAACTTTTACCAATAGTTGTGGTCACTAAATGCATACTTTTAGCGACAACTTTTTAGTTCAAAAGATTTAGCGATGAACTTTTCACCGCAAAAATTCTTTTATTTAGCGACGACCTTTTAGTTTAAGAGATTTAGCGGCGACATTAGTAGTCGCTAAAATTCTTTTTTCTTGGTACACTATTAGCAACGACTTTAGTCACTGCTAAAAAGGTTTTTTTTTTTCAGATTTTTAGTATTTTTCTTAATTATTTTCCTCAATCATGTTTACTAAAATAGATTTTATAATATTATAAATGGTGAAAAATAAAGCTTCTAAATCTCTAATAACATATACCCTTTTACAAAATCTAACATTTTAAAATACATAAGTAAAAAGAGAACAAATCAAACTTTGCTAACAACTTTGATATATATATTACTGCAAAGGTCCATCCAACAAGTATAAATACAAAAATTTGTCATATGAATAATTTTTTAAACTCACTCATACACTCTACTATTCAATGTTTAAAATAGCATTACAATATTACTAGATAAAAGGAGAAGAACAAGAAGTTAGTATTGGTAATTGCTTGAATCTTCGTAATTCAAGGGAGGGGTACTAGCATTCAATCTAGACACTTCATTTTGTTTTGTAAATGTCAAGACTTTCTCCATCAAAGCAATTACCTATGTGACAAATTGAGACCACATTCCAATTTCAATAAAGCATAATGTTTGAAAAACTATATATGCCATAAACAAATTAATGTCAAAAATTTAAAAGGAAAATGGTGTTATAAATTAATATGCATTATTTGTGTTAGTTAAATAATCAATCATTAAAACTCTTAATTACTCACAAAATTATTGAGCTTCTCCACTTGAAGCATTGTTCATCAGAGGTACATTTCCTTGCTGAAAAGAAACATAACACTAAGTTTTTTAACATTGAAAAGAAAAAGAGAAATGAAAAGATACCTGTTGGAATGTGGCCATGAAGGCAGTCATTTGAGCATGAATTTCAGCTTGCATCTGTGCTTGCATTTGGGCTCGCTCCCCTTGTAGTTTTTGTTTCGTTTCTTAGTGCATCTCTTCACGCACTTGTTCTATTGCAGAAGAAACTCTAGACTCCACTTCATATTCGCCGATGCTTCTCTTTCTCAAGGGTTTCTTCCCATATCCCTTGCCACGCACATACCCCGATCTCTCCCCCAGTACGATAGCTAATATCTCATCTCCAGTTAGGCGTGCCTCTTCATTTGTTATTTGTTGTTGAATAACAAGATCGTGAATGTGTGACTGTAGTGCAGGACATGAGTTAGAAGTATGAAAAATTGTACAAAAAATTTATTTAAAATTAATGAATTTGAGAACATTACATGGATCTCCTGGGACTACGGATCAGTCTACACTATCTCTCCTTCTTTTGTCCAACAAGTATATTGTGCCTCCCATACTCGATCAGCTATTGCTGGCTCCGCTATTTCTGGGTCCCTTTACATATTTTTCAGACATTAGTATTCAAAGCTTTTTAGCATGAAAAAAAATAATAGTGAATATAGAAACGAATTTCTCTTAAAATACAATGAGATGCTTACCAAAGACTCTTCAACCTCTGCAAATGAGTAGGTACCACATGTATGTAATGTTACCTGCTTTGACCTATTTCTACTACTTGCAACCTACATATAAAGCTAAAGTGTTGTTAATGATAATTTTAAATAATAATAGTACAACTGCAATAAAGTTTAAACTAAGGACCTGAAACTTATCGGACTTAAAGTGCTGAATTAGCCAATCCCAATCTTCAAGGCTAACATCCTTTGGTTTTGCTGCTTGCCTCTCCTCGTTAGTCATGTAGTTCTTATATATTTTTGACAATGAAGACTTCTAATTCTTAAAGAGTCGTTGCATCGAGTCCATGCAGTAAGACTTGAATGCCACCTCCTTTTGAGGATCGCGAACTTCAGATTTATCCTATACATTAAGAATAGAATAGCAAATTCAAATTATAAGTAGTTATAATTGTAAATATAACATAGGTATTTGCATATTAGTTAAAGATATGCATTTAAAATATGTAACTTGTTACCTTCACTTTCAACCACATGGTGTCCCCATCTTTATTTGCAATATCTTTCTAATCACCATCTTTTAAGGACACAGTAGTCCGCACCACCCTACCAATATAACTAGATAAGTCTCGAGCCCCATCTCCAATCGGGCGTTCAGTAGTCCTAGACATGGTAATTAAGATCTTGTTGTCAAATTCTGTTTTAAGATCAACTCCTAAACACTTATACTTCCCTCGACCCTTTTTAACAGTGCTGCAAGAAGCTGAACAATATAGAAAAAATAAAATAATTAGATGATGATACATAAAAAATAAATATACCTATATATGATACAAGGCAAAAAATTAACCAAACACTTATATTGTTTCCCTTGCTTACCTGTACTACTCTGATTTTGTGATGGCTGGGTAAGAGGTGAACCATCTTGTTCTTGTTCTTGTTCTTCCTCACCAACTGGCTCTAGTGGCAATGGAGAATATTGAGCTTCTAGTGCATCATGCTCAAGTTGCCCTCTCCTACGTGGTGGGGATGCAATATCGCTGGTATTATTCCTCCTCCCCCGTCCATTTCCACGTCCTAAGTCTCGTCCGCCTCGTCCAACCCCTCTCCCACGCCCAGCACCTGATATTTCCTATATCATTCCACATTTATTATGAGAATAAGGTAGTTGAACAATGTCAATTTGTAAAATTATAAAACTTTTAACCAAGAAATGAATTATAAGAAGGGAAGTTTTAAAAATTTAAAACAATGATAATAATAATAATAATAATAACAACCTTATAGAAACTGTCATAATTATCGCTTATTATATGTTATAACTTATTATGATCGAAAACCTTGTTGATAAGGTATTGATTAAGTCAACAAGATCTTGACTTTTCTAAGTTTCTCAATTAAAGAATACCTTATTGTAAGATAACAAATCTTGTTGACAAGATTTCAAACTTCTCTCTATTGAATTCAGGATCTTATCGACAAGATGTTCAATTGTGTCAACAACATATTATCCAGCCACTGAATTTAAAGACATTGTTGATAAGATCTTCAATCTTATCGACAAGATCTTCTACTTTATGAACAAGATCTTTAACCTTATCAAAATAAAAAATACTCAATGAAATAGGATGCTATCTACGAATTTAATATTTTAGTCATTTATTATACATATCATTAAATATTATAAAATCTTAGTTAATCTTGGTTTGTATCTGTGGTGTCAATATCGACTTCATCATCCTCCCTAAGTATGTCTTCTGAATCTCCTTTGTCAATGGACATATCCTCATCATTGTTATCAATGAATTCATATTCTGAATTAATTGCACTTGGGCATTGTGTTCGTAGGCGTTCGCTTGAATGGCTTAGAGTCTCTGAAGCAACATCATCCCTCTGCAACTGGACCACAAAGTCATTTCCCACATTATCGTTAAGGACCACATATAGTTCGATCTCATCTTATTGATATGCCTCATCGATTGGCCCTCCTTCAAAGTCCCCACTGACATCATCATCAGTCACCTCAGGCATATTGAATAGGTCACGGGGATTTATCTTGACAACAATGAGTCAATTTGCGTCAACTATGTCATTTAAATAGAACACTTATTTAGCTTGATATGCTAAAACAAATGGCTCATTAGAGTTAAGTGAATAATGGGTATTCACGCTAGGGATTCCAAATTTATCAACTTTTTATCCTCTTCCTAGATGAGCCACATCCCACCAATGACACTTGAATAAATGCACTTTTTTATTCCCACCCAATATATGACAACTCATATATGTCATCTAACACACCATAATACTCTTTATTCTCGTCTTCATCATCACCTTTCACAAGTATTCCACTATTATCTGTTCTTTGGCCTAAGGCATGATCTTTTGTGTGGAATATAAAGCCATTCACTGTAAATGCTGAAATTTTAGATATATGAATTCTTTGACATATGAAATGTTAGACATATTAATTTCATCAATTAAAAAATTAAAATTTTAACTTCTTAAATCTACTAGGTTTTTTAAACTTAATAAAAATTCTAGTTTTATTTTTTTAATTAATGATCATAATTAATGACTACAACTAAAATATTTTTTAGTCTTATATATTTGTATATATTAATTATTAACTTTAAAAATATTTTTTTAACTTAAAAATATTCTAATTTTAAATATTTTTATTTATAAATAAGTTACAAAAATATTTCATGCAAAACTTTTTAATAAATAAAAAATTTTATGTCAAAACTTTCAATGGCGACTATTTTAACCACCACTAAAAGCTAACTTTTAGCAACGAATACAACCAGTCGTCGCTAAAAGATTTAGCGCAAATATTTTTATTTGATAAAAAATTTTGTGCTAGAACTTTTAGTGGTGACTAAACTGGTCGCCGGTATAAGGTATCTTTTAGTAACAACTAAAATCAATCGCCACTAAAAGCTTTGGCGCATAAATTTTTAATATTCAAACAAAAATTTGGCGCCAGACCTTTTAGTGACAAAAATATTGTCGTTGCTAAAATGTATGTTTTAGTGACGACTAATAGTTGCTAAAAGTTGTGTTTTAGCGACGACTAAAGTTAGTGGTCGCTAAAAGTATGATTTAGGCACGACTAAAATTGATAGTTGCTAAAAGTTTTGTCAGTAATAGTATAGGTAATGGGTGTTTGGACTTTTAGTACTTTAGCGACGACTAAAGCTAATAGTCGCTAAAAGTTATGTTTTAGCGATGACTAAATCTAGTGGTCGCTAAAAGTTTTATCAATAATATTATAGATAATGGACATTTGGGCTTTTAGTGACGACCAGTTTTAGTTGTCGCTAAATCATACTTTAGCGACGACTAAAGCTAATAGTCGCTAAAAATTATGTTTTAGCGACAACTAAATTAGGCGGTCGCTAAAAGTTTTATCAGTAACATAGGTAATTGACGTTTAGACTTTTAGTGATGACTAGTTGTGTCGCCGCTAAATGTTATATTTTAGTGACGACCAAATCCTGTCACCACTAAAAGTTATATTTTTTATTTAACAAAATTTATGTACTAGAGCATTTAGTAACGACAAAAACATCGCCACTAAAAGGTTATCATAAAATATATATTTTTGTGGCGACTATATCGATGTCGTCGCAAAAAATATTTAGTGGCGACTTTTTTGTTGCTACTAAATAGTTTTAGTGACTATTTTTTTTTTGCCGCTAAAAATCTTTTCAAAATCAAGAATATTTTGTTAATAACAATTTTTAGTGACAATTTAATAAAGTCGTTGCTAAAAATATTTTTTCAACGACCACTTTTTTAAGTCGCTATTAAAAGTCGTTACTAAAGATCTATTTTTTTGTAGTGATCCTTAATGAAACCAAAGTTACTATATGAATTTAAAAATGCTCAATTCAATGCATTGGAATTTCTAGACATATTTACCAACAACATCAACAATCCAAGCTTCATGGCGCCTAGTGTAACATCCCCAAATGTCATGACTAATTAATTAAAATTAATATGAATTATTAGGAATTATTTAATACATGTTCCTAGTATAATCATAAGAATTTGGAAAATGAAATTTTTGGACATCATGGAATTTCACTAGAACAACTAAGAATTTCATAGGAATTTTCTAAGAATTTTTACAAATTATTAGGAACTTATTGGAATTAATTGAGATTAATTCTTAACTATCAAATAATAAATAATTATAGAGTAAATATTTAGGGAATGAATTACTAGAAACTCATTGGACCCTTAGAGGCTTAAAAATATAAGAAAAAAATTGTGAAATAAAAATATTTAGATGAAAATTTAGATGTCAAAATATAAATACCATAAGTGTAGGGTTCAATGTGCTATTTTAACTAAGGACTAAAACAATTTTCATAAGGTCAAAATAGGATTTTAACCAAATCAAAAATAGAAGAGTTAAGAAGATATCTTTATAGAAAAATGACTATGTCAATGATCAAAACAATTTTTATAACTAAAACTTCTAACAAATCAACACTAAAAGGGGAAAAATTAAGCTAAACCTTGGTGGACTTAAAACGTTACGATGGAAAGCATGTTGAGGAAGTTAAGAAAGCAGCTTCCTCCCTATCACTCTATAAATGTCCTTTCCTCTCAACTTTTACCTTTAATTAGATAACCAAGAAGAAAATAGAGAGAGAGAGAGAGAGAGAGAGAGAGAGAGAGAGAGAGAGAAGGAGAGAGGAAAGAAAAAGAAAGAATGTGTGTGTGTGACAGAGAGAGAGAGAGGGAGGGAGTGAGAATAGCAGCAAAGAAGAAGAGAAGAAGAAGAAAGACAAGGAATAAGAGTGGAAGCAAGGCAACAAAACCAAAGGTAACAACACCTATCCCTAGTCCTTGTGTACAGATGATAGCCATAGGTTGCAAACTATGTATCTTATGTCTTCTTTGCTTTCTTGGTTGTGGCAACAAGTAGAATGCTCCATCTTTATCCTTTTACATCTAAAAACTTAGTGTTGCCTTAAGAAACCTTCATGGTTGTGCTAAGGTTGCAAGAAAAATCATTAAGAATGAAATTTATCCAAAAACCATCAAAAAGTGGAAACCAAGCAATAGTTTTGTGGCTAAGACTGTATAGGCCAAATGGATTCAGAATGGTCTAAAATTTTATTATGTTATGCTTACCATATAACAAAATCATCATGCCAAATTTGTTGAATTTTATAGTTCATTTAGTCACTCAACTCAACACTAAAAATGCACCTATCTTCAATTCAAGCCTTTCCAATGCAATTTTGCAAAATTAAAGAGTTAAGGGGCTAAACAAATCCTATTTTATCTAGACTCCCTTTTATGGTTATTTAACAATATAGGATACTCCACGTCAAATTTGGTAAATTATGGAGATATATACAAAAAATGGCATGAGTCAGAAGTCAGCTATAGAATTAATGCGTGAAATAGAGCATTTTTGCTCTACTCACACCATGGCATCAAGGGGCAGCAGTATAGCAACCCACATTCTATCTAGAACTCCTAGACAACTTAAAATATGATCCAAGCCATCATGTCCAAGGGCTAGGCCACAGTGCCATTCCTTTTTGAGTGTTTTCATACACTTTTCCTCCATGTGTTTGGGTAGTTTTGATGGGATACTTTTGTAGACAAGCTTAAAGACATTTAAGGTGTAAGTAAAAGGACATAAGATGATAAGTTTTAAACACTTGTTTTGAACTATAGAGTTTGTTATATGCAAATGAATCTCACTTAAAAATATATAATAAAAGAGTGGTCATGAAATGATTCTTGTATAATTTGTTATATAGATTGTTCATGTATGTTTAAGGACTAGATTATTCTTAGGGAACCCCCAAGCTAATCAAAAAGGCAAGGAATTAAATATATTCTAAAGTAAAGAAAATATTTACATAGACACATAAGTATATATGTAATTAAAGACATAAGATTTCTATATGACCATAATTAGAATATTTATATGACTTAAACCTTTTTTCTAGACATGAACCTATATGGACATATTTGTATCCTAAGACTAAAGGATATGAACAAGGATCTTAAAGACACTAAAAATAGAAAAGTCATTATAAGCGTAATGGTTCTGAAGAGTTTACTATTCTTAAACATTTTGTTCTTAGATAATTTGTTAATAGCCCTATAAATATGTTTTCATCTGCTTGATCTAGTCCTCTTATTACCTTGTAATTGTTAAATATTATGATATATACATATCTATGTTATGATAAACATGTGCTAGTCTAGATTTGATAATTGTAAGGAAGGAATATATATGCCCCATGAATATGAGCTAGATAACCTCAAATATTAATTTAAATAAGAATATGCTTATATGAGATGCTGAGCTCATTGTGTAAGCATATATTTAAATGCATGCTTAATTTAGAATACTCATACATGGTTCATATGCATTAGTAAATTAACATGTCTTATTTCCTTTTCATAATTGAAGATATAGATCGTTTATCTTTCACTAAACGTATGTATTATGTTACTATTATATATGGGTCATGAATACATATCTATGGCTTTTCTATACCTATTTAAATATGGGCTTCCAATTATGTTGATGGCATTGCTCAGTTTATTTACCATGAAACATAATCGAATAACTTGAAATATAGTTAAAAGGTTAGATGATTATGAATGTAATATTGATTTGATGCTAAAACAAGAAAGGAATTTAGGGCGGAGATAGGGTTCTCAAGGAATGGACTCCTCCAGAAATGGTCTTCAAAGAAAGAATTCTATGTATGATAAGTCTCCAAAAGATGGCATTTTTAAGGGATAAAATTTCAATAAGATAATCTTCATCAAATAGAAGCTAATCTATATAGAAAGAGATAACTTTCTATCTATATAAAGAAGCAAAGGTATAATCATATAGGAATAAAGAGGGTTAGAGTCCTTTTCAAGTTTGTTCCTGATTCTCCTAAAGACAATGTAATGAGAAAGAGATCATTGAAGGTTGAGAGACCTTTATGTAGTTTTAGGTTTTCAAGTTTTAGATTTCAATTTATGGATCTACAGTAAGAGACGTCCTTGTTATGTTTACTCTTATCCATATTGTTATGTTCCAATTATCACAAAGACTAGGGAGAACAATCTTCCTCCTTGATTGTGCTAAAAACTTAAGTCTCACACCATGTAGTATAGGATGCTTGGTTAGTTACCTATAATTGTGAAAACCTAAGTTTGTATCAAATAGTATAGGATGGTTGGTATAAGAGTTAGGAGTTAGTATTCTCTGTCACTAGTGCTTTCAAGGTAGGGTCATCTATGTCTCTTTATAAAGACATACACGATGGCACAATATGATAAAGTATACCAGTATGTACCAAGTTTAGATGGTACAACAAATATAATTAATTGAGCCTAAAGAGACTAAACTAAATTAATATTGCTTGAAAGGTTTTTAGTGATAATATATGATATAGTGCTTTATCTATGCATCTTGATATCTACATGCAATCATGTACTAACTATCATAAGATGCAAGATACTTAGACATGGAATGTAATGTCCAGTTTTTTGAAAAATGACGAAAATGAGTCAGTTTCAAAAAAAAGTCCCTTGGATAGAGAGGTTTAACACTAACTAAAATTAGGATAAAATTTTAAATAATAAAAAATGAGGATTTGAGACTTAAGAAACTTGAAAACTAGAGCTAGAGGAACTTAAAAAATTTATCAATGACAGTAGGGCCATTTTTGTAATTTTGAAAAATTTTAAAAACTCATAAGAAGGCTTTTTAAAAGAGAAATTTGAGCTTTTTGAGATTCTCAGAGGCTCTGAACGCTATGGGAACACTTGGAACAGTTGAAACCTCCTCTAATGAGCGATTTCGGTCGTCAATTAATTGAAATTTTGACCGAATAGTTTAGAATGGTTTTAAATCCAAATTGAGTGATTTCAAAGCTATTTTATAAGATTGAGAGCCTAAATATTATGATAAAAAAGATGAATTTTGAAAAGGAGTTAAATTGAGCCTAAAGGACAAAAGCTAAGAATAGAGACTAAAATGTAAAAAAAAAAGTTCATAAAGTGGACTCCTCACCTTCTTAAAGCGCGTTCCCTTTTAGCCTCTGATTAACCAACCTATTTTCTACCCAAACTAAAGAGTGAGACTAGCTGAGAAAGGCATCCAAGAAGGGAGGAAGAAGAAGAGAAAAATCTAAGAAAAAAGGGTAAGAAAAGTGTAGAAAATCATGCTCCTTCCTTTAGTAAACTCATCCTCCTCCTTCTCCTATTTCTTCTCATGGTCTTGTTAAGATATTTGGTTCTATTTTGAGCTCAGACTAGAGGGGAAGAGTTCGAATTCAGAAGGGAGAACTAAAGCAAAGGAAGAAGCATTCAAAGAAAGTTAGAAAACCAAGGTAAAGTGTGGTTTCCATGCTTGCTTCTCCTTGCCTCCATATATGTGTGTTTCAGCCATTATGTGGATAGCCAAGAGGGATTAGTTTTGAACCAAACTAAGAGTGAATCTTAAGAATTAGAGTGTAGGAAGCAAGAATGTGTAAAGAGAACAAACAAACATCCATGAATTTGCAAGATAGAAAAGCTAGGGGTTTGTGAACATAACCTAAAATCTGATTCTATTCAAGAGTTCCTAAGCTAATGTGAAGGCTTGTATGAGTTCCTAAGACCCTTAAAGAGCCTCCCATATGCATCTCTTATCTAAGAAGTGAAGAAAATTCCATAGGTCTCCAAAAAAGGTGCATGTCTCGGCCAAGAAGAGAGGAAGCACCTAGGGAGTGTTTTAATTTCTTTCAAGCTTAGTTTTGCATCATATATGATGGGAGAGTATGAAAGGAAGCCTTGGAAAAAATTTAGAAAGCCTAGAAAGTGTGATAGAGGTATAGGTTCCACATTGTAACATAATGAAGCAACACATAACTAGGCCCCTTGAAATAAATGTGTGATGACTCCAAGGAGTTTAAATAGAGTCAAAAGTCATAGATTAAAAGAAAGAATGGAGCCAAGATCATGAATTCTTAGTGTTACTTCATTAGGTGCCTTATGGAACTATAATTGAACATTATGAGCAATTAAGTTCTTCTAGTATATGTGTGGCTTTAGTGAATGTTCCAATAGTGTAATTGGATCTCATTTGATGTGTTTAGGCCAAAGGAATCAAGTTCCACCTCCTTGTGGGTGTTTGGTCGAGGGAGAAAAAGAAATTTTAAGGGTTAAAATGTGTTCTTGTATACGAGGTAGCTCTCTCTCTTTTCTCTTATACATGTGTGGGTGTTTTCTTGTCTTTGAATGTGTGTGTGTGTATGTTTAAGCTATGAAAAATGTTTCTGGTATGTATGTATATGCCATGGTACCACGATGCTTGTTTATGTGTTTGAAAGATACTTTATGAACATGTTTTGGCTTGTATGAGCTTGGTGAAGTCAAAAGTCCCATAGTTAGGGTTAGGATAAGTCAAAAGTCCCTAAGAGTAGGTGAGACAAAACTAAAAGTCTTTAGAAAGAGTAAAGCTTAGTCAAAAGTTCCTTGTAAATAGGTGAGGCAAGTTCAAAAGTCCCAAAAGGAATGGGTGAGGCTAAACCATTGTCTTGGCAAGCTTATGTGTGTTAAATATATGACTTCTTGAATGGAAGAAATGATCTATGTATGTTTATGAATTTCAAGATAGTCATACATGCATTTTTAGACTTAAAATTGTATCAATTATGTGTGTTTGAAAGGGACAAGGGTAATTACAAAATTGTATCAATTATGCATTTTAAATCAAAGGGTAATTGGTTTACCTAACATGTCTAGGTAAACCAAGTGAACTAAAGAATGGGATCCACCAAGCTTGAACATGTCTAGGTTGACAAAGAAATGTGTTATTTGTTCTTTTTGTAACCATAATGATTTCAAAGGATGTAATATCATGATGTATATGATGTATAACCTTTTGAACATGTATAAATATATAGATATGTGATGTATATGCGAGAATGGATAGCATTTGAATGATATGACATGGTTTTGACATTGAAATGCAAGAATAGGAATGTTAAACTCTTATGTATAGCAACAAGTGGGGTAGTGGATTTGTGAGGTCTATATTTTTTGACCCTTAGGACATGTTTAGTAGGCTATTTTTATGCTTTTCCATGTGCTCAAGTAGTTCTAGAAAAGCTAGAAGCCAAATTAGTCCATTTTTTACCGTTAAAGAGGCATAAAAATGTCATTTTGTAACCCTATGTCACAAAGTGATCATGAGTGATTTTGAGTATGAGATTTTGTACACATATAGATCTCATAAGAACTTTTTTAGGTTCTAAGAACCAAATTATTTGGATGTCTATAGAATTTCTTATAATTTTTCAAAGAAGTTAGTTTTGGTCTGGGCACTATTTACTTGAACAAATTTCATTTTTATGATATCCAAGCATCAAACAAGGTCCAATGGTTTTATAATTTGACATAGAGAAACTAGATATTTATAGTGATCTATAGCAATTAGAAGCACCTCATTTGGAGGTCTATAGAGAGAGAAATGAATTTTTGAAGTTTTGTATCAGAACCAATTATACTAGTTGACCTTGTGTATTATTTCATCATAATTCAGGTCCCAAACAAGCTTAACATGGTCTGAACCTATTTTTCTCATAAAGCTAACATCCATAGCCTTCCAAAATGATGTGGTTTGCTAATTTTTTATTTTTCTAGAATTAGTTATAAATTTTTGAAATTCATATTAGTAACCTGTGACAGCAAACTTGAGCAGACAGACCTTTCATGCTTTTCTAGTTTCAAATGTGGTCCAACTGGGCTTTCATGGCCTGGAATATTTTTAACTTATAATTGACATCTAAAAATTTATTAAAAAAACTATCATTTTCTTGATTTTAATTTTTCTAAAATTAATTATGATTTTTCAAAATTGGTGGTAGAAACTTAAAATCTGGACCCATGGCAAAAACTCCATTTTTCTGATGTATGGCTCCTAAACCAAATTGTATGGGATGTTTTGCAATGGTTATGACTTGTTTAGATGGAATATGAGTAGGGATGATATTGAAGAGTTCACAAGGTCCATGGAGTGAAAGTTAAATTTTTAAAGTACTATGCAACACTAAAATATTCTATTATTTTATTCTATTTTCCTTGAAATTCATGTATGAAGCATGTATGAGGCTTAATGTATGGGAAAATAAGGCTAAATATGGTATTACATAGTAAGCTTAGCATAATTTTCTCATATACAGAAATCTTTCCCTATAGCTTGAACTGGTTAAGTAAATAGACATATATGAATGTGATATACTGGTATGCTACATATTTTTTGCATGTTATGATTTGTTGCTATCTTTGTATGCTTTAGACAAGGGAAAAAAGAAAAATGTTTGCTACATATGTGGCAACTAGATTATTACTAACTTTTCAAAATTAGGAAATGTTCTTACTAAAATTGTAAATTTTCACTATAGTTGGAAACATATTCAAATGGAGATCAGAGTCTTGCTATTTAAAGCTTGCTGCAAATAGACTAGACCATGGATAGTTAACGCATAATATAATGAAGATAGAAGAACTTTATCTATTTCACTAGTTTATTTATAATAATAAGTAAGTGGTGTTTAATTACAGTCAAGAATTTGTATTATTTAGAGACTTTGTAATTTTATTAGATATATGAACTTATTATGTAGCGTACAGAGATTTGAACATCTGTAAGGTGGATTTTGGTATTTACACATCTAATAAAGTAAGAAAAAGTTTATTATTTAAAATTCTATCATAATTCCTTAACTTAGATAAAGAAAGAGGCGAAGTAAAACTCATGAAGAGATGGTGTTACACCTAGCAAGTTGTCCAAGTACATCATTTCCTTCACCCTTATCATCATCATTTGACTAGCTTTAGTCGTGTCAACTATCAATTAACTAGGTCCAAATTAATTTTTGTAGTTAGAGTCAACCTAGGTCATTACTTCCAAGGAGCAAGTTGTGAATTTTCTTATATTTAAATTTTTTTAAGTGATTGAAGATGCAAAAGAATGGACCTAAACTAAATGTAAGATACTAAACTTTAAATGCAACTAAATTAGCTAGAATGCACATTAAACACTACTATACTTATGCAGATGCCACGCACTAACTCTAAAACATATTAATTGATGAAACTAACTTAATTGAATACAAAACGACTATGATTTAACTATTAGACAAAACATAGAATATATGCAATTGTAGATGAAAAAATATCTAAAATGTTATGAAATTAGACCTAAGATGATAAACTAATTATGTACTAACTAACCTATATGATGATGAACTAATTGTACTGCCAAAGGATCTATAAACTATATTAAATGTAATATGATAAATGCAATTCTAATATGATGAATGTAAATGCAAATTAAAGGGGGTTTCTTTATAAGAAAATAAAATTAGAAATTAAATTAATTAAACTAAGTGAAATTAACTAAGTTAACTACTAATTCTTAAATGGGGAATTTTTTTAATTCAATTATGTTAAGGTGCAACTAAGGGTTGGCTAATGAGACTTAGTTTTCCTAACTCAATTTTAATTAATTAGGCTTAAAGGGAGTGAATTAAAGTATACTAATGGATTTGATTGAAAAGTAAAGACTTAGGGAACCTTAAGTACAAATAAGTGTAATTCAACCTATCTAAAGAACTCTAATATATGTTGACTTATAAATGCTTGTTAATGGCAATCAATCCCATTAATCTAAACACAAATTAGACCCTTTAAATTTGGAATTAAGACTAAACTAACCCAATTGAATAATGAGGTTAATTGACAACCCAATTTGACAATGCAAAACTAAGTACCAATTATATTTAGACAAATAACATCAACCTAAATTAAATTGAACTCAAATGTCATTCCAAAATCAAAATTTTACCAGCATTACAATCCAAATTCATCATCCAAAACATAAAAATTTTAACTAATTATCCAATCCAATCCAAGAAAAATGATAATTCTAACCTAGAACTAGATTGAACGTATGAAAAACTACTTAGAAATTCTTAAAACTAAGAACTCTAAGTCTCTTCAATTGAAATACAAAAATTTAAAAAAAAAAAAGTGTTCCCCTAAGTCTTTAATCTTCATTCCATGAGCTTAAACTTCATCTCCTTGCCTCTCCTTAATCATCTCCCTCATTGCTAAAGCTACCATGAATTTTGTCCTTCCTTCAAGCATCAAGCAAGCTTTGGCCATGGTAGAATATGAGAGGAAGGGTGGCATGATGGTGAGTAGATGATGGTGGAGATGAGATGAGGAGGTGTGGATGATGGAGAAGAAACCTAGAAACCTAAGTTTTAATGGAGTATGGAGTGTGTGTGTGTGTGTGTAGCTATGAGAGAGATGGAAGGGGAAGAAGAAGACATTCTTGACATAAAGAGAAGAGAAGAGAAAAGAAGGGGTGGCTAGGGAAGAGAGGAGAAAAGGAGCTTTATCCAATGGCTAGAAGAGTAGGAATAGAGTTTTAGAGAAATCTTATGTAACAACCAGAAAAAGAAAAGAAAAGAAAAGAAAAGAGAAAAGAAAAGGGAAAGAAAAGAAAAGCTGAAAATTTTCTAAGTCTGCTAGCTATAGCGAATATACCTGTTCGCTATAGCGAGAAATGGGCTAGCTATAGCGAGAGTGCCTTCTCGCTATAACGAAAATGCTTCTAGCTATAACGAGGGCAAGTATTCCATACAAAAACCAGGGAGTTACTCGCCGTAGCGAGAACTATAGCGAAGCCGAAGGTCTGGGACTGACACAAGCTCGCCGTAGCGAGGGTTATGGCTCGCTATAGCGAGGGTTAGTCCGAAAAAGCGTAAAAAGAGAGATTTTGACTTTTTAAAAGCTTCCAAACTTTCCTTTCTCTTAGAACCGACTTAAGCTTCGACCAAGGAGAGAGAAAAGGGCTGTGGAGAGAGAGAGAGACCTAGAGAAGGAAGGAGAACAAGCAAAGAGGTGAGTAATCTTGAGATTTTCCTAGCTCTTCTCCTTAGCATGTTATTCTTCTCCCATTTGCCCTCTCTTTCTATGGTTTTAGTAGTTGATTTGGGTTTGGTTCAGAAGAGAGAAGGTGGAAAACCACTCTTGAGGAAGGGTAGAGCTCATGTAGCTTCCTTTCTTCTTCTTTGCTTTCCTTCTTAAGAGCTTGAGAGAAGAAGGAGAGTGAGTGGAATTCTAGAGAGAGAATCCCTAATTTTTACATGTATAACGGGGATTTGCTTCGATGAAGAGTCCCTTTAGCTTTGTGAGAGTTTATTTGAGTCATGAGAGAATAATCCCATGCTCTTTGTTGTGCTTAGGCTCAAAGGAAGCAACTCCATCTAGTTGTGAGTGTAAAATCAAGACTGGAGAAGAGAAATTGAAAGGGAAGATTTGTGTTAGCCGATAAGGTAGCTCTCTACTCTTTCTTGTTGCATTTTTGGATGTGTAATAATCATTGTATGCATGTGTATGTGCTTGTATGATGAGATATGCCATTGATGTTGCCTTGATGCATTGGTACCAATATGCTTATAATATGAACTTGTGGAAATTGCTCGGGTGAGGTGGTACCGAAAGTCCCTTGAGATGGGTGAGGTGGAGCTAAAAGTCCCTAAACTAAGGGTGAGGCCAATCCAAAAGCCCTAAAGCTCGGGTGAAGTTAGACCGAAAGTCCCTAGAGCCTAATCTTGGCATTGATATGTTACTCATGGCATGAAACACATATGTTGTTGCATTGTGACTTGTTTGCATGCTTTGACTGGTTTATATATCTTGATTGCTTCTTGAATGAATATGAACTATTAAGATTCCCTGAATCTCACCCCCTTCCCTCTCCCATCTTAACATCTTAGGTGGAGCTTAAGGAGAACCAAGTGCACATCATGGAGCTTAGTTGAATATGATTAGGAAGTTGTATAGTTCTTTTGGTTCTGTTGTTGTAAAGAGGTGCCAAAATGAAGATGCACCTATTATTTTTGAGATGTATATATATGAGCAAATGTAACCATATGTATAAGTGATGTATGACTTATGTAAAGAGCCAAAGCAATGAGAATGTAGAATTTGGCCCTTTTGTGGCTTACATGAAATAGTGCATTTTGTTCCGTAGCGTAGGAATTTTGAAATGTATGATGGCTTGGATCACTTGAGTAATTCATATATGCTATGTTTGTACTTTCAAACTTGTCTAAAAGATACTAGAGCATGTGGGAGGTCACTTGGACCCATTATGAACCATTGCGGGTGCCAAAACTGCCAATTTTGTGAGCTCCGTCAAAGTATGACTGGATAAGCTCTTCTTGATATGAAATTTGGCATGCCTCTAGGTCTATTGAGATCTTCTTGAGAAGCTAAAGTGGATAATATATGGAGGTCTAGGGAATATTTGGTGAATTGTTGAAGTTTGGGAATTTTAAAGAGTTTGGTCATGGTACTGTGCAATAGGTCCGAAAATGAATCAATGTCATTTATAAACCAACTGGTTTCCAATTGTCATGAAATGTTATGAGCATAAACTAGATATCCACAGTGACCTATACCAACTAGAAGCACCTCAATTGGAGGTCTGTAGAGAGAGAAACGACTTTTCTGAAGTTCTATATCAGCATCAGGGAAGTTTCTGACCTTCGTTACTGTTCCATCGGTTTTCGAGGTCCAAGAGCTCCTGAACTGATCTGGACTTATTTTTTTCCTCTAGTTAACATCTGTATCTTTCTAAATTGGTATATTTTTCCCAGATTTGATTTTTTTGGAATTAATTACGAATTTTCAAAGTTCATGACAGTAAACTGTACCAGTATCAGGGACAGTCGGACCTCTGTCTCTTTTTCGATGTCAACGATGGTCCAAACGTGGAGATTGTGGTTGGAAGTTATTTTTATGTAAATTTAACATCCAAGGCTTTCTAGAGAGCTATGATTTGCTTGATTTCCATTTTTCTAGAATTAGTTATGATTTTCCAAAGTTGGAGCCAAAAATTTGACTTTTGGGCTCATTTGAGAAATGGCATTTTCTTGGGTTTTGGCTTCATACCCGTGGTATATGAGTTGTTTGAGACTATGTACAAGTTTTATAAACAGTTTTTGAGTAGAGAATATGAATGATGGGTTCACGGGACCCACGGGACAAAATATGACCAGTCAAACCCCGACTTAAAATAGTAAAATACCACGGTTTTGGTCATTTTCCTGGAAAATCATATGGAATCAAGCCAAGAGGGAGATGAATTGGAGTTAAGATATTATGGTGTTATATCCTAGCCATCAAGTTTCAAATAAACCAATAAGATGAAAGATAAAATGAAAAAAAAAACAATTCCATTGATTTTTCCATGAAGTGGTTTACCTATTATACCTTTAATGATCTTTAAGAATGTCTTCCAAAATCTTTTCCACTAGATGACTCTTGGAGTCCAAGACTTAATCTCCACTATAGGATTTCATTAATTGTACTTCCATAGCCTAAAAAGTCAAAGTGCACCCATTGGTGTAGATTATGACCAAAATATATTCATGTAATAGGTAACATAACCTAGGCTCAAAAATAAAATAAAATCTAAGAATGCCTAAAAAAAGGCCATATGGCACCATATAAGAAGGGAAGAAAGAGAAAAATAAAAATTATAAAATATAATATAATGGGAATTAACAAGAGCTTACCACTTGGAAGAGAAAATGAGTGAAAAAATATTAGTATTTTATTTAAATTCAAAATTCCTCCAAATAACATTTGCAATTTCTAAATTAAATTCTCCAAAACTAAACTTTAAAACTTGGGAAGTTTCAAAACATAGAGAATACTAATTCTCAACCAAAAATTAGAAACTCTAAAATATTTACACTTTTGCCCTAAAATTTTTAATATTTATATTTTTTTCAAAAATGTCTAATAATTCAAATAATGCATAAAAGATATGAATTAGCTCAAAATCATAGATAGATGTGAGACAAAATATATAAAAATTAGGACTTATCATCATTATCACCATCAAAGATGTTCATTTCAGATGGAAGCTTAGTACTTGGCTAAATAGCTTCCTCTACCGAAATGGACAAGCTAGCTTGAACTTGTGTGAAAGGGCTACCCTCATCTTTTTATAGTGCAATAAGACTACCACTAATGGCATCTTGAGACTAGCGTGAACTAGTAATCTTGTGGAAGAATCACTTCATCTTCTAGAATCCTAAAAATAGATAAAGATTTTATTAGTTACAAGAACCAAGAAAAATATGAAATCAAACAATATGTGTATATAAACAAGATTTAACATACAACAAAAATATAAGGCTAAAATGAATATAAACATTTTTAGGTCATGTGCAGAACCCTTTGAGTTGTAAGAAGTAACACTAAACTCTTAAAACTTTTAATATTACGCACAAAACCCCCTTCCATTAGTTAATCTTTAAATTATTAACAGAAAATGCAACATCATACTTAATGGAACCACAAGGCATCTAACCTAAATTTAAAGGCATTTTAGTCATTTTATCTTTTCACAAAATGCATAGCACCAATTCTTCTTCCTCAAAAAGCCAAGAATGTCGTTAGCTATAGTGGTGAAGGAATATCGAACTCCCCTATACAACGACCCTAATTTCTAATTACAATGATTAGGCTTAATAGTATAATTAGTAATTACAAATTAAGATCTAAAGTCATTATGATTAATTAAAATAGGAGAAAGTAGGAAAAATTTGAACCTTGATATCATTAGAATCATTAGCTAAACAACCACAACTAATCAAATCCACAAGTAATCATAATTATTATTTGAGACCTTTGATTCATCTTGCTACTAATTTCAACTTACAAAATTTTTTTATAAATATTCTCAAGTCATTGCACAACATTATCATAGTAAATCTCAAGGTTTCTAAGTCAAAAATAGGAGTTTAGGAATCTTTGTTGCAGGTTGGACCTTCCCCGCTACGACTAAGTTGGCTATTGGAACTAAAAAAACCAAGTTTCCCATCTTGCGCCGCGGGCTAAGATTTTCGTGTTACGGCAAAGTTACTTTTGGGTTCCATGTATCACTAGTTTAAATCAACATATAATGTATCATATGATTACATTTCCAAATCGCAAACCATATCATAGGATCAACCAAGTTTCATATAAGATGTTATAAGTTCATACATCAAATACCAATTTAATAGGAGGCCTAACTCCTCAATAGATACATTCTAAGTTGTCAAAATACAAACTCCTACACTTAGCAACATGATTACATGATGATGTTATACAAGGAGAAATATAAAATTTAGCATCCACTCTACTCAGATCAATCCAAGTGTAGCCTTCCCCACACATGGTTAGAGCTCATAGAGTTTTATCTACTTGCTTCCGCTTATCCTTACCCGAAAAGCCTTTACATGAAAGTATTGTCCCATGAAATAAGGTGAGATACAAGTCTAAGTAACCAAAGGAAAATTCTATTCATATATTCCAATTTAATTAACATATATGCAATTAATCAAATAAGCATCGAAAATAACAGTCATATCAGCAAATGAAATAATTAGGCTATCAGTAACTACTATTCCATATTAACAATCACATATCTACATGTTAAAGACCATTAATATCGGGAGAGGCCCATCTATGACATCAACTCCCAAATGAGCACAACCTGGGCTCAGTGCATATAAGAGTCTGATCATAACCCGGTGCCTAATTGAAACACAATGTATGAGTGACAGTCGCACCACAACTCCACCATGGACTCACAAATTCCAAATACAATATATCAGATAGCCAACCATTCATTATGCATTTCAAAATCATACATATACAACAATATAAAATTAAAATAAAAATATGCATAAAATTTAACATTAACTTCAGTTACTTCACTTGTAGACAATTTCTTAAGAGTCAACAACAATGCTACCTTAGCCTATAAACACAAAATCAGACTATTACCATTTCTATTTATCAATTATAACAGCAACCTAATACTCAAAGAATTAAAACACCAATAGCTACCTAGAGGACACTTGCTAAAACACTACAACAACAAAATTCAGATTTTATCTTCCTTACACCAAAGACCTTAAAATATCACCATAAATTATGGATATTTTCATATAGAAATAAAGTTTATAGCATAAGTCAGTTATTTGAGTCTTTAACTAGTAGTAAATGCATCAAAATAAGGAGTTTATTGTAACAACCAGAAAAAAAAAAAAAGCTGAAAATTTTTGAAGTCTTGAAAATTTTCTAAGTCTGCTAGTTATAGCCTAACTATAACGAATGTACCTGTTCGCTATAGCGAGAAATGGTCTAGCTATAGCGAGAATGTCTTCTCGCTATAGCAAAAATGCTTTTAGCTATAGCGAGTGCGGGCATCCCATACAAAAACCAGGGCATTGCTTGCCGTAGCGCGCGCCATAACGAAAGCAGGGGTCTGGGATTGATACGTGCTCACCGCAGCAAGGGTTATTCTTCGCTATAGTGAAGGTTAGTCCGAAAAAGCGTGAAAAAAGAGAATTTGACTTCTTAAAACGTCCAGATCCATTCTTTCTTCTTTAACGACTTAAGCTTTGACCAAAAGAGAGAAAAGAGCTATAGAGAGAGAGAAAGAGACCTAGAGAAGGAAGGAGAACAAGCAAAAAGGTAAGCAAGCTTGAGATTTCCATAGGTCTTCCTCTTAGCATGTTGTTCTTCTCTCTTTGCCCTCTCTTTCTATGGTTTTGGTAGTTGATTTGGGTTTAGTTCAGAAGAGGAAAAGTGGAAAAACAATCTTGAAGAAGGCTAGAAATCATATATCTTCACTTCTTTTTCTTTGCTTTCCTTTTGAGAGCTTGAGAGAGGAAGGAGAGTGAGAGAAATTCTAGAGAGAGAATCCCTAATTTCTTACATATGTAGTGGGGGTTTGCTTCGATGAAGAGCCCCTTAGCTTTGTAAGTGTTCATTTGATTTATAAGAGAGTAATTTCATGCTCTTTATTGTGTTTAGGCTCAAAGGAAATAACTCCATCTAGTTGTGATTGTGAAACCAAGAAAGAAGAAGAGAAATTGAAAGGGAAGGCTTGTATAGCCGATAAGGTAGCTCTCCACTCTTTCTTGTTGCATTCTTGGATGTGTAATAGTCATTGTATGCTTGTGTATGTGCTTGTATGATGAGACATGCCATTTGATGTTGCCTTGATGCATTGGTACAATATGCTTATGATATGAAAATGTGAAATTTGGCCCTTTTGTGGCTTACATGTAAGAGTATATTTTAGCCGTAGCATAGTGACTTTGAGATATGTGTTGATTTGGACCACTTGAGTATTTCATATATGCTATGTTAATACTTTCAAACTTACCCAAGAGATGCTAGAATATGTGGGAGGCCATTTGGACCCACATTGATCTATTTTGGGTGCCAAAATCGTCATATTTGTGAGCTCCGTCAAAGTATGACCAAATGAGCTCTTCTTGATATGGAATTTGGCATAACTCTAGAGTCTATTGAGAGCTTCTTGAGAAGCTAAAGTGGGTAATACTTGGAGGTCTAAGGAATATTTGGTGAATTGTTAAAATTGGAGAATTTTCTGGTTTTAGTTATTGTACTGTGCAACTAGGTCCGAAAATGAATCTGTGTCATTTATAGACCAAACGATGTCCAATTATCATAAAATTTTATGGACATAAACTAGATATCCATAGTGACCTATACCAACTAAAAGCACCTCAATTGGAGGTCTGTAGAGGGAGAATGAACTTTCTGAAATTCTGTGTCAGTATCAAGAAAGCCATCCGACCTTCGTTGCTGTTTCATTAGTTTTTGAGGTCTAAGGGCTACTGATATGATCTGAACTTATTTTTTTCCTCTATTTAACATCTGTAGCTTTCCAAATTCATATAGTTTGTCCAGATTAGATTTTTTTGAAATTAGTTACGAATTTTTGAAGTTCATGACAGCAAGCTACACTAGTACCAGGGATAGTTGGACCTCTGTCTCTTTTTCAATGTCAAACATAGTCCCAACGTTGAGATTGTGGTTGGGATTATTTTTAGTGTGAAGTTAACATCCAAATATTTCTAGAGAGCTATGATTTACTTAATTCTCATTTTTTTAGAATTAGTTATGATTTTTCAAAATTAGAGTTAAAAATCTAACTTTTTGGCTTATTTGAGAAATTGCATTTTCTTGGTTTTTGGCTTCATATCCGTGGTTTATGGGTTGTTTGAGGCTATGTACAAGTTGTATAAATGGTGTTTGAGTAGAGAATATGAATGATGGTTCACGAGATCCACGGGGCAAAATATGACTGGTTAAACCCTGACTTAAAGTAGTAAAATACCACAGTTTTGGTCATTTTCGATGGAAATTATATGGAATCAAGCCTAGATAGAGATTAGTTGGAGTTAAGTCATTGTGGTATTACATTTATACTTACCCAATATCCTTCTTAGCCTCAACCTCTAAAAATCCTCTAAGAAAGCATTAAATAACCCATATCAGATTTGAGGTGTGGGTGAAAATGTCCCAAATGAAAAATCAATTGGGTTAAATTGAAGAGAAAGATGAGAGGGTCAAATTATATAACTATTACTTTGGCTGAATCCCTTTTTAGAAATGTAGAATAGAGCCAAAAGATTGGTGAAAACCCTAACCTTTCCTCAATTTTCATCATAATTAGTCTTAATTAATTTCGAGGTGTTACACCTTAGACTTCAATTTTCATCTCCTTCCTTCTCTATTGCTAGAACATCATATTTCCATCTCTATTTGGCATCTATAGCAAAGTCACTCAAGCCATAAATTTCATCTTCTTCCTTTTTCGTCATTCGAGATCTAGATTTTGCATGCTCCATTTCACACTTGTAACAAAGTCATGGATGGAGCAAGACATCATAGTTGGCTTCTTCATTGTCAACTTGCAAAGGTATCCACTCTTTATCTTGTTGAAATTCTTCATTTTCTACTTGCACCTTGAAAGTTTTTGTCTTATTTTTGTTTCTGATCATCCTTCTTTCAGCACTTACACCCTTCAACAAATTCAAATAAGTTTTTATTTTTTTCTTGAGATTGTTTAATTTGAATCAAAATTTGGACATTTCTTTGGTTTTCAATGGAATTGTTACTGGGTCAATATGTAGCTTCTATACTTGTGCTTTACTTATTAGTCCTTTGTTCTGCTAACCAATGTTAAAATAGGAAATTGCAATGGGATCTCTTAAGTCCTGAAGTGTTATCCCCACATTGATGAACTTCTCTTTGATGGATATAATGCTAAAGCAAGATGACCTATGCTACCTTAGAGAGCCTTTACTTCTTAGGATTAGAACAAGGTTGTACATTTAAAGACACTCTTTAGGCAAGGTCACAAGCTACAAGGTTACTACAAGTCCTCAATCCTACAAAATTAGCATATATACTTAAGTATAAAATGATAATATACTTAATCTGAATCTTATGTTTGAAACTTGGTGTTTATTGCATAAGTATTAGCTTTGAGATTTATGACAAACCTATATCTGGCATAGTATGAGTGCATTTTTAGTAGTTGTATAATACTAAGCAATTAATGCTTTAATAATAACATGTACACTCAAATATTGGATGAATAGTTTAACTATTAAAATTCAACCTATGTTTATGTGACAAATAATTGTCTAATGTTATATATGTTAAGTAGTATGATTTATATATTACCATTCTCAATTGAAACTTGAAACTTGGACCTCAAGTGGAATTATCCTAGTTCATTCAATCGTGCTTTTGAATACTTCATACTTGTTGATGTAACATCTTCAAAAAGTGTTAGTGATTTTAAGAAAGGATATAAGATTAAATATTAGGCTTAAAGAGTAGGGTATAAGATAGGATAAGGGAAAAGTCAAATTTTTACCTATTTAAAAATTTATTTATCTATATATAATTTAAAAAGCCAAAAAATTAAAAGTTAAAAAAACTAATAAGATATATATCTTTAGTTAATTTTAAAATATTTCAAATTATCCGAAAGTTAACTTAAAGTTAGTTTTAATAACTAATAGAATAATAATAATAACTAATAAGATATATATATCTATTTCAAATTATCCAATAGATAACTTAAAATTAGTTTTAATAACCAATAATATTTTAAAATATAATAATAATAATAACTAATAAGATATATATATATATATATCTTTAGTTAATTTTAAAATATTTTAAAATATCTGATAAATAACTTAAAGTTAGTTTTAATATCCAATAAAATTTTAAAATATAATAATAATAAAAACTAATAATATATATATATCTAAAATTTAACATATTTCTTATTTTTCACCCCTCCATCCGTCTGCTCTCTCTCACGTCGCCAGAAGTCTTTCTTCAAGTAATTCTAACTTGTTCTTTCAATCCCTCTTCGAACATACATCTCCACACTAGGTATGAGAGTAGCTTTTGTTCTTTGTCTCATATGATTATATATATATATATATATAAACACACCCTATGCACTATTCAATAAAAGTGAGATGCAATATGTATCTTTTCGTCTTTTTATGAATTAAATAAATATATATATAGGTATATATACAACCTTCATCCCTTATATATATATATAATTATAATATATATATATATATATTCTTATGTAGAAACGCATTCTTTCATCCCTTTATTTTTCTGAAATAAATATATATATATATATATAATTATATATATATATATATGTAGGTATGTATATAATATGAATTTATGAATATAAATTTTTATACATAGATATGTGTGTGTGTGTGAATTTGGGAATATAAATTTAATTTATATTTATATACGTAAATTATAAATTTTAGATAAGAAAATTAAGACTTAGGAATTTGGGAACTTTTGTAAATTTAAGTTAATATAAAATTGACTATTCTAATGAATTAATTAAAATATAAAAAAAATATAGATTTGAAAGAGAATTTTAGATTCTCTATGATAGCTTTTAAGTTTTTAAAGTAGTTTTAGAGTAATTTTAGAATAGTTTAGGATAATATATAAGTAGTTTTAAATTATATATTGATGTTTTTATATGTGTGACTTTTGTAGATTTTCATTAAAAGCTCTTACTGCTTAGATTTTCTTACCGTGTGACTATTTGTGAACTAAAAGAGAACAGGTAATTCAAGATTTTTTCATGTGTGTGCAAACTGGTTTATTATTGTAATTTTAATTAAATAAATAAATTTATCTTGTTGAGCGTGATACAGGTAAATAAGCTGTATGGGATTATGAAACAGTAAAAGTAAATGATTGTGAAATTAATAGAATTGATAGAATCCTGTTAAATATGCTTGCAAATATAATAAAATTTTGACGTAGTATTTTTATTTTCAAGCATGTTTGTGAGCTTAAATTATTGATGTGAAATTTTAGAGTATTATATTTCTTTCAAGCATGCTTGTCAGTCCTCTTTGATATACTATATGGGGTTCTTTATTTTTCAAACATGCTCGTATGAATTTTGGATAAATATGACATACATAAACGATGGGTTAAGGAGATGTTGGTGAGATATATATGATATGATGACCACGTGGTTTGCCTCCACCTCGCGTAAAGTAGTTGGCTTTTTGTAAGGCCCCGTTCCTCAATACTTACTTGGCCGGGTTTGTAAAGGGGGAACGCAGGACAATGACATCTCCTGGTTTAGTCTTTTAAGGAGAAAAGCCATAGTCTGGGCTTGGGCTCTGTACCTTTGGTCAGGTACATCTCGAACACCGGAGTAGCTTTGGTCGATCCAATGTATGGGCCAGATCGTGGATAAGCCTGTGGCTTCAGTCAACGGAATAAGGCTGGATGGAACAATAAGGGAGGTTACTCATATTGCATTTTATCATGTTCTGCATATAACTATTTCGAATTATATCTTATGATCTTTTGTGTTAATAATTAATAATAATGATGTTGGATTTGCATTAAGACCTATTGGACATGGTTGTTAGTTTGTATGCACATGGTAAGACTCTGGGTTACTGAGACGTTAGTGCTCACCCCATTCTCTTAATATTTTCAGGTGAAGGGCTGAATAAGAGGCAAGGGAAGTTATCGGAGGAGTGAGCTATTGGCTCTTATACTCCTCGAGCTCATGCTGGGTTAATATTTACTTTTTTTGCCATGACCATAGGATATTTATTTGGTTTTACTATTTTTGAATCTTAAAATATTATTTAGCTAGCAGTTTGATACTTATAGACCTTTAAATTTAATTTCCTAAAATATTCTAATATATGCTCGAGATGTGGATTGTGAATCCCTATGTTTTAAATTGAATAAAATGGGTGGAGCCCTTATTGTTATATAATAACTTGAGCAGGTATTATTGCTTAATAGAGTTGAGCCCTTTTAAGTGAGTATTAACTAGTGTGAGGCGAAGTCTCAAGAATTTCTAACTATATAAGTACTTGGCATATATTTAGAGGACGAAGTTCCTAGCCCAATGATTATTAGAGTAGGTGTTACAGTTGACATATTGGATGAATACTTCATTTTAGTTTGATTTTTCATTTTAGGTAGCTATTTGTATCTTTTTAGCTGCTTTAGAATTTTCCTCATTTGGAGCTTTCTTTTTCATGGTTTATCAGTTGCTCTATCAAATTTGGTATTGGAAATATATTGATTTAGAAGTGTAAACATACTGATTTGGAAATAAGCTTTATATATACTGATTTTGATTTTTTTTTTCATATAGGGTCACTTTAAGTGCATGTTCTTCTCACTATGGCTCTATTATTGGCTAAGTGGGAGCACTTGGAGTGTCTTATGTTCTTTTGGAGAGAGCTTCAATGCTATTGTGATTGAGAAAGGATCTTCACATGTTTAACCAACTCAAATGTTTTATGAATTTTTTGTACAATTACCCTACTAAGATATAAACTTTTTTTGAAATCCATATATTTGCTCTGCTTAAATATACTTTTTGAATTTTGTACAATTATTTTGCTTAAATGTAGAACATTTTGGTTTGTTAATTAGCTAATACATAACTAATTCAAGGTTCCAATCAAATTCATTATCTTACTATGGTAGATCTTTTTTTATTGTGGCCAATATTTTGTGATAAACTTAAGGTCCCAAGAAAATTCTAATATTTAACTGATATGGAGATAGAAATTCTTCCTTTTATTACTATTTGCTGAATATACCAAAATTGTTATGCTAAACTATAAGTTTTGTGATGAAGTTGTTTACCTTTTAGTGTGGGATAACATAAGTTGTAAATTACTCCAAAGGTAACTCAGCTTTTGCTACTATTAGTTTAAAGACTAAATGTCATATTAAAATACTTATTTTAAAAAATTCAAAACATAATGAAAAGACATAAAAAAATTCCCAAATAAAAACAAACTTCACTATCCTATATGGTTCAAGTGCCAACAAGCTTCTTAGTATTAAATACACACAAAAGTTTAGCTTATAGGGCAAATAAACAAACAACAATAGTACAACAATTACTGAAATAAATAGATTCTCCATCTTCATTGTAGTTATGCCATGTTGCGAGCTCAAGTAGTGATCAGTAGCATAACTAGTAGTCTCAACAAGTATACCATTGCTTATCTTGTCATTGTTTGTACTAAGCATCATCCAGTCAAGGTATTTGGATTTGTTGTCCAACATGGGATGTAGTCATTGTAAACTGTTTCCAACAAAAAATCATTGAACACTAAGAAATTTATCCACAATATGTATCTATAAAGCTCATTCAATATCTGCTTAACATTAGCGCAAACAAAAAGAAGATAAGTGGTATGTTGCAGATTAATTAGAAGATAAACTTATCCAACACTACTTTAAGAACATTTATATTCTTTTCTTTTGCCCATAACCTATTCATAGCCTAGTCAAAATTTTCCCATATTTCATTGTACAATTCAATATATAAATTATTTAAGAATCATCCCCCCAGATCCCTCTAGAAAAGGGGTTATTGGGATATGGAGCATAGACATGGCTTCACAACTTGGTCAACAGTTCATTCAAATAAGTACCTCATTCCCAAGTACATGGTATCAAATATGTTGCCTAGCTTTGTTCATCACAACATATGGACAGTAGTGACGATAATGAGCTATTTCTTACTAATAAGGATATTCAGACAATAGAGTGCAGACCATGCCTCATAATACTAGAATAATATTAAAAAAAAAATTCATATGTCCATATGGCCAAAATGAAGCAAGAACATAAAAAAAAGGTACTGATATAGATAGCAGAATAAAAAAAGCATTAGATGGTTCCATAATACAAACTTGCAGCAAATATGACAGGTTTTGCATTTCATTTTCATATATTATCATTTTCTTTTGATGAACTTCAAGATAGAATAATGGATTCTACTGTTGTTACCCAGTTGAAGAGTCATCATAACTTCAGCAACACAAATTATATTAGGTTGTCATAATTAGAAAAAAAAACTCATAACAAACTAAAAAATTATGCTAGTAATCATACATAAGCAAACAATAATCACTTGAGCTGGTAACTTTCAAACACAATATCCTGTTTCAATAATCAAATCCTAACCTTAGCAATGTTATATAATGCTTCACAAGCATAATAACGAACTCTGCCCTCTTGATCGAGGAACGAATTTAACATGAGGCATGAATTTTCTCTATACTTTTCTCCAAACAAGTAGGTATTTCACAAGAAAAAGGAGCAAAAATATGCACAAAAGGTATATTATACAAAAATTTGTTATGGAGATCTCAAAATAAGTCAAATCTCTTCGGCATATGCCATTTAAAAAAAAAAGTGTGGGTTGTGAAAGAGTGAAAGAACATGCACCATCCTCCTCATAGATTAACTTTACTTATATGAAAAATATAATTATATTATACTTATATTGTCATTTATAATTAACTTTACTTTATTTATTTTTAATAGATTTAGTTTACCCAATAATCCCTCTTTCTCCAATACGAAATCTTTTGTTCAAACAAAATTCTAATAATTAACTTCTAAGAGATGCTTATGTGCACCAGTGCACTTTTATGAGGCAATAATCTGGATTCTGCATTATATTTTGAACTCAATTTTTTAGTCTACCTTATGCCTCGTTTTATAAAACTATTAGATATGAAAATGAAGGAGGAATGAAAATATGAATGGAATAAAATAATTGCATATATTATAATATAAAAATAAATGAGAATGTCACTCCATTTATATATTTAGTTAGATAAAAATAATATAAATTAAAAAAATGATGGAGAAATGACATTTGTATTTTACTTAAAAATAGTATTAAAATGAAAATAAAAATAATAACAAATGACATAATGAACTTTGTATAAATTAAATATAATAATTATCATGGATTAACATATTTATGGAATAAAAATATCTTCCTTTTTAACCTTGCAAAATATATATTAAATAAGATTATTTAATAAGTTCCTTTTGTCATTTTCTTTTACTTCTTATTATCAAATGGGACATTATTAAAATGAGGTTTGGTGTATACTCTATAATAAAATGGATCTGGTCAATTAAGTGTTCAAATACCAAAATTTTGATAGTTTAAATTTAATTTGAATAGTTAAAGTTTTAAGTATTTTTATTTTTATTTTTAAAGTTTAAATTTTTTAAATTTGTAATTAAAAGATTATTTTTATTTCATAATCTACTTCTTCTTTAAAAAAAATAATTATCAAAATAAATTAAAAGGTTATGAAATTAATTTAAATAAAATAAATTTTGCCAACAGAGCAATGGAGGATCCTAGGCTGTACCGTATATTGTGAAGGAATGAGACAAAAGCCGGGCCTTCCTTACTTTCCAAAGCAGAAACGAGCCTCATGACGGGCAAATTGCCAAACATTACCCTGTGCAGAATATCTTGTCGACTGATAAGACAAGTAACCCCTAGTCTAATTTCTCATCCTTGTTCACAATTAATTTCAGAAAATGTCCACCATATTTATTTTTTGTCATACATTCATATCATATTCATGTCATACATTAATGCTCTGATTGGTTAGTAAAAAAATAAAAAAAAATATAAAATATGAATACGTAAAAATAGATGAAATAAAAAATAATTTTTTTATTTTTATTTTTTTAAAAATAATTTAATAAATAAAATAATAAATATAATAAATATTATATAAATTATATTAAAAAAATACAATTACAACACGGTAAACCAAACAAAACCTAATACACGTCAATTTCAATTGTCTCACTTTAACGAAAAGTCCAATAAGGGATTAATATAAAGGACAGTTCCTTTTTTATTATTTACTATGACAATTTCAATCTGCCTTCCTCAATTTGATTTATTTAAGTCAAATAAGTCAATTATTAATTGAATATAGGATAAAATATGAGAATACTTGAATAAAAATATTTAAAGTTAAGACAACATCAGAATATATGCAAACCGACCATAAAACCTTATTTAATAAATAGAACACATTAGCTGTCCACTCTCAAGACCAATAACAAAGAATTCTAATCTATTTTTTTACCTTGAAGCCACCTATATTTTTTAAAAATGTTTAAATATTCATCATTTGGTTAATTATTTAATTTTACTTATTAACATAGTATTACAAAATCATTCATTAATAAAATTGTCTACTTCGTTGTTTTATTCAATATTAAATTTATTGTAAAGAGGTGTTATGCTCTCCCTCATCCCGAATCAATGAGATTGGGGTATCGGAGAAAAAAAAAACCCACAAAAACATGAAATTAGAATATAACACGTTATAAGTAAACAAGAAAAGAAGAGGTAATGAAAAATCCATCTTAATCTACTTGATTGTTATCCCTTTTTTTCATTTTATAATTGTTCTCGTTAGATGGCGTGCGAGTTCAAATAATTTAGCTAAAGAAAGGCCATCCACTTGTCACCAAATCTGAAGAAAGTACCCTGACTATGATTTAAATTTGGGACAATATGTCGCCTTGGCTAATCAACTGACTCCGTTGGATTTTAAAAAGTCAGACAAAGCATATCCTAGATAATTGTTGATAATTGTTGGGATGTACTCCCTCGCTTATATTATAAAATATTTTTAATTATTTTACATAATTTAATAAAATTATTTAATTATTTTAAATCTTTTAAATTTATCTTTTTTTTAATTTTTATCCTTATTTATGAAAAAAAAAATTAAACTAATATTTTTTTAAAAAAAATAAAAATATTTTTAAAAAATCAACATAAAATATTATATGATGCCTTATATTTCAAATTAAATAAATTTTTTAAAAAGTATCTTATATATTAGACTAAAAGAAATATCATGTCACTGTCTTCACTATCTAATCGGGTTGAATCTAATAAGTTTGATGTGTAATCTGATCAAATTAGATTTATTTTTATACTCATAATTTAACAAATTTAATTTTATATTGAATTAAGATAGATTAGTATCGCTCAAGTTTTTTTTAAATTAATATTTATAATATAAAAATATTTTTTATAAATTTATAAACATATATTTTAAAATAATATATTTTTATATTTTTATTAATAATAAAAAAAATAACTTAATATTATCTAATAAAATATAAATTATACTAATATAGTTAGTTTTAGATAAATATATATATTTTTTTATTATTTAACAAAAAATTAATAAATATGTATATCAATAATAAAAATAATTAAAAAATAAAAAAGATTTAGATAAATAATAAAAGTTATAGCATAAAAAAATTAAATAAAATAAAAATTAAAAATATAAAATAATAAAATATTAATAACTAAAAATAATAATTATTAAAACAAATTGAACGGAATATATCTTTGTCGTGCCACACTCCAATTCAATATCATTTTGTTTAAAACCAGTTCAATTTAAACCAATTAAATCAAGTTAGTGCAGGTCCAAGGATCCGACGGAACAATCAACACCTAGACTCATAGATTAATACTATATATCATCATCGTGATGTTCGAACTTCAATTGTTTTCAATTTTTTTTTTTAACAGAAACTCCAATCCAATCACAGACCCGCAAAAAGGACACACTTCCTCCTTTAAAAACCGATCAAAAACACCCTGCAACACCATCCTCCCAGATTCTAAAACAGAAAACCCAGAATCATGCATATCCTCCTTGCTAGTTTCCTTTTCCTCGTCCCAGTCCTCCTCCTTCTCACAAGAAACAAAAGATCATCAACAAGAGTCCCTCCAGGTTCACTGGGAATCCCCATTATAGGCCAAAGCTTAGGTCTTCTTCGAGCCATGCGAGCCAACACCGCAGAACAATGGCTCCAAGCAAGAGTGAAAAAGTATGGCACAATATCGAAGCTGAACCTGTTTGGGAAACCTACGGTGTTCATATATGGACAGGCTGCGAATAAGTTTATGTTCACCGACGACGGTAGCGCCGTCGCTAACCAGCAGACGCAGTCGATCAGAATGATACTGGGAGAACGGAGCCTGCTGGAGCTGAACGGACAAGATCACAAGCGCGTGAGAGGAGCACTTGTGCCGTTCTTGAAGCCAGAATCGTTGAAGCGTTATGTGGGGAAAATGGATGAGGAAGTTAGGACGCACCTTGAGATGTATTGGCAGGGGAAACATCAGATCACGGTATGTCCTTACAACCCCATCTCTGTTGCATCAAAATTTCCTAGTCTACCAGGTAGTGAGACTTAAAATAAATGCCCATGTATGTGAGTTTGACATACGTTAGAAGCTCGTAGACATGAAGAAACTCTTCAAATTACAAAGACATACATATTTTATGTGTGTATCGTGTTTGGATTTGAATTTGGCTTCTTTACAATAACGGCATACTCTCTAGTCAGAGAAAAAAAATAGGGACGTGGGTTCTATTCAAGGGAGGCCTTTTTTCTCTCTTTTATTATACAACTATGGATATCCGAACTCATCATGTCTAATGTCCCTGTTTCTTGGCATGCAGACCAAAAGTGATTTGATAAAAGTTAACAAAATCCAAATGAAGTGGTAAGGAATGAAAAATAGTAAACGAAATATTTAACTTGGTTTTACTTTTAGCCTACAGATAAAGGGGAGAAGAAAATTTCACTAATAAGGAAATGCATCTGAATCTCTTATTGTACTCCCTATATAGCAGTGGATGCTAGGCAAAAAGGAACAAGAGATTTTTTTTTTATTATTTATGTTTTTTTTAGACATTTTAAAGGTCTTGCACAGCACAACGTAGGAAATCTAAAGTGTAAAGATACAAAAGTGGTTTTATTGAACACTCAAAACCACACCCTTAATACATCCAAAGACCTCATAATTTTTTTCTCACAAAAGTTATGCATAATCTCCGCATATAAACACAAAGAGGACACACACATGAACACAAGCTTGCAACCAAATGCCTGAAGCTCCTCCACCGTGCTCTTGCGTGCTTCTTAAAAGATTACAATTCCTGCATATTTAAGAATGAAGGAAGGCTAAAACGGGCAATGGAAAAAAGTGCTAGTAATAGGTAGTGTAAGATAAGTTAAACTATCTACACAAGCTATAAAAGTCCTGTAGGAAGAGTAAATTTAAATCCACAAGTAATTAATATCTGATGGAGAAAGAAAAAATTAAGGTCACACTCAAAAATAACAATACATCTAATTTATGCAGAGATGTCAACATATCTAAATTCTAAAGTGTCTCTAATATGTTTATATATATATATATATATATATTTACTCTTGGCTTAGTCTACTTATTTAATGCAAATTAGGTTTGCCTAGAATTTTTCACCTATAGCTAACAGTATAGATTTGTTATGTAGCTTAGTGTTAAGTAGGATTTCAAATATCCAAAAGACCATTTCATTCTTCGGGGATTCAGCATCCATAAATGTCATCAACTCTTGAACTTGGTTTTAGATCGCTGATTGAGAAACTTGAACAGCTAACTCAAGTTCATTTGTACGGAGTAGCATGTTTAGGCGTCTGAATAGACTAGCCCATAGTTCATTTCTGGATGACTAAGCTTGATTTGAGCATTGAGCACTATATTGGGAAAATTTAGAGGAAGCCAAGCATTAACGTATCAAAACCTCACTTCAATTTCATCATCAAAGCCATATTTTTCACTGAGAAGTTCCTAGTTCCTTCATAAGATCTTCCATAAAAGGTTAGAAAGATGCCCTACATAACCAGGCTTGTAATTTGAACATAATTTTTTAGAGAGAAATAAGAAAAAGAAAATACCTTGCTTCATGAAAGTAAATTCACAATGTCTTTGAAACTTAAATTTCTTAATTTGTCGTAGGAAAAGAGAAAGAAAGGGATAAGGACTAAATCCATAAATTCTTATATACGTTTAACATTTCAGTTTGACCATATAAAGAATCAATAAAAATTCATCAAGATGTTTCCTATAATGAGATTCACTAGCATAACCCATTTAATAAACTTCTATTGAGTCCTTACATCGCTAGTTGGTACAATAAATCTAAGAATTCCTAGAGGAAATCCTTACTAAAACCAATCGAGCAATCGTTTTCAACCCCAATCTTCAACCCTCCCATTTCCACTTCTCCGAACACCCAACTTAGCAAAAAGTACTAATTCTCCTGCGGAGAGAAGGAAAAAACAGGAAGCAAATTTTAGCTAAATCAAGCTAAAATCAATTGTGGACATTTTTTTTTCCTTGTGCTTGTAGGTGTTGCCCCTGATGAAGACCCTCACATTCAACATAATCTGCTCTCTTCTGTTTGGCCTCGAGCGAGGAAAACAAAGAGATCAATTCCTGAATTGCTTCCAAACCATGATAGAAGGAATGTGGTCAGTCCCCATTAACGTGCCCTTCACACGCTACAACTGCAGCCTCAGAGAAAGCACGAAAATGCAGAACATGTTGAAGGAGCTTGTGCAAAAGAAGATTGAACTTAAGCGAGATGGGGCTTCTCCTCAACAAGACCTCATCACTTGCTTGCTTGGCATGCGCGACGAAGAGGGAAAAGAAGTTATCACTGAGAAGGAGATCATCCAGAATGCCATGCTTGTTATGGTTGCTGGACATGACACTTCAGCTGTTCTTATCACTTTCATTGTCCGTCTCTTGGCTAATGAACCTGATGTTTATGCAGCAGTTCTTCAAGGTATGCATAGATGAGTGTATGTTAAAGATTTTAATTTTTTCTCTTCTTTTTTTGTTTATAATACAAGCTTTTAAGTTGAAATGGTCTTTAGTATGATATCGAAGTTTTTATGATCCAAGTGGTTTGCCCTTCTATCCTCCCAATACTCGATTTGTGTTTTTGTTTACACTTCCAACTAAAACCAAAAATGGTGAGTGTGGTGTGTGAGAAAGGAAGGAGGGTGACCATAACTCTTCGTACGTCATCAATAAATCTCTTAAACTTCCAGATTTTTTTTTCTCTAAATTTAGGAATACGATAGATTGTTCCATATCCAAGGCATAGGATACTATTGGTCAATGCAGTTTAATCTTATCTATTGAACCACCTCATGTTGAATTAAATTTTTTAAGTTTATCTATTTTCATGTAAGGACTTCCAAGCGAGAGGATTGACTGTTTGATTGCATTTCTTGACATGTACAATTTGAAAAAAAAAGTAGGCCAACTATTTGGTTCATTAGAGTAGTTTTACTGATTCTTCTTCTTCAAAATCAAAGGAAAGGTGCCTAAATATATTTGGGATTTTGTGGTTGCAGAACAGGAAGAGATAGCCGAAAGCAAGCTCCCAGGAGAGTCTCTTACATGGGAAGACCTTGCCAAGATGAACTACACCTGGAGAGTAGCAAGTGAAACTCTTAGGATGTTTCCTCCTGTCTTTGGTGGCTTCAGAAAGGCTGTGAAAGATATTGAGTATGGTGGATACCTCATACCCAAAGGGTGGCAAGTAAGTAAAAAGCTCCTCCACCAACGGCAAAATATATTTCACTTCAATAGGAAAACCATATTTTGGTCCCTAATAGAGAGGTAGATTTTTAATTTGGTCCTCTACAATTATTTCTTTCAATTTAGTCCCTCAATTATTAAGATACTCACAATATTGTCCTTCCATTCTATTTTTATCAACAATTTAATGACACTTAACAGTCTACTAATTTGGATATTATCTGCCACCAAATAACATATAAATCAATAGATTGTAAAGTTTGATGTTATATTTTAGATAAAAATGGAATAGAAAGCCAATGTTGCAAGAATTTTAAGATTTGAGGGACTAATTTTTTTTAAAAAAATGTGAATGACCAAATTAAAGGTTTACCTTTCTGTCAGGTCCGAAGTAGGATGTTCACTTTCAATATTTCATCATAAAGCTAAGAGCCTTTTCTTATTTTGGTTTATAGATCTTCTGGGTTACAGCAATGACCCACATGGACAATAACATATTCCCAGAACCATCGAAGTTTGATCCAAGTAGATTTGAGAACCAATCATCCATACCGTCCTACTGCTTCATCCCATTTGGAGGGGGACAAAGAATATGTCCAGGGTACGAGTTCGCTAGAATTGAAACTCTGGTGGCAATCCATTATCTGGTGACTCGCTTCACTTGGAAGCTATGTGCAGACAATTTCTTCAAGAGAGATCCAACGCCAGTACCAACACAAGGCCTACCAGTTCAAATCTGGCCAAGAAAACTGTCTTAGTTATCAATTTAAGAAATGTTGCTTTTATTTCTTTTGTTGGTATGGGAGAAAAGTTCGAACTAGCAACTTTTTACCCAAAAGAATAAATATATATAATGTTTTACAATTAAATTAATATATATTATAAAATAATATCTAAAATAGATATAATAATTTAAAAAGTTATATAAAAAATGGCTAAATCATTTTACATTTGACAATAAATCCATTTGAAATTAGTTAAATAGAAATCATAAAACATTAAAAAATTTTATCACAGAATACCAAAATTCTATTTTAAACAAAAATAAACAATTAATCTTTGATTAATTCAATACTGATTGGTTATTGGCTAATTTTCTCATTAACTATTGTCAAATGAACCGGTTCTAGGATCGCTTCATCACTTTTCTGATTGGACCAACAAGTTTCATCTGATTTTTGTACCATGTAACATTTGGCCTATTTGATTCTGTTTTTGTTATATTGTTTTTAAAATAGATATTTTTTAGAACAAGTTTTGAGAACAAAAAAATTAAAAAATTTATTTGAATTATTATTCTGAAAAGTAGTTATTTTTTATTTTTTTTCTGATTCTACAGAACAAAGGTTACAAAACATCTAAAATATGTTTTGATTTTTCTGTTTCTGAAAATAAAATTTTGTTTTTTTGTTTTACAAAACACTTTATTGAAAACACATTATCAAATAAGTTTTTTTATTTTTTTGTTCTTAAAAATAAAAAACTATTCTAAAAATAATTTACTAAACAAGCCCATTGTTTCTGTCAAATGCAGAGCATGCCTAAGTAGTAGTTACAACATCAAGTTTAAGTAGTTTCAACACACAACTAGGCAGGAGCGAAAGCACAGTAAAGTAGTTTCAATAGTTATATAACATCAATAATGTAGTTTAAACCAATGTTTTTAAAATGAGATCGATTATTGAATTGGTAGAAATATTGATTCTTAGTTTATTGGTTGAACTGTGTTAAATTAGTAATAATTAAATGTATATTTTTAAAAAAATTTATATATTAAATTTTTAATATAACAAATAAATATTAGTAAATTTTAAATATTTGATTACTAATTCAATATTTCTTAAAATATTATAAAAATTATTTATGATTAAAAGTTAAAAGTATTTAATATTAAATTTTTAAATTTTTTAAAGTATATTAAAAGTTTACTTATTATTAAAAAAACTAAAAATAAATAATAATTTTGGCTAAATATCTTGATATTTGAAAGAAATATCATTAGGAAATGAAACATAATAGAAAGCAAGTATTAAAAAAAAATTAAAGAAGTGATAAAACTGAACTCGTTGAGGGTTTATTATATATCTCTTTTCTTTGCAATTGCATTTAATTAAAGAGGATCATAATCTACCTATATGCTACGTGATGGTTTAAAACTTTTTCTTGTTGAAGCTATAGATATGTATTTGGTAAAATTTATATAACCAAAATTAAAGAATTAGGTGCACCAACATATTAGCAATGACTTTTTAATGCATCGGTCTAACGGTTGTTATAATGTATTAATAATGTTTAGTTAATGTGTTAGTAACCAACTATTAAGGATAATAATATATAATTATAAACACTTTAAGTATATAATTAGTAATGATTTCTTTATTGGTAGCTGGTTGTTTAATGTATCATTACCAACATATTATAATAATCATCACCAACATAATAAGAAGCTATTCACTAATACAATTAAATTCTTAATGAATACTAAAGAATTAATGTACCTATAAATCTATGTTTAAAGAGAGAATTAATGATTAAAATAATTTCTAATGATATGTTGGTGGAAAATTTCTTGAGTTTTCATGTCTTCCAGCATAATTTCAAAAAGCTCCTAACATATACTATTATATAAAAAAAATTAAAAAAAATTGGCTCAAACTAATTCAAACTGGTTTTAACCGGTCCGATTTTCACTAGTTTTAACCAGTTCTTGATCAATTTTTTAGGTGATTGATTTTTTGAACCAATCAAACCGAACTAGGGACCGGTTCCCGATCGAACCAGTAAAATCGGCCCATCTGGTTCGGTTTTTAAAAACATGGTTTAGACACCTAAAAAGAATAAAGCATAGCATGCAATCAATAGCATGTACCTACTTCCTTCTCCTTATCGTTGGTTTGTTTATTGGGTTTTGGATCCGCCTCTGAATGTTTAGAAAACTTTATCGTATCTTTAATTCTTATTTCATTAATGCTTTATTTATTAAAAAAATTTATGTAATGAAATTTCTATTGTCAAATAAACATATTACAAATTTTCATCACTTCCATACATATTGATAGATTATCATATAAGCTTAACAAATTGAACATATTTGATAGGGGAAATCATGTCTTCTGTAAAATTAAAGAGAGAGAGAGAGAAGGACAACAAGGACAAGATTAAATATTGAAATTGTCAATTTATTGAAACTATAAGTTCAAAATTCAATGAATATCGTATATTGATTGACGGATAATTATATAAATATAGCAATAATAACGTAGATATTTAAGGTATTATTTATTTGATGGTAGAAACCAAATTGAAAAAAACACAGTTGTGATAAATTTTAAAGTACAAGAACTAAAATGGCACTTGTTGGTCTTATAAGGTGAATTCCCCTGTACCATCAACAAAACAAGAACAGAAAGAAATAGTGGGCAATAAAAAAATTACTTGCATTTTGTGTTCTAAATTAACTGATTTTATAAGATTTTGTTACTTGTGTAATATTTTATATTTTGTAAACTAATACATAGTCTTTAAAGAATAGGAAGGATTAATTAAAAAAATTACAATGAGAGAAAATGCTAGGTAAAACTAAAAGAATCAATTCATGCCAAACTAACAGAAAATCAGGGGTTCAGAAATATGAGAATTGGCTTAACAAATGAATATCTCTCATCATAATATTATGAAATAAGGCTAGTAAATTAATCATATGAAGTTGGTTTGATTAAATTTCTAACAATGTATTGTTTAGAACCTCAGGTAGCCATAACTTTAACAGAACTTTTCTAAACTGTTCTAAGCCCCTTAACCTCAAAGCAGATATTTTTAATAAAGAGTAGAGTTTAAATTTTAGCGTGAAACTATCAATTTTTGAAAATATTGAGAAATGAGTTCAAACAATAAAATTAAAGTGTAAGGGAAAAATTAATATTTTAAAAAATTCATAAAAACCCTAGAACTCTCTGTATATAAGATGCCACTCATCCTCTCCCCTCATAACCGACCTAGGGCAGCACAAGTTCCCTTTTGGAGGCATCAAGAAGAAAGGAAGAAGAAGGAGGAAAGAAGCCATATATGGGTATGCATACTTCCCAAAATTTGAATATGATGTTGTTATAAATTTTTTCATACTCTTTCTCATGATGGTTTTAGTTTCTGAGTGAGTTTTGTGGCTATACTCTTGGATGAGGAAGCTCTTTTAAGGGAACCAATTATACCAAAATAATCCTTATTACAAGTACATCAAAGCAAGCTATGGTCTGTGTAACAACCAAGAAGAAGAAAAGAAAAGAAAAGAAAAGAAAAAGAAAAAAGAAAAAAAGAAAGAAGAGAAAAGCTGAAAATTTTCTAAGTCTGCTAGCTACAGCCTAGCTATAGCGAATGTACCTGTTCGCTATAGCGAGAAATGGTCTAGCTATAGTGAGAGTGCCTTCTCGCTATAGCGAAAATGCTTCTAGCTATAGCGAGTACGGGCATCCCATATAAAAACCAGGGAGTTGCTCACCGTAGCGGACGCCATAGCGAATGCAGAGGTCTGGGACAAACACGAGCTCGCCGTAGCGAGGGTTATGGCTCGCTATAACGAAGGAAATCTAGAAAAGCGAGAAAAAAGAGAATTTGACTTTTAAAAGCCTCCCAACCTCTCATTTCTTCTTCTAACCGACTCAAGCTCCCTCTAAGACAGAGAGAAAGGCGAAGGAGAGAGAGAGAAGCCTAGAGAAGCAAGGAAGAGTAAGAGAAAAGTGAGAGTTACATGGTTTCTCTCCTTAGAATATTGTTCTTCTTCCCTTCCCTTCTCTTCCTATGGTTTTGATTATGAAAGTAGTTAAGTTTTGGAGCTTGGTTCAGAGAAGGGAGAGTGGAAACCCCCTCTTGAGGGAGGTTAGAAGTCATGTAGTCTCCTTTTCTTGATCTCCTTTCTTGAGAGCTTGAGAGAGGAAGAATAGTTGGTGAATTTCTAGTGAGAAAAAGAACCCTAGCTTGATATGCTTAGTAGGGTTGCTAGAAAGAGATCCCTAGCTCATGAATAAAGTATTAAGAGAGTAATTCCATGTTTCTTGTGTGGCTAGGCTCAAGAGAAATTCTCCCATCTAGAGTTGATTGTGAAAACGACAAGGGAGGAGACAAGTTGAAAGGAAAAGTTGTGATTAGCTAAAAAAGTAGCTCTCTCCACCTTCTCTCATGCATAATTGTGTGTTTACATTATCTTACTTGTGTGTATGTATGTTTTGAGCCATGAGAAGTATGTTAGCATGATGATACCTTATGAATTTAAATGATGTTTTGTGTGATTGTTTTGGTTTGCTTGAGTATGGAAAAGCCAATAACCCTCTAGCCATGGTGAGGATGAGCCAAAATCCCTCAAGTTGGTTGAGACAAAGTAAAGAGTCTCCCAAAAGTGAGGTTGACTCTCAAAGAGTAAGGGTTGAGTCTAAGAACCTCTTAGAAAATGGGTGAGGCAAGTCCAAAATCCACAAGTGAGTGGGTGAGGCTAATCCATTTACTTGGCAAGCTTTTATATATTATGTATGGCCTACTCACATGTTGAGAATGATCTTTCTTTTAAGCATGGCCAATTCAAATGTTGCAAATGCTTTTCTTATGATTTTCTATGCTAACATGCCCATGCATACATTGTGAGACTTGTTTGCATGCTTTGTGTGTATGATTGAATGAGAGATGAAATATTGAGATTCTTTGAATCTCACTCCCCCTCTCCACCATCCAAACATGCTAGGTGGACCAAGTGAGGCAAGAGATAGGAGCCACCATGCTTGAAGCTAGGGAATTCAATGAAGAGATTGTAAAAGAGCTTTTTGTTACTATTTTGTAGTTAAGTCAAGGAATGTAAATTATGATGTATATGATGTAGTACCTATGAATGTTTGTAAATCAATGTATGTATCATGTATATATGAGAATGAGACCATTTTGAATGAAGAAGCAAATTTTGTTATGAAAAGCATGATTTTAGCATTGGCCACATGAATGTATAAGTGGGTGTGGGATAGTGAGTTTCTCCAATCTAGGTTGTTAGACACTTGAGCCATGATTGATAGCCCATATGGATGCACTCTCATGTGCTCATAGAGCCTTAGAGGTAGGAGAACCCAAAATGGACCCCATTAGCCCCTTTTAAAACAAGAAAGTGACCCTTTTGCACATGATGTCCAAGTCTGACCAAATGACCTCTCCTTGGCTTGAAACTTGGTATGTGACTAGATCTCATCTAGATCTTTTTGGAAAGTTAAAGATCAAGTCATTTGGAGGTCTATATCATTTTCTATGATTTTTCAAAGTTGATATCAGAAATTCGGATTTCCAGAAACACTGTTCATTTGGTCAGTTTGGAATTTGTGTCATCCAAGGGGAAAACGTAGTCCAATGGCTACGAAATTTTATAGGCAGAAACTAGATGGTCACAGAGACTTGTAGGAACTGGAACCACCTCATTTGGAGGTCTAGAGAGGAAGATATGTACTTTCGAAGCTCCAGCCCAGAATCAGTCATCCTACCAGACCCGAGGTACTGTTTCATCGGTTTCCGGGAGTTTGGCTTGATGAACTGATCTGGAGACATTTTTCCTCTCTATTTAACATCCACATCTTTCCATAGAGATATCATTTACATGCATTGGATTTTTTTGAAATTAGTTAGACATTTTTGAAGTCCATATCAGTAAACTGTGACAGTAGCAGAGCCCCTCTGACCAGTAAATGATTTCGCATGTCAAACGCAGTACATGTGAGATTTTATGAGTTGTATATATTTTTCCCATGAAGTACACAGTCTAAGCTTTCCAGAGTGACCAAGAGAGTATGGTTTCGATTTTTCTGTATTTAGTTATGAATTTCCAAACTTTGCCCAGAAATGAGGCCAAATTTGCCGAAAACAAATTTACATGTCTCACATCCCTTTTTGCTTTCCACGAGTTTCAAGCATATTTTTGGAATTGAAATAAGTTGTAATGGTGCAAATAAACATGAGGATGAATAGCATGAGCTCACTCGGTCCATGTGACACTAAAATGCATTTTTACCATGCCATAATACTAAGAAAGGGTAGTATTGTGAGAAGGGAGATCCCACCTTTTATGCTTTCCATATGTGTATGAGCATGTAAGGCATGATGGGTTTGATTTAGAAATGAAGGTGTTACAGTCTGGGCTAGGAAAAATTTCTATTCTTGAAACCCTAGACCAACCTACTTTGGCCAAGAGAGGTAAAGAGGGAAGGAGACTTGAACTTGATGAAAACATGTAAAAACCAAAGGTTTTAAAAAGTGAAGAATAAGAATATGTACACAGAATTAGTAAAGAACCAAAAAAATAGCATATATCTCCACCTAGGATTTGGCTTTGGTCTTGAGGAATTAAAATCCTATGAGAGTTAATTAATCCCTTTAATACCATAATTGAATTAGAAATGAATTATAGATGCCTTAAAACCATTAAATTCCCTATAAAATAAACAAAAACTCCAAGATGGTGACTACATGGTATGTCCTAACTAAGACATGGAATTAATGTCTTAGAAATTGTTTCATTGATTCTAAGGTTTTAAATGACCTAGACATATTTAAATGTACTTTTAATGGCCTTATGAGTTTCATTAGAGACATGAAGATCTTATATAGTGAGATTTTGAAGACTATAAATTAAGTTTTAAAAGTTACCTCTTAAGGCATTCAAAGTTATCTAAGTTATACCTAAAGACCTATTTTACACATGTATTACTAACATGAGGTTGAATATGTCTTAATTGATTATTTTATGCTTCAATTAATGTGTCCAGACTAAATAAGTGAGACCACACAAAGTGTGTTGTAAGGTTATGGAATCAAGAAAAGGAGATAAAAGGATTTGATTGATTTTTGCTTAATAATGTAGCTTCTCTTTCATTCTTATATGTATGGTTGGTTTGCTTGAGTCTTTAGTTGCTTATGTGTATTGTTTGCAATAAATTGGCTTGTTGATTGTTGAATAGAATATGCAATTGCATGATGCCTATTTGCATTTGTAAGAAGGGTGGCTCTTTGAAGGGTGAAGCTTGGGAAGTGAACATAGAATTGCTCTACCTTAAGCCAAAAGTCCCTTGAGGCATAGATTTACTCTTACTTGAGCCAAGAAAACCCCTAGAACATAGATTTGATCCCTTGTGTATGATTTGGTTATAATTGTATAATATGCATACTTGCTTCCATGTGATTAAATGAACCATATATGTGTTTAAATGTTGGTTTATCTATTAGGATTATTTGAATTTCATATTTCCCTATCTCTACTAACCATGGCCCACTAATGTGCAAAACAAAGACAAAGATGACCAAAAAGCCTAGAAGAACCATTTATTACAAAGGAATAGGCCTATGATATAATGTTGCACTAATACCTATGTATCTTTATATTTTGATGTAATAAAATGCAAACATGTTTTAAAGTGTTGGACAATGATTTTGTGATCAATAGATGCAAATGAAAGGTTATGGAACATGATTTAGTATATGAATGCCTATACAACTTATATGCATTCTTACATATGGGATAGTGATTTTTAGTTGCAAGGCAATTCTTATGTGATGGATCATTGCTATATGATTTATATGTGGATTGAAATTCGCCCACGGTGAGAAATGGCATTGTAAAGCTCAACTAGTATCAATTGGAACCAAAATTTTGATCATTTGAGCCCTAAAATATCTTTTTAACCTTAACAGCCTTAGTGGTTGAATTTGGGGTTAAAATTTTGTAATCATTTAGAGAACATGTAGAGCTTTCTATAGAACTAAACATCATAATTTTTTAAACTCTATAGAATATTTGATAAATTTTTAAATTTGGTCCCAAAAGTTGTCAAGGCTTGTTACTATTTACTCTGATATGGTCTCAAATTTTGTGTTCTTTGAGGGGACAAATATATTCATTTTGACTTGAAATTCGTATAGTATAAAATTTACATCATAAGCTTTTTAAGAATACCTAATTTGTATTAATCAAAGTTGTGCAACTCAAGTTATAAGTTTTTAAAATTAAAGTTCTATTAGGTGTTCTATAGTCAAAATGAGCATATGATTATTTCTATGGATTTAATCCTTATCTACATGTCATCTCGAATGAAATAAGATGCTTAAGCAAAAATTTGTGAGATGAAATGGTGAAAATCAATATTTAAGTATTATGGAGCTATTTGATGTTTTTATTAACTACAAATTCCATTGCTAAAAGTTTAGTTTCTATTATTTTGCAACAAATGGACTTATAACGAAAATATATAATATGTTATGGGATAACAACTTGTATATTACTTTGCAAGTTACATATATGCCAATTTCTACTATCTAAAAATGGGTTAGTTGGCAAGATTTTTTTTTTGGCCAAAAAAGATTCATGCCTTGAAAAAAGAAACCACAAACAAACAATCATCAATACTTGAACAAGTAGAAACAAAATGAAATACCAATATTTTTAAAATTGAACTAGTCATTAAATCATTGGAAGTACTAATTCATAATTTATTAGTTTAACTATAGTCGAATCATGGTCAAATTGGTAATAATTAAATATATATTTTTAAATTTTTATAATTAAAATTCTAATATAACAAACAAATATTAATAAACTTTAAATATTTGATTACTAATTCAATATTTCTTAACATATTTAAAAAGACATTTTTTTTCAATTGAAAAACAAAAATTATCCATGATTAAGAGTTAAGAATATTTAATATTGAACTTTTGAAGTTCCCATTATATTAAGATTCCATTTATCATTAAAAAATAAAAAGAAACTGAAAAATGGCAATTCTGGATAAATACCTTGATATTTATGATAAATAATGCTAGAAAATTGGGCATAATTGAGAGCAAGTATAAAAAATAGTCAAATACATATATTTTGTTTCTCTTATATTCTCTTTTTTTTTAATTTCCTTATGTTTCAACATTCTCTTTCTTCTAATATCTTCTATTTTAATTTTTCAAAATTATTTAAGATGAAGTATTCTATTATATAAGAAAAAATCTTTTTAAAAAAAACTTCAATGATTAGTTCAACTAGTTTTTAACCAATTCAATTTTAATCGATTCAGTTAGTTTTTTACTAATTCTTTAGTTGACTAATTTTCTAAGCTAACCAAATTGAAACAAGGACTAGTTTTTAATATAACTAGTAAAACTAGCTAATCCCATCTAGTTTTAAGAATAGTGAGAAGCATCAAACAAGCCAACCCAATGAAAGACAAAAAAAAATAACAAAATCAAATTAACAAAAACACAGCAATACAACCATTAGTTAACTTAACCAATAACTTCTCTATTCACAAAAGAAGTACTAGCCATAAAGGAATCCCAAATCAACAACTCAATTAAAGGGGATGATGAACAAGTAACTTACCCAAGAAGGCATATCCCCTTTGCAGCATTCATTACAACCCAATCAGCAACTTTATTCCCAAGGCAAGACATTAAGGAAAAAGAGACATTAGATAAGGAAGTTAATGGGAACCTTTGAAATACTCATTATTTCTGTAAAAAGGCCTAGGTGTGGATCCATTAAAAGTCTTTACGCATAAATATCCTCCATAATCGTGGCAATAGGCCAATCATAGCCAATAGAATCATCTTTCAATCTCTCCATATGAAATGCTTTATCTTGGGGGTGACTTTCAATCTCCAAATAGTATTTTATAATTTATTAGGAATTGAACAAAAAAAGAGCTACTAGGTTTTAACAAAGGATTTCTTTCATTAGTACCTTTAACCACTTTATACCCAAATTTAACATTATATTCTCTATTTTTAGTATAAGGCCATACCAATTGATCTTCCCTACCAGATAATGAAATAGGGACTTTTAGAACCCTCAATTACTTCACCAGAGACCTTACTAGTAATTAAGGAGAGATCCTACATACAATTTACAATTGAATCAGCCATTAACATGTCTTTATCTTTCTCAAATAATCCATCAGATCTAATACTTTTGCTTGTAATAATAGGAATCCATCTATCCCCCACCCCACATTTTGATAGATTTATCATCCCTAATTTACCCAGACAATCTATTTGTTGGCATATCTCTTCCTCTAAGTATACTAGATCAAGGTCATGAAGCTTTATGGCTTTTTTTTGCATCAAGTAATACTTGTATTAGGAAAATACAATCCTTTAAGTGCTTTAACCCAAAGATCATAGAGATCATGCAACAACCTCCATGCACTTTTAGTAATCAAAACTAGATTAAGGTTTGCAAAATCTCTCAAACTAAATCCACCTTCTTTTTTGTGCCTTTGTTAAAGTTCTCCAACCCTTCCAATGGATTTTTCCTTCATCTCTCTTCTTTCCCCGCCAAAACTTTGAGATAACTCTATCAAGTTTCTCAAAAGATTTCTGAAGAAACTTGAAGTAAGACATAGGATAAATAAACACTACATTGGCTATTGCTTTAATCAAAACTTCCCTCCCTACATTATATAAGTTATGCTTCCAACCCTATACCTTATGTGTAATTCTGCCCCTTATGAATGCTAGAGCTTCCACCTTATATCTTCCTTATAAAATAGGCAACCCTAAATATTTTGAAGGTCAGCTGTCTCTTTAATTCCCAAGATTCCATTTGCTTCAATTTCAACATCATCAGGTGCATTGCTAAAAAAGAAGATACAAGACTTGTCTAGGTTTGCTATCCTACTAGATGCATCACCATAAGCCTTCAAAATTTCACTCAAGACCCTATAATTGTTACTCTTAACATTCATGAAGAAAAAAGCATCATGAGCAAAAAGATATAAATTGAGGGCTAGTGTGTTTCCTAAATCCTAAGCTAAAAGATTAAAAAATAGACTCACATAAAGAAAAAAGAAGGTAAGGGTTTAAAGTGCACCTGTTGTAAAAACAAAATGCAAAATTTGACAAGGTGATTTTACGCACCTAATAAGGATGGTTTTCAATGGTCATCCAAGGCTAACTTTGCTTTCATAGAACTTAAAAAGGTCCTAACAACTATTCCAGTATTATGTTTACCAAACTTTGCCAACTTTTTATGACAGAGTGTGATACTTTATAAAATGGAATTAGAGTCATTCTTACTCAATTAGCCATCCTATGGCGTATTTTAGTAAGGGTTTCTCTTTCTTTAATCATATTAAATCAACTAATGATAAAGAACTCTTAGCTCTAGTTCTTGCTCTACAAAAATGGAGGCACTATCTCTTACGACACCATTTTTTTGTCTACACTAACTATTGCAGCCTTAAATACCTATTAGAACAACGAATCACTAGAAATTCACATAAGAGGTTACTCATGAAATTGCTTCCATTTGACTTCACCTTTTGTATAAAAGTGGTAAAGAGAACCATGGTTCTGATGCCATATCAAAGTGCCCTCCAACATGCTGATTTTCTAGCCCTCACTCTTCCAATTACTATGGATTTAATGGACCTTCAAGATGCTTTTCAATAGGACCCGTATACTCAAAAGATATTGATGTCTCTTAAGCAAGATCCATTATCTATCCTAAATTTTCAAGTTATGGATAGTAAGTTATAATATCAAAGCATGTTGGTCATTCCTGCCCACTCCTTACAAAATAAACTCCTATCTGAGGCATAAGACCATGACAAGAAGACATGAGGGGTACGTGAAAACACTTAAACAACTACAATCAATTTTTTTTTTTGCCACAAATGAAACAAAATGTAAAATTGTTTGCCCAAAATTACATTGTCTATTACCAAAGTACTAAACATTGGCACCAGCTGGCCTCCTACAATCATTGCTTGTTCCAAAAAGTGTATAGGAAGATATCTCTCTTGACTTTGTCATCAGGCTTCCAAAACCTTGTAGTGTTGACACCATCCTAGTAGTGGTGGATAGATTCAATAAATGTTGTCATTTTATCATGTTATCTCACCCTTTCACTAACAAGACCATTGTTTGTTTATTTTGCAAGGACAAAGTACATCTTCATGGCATACCATGTTCCATTCTTTCATATCGTGATATCATTTTTCTTAATGCTTTATACTCATCTTCATATGGGCACTTCTTATCATCCCCAATCCAATGGACCAACAAAGGTCATTAATCGTTACTTAGAAGTCTACTTTCATTGTTTTGCTTATAAGAAGCCTTAAATATGGAGCAAATTCTTAGCTTGGGCTGGGTATTCTTTCAATACTAGTTCTTATACATCTACTGGGACAACTTCTTTCTACATTGTGTATGGGAGGGAGCCACTAACATGACACCCCTTTGTTCTCAGTGAAACCCAAATTGTTGAACTTGAAAAACAACTTGTAAAAAAGGATGCCATGCTTAAACTTATCAAGAAGAATCTTTTAAAGGCTCAAATTCTAGTTAAAGCTCAAGTGGATTCAAAACATAAAGAGCTCTCTTTTGAAGTTGGAGATGCTAATTTCCTTTGTATTCAACCTTACCAGCAGTAATCCTTGGCCAAAAACTTTCTCCTCATTCCTTTGGTCTATATAAAATTATCAACAAGGTAGAACCTATTGCATATAAGTTGGAGCTTCTTGCTACATCCAAAATATATCCAATCTTCCATGTTTTTTTATTACATCCTGCACGAGGTCAAACTATGACAATTTCTCTTACTCCTTTTCCAATCATTGCAGATTTGGAGTTGCACCTAGAACCAGCAAAAGTTCTGAGTCACCAATAGCTTTCTATCTTTAGAGCACCTATACTTGAACTATTCATGTAGTGGCAGGACTGTCTTATTAAAGAAGCACTGCACCTAGAACCAGCAAAAGTTCTGAGTCACCATTAGCTCTCTATCTTTAGAGCACCTACACTTGAACTATTCATGTAGTGGCAGGATCGTCTTATTAAAGAAGCGCTGCACCTAGAACCAGCAAAAGTTCTAACTCACCATTAGCTCTCTATCTTTAGAGCACCTACACTTGAACTATTAATTTAGTGGCAGGACCGTCTTATTAAAGAAGCAAGCTGGGAAAATTATGACTTACTCACTACTCAATTTTCTTCCTTTTGCCTTGAACACAAGGCATCTTTCCAAGGGGGAGGTAATGATAGAAGGCCACAACCATAGTAGCCATTAAGGACTTTTTTAGAAGGTAGAAACATGGAAATAAAGGGGTCCCAATAGAGCAGCAGTGGACCCAGTCAATCCTGTACTTTAAGGAAGTGGAAGACAATATGGAGGATAACTACCCATGTTCTATAGAATGTTCTACACCTATCATTTAGTGCTTTCTTTATTTCTAGCATTTAATTATTGTTATTGTATTTCAAATTATTATTGTAAATAGGAGTTTAGGAGTAGTGTAGAGTATTGTGAATTAACTACTTTATGTATTAGGAGAGTAGTCCACTCCATAAGGACTTATTATTATTTGTGTTAAAGATTCTTGCACTCATTCCTTTAATATAATTTTTCATCTTTTTTCTCTATCTGATTGTGTCTTTTGTCTATAATTTTATAGGTGTTATCAGGAGCATAGGGTAATCAAGTAAGAACTTTTTTAAGTATATCTTCTATTGTGATTATATTTGAATTATTTTTTATTTAAAATTTTTTTCATCATTCATAAATTTTGGATATTAAAGTTTTGGATTTTCAAGTTTATCAACTTTGGGTATTAGCACCATGTTGGTCAAATTCAATTCATCCAAAGGGATGCTATCCTCAAAATAAACTTTTACCATCTCAAACACATTCTTTCCAACTTCTTCCCAAGCAAAATGATAAAATTGCCCAAAGAAATCATCAAGCCCTTGGGCTTTCAAAGCTCCAAGTTAAAAAATAGCCTCTCTCACTTCAATCATAGTTACTAGCTTAAGGAGCATCTTGTTGTCTTTTTCTAAAACAACCTTTTTGAAATAGCCAAGAGCTAAATTTAATGATCTAGGAGTTGATGGTGTGAAGAGGTCTTTATAAAATGATACAAATCTTTTTGCAATTTCATTTTCTTCCTCAAGCTAGTTCCCATCTTCATTTTTCAATCTCACTATATTGTTCCTTTGTTTCATTTGTATGGTAATTGCATGAAAGAATCTAGTATTATTGACTCTAGCTTTCAACCATTTCAACCTTGACCAATAGAGTTCCTTCTTCTCCTAAGCCTTCTCAATCTCTTTTACTAATTCTTCAGCCTTCAAATCCTTTTCTTCAATAAGCACACCATCATTACATTCTACTAATTGCTTCATAAGTTGCTCAATTAACACTCTATTGTTAGCAAATACCAATTTACTCCACTATATCAAAGCTTCTTAGCACTTCTTCAATCTTCTCACCAATTCCTTCACCCTATCATCTCCACCAATTTCCTTTGCACACCAACTAGCATTTAAAATCTTGATAAAATCAGGATGCTCCATACAAAAAGATTCAAATTTAAAAGTTCTAGATCCACTCATAACAAGTGATGGTTAGATCCAATATGCTCCCAATGAAAGGCAAGAGCCTTGGGGAAATCATCTTTGAAATCCACATTCCCCAAAGCTCTATCTATTGTTTCTTTAATGTGAGTATCTTCCATTCTTCTATTATTCCATGTATAATTAGCCCCCTTAAGTCCATAAGATCACAATCAAACATAAGGCATTGGAAGTTAAGAATTTTCCTTGCAGCTTTAGGTTTTCCTCCTAACCTTTTAGATTGAGCCAAAAGATCATTAAAATCTCCCACACATAATCATGAACTTGCCAAATTAACAGCTAGCTTGTTCAACTTTTCCCAAACAATTAAACATTTTTGCTTCCTTGGGTGAGCCCTAAACAAATGAGATGAAGTTTCGGACATTTAAAACAAATGAACAAACTCGTGTGTATTAAATTCTTTGAGCAAAATAAGATATCCACCTACCACCTCTTCATTCCACCATAATGCAAGTCCTCTAAACTACCCTTTAGGTTCCACATAAAATTCATTCACAAAAGAGAATTTCTTTCCAACTTTTTCAAGTTTTTTTGTGCCCATTTTGTATCCAGTAAAAAGATTAATGAAGGTTTATTTTTTCTACATACCTCTCTTAGATTGGCCATGATAGCTCCAAGATATAAGCTAGAGACAATATTACTAGATAGCCACCAAAACTTTCAGTTGATGAATCCCATTTTCTTCTTCAACTCTAGTTCTGAAAGCAAACCAATCCTCTAGGAAGAAATTTGACATATTAACCGGAATGGCCACCAAACCTTCTCCTGACTTGCTACACTTCACCTTGTTATCTTTTCTTTGCTTTCTTCCATTCCCTCTAGTTTTCTTTCCCTAGAAATTTATTTTTCTTTACTGCAAAAAGAGCAATACTAGCTTTATTGCTAATAAATCTCTCACACACTTTAGCTCTCTACATTTTCTATGGGCTACTTGCTTCACCAGCACTTCTCTTTATGTTCACCTTCCTTGATAGTGGATTAGGCTGCATAAACGGAACTACAGCTCCTTCTTTCTCTTCCTCATCTGAAGGAATTTCTTCAACGTACGCAGATGGAGTGAAATTACGCTGACATGAATCGAACTCCTCAATTTTTATCACCATTTCTGCTAAGCTATCATTTCTCTCACGCTCCATTTCCATATCAGAGTCTATCTCATGCATTGTACCAAACTGGGCCCCTGCCTTTAAATTAAAAAGGTCTTCCCATTATTGTTACTTGCAGCTGGGCTTCCAATTTTAAGCCCAAAATCTTCCTCAATTGAGACTGGCTCTTCCCCACGCGACCTTTCTTTCCATGGCTCCTCACCCGATCTATCCTTAAAAAGCACTCTCCTTTACCAGGAGACCATTATCGTTCATTCCCATCAAACAGTTAGCCAACTCATCATTCACCCAATTTCTATTATCCCCTTTTTCATTTCCACGCACTCTACCCTCTCGATAATCACACGTCTTCTTCCTCCCATCTCCATCCATCTCACACCACCCTTCCTTACAGAAGACTGGCTTCATCCTAATTCCATACATCGGTTCTTCAGGCTTGATAATTGACATTTTCTTAATCTCCCAACAGTTTCTCGGATAATGACCCATAACGCCACATTTATAACAGAAATTTTGTAATCTTTCATATTTTACTGGGACCCAGAACTTCGATAATCCCGGTCGGGGAACCCAAAAACCAAAAGCCAAAGACCTTTTCAGATCAACGATCCCCCTTACTCTGACAGCTTCTGGAATCCTACCATTTAATACCGGAATCTCCATCATTACAACTTCACCCACCATAGATCCCAGTTTCATAACGTTTCCTTTGCACAACGCCTCCAATGAAATATTGTTAAATTGAACCCACTACAAACATAAGCTAAAATCAATCTCAGAAAACACCATAAATTCTGTCCATACCTGAACATTCAACAGGCATCCCATTATGGACCAAGGCCTTCCTCTCAGAATTCTACTGCGTTCTTCCTCTTTCTCAAATGTGAAAATGAAAACATTCTTCTCTACCTCTAATACTTCTAACCTATCTCGAAGATTCCATCCTTTTTTTTAATCACCGATATCACTGTAATTTTTGTTCAGCACTTTCTCTGATAGCCAAAAACGCAGGGCTCTCACAGAGGAGAGAGACTAGCGGGTAAGATGACATCATAACAGAATTTAAAATGCAGAACTGGAAGTTCATTTTCATAATGTATAGTACAACAATCTGCATGTATCCAATATCGATGTTAACCAGAGCCAAACTACCCAAAAAAGTTAAAAAAGGAGACAAGACAAGGAATATATTTTGCATATAATACAGATTTGAAATCCCATCTATTTACATTATGATCAATGTAGGTACAAAGATTATCCAAATCACATGCATGTTCTAATACAAGTTGTAAGAATATATACACTTGAATTGATTTTACTTCTCTTTGATCATATGACTACAATAACATCAAAAATTCAATTGTGACCCCCTAAACAATCCAAGTATCTAAAGGACAAATAATCTGGTGGAAGCAGTGAGCCCTAAGAGAGGAGAAAAAGATTCTAGCAATTCTTTGGTCTGAAGTACTCTGGGGGCAGAGATGGGCATCTTTCACTCATATGAGGATATGGTTGCATGGTGTTGTACCCGGGTAACTCCATTCGATACTTCCCTTTAATCTGACAATAAGGGAGTTTCACAGTGTCTCCATCATTGCACCATCTCGGCAAGCGACTTGAATTGTTCTCAAAAAAATTGAGCATGTAAGCATCTTTTATCTGCATTTATAGCACACAGATAAGCTTATATACTGATTCAATCGCAACTTTGAATATGGAATTCAGATGTTTCAAATAGGAAATGATACTTTGAAAAGCAGAACGATAATGAAATACATGATAAACCAACATTTGTCAAATTTGAAAGAGTCAAGAGAAATGGTTCGACCCACTTGATGCAGAAACTATTACAGTGCAAACAGATTTCTTAATTTTTAAATCATTAAAAAGTAAAAACACATCTTGCAAATTAATATCTGCACCATTCTCTATTCTCAATGACCTACTTTTATTTTCAATGGATTGAAGGATGTGATGGTCACTACTACTCAACGCAGAGGACATCCATTTGCTTCCTAAAGGAGGCAAAAACTTAGTGGGTGGTGGTTTTATTGAAACAATATTGTAAGGGCACCTGTGTCTCTGCATCACCCAATGGCACTGACCCTTTGCAAAACACACAGCAAAAAGAGTCAAAGTCCAACAAAGAGTGCAACCCCTTTCATGAACATGTCTCTAAGACATATGTTTGATCTCATGTCTATCAGCTATATTTTTCACTCCTTCAAATAAAGCCCTCAACAACTCAATCAACATCACTAAAACTTGTGGAAATTTCCTAAACCAGTGTTGTCTGGATACAAAATTGGAATGCTGTCACATCGACCCATATCTAAGCAGCCAAGATAACAAATTCAATTTACTCAGCCTTTCTTATTGATTTTTGGCAAGATATAATTCCAAAATTACTAAAATATTGCACACCAAAAGATGAAAACCAAACTATTTTGAACAAACTCACCGTAAACTCTGTGACTTGAATAGAGCTAGCAATTGGATCAAACAATCCTGCCTCCTTATACATCTGAAGAACAAAAGCAACACAAGAAGTTGACTTCCCATCACTGTAGATCCAGTCATCTTGTTCTGGAATTGTCAGTAGTTCATCAAAAGACGATCCATGCTTTTCAACTTCTACTAAAATTTCTGGAAGGGTAAGTCCCTGAGAAACCAAAAATGAAAGCTCCATCGTTAGCTCATTTAATGAATGATGAGATTCCAGACCATCACAAAGCAGTTATATATAAGAGATACAGATGCCAAGTATGCCACATGTATACATGTCAAGTGTCGTAAAATATTTGCACCACATGCAGAAATGAAATCCAATAGCAAATTGTGTACTTATCCATGCAATTGCAATGGATCACAAGCATTTCATCCTCTGTATGGAATATACTGATTCAATTTAGTGTCATTAGCCAAAATGTTTTGTATCATATTCATATCGAAACAAGAAGTAAAGATTGCAGCATGCCTTAGTTCCAAGTCGTTTGTTCAAGGCTTCATTCCACATATTAGCAGCATAATCAGGTTGGAGCTGATTCCAAACAGTCATAACAGAAGCAACCTGCAGAACAACATAGCTAATGGTCAAAAGACTCAAACTCTTGCTAAGTTTTGTAGACTGTGGATAAAGCCAGATGCAATGATAGGGATGAGGAGAGGCTCCTCCCCCCAAAATTTTTAAGGCCTCATATATTTAGTTGAATGATTCTTTTGCCCGTCTCACCAAAAATAATTCTGTTTTAACTCCATATATCTAGTTCATATGTATAGAGTTCATAAACTATTTAGTCAACGGCAATAAATTCCTAGGGTATAATATATGAGGTTAAACAGCATTACCACATATACAGACACACAATCCTTTTAGTGATGATGTTTTGTATGCATTAATTATGGACTGGATGTTAATGCATACTTGAGGGAAAATATTAAAGCAGAATAGCTTATTAAGATGATTACCACATGAGCATCCAGGGGAGGTGGATAGTTCCCATTTAAAGTGTCTATCCAGCTGAAAATCATGTTATGATAACCATAAGGTTGGCCTGCCATGGTCCTTGTATACTCCCACGCAGCAGTCTCATTAAACTTTGCTCGAATATCAGGGTGTAAAGGAAGCAAAGCAATATGAGGGTTAGAACTATCTTTTTTCAGTTCAAAGTCCCACCACTCATCCCAAGGTAACACAGCAATAATATCTTCCCCCTGTAACAAAAAGAAAGGAAACAAATAAAACATATGTCCATTAAATGCAAATTATTTCTACATAACTGACTAGCTGTTGCTCAAACTAAAATGAGTCGTTTATCATATAGGAAAATCTATATGTTTAACATTTTTTAGATTCATCTGAGATAGGGAAATTGTTAGGGCTTAAGCACTATTACTTTTAAACAGTATTTCAAAATGTAGTACAGCATTTTTCACTAAGTCATCTATAGCTTAAGCTCTGAATATTGGTTTGACAACTTACTTCTGAAAGGCTACTGTCCTCAAGCCTGAGTTATAAACAAGCTGGGCAATTCAACAGAGATAGATAATCCCAAGGTAGAAATACAAAATACAAACAAAAAGCCACTTTTGGCATTAAATAAAGGAGACATAGCTGGAGGAGCACAATGACTGCAGAAATGTTCTCAACCATGGTAGACAGTGGGAAGAGAGAGCATAAAGACGAAAGAAAGAGTTACAGGAAGCAAATCATGTAGACTCAAGAAGAGATTAAGGATCAAATCCTAGAACCCTAGTTTCCATATTCTGTCTTCACTATCCTTTTTTAAGGGGTCAAATCCAAAAACAATTAAGTAGCACGGTGCTTTCTACAAAAGTTGGTAGAAGACAAGTGTAATCAAAACAATTAAGGACTGATTATGAAATATTATATTTAGTCTTAAACCAAAAGAAACACTTGTAATTTGTGCAACTTAATTAGTTTTACCTTTTCATTTTCATGTCCTGATTCACCAACCCATAGTTTTCCATCAGAATCCTTTAAGCAAACGGCAGTGTGACCAGCATATGCTCCACTGACCCATTTCTCTAGAGTCTCAAACCCACCCCAGCGACCTCGAATTTTTGAAATGACAAGGAAATCTCCAGAGTGAATGTCATCAACACTGATATTTGTAACCCATGGCTGAGGACGTTCTTCAAAAGAAGTTCCCATGTGTTTCTTCAAAAACCCAAGATTGGAGTTCTCACCCCATGCAGTATTTATAAACAAGGGGTAGACATCCCACAGCGCTTGAAGGGTTCCCAACATCCCCGCTTTCATGAGGAAAATTGATACCCCCCTGTTTTTAACCTGATTGCAAAGAGAGTAAGGATCCGTAAAAGCAAAATGCACGTTTAAAAACCAACCATACTATAAACCTAGCAATGATCTACTGAAGGAAGCTACTTACATACTCATACTCAGCTTTCCCCTCCCACTCTTTGAAATCCAATGTGTGCTCCCGAGACAGGAGATAATAGTCCCATGTTACACGATATGGGGTAGCAAAGACATAAATATCCATACATGTCCAGCTATGAGCATTGCTAACCTGGTTGAGCACATAGATAATCAGCCATGTTAGAAATAATAACTTAAGACCACTCCTAGGCCGTCACCTAACAATTTAAACTTTAGAGATATTTGGCTCCTTGGCATGGCATAAAACCATCATCAACAAGGTGGTCAAGAATTTAATCCTTACCACCCCCATTTGTTAATTAAAGTAAATATTAGCAGAAGGTAAGTTGTTTTATTAAATAACAATGCCTTGCCCACGCTTCAAGCCCAAAGGGATCTTGTAAGAGTGGATGTGTTAGAGTTGATAATAGGAACCAATCCTGGAATTTCTCCAAACCACTTAAGTTTTGGGATAGTTAATTCCTTGACAAGCTAGATTTCTTCAAGTCACAAAGAAAATAATAGAGAAATATAAAATCATTGAACCCCATAAACAAATAATGAGTTACTAAACCAATCAGAAGCACCAGATTTTATGAACTTGATATCTTATCATGTAACAGCAAGCATAAACAATGAAAAATTAAAAATTTGAAATGCCAAAATATTTCAAATCTTATTTTTTTTGTAATTTAAGTATTGAAAAATACTCCAAATTATGTCTCATGAATTCTAGTTTGTTCCTAACCTAAGTCACATCCCTCCCTCTTCTCCCTGAGAAATAACGAACTGGAGGGGAGAGGGGGGAAGCAATTAGATGAAATAAAAACATGATTAAAAGAAATAGACCAAAAACCTAAACGCTCTTCAACAAGAAGAAATTCCCACAAGGGTTTAATCAGATTTAGACCAAAAGGCATAATATAAAAATACTAGGGTCCAACAGTAAGACTATTAGGAGAACTCGAAGAATAGAGGAGGTGATGCAATCTACTTCAATTTAGTTGGATATTAAAATCTAGGTTACAAGCTCTCTGCTCTCGTACACATATGTACAAGCAAAATCTTATGATCTATGAAATTTGCATATATAGGCCACATAATTTGAGTTTAAATTCAGAAATCGAACATCCAGTTTTCAACAATTCGCAAAATCAAAACGTAGGATGCCGAGGAAGATAAATTGAACATTTAAGTGGACAAACAGCAAACCCATAAGTTGGTATTTCCTCAATGAATTGTATATACCCCCGCAAAGTTCATAACTGATAAGATTAAACCTAGCATGACTGAAATCAACCTCTTTCAGACCCTTAGCTTCAGCAACAAAGAAGTTTAATTCTTAAGAAAAAGTGCTCTAGATATCTAAAACTTCAAAATCACACAGATTAATTAATATCAAAAAAGACATCGAACTTCTAAACTAACCTTTAAATGCAGGGTTCCGCCACCAAATTCGCTGCCGCTCTTGTTGTGAAACTCCATCCACGCTGTATTATTGTAGAAGCACGCCCCCTTCCATTCCACAGAGTCATTTGGGGACGAAGCAGCACCCACGAACGCGGGGAGAAGATCGACTGCACTGTGGAGAGAGGTGAGAATTGGCCAAGAGACCTGTCTAGGCAAAAGAGGAAGCACGTCATGAGGGTTAAATGGGGATTTCCAAGCAAATACTTGGAGGCCCAAAATAGATATGAGCGTGCTGATCATGCACAAAATCTTGGGGAGGAAAGATTGCGGAGAGGAAGCCATGGCAAAGACACGCAGCGCAGAGAAGGCCGGGTGTCGAAGGGAAAACTGTTCTTTTAAGTTTCCACATTTAGGAGTTGGTTTTTATTTGGGGGGGGGGGGGGGGGGGGGGGGGGGGGGGTGTGGGTTGCCTTTTGGCCTTTCCAAATAATAATTTATTAGAAAAAACTTTATCTTCATCAATCACAAATAGTTAAACTTTCAATTTAATTTTTGACAAGTTATTTCTTTTAATTTAAGCTGTCAATCTAAAAAAGGCTTACAATGATATCATTCCATTCTATCTATAACCAAAATTTAATATTAAATTTAACAATTTACCAGTTTAATCATTATTGTTTCGTTTTATTATATGGGTTAAATTTGACGCTCAATAATCTTTAAGTTAATATACTAATAAATTTAATGTTAAATTTTTGAATGAAAATAAGATGCAAAGGCAAAATTATAAACATCTTAAAAATTGGTTACTAAATTGAAAAAACTATTTATAGAGGATCAAATTAAAATTTCACTTTTTCGCCAAGACTAAAAAAGATTTTCTTTTAATTTATTTGATTTGGTAATAGCTAACATACAATTTTCATTCTTTCAATTTGAGTTGAGTTTCAATTTTGCATCAAAACTCAAAAGTTTAATTTGGTTTAATTTTATCTTACATGATTTAAAAAATGATAAATTACAATTTGGTACTTTATGGTTCAACTTGATTTCATGTTAATACCATATGGTTCAAAAGTGTGCATGAGTTATAGAGGTTGAAGTTGCGAATGCTTTAGTATTTAATAGGTTAAATTCATTAACTTTCTAATAGACAAGAGCATGTGTCACTTGACTTGTTATTTGCCTTAAATTACTCAATTTTTGTTCCTTGCAACCTTATCATTTCCACTAGCTTTCTTAAAACTTTTGGTCCATTTCAAAGCCTCTGGAGAGGCCAACTTAATTTCTCAACCCATTTTTTCATAATTGTCATAGCCAACACATTTAAGGAAAGTTTGTGCACAACACCTAAAAATCATCCCTCTAAGAACAAAAATGTAAATGTTATTGCATTGAGTATTTTGTTGCTAAAATGTCATGGAAGGCTAAAAGTTTTTAAAAGAGATTATCCAATCATCAAAGTTTTAGGTGAATGTGATTGACTTTAAGCTCACTTTGAATAGTATGATATGCCTTTCCCACTTGTAAACTATGAATTGATTGTATTGTGCTATTGACAATCTACATAATGCTTATACTTTGAATGGTTTGATGCCCCTACTTGCACACATGGTTGTGTAGTTGCCCATAAAGTTCAAGACAAAATCAATAAGCTAGAGGACGAAATCAAAGAGTTGGAAAAAAAAAGAGGAGGCTACCAGTCAAATGGAAAGAAAAGCTAAAAATTATATAATGATGATGAAAAGTGATAAGTCTCATTTATATCTATGTTTTTATATCATTTTATAGGGACTCATCAAGTGTTTTGTTACAAATATTTCCTATTTTATATTCATTTTAAGGGTTAAATTGTATTTAGGGTTGATTTATTGAAATATATAGAAATTATTATGAAAAACCTTAATTTTGAGCCTTGTTCTTAATGTTGTAAGCACAAATGAAGTTTAAACCTCTAATAACTCTCCTAATTCGAGTTATTTTTGCATAGTCTATCAATAAAGTTTAGCCAAATCCTAATGTTAATTAATAGAATTTAGTAGTTTCTTGTTAAGTTTTAATTAAATTCCATGTTTTAGTTTTTATGTGATTTTAGTAGTTAGTTGATTATTATTTATTTACTTAAATTTATGTTTTAAGTCTTAGATTAATTTCCTATGTAACATTTATAGGTTAATTGCCCAAGAATTGCCATATGGGTTTCTAGAGTATAGGTTATGGATTTCTAAAGCCTAGGACTTGAAGAAAGTGCTACACTAGTAGAAAGTCCAACAAGCAAGGTGCCTAGGCACTCACTTTCCATAGTCGTGGCCATGAGATAAGGTGTGAAGCAATTCACTTATTTATAGCATTAGCACTACAATGCCACAATGTTGATTATGAAAACATGACAAATTTTGACATAATTTTAAGAGCCTATATATATGGATTTTTTTTCAAATAGATAAAAAGGTTAAGAGCTTTACCAATTTTGGGTATTTTGTAAAACCTTTAGGTGTTTCAAGAAACTAAAGGATGGTGATTATGAAGGATTAGAGAGAGAAGCTCTCCTTGGTGTGAAGATCATTATAAAGGCAATCTTGCATCCATGGTTCACCATCATTCACTCAAGACACTTGTCTTAAAATATGCTTTTCATCACTCTTCTACCTTTCTTTCATCCCTCTTTATGATAATTTTGTGTTACGAATAGATGGAACTAGATTGTTATATATTGAATCATTGATAGTAATGATATATCAAAGTTTTTATTCATTATATAAGTGTATTTTATGTGTTTAATACCTTTTTGATTACTACTTGAATATTAGCTAACTATTGAGATTTAGTGCAGTCTGAAAGGAGTAGCTAGATTTAAACATTAACTAAAAAGTTTGAGCAATTAACAATTGAATATTTGTATGACTTAGTCTAACAGGAGCACTCATGCTAAGAAAACCAAAGATTTAGCACATGCTATTAAGTTGCTTAACTAAGAGATACTTAATAAAATGTAGCTAAGTTTAGTAATTATGAACACATTGAATCTAAGTCTTCACATTAATTAAATTTGAACTTCTTACATGTAATTGAATTTAGGTAAACTAAAGCTAGCTATTTAAGAGAGATTAAGATTACAATAATTTAACACATCAAGTATGAGTCGTGATACATTAAAAATTCTTACTATCCATAATGAATAAGAATTTGATGTTGAACTTTGAATGCTAAAGGATGGAGAAGCCAAGATCTTGTCTAATTCATGATTAAGTCTTAAGTCTTGAGTATTGAGTCATGAGTCATGTTTTGAGTCTTTTTATCTATATGTTTTATGCCTTTTAAGGCCCATTTGATACATTGTATTAAGCTTGATAGTATAAAGAAATACAATATCTTATAAACTTATCACTTATTTTGTACAAATAATGTATTATATAAGTTTATACATCAAATCCTACTTATACATTAAAATTATGTATAAGCTAATCAAGCTTCTGGAAGTGAGATTAAGTCTGATTAGGTTTTAATGTATAAGGCTTTATTAGTATTTTCTCATTCCAACCCTCATTTGTAAGGGTGTTCATAGGCCAGGTTGGGTCAAGTTTTGGCTTAGTTTGGTGTTCGACTCAGTTTTACACTAAGCTACTTTTTTAAGCTTTATACTTGAGCCCAATCAATTGGTTTAGTATCAAGTCAAGCCAGATTAGTTTTTGAATTAGTCGAGTCACTTTTCTTTTTTAAAAATTTTTAGTAAAATTTATAAAATGACTCTAAAAATAATAATTTACATAAAGTCTATGTAAAATTATATTTTGTCTCTAACAAATATAAAATTTTCACTTAAGTCTTTATAAAATTATACTTTAAAAAAAAATTGGCAACATGGCTAGCTTAGTGCACAACTCAGTTTGATCATATGGCTCACCTTAGTATGTCCAATTTTTTTTTTTAATGAGATCAAGTAAGGGTAATCATGGGTAGACCAAATATTGGTTAAGTCTAATGTTTTAACCCAACCTAGTTCAATATAGTACCAAGGTGGGTTAGGCTAATCAAGTTACTTTTTTTTTTTTAACCTTTGGTAAAAATTGTAAGATAAATCTTGAAAAAAATAAAATTTTTATATAAATATTTTATAAAATTATATTTTATCCATAAAAAAATAAAAATTTTCATACAAGTCCCTATCAAATAATTTTCTTTTAAAAATTCATAGGACTGGATGAGCCAAACTGGCTTATATTGCTAGTCCAACCTAACCCAACTTGATATGACTAGGTTGGTTGGGCCACCACGCATCATATGTATCTTTACTCACTCATGCTCTCTCATTTTAAAAATTAATATAGTGTAATAAATTTAGATAAATATAGTATATTTTTAAATAAAAGGTATTTTGTCAAAATAATTAATTTTTATCTTATCAAATATTATCTAATGTGTCATCAAATGTAGGATAATATTATTTTATACAATACATTATCTTATATAATATCACACCAAACACTACATTATTTTAAAATTTTTTCAGGTCTTATCATATCAAATTTTATACTATTAAACTTTATCTTATACAACATAATAAACATATCCTTGAACTGTTTAATCTTTTATCTCTGTGACTAATAACTACAATGACCTAAGATACTTGCTTATGAATAATGTATATACTTGTAGATAGTTCAATCACTAGCTAAATATTTTGAAATTTTCTAGAATATAAGTAATACCAACCTTTGTGAGATTGACATCCTTACTTAAATTCAACTTATTACCTTAAACAACTAATGAACTTGATAGCTTATATCCAAGGTAATTGTATCAAAAGGGAGTTTGAGAACTACACAAAATTAAAGGCCAACATATGTGCAAGTTGAAGGAAGAAGTAGAAAAGTTCGATAAGAGGGAGAGGATGCTTGTGTGTATACTTTTAGGATCTTAGTTGTTGTTTGTTTTGTTTGTTATAATTTAGTTTGTGTTTAGGGTGAAATTTGTAGGTAATGTTCACTATTTACCGTAACAATTTCTTTGTAATTTTGTGTAGTCAATAGTGTTTCAAGTTGGAATCTTTACTTTTGTAAGTAATGATATTAATTGCCTTCTTTTGGTGGTGAAGTTATCAGTTATTGTTATGAATTCCTAACTATGAATGGAAAGACAAAAGTTTGTGAGTTACAAATGGAAATGACATAAGTTTAACAATATTTTGACACCATTTGGATAGAAGTGATGCATCTACAATTGGCATAAATTTGGTGCCACCTCCAATTCAAGCTCGAGGGCACGCCCCAAATTAAACTTTCAAGAAGTCATGTAAATCCATCATCAAGGCCTTGCTAACAAACTCTTGAACAAAAAGGAAGCCATCAGTAGAGACCAAGTCTTACACAATAGGAATTAACTCGTCCAATTTGTGCTTGCACAATAGTCAATGCAAAAAAGTGCACGGCTTTGGGGATACTAAAAAGTGAACATACCACTCACTATTGACCATGGACCAGTGACCAAAAAGTAGCTAAACAAGATAAAGGAGGGCCACACCTACACAAACCTACAAACAAAAGCTAAAATTTTCTTTAAGGCTAACAAAAGAAGTTGACTCAAAGACACTTACAAATAGGCAACAATGTCATGTAAGACAAAATTCAATAAAAACCACAAGCCTCCATGGAAAAAATTTTCAAAAATAGTAATAACCATAGTGTTACTCCCAATATGGAAAAAACATTGTGATCTTTAAGCACTCAAAAGAAAACTCAGAGGAACATTATATTCCTTCCTCAAACAACTCATATTAGAATTGGCAAACTCACTTTTAAATTCTCTCAAATGGAGAATAGTAGCAAGTCCTTTCTTCTTACCTTTGCCCTTTGATTTCATCATGAAGCTAATGATGACAAAGAATTTTGAAAGTAAACAAAAACAGGGGAGCCAAGACAATTAAGGAAGAAAGGGAAATAAATAGTTAGGTAATGTTTAAAAGATAACCCACCCTAAGTACACAAAAAGACAACCATCCAGGGCATGGTCACCAAAACATGGACATGTGTCAAGTTTCCATATACATGGCATCAAGTACATAGCAAAAAAAGATATAAGGAACATACCAAGCTTAAACTCACCTGAGCCCAAACCAGAATCAAAGGAAGATGGTAAGCAGGATCAATTTTAGTAACATCAACTCCTCTTTTACTTGCACAATGATGAACCTTGACTAATTCGTTAGGAAACAACTTCACAAGAAACTTGTAAACCTCTAATCTTGTTGGAAAGACAAGCATTTAAAATACACATCCAAGGTACAAGATCTCCCAAGCTTTGATTTAGATGGATAGTGAGAAGCCCAAAGTTTGGACATAGTTCTATAAAAAAAAAAAAAAAGTGACATTTCCAATCATAGAATAAAGGAGGATCACTTTTTTTTAAAAAAAAAACTTCAATTAAAGTAAGAAGCTCCCACCTATCATCATTTTCACCTCGACACTACCTCAAATTCTAAAAGTTAGCAAAGACCACATATAGCAAAGGTAGCATAGCTCATCTTCATAGAAAGACAAAATTTATTATCATTACAATAGCAGATGGAATCAATTGTGTCAATAAGCAAGCTAAACTTGATCAAAATTGTCCTAATAAAAGAATGAGGAAGGAATCATAAAATAGATTATCCTTGTATATACACCATACTACCTTGGAGGTAATATCCAAAGGAACGAGAAAAACCTCTCACAAAAAATAGTCAAAAGAAAGAAGGAATAATAAATTCATTTCATTAAAACTTCAAATCTTTTCCAATCATCTTAAAATGCATAGAAAAGCTCAAGATAAATAGATGATCCTTGTATGTACATCATATCGTAATTGCTTTCACTAGAAACCTTAATCATTACCAAGACGACATAAGTGATGCAACTATCCAAAATTTTGAAATAGGAAGCTTAAAAACACACTATTAAGCTTGCTTAGCTTGAAACTTCATTAGTGAACTTGAAGGCAAGTGTTATGAGAGTATTATAAGCATATTGATCCCGTAGGCCCAAACAGCTAACCCTACATTGCCAAGGCCCACTTATCAAATGACACATCATAAAACCTTAAAACTGAGTGACAACTAGCATTAATGCTTATATATTAGAACCGAGTGAAACTAGTATTAATGCTTATATATATAAATACACAAACCATATAACATAGGGATGAGACTCTTACAATTGACCTTTATCCCTAAAAAATAGTCACTCTATCTCAAACATACATAGTACACACTAACAACTATAGACAATTCATGTTTCTCCTCTTAGCTAAGAGAGGAAATCCACTACATGTGGTTGCAAAAATTAAGCGATACAAAACTCTTGAGTTGAACTAAGCTTCCTCATTTTTTGTTTGTCATACTTTCTACATCAACATAGACCAACATTGAACTTGTGAAGAGTTAGGTCACTAAATTCCTAATGTGATTGTTGTGTCACTATTTAATTTGTTGAACTAGTTATTTTTTATTAAAAATAATACACACATATGCACGCACACAAAATTTAAATTGAATATAATATAATATATTTTTTAAAAGATAATATCAATACACACATAAAAACCCATTATTTATGAAAAGAGTAATTATCATAACAATAATCAACTTAAAATACTCTTAATGCATAATTTAATTCATTTATGCATTTAATTTTGATATGATTATAAAATATAATAAATAATTTTTTTGTTTTAATAAATTAATATATAACATTAAAATGAAATAAAAAATATTAAAAATAATTCATTTCAAAAATAAAAAACAAAAAGAAATTTGGTGCCTTTCGATTATTCCAAATCATCAATTTAATTGTTCAACTACTAAATTAAAATAATTTAATTATGTTCAAAATGCATAGAATCTTTCAAACTTTAAATTATGAACAGATAATTATTTAAATTTCAAAAATTCAAGATAAACCCTCCAACTTGGTATATCTTGTATTATTAGTAAATATGTTATTTTTCTAATAAAAGCGTGTACATGACTTAAAGTTTAAGAGTTATTTGTGCAAAAAATAAGATTGGAAAAGTTTATTTAATTTCATATGTCACTCTTTCATTAGAAACAATGAGAGTTATATATACAAAAAATAAAATAAAATAAAATTTGATAGATTTAATTTTTAAAGTGTTGAATGTAAAAAAAAAAATTTATACATTATTTAAAATTTAAGAAAAATTACATAGATTTTAATAAGATGAATTTAATGCTCTCGAATATAGGCATCTGGACTGATATTTCATAAACAAGTAAATATAAAAAAATTATTAAATAAGTTAAATCACAAGTAAATATAAAAAAGTATTAAATAAGTTAAATATACTTCACAAATTCTGATTAGTTGTAGATAATCTACACCTACTTGCCGTCATGTCAATGGCTAAAATTGTAGAATTCAAAGGACTGGAATATTCCTTATGTGCTACCTTCACCATGGAAGAAACACATCCTTACATGACTTATCTCCACAAATTTGGTTAGGCATGTAGCGATGTCATGTGGAGAGATTCATAGGAATACGGAACAGCGGGACAGAATTATGCGCATAAACACTACACGTCACGTCCATTCGTTGCCCATGAGCCACACCATCAATTCAAATCAAGAGCCAAGGCTATCCACTAATGAAACTAATGAAAACAAAAATGTTACACGAACATTGAACACCACTTCATTCACACTTTTTTTAATCTCAAAAAGTAAAATTTGAAGAGTTTTAAAACAAGAAACACCGCGATAAGCATAGAAGTCTTCCTGCTTGATTTAAGATCTTATCAGGTCAACTTTTGCAGACATTCACACACCTTATTTTCACATTTTTTTTAATCACTATTGATTTAAGAAATGTATATATAGAGAGGTATATATATTATTCTCTTGAATGAAGTCTAATTATAAAATTAATATATAATTTTAAAAATATAACAATTCATTCTTCTGAATTTTAGACAAAAATAAAACTATTAAAATCTCAAATAATTTTTAAAACAAAATTTTTTTAAGTCTAATGATAATCTAAGCCAAGTATTGTCATTTTAATCCAAAATCACATAGTTTTTTGTAATTATTTTTTATTGAAATTTCATATGGTTATTTTAATAAAAATATTTTGTTATATTTTAAAATTTATATATCATATTTATAACAAGATCTTTGCTCAAAAAATGGTGATGAGGAATCATAATCAATAGAATGAGTGGAAAAAGTGGTGTAGATACAAGTTACTCCTAAAAAGACAAATATAACGTAAGGAGTAGTGGTTCAATCGAGACTGGTCCAGAAGGAGCATGACCTTTTTGCTAGGGACGTTCAACAACACAAGGCAGACGTGCAAATTCATAATAAAATTTCCAAACCTTTAGAGACATAGAAAGCCCCACGAATCCTCTTTTCCCACCACATCCTTCGATTCTGCCATCTTTTCCTTTCCCCTAAAGTCACCATTTCTTCCCACAACCACATTTCTGTATCTCCAAAATTTGTATATATTGCCTTCCCTTGCATAGCCATTTGATTTCTCTTAAACACACCCAATGTCCACCTTGGCCCAACACAAGTACCCATTGCATTCCCACCACCAAATTGCCACGCGCCGCCCACTCCTCCGCCGTGCTCGTGCGTATTGCTCCACCACCACCACTACCACCACCAAGTCAAGCTCTGATGCTAAACAATTAGTCATCAAACCTCAGCTTGTGTCACCTGTAACGGTGGTTACTACCACTAACCACCCCATAACTAAGGACCCAAGTTTGCAGTCAACATGGCCTCATCGGGCATGGGTCATAGCCGGGTGCACAACTGTTCTTGTTTCCTTGGCAAAGTGCATTAACCAAGCAGCCATCTTGCACGTATGGTTCGGGCCCATTTTGGCGGGCTGGGTTGGCTACATTTTGGCTGACCTTGGATCTGGGGTTTACCATTGGGCCATTGATAATTATGGGGATGCATCCACCCCAGTGGTTGGTGCCCAAATTGAGGCCTTCCAAGGTCACCATAAGTGGCCATGGACCATCACTCGGCGTCAGTTTGCAAACAACTTACATGCACTCGCACGTGCGGTGACCTTCACAGTGCTACCTTTAGACCTTGTTTGCCATGACCCAACTTTTCTAGGGTTTGTTGGGGTGTGCTCTGGGTGCATTATGTTCAGCCAGCAGTTTCATGCTTGGGCACACGGTACGAAGAGCCGGCTTCCATCGCTCGTTGTGGCGTTACAGGATGCCGGAGTATTGGTGTCACGGTCACAGCATGCCGCACACCACCGGCCCCCGTATAACAATAATTATTGCATAGTGAGTGGAGTTTGGAATGAGGTTTTGGATGAGCACAAGGTCTTTGAAGTCTTGGAGATGATATTGTATTTTAAACTAGGGGTTAGGCCTAGGTCTTGGAGTGAGCCCAATTCTGAGTGGATGGAGGAGGTCGAGGTCCCTTCTCAAATTACAGCCCAGTGAATTTTTTCTACTATATTTTATGATTTATGTTCCTATTAGTGCATACACGTGCTGTTGGGATACATTCTTGATTAATTACAATATTTGAAAGGTTAAATTTTATAATCAAATGTCTAATATTGTGTTCATTGTTTGAAGAAAAAAATACTCTATCTTTCGGTTGGCCCAAAAAGTTATTTCCTAAAATTTTATTCGCCCATTATTCTGTCCAAAGCTTGCAATAAAAACAGATAAGTACTGTTAATTCAATCATTCTTAATTGTAGCTCAAATTTTGAAGAGATAATTAATTATAATTTTATTTGTATGTGTTGACACGCACGGCAGATTGGATAATAAGTGAGTTATGATTTGAGAGCGAGCTTATCTATTGTTAGATAGATACGAGTGATAGTCCGCTGCATTTAGAAACTCAACTGCATCAGAATGCAAAGTAGTTTAAACTGCTCTTGCTCCATTTTAGTTGTGCTCATTTTTATTTCACTTTGCGTCGAACATTTATATCAAACACGGTCTAACCCTGCTTTCAAGTCCAGTTTCAGATAACAGGCCACAGGATCTAAGAACAGTAGAAGACTAAAGCAGCTTGTACCGTTAGCAAATTTAGTTACGATAGTTGATGCTTCCAAACTCCAAAGTGCCGAATTCCAATCCTTAGAACATAAAAATAGAATCATATAGATGCCAGTGTCAAATATCAGAAGACATTTGAAATTGCATTTAATACTAATATATCTTGTCGTTTCCATATTATAGTGTGTCCCGTATTTACATCAGTGCCTGATAGCTTCCAGGAGATTGGTAAAAGGAATATGAAAGGCTTGACGTAAGCTAAACAAGGATCCAAGTATTCAAGGCTCAGAAACTTCATATGTGAGCTCTTTAAAATAAAGAAATATATATTTTGAGACCCCAGTTACCATTTACATGCGTGAACTAGATTTACAGAAAATAAATCACACATTACAAGACAAAGAAAAGGAGAAAACAGATAGAATAACAAAGTGCACAATGCAATTCCAGGTCTTCAAGAATCTAATTCCACAGATGCTTTTCTGATGAGCCTAATGTTAGGAATCGGCTGCTATTAGAGATGAAATGGGTGATACACAGGGAAACCAGTACCTGCGTTTACCATCTCTATGACCATCATCAATCATTGCAAGTCCTTCCTGCATCACTCAAAAGTTTTCTCTCATCATTCCATGAACTTAGGGGTTGATGTATGTTTTAATAAGCTATGGAGAAGGAAAGGGACGCTAACCAAAGGATAAAAAAAATAAAAAATAAAAATAGTACGCTTACTTCTAGTAATGTGTCAAGGGCATCAATTGCGCGACCTGAAGTCCAAGATAGACGTCTCTCCACTTCATCGACAGTCACAAACCCTTGAGCCTGAAGCACAGAAGGTGCCATCCAAATGTTAAAATATAATAAATCCTTCTCAAATAGCAAACTGATTGCACATAGCAGTTTTTACTACACTTGGTAAGTGGACATTCTAAGTTTGTTCATGCTTCCACATGACCCTGAGCACCACTTGGAGTATTTCTCCAAAAGATCACTAGCAAAAGATTAGAATTAAACTTTACATAATTGAAAATATAGCATCAATACAACATGCATCAATACAACGTGTTTCGAAAGTTGCCCTAATAGATCATACATAAATCATTCAGGAGTTAGGAGTAAGCCCTTACTTATTACACGAAAATTTCATCCTTTATTATTATTGTACAAGAAGGTAAGTCATGGATAGATTCCTGATACAGTGATTAGTTAACTTCCCTTTTTTTCTTTTTTCTTTTTTTTTCCCCTCTTTTTGTCCTTTGTGGTTTTTTTTTTTGGGGGGGGGGGGGGGGTGTGCTGCTAAGAGAAACCTCAACCAGTTAGATCTGTACCATTTATTTGACAATATTTTTCTACTTAGAAAAAAAAATCAGATTTATCCTCTTCAAGCAATTTACCCAATGGCAAACAATGACCACGTTGGGTTTTATCAAGCAAGTTCAAGAAAATTCATGAATGCAAGTAAGCCCATGACTCCTAGAGAGATCTTAATGCTAGGGCATAATGATCATGGTCCAATGAAAAATCCAAATTATAGTTAATATCTCCCTAAGAGGCACAAAAAATTCATATAACAAATAAAATACCACTTGAGAAAAAGCAGATATAAAATTTTATAAATATTATTCTTAGATAAAAATTTGAGAGACAAATAAAAAGAAGAAACAGTTGTAACCTGAGCAAGCTCTAGAATTTCATTGTGGTCTTTGTTTAGCTCAGTTGGAACTGAACGAACAAGTTTTCTCTTCCCAACAGAAATTACTTCAAAACCACTACCCAGCACCTGAAGTTCATGTAACACATGTCAAACATCTGCCTACAAGGATCCGTGCAATGAAATCTCTTATTAAGTGGAGTAATAACCATGTAGGATATAAACATGGAAGACACACACACACACAGAGTCACACACAGTAAGTTAGAGATCCTAATATGACTTCTGCAAGCACTAGGATTATAGCCGTGAACGCACTACAGGCTACAGGCCTTTCCATAAGGCACATGCAAGGCCTTCTTTTTTTTTATGTTTTGTGTTTGGTTTTTTGTTTTTTGGAGGGGAGGGGGAGGGCAACATAAAGCACATGCAGGTTAAATGTTCACCATATTCATTTAATTCAATCCAACCATAAATAAAGCAGTTATCATTTACTAGAAGCACACGGTTAAAAAAAAAACTACATCAATCATAACATTATCAATTTTTGTAGACATATAATTGATTCTTGGACCTACAGATCAATCAGTTATTAAGCCAGCATCAATTTTTTAATCTCATGCCACTCTTCTTTATTCTTTTATCTTTTCTCTTTGTTTTGGATAAAAGAAGCCATATAGAAATGAGAAAGTACTAATGCACAGAATAAGATGTCCTCCTACGGAAGAAAAAGAAGAAGAGACAGCAACTACAACAAAAAAATCCTTTCAATCGTGTTAAATATCTTCCTCCTTTTTATTCTTCTTTTCTATAGTCACCAAGTTTTTGAGTTTTGGAGTATGAGCAACATAAAAGGGACTCTAGTAGCCTCAATGTCAGAACCATAAATATCAGTTCCCATCCTAAGTGTTTGTAAGCAGAACATCAAATAAGGGAAATTAATACTACAATAATATTGCAGATGTGAATAAAGAGATTTGATAATGGTTGCTGACTTAAGGTCATGCACAAAGCAAGTTGGGAGGATTAGGATAGAAAAGGCTCAAAGGCAAGCCATTAAACTGTGACTGGGTACAAGTTTAATGCACAAAAAATTATATAACCAAAGCCTTAATCACCACCATTTGAGACTTCCTTCACTCCTATATTTAAAACTTTCTGAGTGAAGCACTTTGTATCCACTTCAGATTCACAACTTGAATAATTATAATCTAATTTATGGGCAAGGTAAAATATAAGACCTTCAGCTTACTGATAGCACGCAGGCAATCATCCTCAGAAACAGCTCCACGATCACTTTTTCGTCGCTGCCGAAGCAACTGACAGAGTTCTTGCAGGTTGATCAGTCCTCCATTGTGGGGTCTAGTGGCCAAGCAAATGTCCACTATTTGAACTCCTGTCAAGCCAAGCAGTTTGTATTAATAAACATGCTATTAAATAATGACATCTAAACTCCTTGGATTTAACAACAAAATGGCAAAGATTTATCAAAAATGAAAACAATAAACAGCTTCACAATCGTAAGAAATTAGATTATGATGTAATGTGAACAAAAATAGCCGCAAAACAAATCTAGGCCATAATAATAGGAAACCTTGTATCTTTGAGGATAAAAACTAATAAGATACCAAGCATTGATAATCATTTAAATAATTCTTTTTTGAATTTGAATTTATGCAAAAAATAGGAGAAGCTAAAGTTGGCGGACCAGATAGAGAAAGTAAAAGAGTATGTACTTGGGAGATAGTTGTCCCTGAAAATGTGAACAATAAATAATATAAAAGACATATATTTTCTATATATTTTATGGTGAATTTCAAGAACATATATATATATATATGTGTGTGTGTGTGTGTGTGTGTAAGGAAAACTGGAAATTTATCCAAAACTATGGCTCAAAAAAATTATTTTTAGTCCATCTAGGGATGAACTTTAGCAGAGACTTTGGGCCTTTTGAAAACTTGTGCAGGTGGGATAAATGTTCTATAAATCATATCTACAGTAAAGAATTGTTGGTGACAAAGCCAGTAAACATAATTGAGGTTACTTAATTTAATGGATTGTGAGTATGTGCAGTGTGACATTAAAAGCAGATAGTTTGGGCTATTTATCCAATGGTCTCCTTTCTACTTCATAAATTACCATAATAAGCTAGCCCTTGGTTCTGAATTCTTAAAAAGCTTCTTCAAGTTTTATTCTTTCTTCCCCGCAAGCAACCCTGGAAATATGGCGATACAACGTTATTTTGCCTCCCCCTGAGATCTCTGAAATAGACCTGTAATTTTTCTTTACTAAAATAAAATTGGCTATTAATCCAATTTATATTGTGTTCAGAAAATTCCAAATATGACTATGTCATACAGGTCAGACACTGAAAATTATAGCATTAGTTGTTGTAGCCCATATTTTGTTCTATGATATTCTACACAACTTGTCAGTTGTCATCTATCAGAAAAAGCACAGGAAGATTATTACAGAAAAAACGTGTATATGCATAGAAGACTCATTTGGGGAAAAGTAAACAAGATTAAGAAATATTTTACCAAGTTCATAATAGAAGTCACCAATTCCTAACAGCTCTGCCCAGAAACCTTTATTTGAGGCTAAGGGATCTACTCCAACTTTAGCACACATCTCATGAAATTGTGATCTGAATGCAGGGTTCTTGCGGATGTCATTCTGAACCAATCATATTAACTATCAGTGTGAGACTTACTTTAATCATTAATTATAGAGAATTTTACAGCGGGACTGCATTACAAGGCCATAGAATAAGGCATGCACAACACAAGTCGTTAGTCAATCATCCCCGTGAAGTTCCAAGACCTTAAAATCAGTCAAGCTTTCAGGAAGGTAACAAAGCTTTTAAGAAGAAGCTCTAGAGCGGATTTGATTTCCAAAACTAATCACATGAAATTGTGATATTTAGGTTTGTAAAACATTTGCAGATATGCCACTTAGTGATTGGATTGGAGTAGGAAATTTAAGAACTAAAAGTTACTTATATAAGCCAATAATGAATGCACCCTATTGTTTTACAGAAGGGAAGACAAAACAATCAACTGAACTATGAGGGTAACAAAATAAGAAGGGAACGAAATGGAAAGAATGATAATTGAATCTGAATCCAGGCATGATGTATGCATATTATCAATTTTCCATTACATTGTCAAGAACATGTATCCATTAACTGCAGAACCGAACTCCCCTACCATGCAAAACCTTATGATAACGTCTAAAACCTTTTAGAGGTTCCATCAGCATCATATACTAATATAATATTTAATTCATCCAATTTTCTTTTCTTTCTCGCCTATTCTTGCACAGTTCGAATACCAATAACCAAAAGCAGTTGTGTTTGCACACACTGCTTTTGCTATTAACCACGAAATTGATTCCCAACCACATTAAAGATAGCAAGGATCCCAGGATAAGAAACGAGCTCTTAAAGCAACAAACATTGTTTCATTAGTTTCTAATAATACAGATAAATATAAGTGACAGAAACTGTCAAAATCACTGCGGTTGAGCTAAAACCAGCTGGTTTTGGCACCGAATGTAAGTTTCCGCAGAACCCAGAACAAAAAACTTAACTCTTAGGACCACAAACTTTGTTTCGCGTTAAAGTAAATCACAGAAAAGGAAGAAAAAGACAGACCTTGTGCTTGCGAGCGAAATCCTCAAGCTGAGAGCGGAACGTGGCAAGCTGCTCCTTCATCAAATCGGTTCTAATCTTGGCTACATTTTCACCCAGCAAGCGATATTGATCCCTTGCAGCAGCAGCTGTTTGTAAGCCTCCAATTCCAGGCCTTCTTCTCATCCTCTTCCCCTGCTTTTCTTTTCCCTTTCTTCTTTTCTCGATCCAAATTTAAGAGTATCGATAGCCCGATTATCGATTCTCAGACGTTATTTCCGGCGCTGCATAACATCAACGTCGAGAAAAGTAGGAAGAATTTATTCAGAAGAAACAAGCGATAATTTGGAATATATATAATTAGAAAGGCCCTCCATCTCAGCAATCAGAGTGGCGCAGCGGAAGCGTGGTGGGCCCATAACCCACAGGTCCCTGGATCGAAACCAGGCTCTGATAGAAGAGACAAGCTTCAACCACTCCTTTTTTTTTCTTTCCCAATTTCATGTACTTACATGTTATCTATAGCCAAACAAGGTCTTATGATAACTCCTCTTTACAAACACCATCAATTAAGAACTTTGACCTAGTTTTTTGAATGCTTTGATGGAGGAGCTTAAATGCGTCTATTAAAGTGTTTAATAAAGATTTAGATGTGTTGAAATAAATATTTATGCATCAAGTGCATTTAAAAAAGCACTTATACAAATCTGAGATAATGAACTGATTTTATGAGCTCATCAAACCCACAAAAAAAAATGATGAGTACTTGGTTAACATAATAAGCGCTTGTTAGCCAAAAAATAAGCACACGTAGACAGATCAGAAAATAAAATTATTTTTTATTTTATTATTTAGTAATTATAATTATTTTTATTGATTTATAGTTAAATAATTACTGAATTTAAAACTTGTACAAGAATTATCAATATTGATGTTTGAACCCAACCTAGTATTTTATATTATAATATATTATTTAATTGTCTGTAAAATAAATTTTACTCAGACAAAATACCTATCTTTTATTATTGACAAATTGAATTAATATTAATTTTTGAGATATTTGTTGTTGTATTTTTATTTTCATTTGTGTCTCACATCAGCAGAACTTGTGTGTTCAAATGAATCGGCTTTTGTGTGAGTTTCCTGCGCGAACCATTGAGTTTGGACCACGGAATTCCTTCTTAATTTGTACTGAAAAACAACTTCTCTAAAAAATTTAGCTGGAAAATCTGTGGTTCTAAAACCATAAGACTCTATAATTGTATACAACTAAGGCATCATTAACGTATAAACTAACTGGTGAGAAACTCCCATTTGCTAAGCACATCAACCACAATAATTATTGTTGGTGTGGGGGGATGGCAAAACAAGAAGAAAAGAGGGTAGACTCTCTTTCATTTGGCTGCCTTCTATAACTAATAATTATGTGTTTGTTGTTATCAACTTTCTTGAAGTTTGTGAAATTGTTCAAGTAATATAAGTCTTAATGATGTGGATTAAATCATTTTCAGGATGCGAAAATATTGTATCCGTAAAGCACATAAAATACTTGTCCTTTATAGGAGTGTTCATCGGCCCATTAAACTCTAGGGGCCCGCTCTAACTCATCCTAATCAGGTTGGGTTGGGTTGACTGGACCAAAAATATAAATTGGCAAAATTTTAAATACAACTATATTAAGTCGGATCAGACTACGAGCGAAGACATGTTCTATCTATCCCGCCTTAGTAGTTATTTTTTTTTAGTTATCAATATCTTGTCATCTTATATATATATATATATTTATTTATTTATTTATTTATTTTTATTTCATCTTATCTTTTTTCATGTTGTAGTTTTTATTACAAACCTAAATTCTCCCTATTTCTTAATTGTTTTTATCATTGATGTACATACTTATTAACATTTCTTTTGTTGAATAATGAAAATACACATTTACTTAAAACTAATTATGTTAGTATAATTTATATTTTACTTGATAATACCAAACTATTTTTTTATTATTAATAAAAATATGAGGGTTCTAAAAACCCATTATTTTAAAGTATATTTTTATATTACAAGTATCAATTCATAAAAAAAAAAGTTCAGGTGATTTTAACCCGTCTTACCCCCAATATAAAACTAAGCTTGTTTGGGTTGAATCAAGTTACGGGTTTAAAAACAAGCCCAATATCTTAATCGAGCCGGGTGGAGCATATGCCTTTAAACCCACTAATCAAGTTATAAGTTAAATAAGCATTTTAAAAAAAGTGTATATCTAAGCTTCAACTTCAAAATTTTGGATTTGGAAATTTAGAGTTCAAACAATAATAAAGACAGGTTACTGTACACAGGGAAAACTTTTAGGCATTCTTGAAGCATAGGCAAAATACACGAACACTAATCACCTGCTTAAATTTTATATAATTATGAAGAAAAAGAGAGGACTACAAGGATCAAGATTTTAATTACTTAGTCGAAGAGGCTTTAATACCTCGTTAAAAAGCATTTCACACCAAAAACTGAACATCAATATTGGCTTCCATTTCTGTCAAATAAATTCAAAAACATCCATTGGAAACTTGGAGTAGAGCAAGATGATCCATATAATTGGCAAAGATGTCAAGTCAGAACAAAGGTACATTGCTTCTCAAATTGAAGCCTGATTGAAACTGTATCAGTATTTACCAAAGTCGATCTGGCAAATCAACAATATCATTCTTTTGACTATTAAAGTTGGGCCCAACCCCCTTTCCTATTTCTCCTGTGGAATTGTTAACAAAAGCTGTTGTCCAAGAGCATTTACAATCAGTATAGTGAGTGTTATTCTCAATGTTTATGACTGTATTCGGTAGATCAGATCAGTGTTCCTCTAATATTCAGGTTTACATCTGCAAAAAAATGTAATTGTCATATAAACCTTGAACAAATTAAGGGAGTAAAGCCAACCCACTTTGCTCAGAGGTAATCATGCTCTATGCTGATGTCCCTGTAGCTTCCTTTGGTATCAGAAAGAGAAAAGCGATGGGAATAAAATTGCAGAATGTTTGAATGATGATGCCCCAGAGAAGATTGTCAAATGATCTTGAATCAATGTTCAGTATAGAAGCCAACCCACCACCCACAAAAGACCCCAATGTTGAGCCCAAATTATTTATTGACATGAAAAGGGCAAAGAGAGTCCCTTCAATTCCCGGAGGGCATAGCTGTCCAGATAAGATCAGGAAAGGCATGAACCTGCAGTTCATGGAAAACAGGCTAAGAATTGTCACATAGGACTTAACACACAAAAAATGGATCAAGTTATATATTTCCTGCAACAAGAACACGGATTCAGTAATGCATATGCCCATGTAACAAAGAAGAATAAATTGCATGCATAGGCACAAAAATAGAAGACTAAGTAATATATAGAAATGCTTAGGTAGACCCAATCTACAAAAAATTTGCATGCCAAACAATCATAAATAAGCACGTAAGAATATTAAAGGTGGGTCCCACCAGAAAAATATGTCTGAGGTTTAATCTATGAAACTTTTGTAGATGAAGCCTACCTAAGAATTTTTCAAATTAGACATCTAGTGTCCTCAACTTCTCAGTTTCTAGTGTTTATTTATATGCACTTACTAATGATGGAAAAAAGAATGAAACAAAATGGAAAAAGAGAAATACGCTATCTATGCAATATGATAGAGCCGTGAAAGTTGAGAGACCATTGTTATCTTTTTTCTTTAACAAATTTACTCATCTATTGTATGAGATGAAATTGAGGTGCAAATGGGACAGAAAATATCATCAAACAAATTAATAAATTAAATGCTTTTACACACTTACCTATGTTTTGCTTAGAAATAATCTTCACCTTTCCTACTGAGCACATCTTTTGAAAAAAAAAAAATTGGGAAGAAAACTTCAATGAGGATAAATAACATACTTAAATTGATTGATTGCATCAGCAAGAGCTGAGCCCCAGAGTGCCATAGTCTTGTCTGATACTCCATAGGCAACATTTATCCTAGATACTACAATAATTTGCTGAAGATTCACCAAGGACAAACCAATATGGGCACACCTGTAATCAGGATTAAAAAAAAGGGTCAGCAAATTAAGCATCCAAATGAAAACCATCCTCCAAATAATTATAACCCTTGGCTATTTACATGAGAATTCTTCGTAGTTTCATATACTTAAAGTGGCGATTGTAAATGAAGGTTCCCAGCATAAGTCCAAGCCATCCGAAAACACGTGCAGTTCCCAGGAAAGATGGTTCCAACTTCAGAACCTCTGTTTGGTAGTAGAACATAACTGTTGAAAGATCAGGAATGGTAACATGGGCGAGAAAAAACCAAGACATTGGTCTGCCCATCCCAATAGAAAATAAGGATTAGTACTAACCATGATTTAAAAAGAAAGGACAAATGGCAAATATAACAGTAAATTTATAACATGAATTTTCTTCACTCTGAGGCCCCATACACACAAAGGAGGAGAAGGAAGAGGAGGAGAAGAAAGCTTGCGTCTCTCAAATCATGTCAACTGAATAGCGCTCTGGAGCAATACTCATTATTATTAGTTCTCAATCAGTGAAGACTGGCGCGAATGAATTTGAAGTCACCATTTATCATCATAAAGTCCCAAAACTTAGAAGTTATCAAGGATCCTTCCAAGTATGATTTATTCCGTATATTTAAGCAGGTGTGGATATCAAAATGTCGAAGTGCACAAACCTTAAATATTGAAGGCATTAAGGGAAATATAAGATTATTTTAGGGGCCAAACATGTATTTTATGAAAATTGAAAAAATTGAAGATCTTAAAAGATGAAGAGAACTACTTAGATTATGAAAAGCTTGGCTCCAACCTCCCCCACCAGGAGCAACATAGCTACAACCCAGTATATAAGCGTTGTCACTGACGTAAGAAGGATATTATCTTTTGTTGGCCGCAGCTTTGGCAACATACATGTTTATCAACCTTTCAAATCTCTATAGTTCCAATGGTTACAGAGACCTAGGAGGACGAGTCAAGAAAATAAGCAATGTAGCCAAAGAAAATTGTAGATTTAGTGATGAATAAGATTAGCACAGAAAGCTCAATCTATCAGTTATGGATGGAGAGAAAAAAAATAAAGATACTTAGCTGATAGATTTGTACAGAAATGAAATTCAGAGGATTACAAGTGCAACACTGTTTGGTATTGTTCTCGGTACTGGGGTTCCACTCATCAAAAAATCACAATGATATCCGAAAGAAAGATAAATTAAGAAAATGCATATTTAGACCTTAGACAAAAGAACAGACAACCAGAGAGACACATACATACATACACACATATATTCTTAAAGAATTTTATCAAATAATATTTAAAATATCAAATTTATAAACCGTACCTGGTAAGTAGATAACTGGAACTGATCATTCAATCTATATCCAAAATTTATTCTACTTTATTTTTCTCTGTTTTTGAAACTGCCAACTAAAATATAAATTGTGACTGAAAAACACCTTACCCCCCTTAAGAAATGCAGAAGTCTGAAATAAAATAAAAATCAATTCATGGGAATTCGGATACCATATGCTTTTCTGTAACAAACTACCAAGGAACAGAAACAATGTGCTATGCACGCTTAACATTTTAAATTTCCCATTAACAAGGTTGTCAATTTTCACATTTATTCACACTTTTACATTTTTTTTTTTGGAGAAATAAAAACATCACATATAGCTACAGATTACCATGTGATTTCTCTAAACCACATTTAAAAAGACAGAAAATGGGTCTTGGATGGAGGAAAAAAAATGTTTTAGAACATAAATATTCGAAGTTTCTTCACCTAGAGAATTAATCACTAAACTATAGCAATTACTATGAATAAAATAAACAAATTTTTAGGTAAAAATAGATAAGACAAATCTACCAAAAAGTAAACAATTGCAATCAACTATAAAACTAAATGATGGACATAAAAAAAAGCAGATACTCCCATTCCCATATAATATGGAATTATATTTTTCTGCTACTTTTTGGTCTGGGGAATAAGGCAGGAGCTGAGGGATCTACAAATATTCTAGCTATTTAAATAATAAAACTCAAATAGGAAGAATGCTCTGAGAAAAGATTGCCTCTAACTTAAATGAATATCCGACATTGAAAAAAAAAAAAGCCTAGATTAAATAATTTTATAAATGAAAGTACCTCAATATCATTGGCTGTCTGAAAGCACGACCCAAATCATAAATTGCTTCTTTTATAGAATGAAACCACTTCAATGCCAAGGAATCGTCTTTTTCAAGAATATTTGATTTTCTGGTGCTTACTGCCCTACTTTTTCTGTTCTTTTTGCCCTTCTTTCTTCTTGTGGTACTTCTGCTAGACTTTTTGACTAAGGGACTATCTTCATCTGGAGTACCACCATTCGAAAGTGAATCTCTTGAAATAGAATACTCCGGCAAAGTTTTGCTATCTACAGATTTCTCAACCACAAATTGGCATGATATTAACTGAATGGTTGGTAGTATTGAAAAAAGAAGAAAAATTGTATCTATCTGTAAATTGGATAATACACATCCTCCTAATAAACTCCCACATATCCCTCCCAAAGCCATAGCCATCCAAGATACTGACTGAAGGTCTCCAGCAAATGAAGCCCTGACCAAATAACAAAAGTACTTAATCACATAGTGCTTAAGAAAAGCTTGTGTCAGATATTGCTTACTCTAACTAAATGATCCACACCAAAGAGCAGACACAAGCACAAGGAATAGTTATCTTCCATAGAGTAAAGAAAGGTATCATCCATAAAAGATTCAGATAAGAAAATTTTCCTTTAAGCCAAATCTTATCTGTGCATCAAATTTTGGAATCAACCAATTTGGAATTTTTTATCGAATAAAATATATACTCCAAATTTTTTGTATTAAAATTTTGGCTTGTGAACACAAAAGTACCATACACGCTTTTTTGAAAAGATTAGGTTCAGAATTACTCAAATAATTCTTTTTAGAGGAAGAGCCCCTTCATTAATTTATTGTGTTGGAAGATTGAAAGTCCCTATACTGCATCAAAACCAACACAATGCATTCATACAGGGCAATGGTTGGAACATTAGTATTGCATTTAAATGAAAAAGGAAAAATTCTTTAAAACTATTGTGAATGTAAATTTGGACATGATAACAGGGAAATGGTACGGGAGTCCCATAAATGTAAAATCTCAAACCCAAAACTAGGGCAAAATGATTTTTGATATTTTAGGAGTCAACTTACTCAATTCAATACCCCTTACTATCTTAAATCTTCTTTTCCTCTTCTCTTCTCTGGTGATTAATAATTAACATGCACACCACTGGTTATTCACTATTCAATCTTTGATTTCTCCGTCCACCCTTGTTCCGAGGATATAGAAAGCCCATGCAGGCTTGAAGGCAATTGCAGCTAGACTTCCATTGCTTTGTCTACATTTATGTTTTGGGAGACCTTAATTTTAGATTATCTTCAGTACTTTTCCAAGATGTTCTTCAATGTTTGTGAACCCTTGACGATATGCAGGCACATAATGCGGCATACGGAAGTTTGTTTGCAGATAATTAGAATGAAGAATTCAGTATATAAACATACCGATCATATCTTGCTGCCTCAGCTATCATTGCATCAACCACAACATCTGCCATGGCCGAGCCCAAGTTTTGCACTGTTAAGAACATCATCAGGTGCCATTTTGAATCCCTAGAGGTTGAATTTGAGCCTAAAATAAGCCATGGCACAAGAGAGAGCACTGTTGCAATCACTAGGTAGGGAATTCGTTTTCGGCCTCTAATTGGTATACAATCAGACATTATTCTGCATAGCAGTAACCAAATCAGCTTGTAAGGAAACAACACAAAATTAATGAAGTAAACATAAAGACACGCATATACACAATGTACACTAACTAAGTGGAAGCCTTTAATTCTCAACACAGCTTAGTAGGTTGGAGGCAGAATTTAAAAAGCACTAGCATAACTTTAAGTGCCTATTAAGCCATTCTGTTGCACAGCTTAAAAAGCATTTCTAAATTAAAATAAGTGCTGAAATGTCTAATAGTGCTTGGCTCACAACCGCAGTACCTTTTATATTTTCTGCTGCAGAAGACAAGCAACTATTTGGAACATCTACTGTGAGCCGAAACAGTTTGATTGCTCTCTCCGACAAGGATTTTTCAAGTAACATACATCCAAAATTCCAAATAGTAGCACATAGAACAGCCACAAAAAGACTATTTCATCATTTTTTATTTATGGTACTCTTCTACCAAATAAAGAAAATTCCCAACAATTTTTTGTCTTCCTCTTTTTTCTTTCGGACCAATTGTGTCCAATTATCAAATCTAAAAAAATTTGTGAAATGCAATTGATTCAAATTGAAATGAGGAATTAAGATGTGAATGTGCAGGATTTTATTTTCAGATTCTTAGACACCACTTGCTTCTTTGCTGGCTAACTACCAGCTCTGGCATTATTATCCTCCCAATTCATCATGACTGTTTGGCGCCTCCTATAGAAACTACCATAGACCTATCTACATTTAAATTCATACCCTCGCTTATTTTTTCCTTTCTCCTACCCCCTGCCTCTCTTTCTCTTATTCAAAATAAAGATAATTTCCATTTCATATCTGCTTTGTATGTGTGAAAAGATGATAACATTAAACTACCATAGAATTATTGCTATTATGGTTCCAGATCACTTCCAAACTAAGAAATAATAAGCATAAAAAAGCATCAAAACAGAATTATACATGTTGACACCAAATGTAGTTCTTCCTTAAGCTACATTGCAAATTAGTTATTGTACGCATGTAAAGTTCTTACTGTGTGTGCAAGTTTTTTATGTATAAATACTCAATAATAAATAAAGCATCCAATGACACATACCCATATAATGGTTTAATGCTCCATGGGAAAAATGCTATAGAAGATACATATTGAGATGCTGAAGGTGACAATTTAAGCTTATCTTTGAGCTGGTAGGAAATTGCCGTCCAGACAAAAGACCTGAAACCCTGCATCTTAAGAGTTAATATAGTGGTAGTATAAAGAAAAACTGGAAATTCAAATTTTGAGAACATCCAATCTCATAAGAACATTCCACAAACTGTAAGTTTATAGGATATTTTTATATAAGGAATTAAGATCCTGCAATTTTAGGAGTGAAAAGGAAAAGTTCAGATAAATGGCAACCTTACATGAAAAAGTATAGCCGTTGAAATATGTAAACTAAAATGCTTTATTAAAACATAATGGCTATAAGAAGTAACGAAAATTAAACAAATAAGATCCCAACCTTTTCCAATTGGAAGAGACATAGAAATAAGTAGAGGCTAGTAGCAATAACCTAAAAGCCAAGAACAGAAACACCAAAATATAGTTGAAAAAAAACGAGCTCTTGAACTAGGAGAAGAAGAATCCTATCATTATGTAATGGCTCTCTAATAATCTAATTGCAGTTGATAACACATATACCGCTGGAACGCATGATTCCCCCTTATTTAATCTGTTTAACGAAAGAACCCAAAAACTCGAAAGAAAAAAAAAATGAATCGACCAACACTAAGTGTGGCAAAATCAATATTCATCGAATATCCAAATAAACTAATTCTCAGATCTCCCAAAAAAATGGAAATGCCGCCATAAATTCTACGCGAAAGTTCGAGCATTATCAGGAAAGCCGATGAAAGATGCAAAATTTAAACCTGGGTGAAGTAAATCAAGCATATCAACCAAAGAAAGGAAGCCCCAAATGCGTCTAGCAATCGCTTCGTCCATTTGATCATCTTCGAAACACCCTCCCAGAAAATCTACTATCTTCGAACCTCTGCTGCCTCTCTCTCTCTCTCACACTCACACAGATACTCTATGTCATTCTCTCTCTCCCTAGCTCTGTTGCTTTGCGCTGAAGCGCAGAAGTTCCCTCCCTCCCAACGGTTTCCACAATGGGGCGTTATTTTGTTTTGACATTTCTGTCCCATCCTGTGCTTCGTGAAATTGCAGTGGAAATTGGGAATGTTGGTTTCTTGGGAAGGGGTTGGCATGTAATTTCGACTTTACACGTCCACAAGTCGAACCAAATTTTGCCACGTATGCCTTCGGGCCCACAAAGATCACATTGAGACATCACAAATTAATGGCAAAAAAAAAAACAAGCAATAGAAAAAGACAAAAACTTTTCAAGTTCCCTAGACAAACCCGTACTACACCTCCAAAAAGAATCTCTCTTTCCAAGATTCTCTCTTCCATCCGCGATGTCCATTTCTATGACTGTTTATTTTTTCATATATATATATATATATATATTACTGAGTCTTTTCATTTCACTTCAGTCATGAAGCATATTTCTGGTTCTTTAATGGAGGTCGAAATAAGAGAAGAAGAGCTCATGGTTTCACCATTAGGAGGAAACCCATCTCTTAGAATTGCCCATTTCCTCAAACCCTGTTCAAAATGCATCAAAAACCCAGCACATGACAATCTTCCAAAAACCTTCTTCTCTGAAACCGCCATTTCCAAACCTCCAAAGTTACCTTTAGAGTTAACATTCCGCGGATGGCCGCACCCACAAGAACAATGGAACACCTGGGAAGAAAGGATTCGTTCCAATTATGAACAGATATGGAGAAATGCTGGGATTCACGAAGCAATCAAAGCTTCTACGTACCAGATGCAAAGAAGTAACGATTTAGTTCTTGGGCTTGCACAGAAGTGGTATTCTAAGACCAATACCTTCATCTTTTGTTGGGGCGAAGCAACCATTACATTGGAAGACATAATGATTTGTGGGGGTTTTTCGGTTGTGGGATCCTCTGTTTTAACACCTCTCGAAGACGAAGAATCGAAGCAAATGGAACAGAAATTGGATGAAGTACGAAGAAAATTGACAAAGACCAAAGCCAAAAAGGCCGCACATTTTCCATGGCTGAGGCATTTCTTGGAGGAAAAGGGTGAGTTGGAGCACGCGGCGTTTCTATCGCTATGGCTGGCAAGGTTCGTGTTCCTTCGTGGCATTTCAAAACAAACTTTTCCCATTGCCATACATCTAGCTAGAGGTACCCGAATTGCTCTTGCACCGGCAGTTCTCGCAAGTATCTATAGAGGTTTGACATTGTTGAAAAGAAATATTGGTAACGCTGTAAAGTTGAAAACTAGCAAACCAATCATCTTGAGGGCTCCTTTTCAATTGGTCCAAATCTGGGCTTTTGAGAGATTCCCATCATTGCATCCAAAGCCTAACAAAACTGAGTACGCCCAACCAGTAGTAGCAAAATGGCACAAAGTGAAAATGCTGAACTATGAGAATGTGAGTTTAGCTCTAGACTCTGCTGGAGAAAGCTTTCATTGGCAACCCTATAAAGATTCTCCAAAGTTTTACAATGAAAAAGATAAGTGGGTATGCTTCAATTCAGATGCACATAAGGATTTAGTGTCTTTTGCTCGCTGCCTCAGGCATTCTGAGTTGTTGGGCATAGATTGCATAGAGAAGTACCTCCCACATCGTGTGGCTATGCAATTTGGGTTGGATCAGGACATTCCGGGTTGGGTGGCTCGTTGCAAGGAGATCAGTCCTATGATTGCTTGGAGAAACTATGATAGGCCAATGACAGATACAATGCTGTGTATTGCTGCTGTTGCATCATCATCTACCTTGGAGCCATGCGTTACTTCTAAGTACTTGGAATGGTGGAACCAATCGAAACTTGGATGTGGAGAAAAAGCCAATAAGGATTCTAAGCCTATAAGCATCTCAGAAAAATTGTCACAGGCTTCATCTCAGCTGGGATCTCATGGTCAAAGAGGTGAAACAGGGGATTCTGATCAAGATGATGGTTCAACAGTTAAAGAACTACAGAAGAGATCTCATGGTCATGAAACTGATGTTTCAATGGCGGATGGAGTTGAAAATCTGGCAAAGAGTGAGAATCTGAATGTGGTCGGAGGATCAAAGAGAGCCAAGGCAGATGCAAAAGTTGAGGATGTGATTGACAAGTCTAAGGGAGCCAAAGAAGGTAAATATGGTGACAATGGTAAGGAAGGGGAAGGTGTCAGTGATTGTACTATAGATATATATTTTTCTGGTTATGAAACTCGGATTGGGGAGCTTGAAAGAGTGGTTGCTAGGCTTAAAGCAGCAAAATTTGGATACAAGTCTGGGGATTTTGGAGCCAAAGCTGGTTTATCATAGCAATGGCGCTGTTGCAAGCAAGGGAGGGTAAACTCGGTCTTCAGGAAATTAATAGATCAAACTAATTAATAATGAATGTGTAAGCTTGTGAAAAGCTTGTCTCTATCAAGCATGTTAAAAGCTTATCTCTATCAAAAGTATATTAACATGCTTACATGTTTATTAATAATTATTGATTACTAATTTGGTCTATTAATTTTTTGTATATTAAGTTTACCTATAAATTTCATGCCATGTTAAATTTTTTTTTTAAAGGAAAATTACAATCTTTTTGGCACTATAGAACTACAGATGCTAGTTGCACAACTTTTGTATCATAAATTATGCACCAGCTATGGCTGCGCCTAATGGAGATTGTTAAAATTTCAAGCTCTATTGTAAAACTGTAAAACAATGGTATTAGTATTTAGCAATTAATCACATTTTGACAAATGGCATCAGGCAAAATTTGTTTGGATTCAGTCATTTTAGATTGTAATATACGCGTAATAGAGAGGGTTTGGGATCATTGGGTTGCCGAATTGTTCTTAGAGAGAATCATAATAGTGTGGAGAATGGAATAAGGAAAATGAAAAATATGCAACTCATGAATTAGTTGATGTATTTATCTCATTCCCAAGGATGAAATTGAAATTCAACCAACCACAAACTGCAATATTTAGTCTTGTTAGTGTCATTGTGTGGCATGAACTTGATTGAGGGTGTATCCAAGACATTCAAATTTGACAAAAGTCCCAGTTCAGTCCATGATTAGTTATATCACTACCATTTCCATGCAATTTGGTAAGTACTCGGAGGCATGATATCATCCAAATTTAGTACGTTTCATCTATAAATTTGGTTCCGGCTGGCAATTTGATAAATTTTTATATAAATGTGTTTTACCACAGATTAGTAGGTGTTGCATTATAAACTGTTAAGTTGATGGTTTGGTGGGTCATAAAAGATATTTAACTTAAAATATTAACTAGTATTTATATCTGAATATATATATATATATACATATTATACTAAAAAAGTCATTAGATATTTAACTTAAAATATTAACTAGTATTTTTATCTGAATATATATACACATATTATACTAAAATAGTCATTAGAAATGTCCGTTGGCTATTCATTCTTCCTTTCTTCAAAATTTTCACAATTAATCATAACATGGATGAAAAAAATTTTTAAATTTCCCCCCTCCAAAAAAAAAAAATAGTGAATGGCACCCGCTATTATCCCCTATGTGGGTACTAAATCCCACCCTCAAGTGGGCCCAAGCCATGCATCTAGCGCTCCCACAGCAGATCCACTGTCATTCGTGATTAACCCAACCAATGTTTTAGCTTGACCAATGTCCAAACAGACCAAATAACCTTTAAATCTTTGCTACCAACTCTACGAATTCAGTCAATAACGAGGGTGAGGAAGAGGAGTAAGACGCCTTTTTTTTTTTTTCAAGAGTTCCTGGGAACATTAATTTCGCACAAAGAAGTTTGATAAGTAGGATCTTTACCGAGCTTAATTTATCCATCCATCTATCTATATATAAAATTTATAAATCTGAAATATTGTTCATAAATAACGTTCATGTCAAATTTTTATTTTAGCTCAATTTTTTTTAAAATTTGATTGATTTGCATAAAGTTATATTCATTTGCATGGAATCCACTCTAGTTAATATTAAAAAGTAGAAGCTTTTTTTTTACTCCCAGACAACAACAGTAAAAACATAACAGTGACACAAGGTGCGAAGACTTATTTTCAATGTACTTAATTTTTTTATATTTTTAATAAAAACATCCTCTAGTTTCACTTAATATTTTTTCTGAAAAAAATTGCCTTGAACACCAGGCATCGTACTGCACATTCAGATTTTTTTTTTCTATGAAGGAATTTATCTATTATGCTCCGTGGGACATAGTTTTAAAAAAAAAAGTATATAACATATTTTTTACTTTCCCTAATAATAATATAACTTTATGATCTTGAGTCGATACATCCTGATACCATACACCAACTTCTCATATGTTGCAATTTGTAATGCTCTAGTAAATAAATCTACCATATTATCACATAAATGAGTCTCCTTTAATGTGTCATCCTCTTAGCTAAGTTATAAATATTACATGATCTTCATATAACATTGATTAAAATCTTTTTCTTTAATGATAAACTATATATCTTTTGGATATATTAAGTCACTAATCTTACCTATATACACTTTTAACTTACTTTATGCATTATAATTATTAATGCAGGATTTGATAAAGTAACAGCTCAAGTTTTACGAAAAAACGTTATGATATAACTATATTCTCGTACGTAAATAAATAACTTATTTAAGATTGAATTTTATATAGATTGAATAAGTATCTTACATTTACATAACTAATTAATTGTGATCTAGATTCAATTCAATAAAATAATCCTATATCAGAAGCCCCTCAAAAATATTGCAACAAAAAAAATAATTGCGTCTACTATAAGAAAATATTTCTCTTTTATAATCAATAGTAGGCTTTTGTTAAAACTTTTGTACTACAAGTCATACTTTGTGTCTATGACTTTATTTTCTTATATTTTTTCACATAAATACCCATTTATGTCATATTGATTTTACACTTTAGGTATTTGGAGTACATGTCCAAAAATTTTATATTTTAAAAGTAAATTTAATTATGCTTAAATTATATCTCTTTATTTTGACTAATTATCTCTCTATCTAAATTCCTTAACAACTTTAGGCTTAATATGTCCATTTTGTTTTATTATTTCAACAATAATATCATATGATAAACGTGTTATCGTATCTTTTTTGGAACATAATGTATTAATATCTCTTCATTATTTTTAAGTATTTAAACATTTTTTAGGATTTTATGATTAGTTATGTCTGTAGTCTCTTCTACCTCATTGATATGACTATCTTGGTTATTTGTTCTTTTCTTTTTTTGAGGATTTTTATCTTTGGAAGTAATTAATATACCATGCTTCATACATAATTTACTTTCATTTGTACTAACAAATTATCCTATTGGGGCATCAATTTAGATTGAAGCATTTTGAGCTACTATATAAGATTTGGTAACTTTTTTTTTTCCAATGAATATATTTGGTAATTAATTTGCAATATTTACTAAATGCATTGTTTTATGAACTTTTAGTTCACATTGCTTTATATGAGGGTTTAAATAAAATAATGATAATGCATTCCATGTAATTTCTTTTTCTAGCTAATTATCATTTCCCCATAATATTGAGAGAGCTATTTTGTCTAAATAACAATTAGCAAATCATACCTTAAACTAAAGGGGACTTATAACCAACATATATTTCTAAACTTTTTTTAGGATGCATCTTTGTGCATTATGGTGGAGCAATTAGAATTCAAAAATTCTAAGATAGAACATATTTGGCCCTTAACCAAAAGCCAATTGTAATAAAAAGAATTTATAATAACTTGTTAGCTTGATACATATAAACATTACTGCATGTAAAATTGCATATCTCGATGTTCAAATAAGAAGTTCTATTCTCATAATTATTGATCTAATTATTAATTAAAAGTGTTTGATGAATAATTTTGCTAAACCATTTTGTATGAATATGAGCAACAAGCTTTTTAACTATTATTCCAATAAATATGTAATAATTATTAAAAGCTAGAATTATAAAACACAAATTATCTTGATTGCATAATTTGAAAAGTGTGCCCTTAATTGAATTATTTGAATAAGTAATCTTGTAAATGTCAAGTTATGCATTAATAATAAATATACATATAATCATTTTTTGTAGATATAACTATCAAAATCATATAATATTTGAATAGTTTACACAATGGATAAATGGGCCCACATATATCAATATCGATATGTTCCAAAAATATAAGGAATTCAATCCTAACTTAGTTAGAGATGTAGTAAGTAATTTACTTTGAGAATAAGTACAAGAATTCTTTAAATTAAAAAATCTTTTAGTTTTTCAATGGATCCTACATGAATTTTTGATAATTTTTTACATCATAATTAATCTAAGATAACCTAACTAATTTGCCATATAATAAATATATTTAGATCAATAAAATTTTGATTTCTCGTAATATGGTTTCAATTATACTAACAATTGTATAATATAAACTAAAAGACAAGGCATGTAATTTGTTCAATACACATGTTTGTCTTGATATAATAGTTGTAATAAGTGGATATTCAATATTTTTTTTATTTGTAATCTTAATATGATATATGTTAAGACAAGTATCTTCAAAACTTAATAAATTTTAGTGAAACTTATTAAAGATAATATGTCATTAATAATGAACTTTGTACCCCAATAATAGTATAGTAGCTAACTCTTCTAAAGTCTTTATTAGTTTCTTATTATCTAGTATTATATTGATATTAACATCACTTATTATTAAATAAAAAATATTTTTAAGTATTATCAGAGACATATGTTTTTACTAGGGATCTTGTGGACAACCATAAAATAAGAAATATCTATATTTGTTTTTTAGGAACTAAACCATATTTTATTATATGTAGTTCTTGAAGAACTAATATATATATATATATATAATATTTTCATATATATTATCACTATATATTTTTGTTATTCATTAACAGTATAATATCAACTAATTCAATATTGCTACTATAAGAGTATATTCAAATTTCAAAACATGGAGTAATTTCTTGCATATATTTTTATAATATCTCTCTTTTTGAAAAATTATCACTTCTAATGTATGTATTCTTTATTCAAATTATTCTAAGGACTATGAATTCATTTATAGAATATTCTATATCTAATTATTCATGAAATTGGATAAAAATAAAGATAACTACTTCACATATTTTGCAAGAATGCTTGATTTTTTTTTCTTTGAAGTATTTTCAAGATTGATAAAAAAATCAATATTAAATATTTGTCATAAGTATTTTTCTCATAAACTAAGCAAAATGAATTCAAACTTTGTAATTCTTGATATTATATAGTCAATACAAGGAACAAAATAATTTAATTAAAAGACAAATAACAAAATCTTAAATAATGAAAATGCATACATTTTCTTAATCCAAGTGTCACATGTATATAAGATTTTTTTAAAGTGATATATATATAAAGAATTTAATTATTGCTAGAAAATAAAAATTAAAGTATAAAATGAATACATTTTATTTTGTTTTCCATCATAATGAACATTACTGGTGTTATATATATAGAAATAATTATAATTGTTCTTTTATCTTGGGATCTTAAAATTCACAAATAAATTGCTACAATAAAAGGCATTATTATAACATGACCATTTAATGCCTTATAGCCTTCTACACTTATGGTTACTTTTGGCCCTTTTCACTTTAAAAGAACTAATAGTTATTTGTTTCTATAACTTCTAGTTATATCGTAACAATTACTCATAATTTTATTTTAATAATTATGATTAGTTATTTATTGATTTTTAATGTCTAATTTTCATATAAATCATAAGTATTCATTAATTTGCTTATAAGCATGTTAAATTTAGAGAGTTTTTCAAAAATTTTCGATGTTATGAAGTTTATAAATTATTAGTCTTCAAAGCTATTGTAAAAAATTTTTTTATTACCACCAATTAATCAAAATATGCCACGAATATATGTATATATATATATATATTATAATTATTTAGATAATAAAGTCAATAGTTATAAAATAACTATTGCAAGAAATGATGTGGCTACTAACAATTTAATTATGTTTAGTTTTTTTATTTTTAAGACATTTGCTAATATCAAATTAATAATCATATTATAAGTATGAATAAATTTTGAATTTTACAAATCATATAAAATTATATATATATATATATATATATATAAAATATAAGAATTAAAAATTTTGCTAACACCTTAATGTGATGGAATAAAAACTTTACAAGTTAATGTTTTATACCAATTTGGCAAAGATCTTGTTGGTAATGCATTGTAAAAGTAATGAAAATATAAAAAATTTAACAAAAGTAAGAAAACAAATTAAGAGGAAAAAAGAGATGATAATTTTCATTCACTTAAGTTCTTATACTCAGTACATAACCCCTATTTATATACCTTTAACCATAAAAATAAATTTATAAGTTACAATGATATAGATAAAATTTATAGAGGGGTTATAAGACATATGCTACTAAATATGAAAAATGATCTTAGAGAGTTATTTTTTATAGGTTATGAATATCTATATAATTATATTATTTATAATAGTACAAGTTTTTTATATATTTATTATTAATTTCTGATAATAAGTAAACATTTCTTGTAGTTTAGCACTATAGATTAGGTCTTTAGGGGGAAAAAACTTTGCACATATCCTATTTTTGTTAATAAATCTATAGCAAGTATATAATAAAATATAAAATATTACTCCGATGTTGAAAAGGACAAAAAAATTGTGATATTGTTAATATTTATATTTTAATACAGTTATACTGCTTTCTTTCCCAAAAAAAAAAAAAAGCTATATATTAAAGTGAAATGCTTTAGGAGACATTAAATTTACAAGAATATGTTACTATATTTTCATGATGCTAAGAGGAACGAATAAGGTTTCACTATAACAATATGTTATTATATTTTTATGATTTTTATTAAAAAAAATCATTTGGAGCATGGCAATTTAAAAAAAAAAAGTTGGAACATGGAGGATGCTCCCTCTCATTCCTATTGAAAAATAGAAAAAAAAAAACATATTGAGAACAGGGAAGCATACCTAATTAAATTATGGCGTGAAAATTAAAAAAAAAGAAAGTTAACATGCTTATTTATATACAAATTTTAGGTTAAACTTTTTATCAATATCTTTTTCTTATAATAAAAAATTTTTCTATATTATCATTAAAAAATAATACAGGTTGATAGTCTCCTCTTTCCTATAAGAACCAAAATAAAATAAATAAAAATATTAAAATAAAGATAATGTAAGTTAACAGTCTTCTCTTCCCTAAATCATCACTTTAATTGCGATGAAATTACCCCATCTTAGTGTATTGAAATAAATTTCATTTGGAACAAACCAAATAATTAATATATATATATATAATATTCACATTAGAATCAGGCTTAAAATTTCTAAAATAATATTAAGCGCAATCTCTAACATAATTGATCGACATTGTGGGATAATCTTGATCTTTTAGAATCAACTCTAAAAAATATTTTGCAAATAATTCCAAATTTTCATTGGAAGACAATTTAATAAATAACAATTATTTAAAAAAAGATAAGTATAAACTCATTTTTACTGATTGCCTCTACCTTTTCTTTTTCTTTTTCTTTTTTTCTCTCCATTGGCTTTCTAAGCAAATTCCTATAGGTTGTCCCAATGTGATCTGTATATATATTATCAACCCAATATGGTGGGGGAGCAAGCACTCTCTTGTCCCCTTTCAATTGGTCACCGAGAGTCAAAGAGCCCAAAATAGAGAACTCAAAAGGGCAGAGAAAAAGAAGAAGAGTCTAAACATGCTAACAAGTAAGAAACCTCTCATGTCAAAGGAAGATACAAACAATCTAATCATCGGAGACTCTCACATTCAGAAAGAGAAAACATGGGCCTTTGATGACAAGTTAAAAGAGCCTTTGAGCTATAAGAAAACCATCTCCTAGAAGGAATTAGGGAGTAGGTCTTATGGTCATCTTGACTAATAGATCATAGTTTCATTCTTTCTTTCTTTCTTTTTTGTACTTCTTACTCTTTGCAATTTTGATTTGCGCATCTTGTAAGTCGTGGCTTACTTTGGATTTAGATTTATCTTTCCTTAATTGTTGTTTAAAGAGTTACCCCTCTTTTTTTGTTATTATTTAAATGAATGAATCTGAATTCCTAGTCTAAAAGGAAAAAAATCATGACATTCAAATTCTCATGTAGATTCATGTGTGTGCCTAAACAATTAATCATGATATCTAAATTCATGAACTATGAAGAATGTAGAGGAGCTCAAATATGAAGGTATAAAACCAATATTTTTAGGTACGTTTATTAAAGTGAAAAGATTTTTAAGAGAATGAAAATAAGAATTAAAGTCAAAATATGCAATAAATTTTAGAATTTTAAATTACGTTTGATATAATATAAAAAATTAATTATAATAATTTTTTATTTATATATTTGATAGAATAAAAAAACACAGAAATAACAAAGAAAGATATGCAAACAACTCTCTTAGTATTAAAAAATTTAAAATATTTATTTTTGTGTAAAATAATAAAATATTTATTTTTGATTTTTAATTAGAAATGCTTTTCATTTTCCAATAATAGAAGAAATTAATTTTTTAGTTTTTTATTCAAAAAATGTTTTTGAATTATTAATAATAAAAATACTAAAATAGGCATTTTCAATTTTTAATTTGAAAAAATATCTTTTGAATTATCAATACTAAAGAAAATATTAGAATGTTTATTGAGGACAAAATGGTCTTTTTGATAATATTTTTTAGCACACAGTAGATTTTCATCTATTTTGTAGAAGGTAACCAGTGCTTTTTATTAGCAAAGGAATTCCTTTCTACCAAACATGTTTTTTATTATTTCCTATTACCTTTCCTTTACATTCTCTTCTTTTTCAACTCTATCAATCAACACCCCTGTGATGAAAATACCATATCAATTACAAGTGTAATATGCTTTTTATTTCATTTCACCTTTTCACTTACGATACCAAGATGAATATATATATATACACACACACAATCATCTTCTGGATTTCTCTACTTCCAAATTGTGTCGCTAGAGTTTGACAAGCCGTGCTTTTTGCTTTCCAGATAGAAGTTTAGTTTGGGTGAGAGAGCCACAAATGCAACTTTTTCTCTCTTTTTTTTTCTGATTTTAATGGAATATTCTGGTATAATTAATTTAATGGGACTAAACAATCTGCACTGAAATTTGGTGGTAATTAAATTATTAACTCCCAATATAAACCAAACGGATAGTACACGTGCAAGAAAGAGAACTTCTTTGACCTAAACACAAATATCACTTTCTTATAGTGAATAAGTGATTCGTATTTCAACTGGAAAAATATACTATCTTTAATTTTGGTTCATCTAGAAATATTTCAACTTTTGAAACTGAAAAATATCCTCTTGAACTATTAACTTTTAAGATTTAGATTCTTCTGTTTAATTTTTCTTTAATGCACTTCAAACTATAATATGCAACTCGACTTAAAAAGTTTCTTCTAGCATTGCCACTAGGAACATCAGCATTATCGCCTCTCTTCTTTGATGATCTTGCTTCCATAGCTGGGTCTATAACTAACCTCGCGTTGTCAATTTCCAGTTTTTAAGATTATATTAACTGTTAAGAGAACAATTGATAGTTAACATTTATGTTAATTTTTTCTGAAATTGGAGGTCATGTTGAACAAAATTATCTCCTCAAGGATATGTTCATTCAATGCATCCTCCGAGTGGAAGAATTTGGGAAAGCAAATCTTAGGTTCATTAGTAGGGATAACCCACATTGTAAGGATGAAATTAAAATATGAAGTATTAAGAATTTTAAACTTTTCAATATATCCAAAAATAAAATATTTGTCCATCCTTCTAGGTAAACACTATCCAAAGTTTGTCTGATTGTATCATAAGATCTTGATAAACAAAAGAAAAAATTATAATACAAAATCTCAAGTTAAAGATATTTATATTAAAGGATTTTAAATTTTGAAATTATTCTGAATAATTATAAGATAACAAATTTCAACCTCAGATTCTAAAGTATGCATTTTTCTGGCAGTTTAAACTTTTTAATCTCAGAATTCTTTATAATAATTTCAAATTTTAAGGTATTTTAGTATGAATATCTTTAACTTGGAGTCTTAAATTATAATTTTTTGAACATAATTCAATTTAGTGTCTTGATGAAGATATATAATATTTTTGTAGTTTTAAAATTTATTATATTTGCTTACAAATTATTTGCTTAAAATAATGGAACACAATATTTTATTTCTTTAATTATAGCCTAATTATATAATATTGGCATCTAAATTTTGAAATGTAATACTTTATCTCCTTAAACTATCTAAAACAATTATTCATCTATCAACTTTAATATTTAAAAGCCATATGATCAATAGAAGTTCACTTTTGAACTTAACTTCTATTATCCGTTTTAACAAAAACTATTGATATTACTTTAAAAAGAAAACTTAATTTTTCCCAAACAAATAGTGCAAATTAAATTATTCTTCTCAAAATAAATAATACAAGTTAATATCTAAAGATTTGAAAATCATTTTCTTTTAGGCATGTGTTTATTAGATGTTCAATATATGGCTAACGATTTCACTCTTTATGATAGTTCAAAGAGACAAAATATTATGTTTTAAAATTGAAATACCAATGTTATAATTATATTATAATTCAAGAGTCTAAAATATGCTTTTCCTAAAATAATCATGTATAAAAAGATACGCTTACTTATATAGATTGTTGGGGAATACCATTTTGTTAGGTATACATGATGTTATAAATAATTTCATACTTGAATTATAATATTGTGAACAAAAAATTTTAAGAAAATTATTGTATTTTTATAATGCAATTGTGTAAAAAAAACCCATAAAATTTTATAAAAGTTAATATTTCAAGTGATAAGGTCTTTTCAGAGTATGAGAAATTTATGATTCATCTTATGGTTTCTATTTCATTTACCGGAAACTATTCTCTGAAACCGTAAATTCAATTCCATGTAAGTATATATGCCCTAATTAGTAATCGTCAATTGTGAGCCACATGAAAAGGTTTTGCCGTGTTGGCGAAAGTTATCCTGGCTGAGTAATAAGGCATTAAAATTGAAAAAAGGCCCAACACACATAAAAATAAAAAAATCATAATTGCATCATAGCCCCATTAAGTTTGGCCAAAAACTTTAGAGCCCTAGATTATCTAAATTTGCAAATGAGGCCATATAGATTGTATATTTTCCCAAAAACTCAGTACCCCTTTTAATATGGCGACTGGATTCTCTCCTCTACATGCTCCCTCTGCTGCATCTCCCTCAAAATACTAAATGGTATCGTTTTGTGCGTAGGGTGATTTTGAACCGTTGGATTTGCGAGCAACTAACAAACGGTGATGAGGCCTTATTAATATAAACAACGTTGTTTTGAAGACACGATTTTGGCTATTCATTTCATGGAATAATCACAACCATCCATAATATTAGAAATTATTCAATCGTTTTTATGCCTCCTTTAGACCAGTGTGGGAAAACAAAGCCTCTCATCCTCTGCCAAAACATCGTGTGGGCATGTGGTCAAAGGTAGTGGCAACAAGGTAGCTTTGGAGAAGGTGACCAAAGTTTTCTTCTCATTTTCGATCAAATAACTGCAATCTGATATCAAGAATGTCTTTTTTTTTGCTTTATATTTAGTTTATCTTTTTGTAAAGGTTCAAAGTTGGGTTTTTTAAGTGTTGTTGCTGTTACATTTGGTTTTATGTTTCAATGAGTTTGGCTTGTTTTTGTTTTAGTATTATTTTGTTTTAGTGAGTTTGTTTTATGATTTTTTTTTGTTTAACATTCAGTTTATTGAAATTTTTTTTTTAAGTATTGTTTCTATTACATTTGTTTTGGTATTTCAATGAGTCTGATTTGTATTTGTTTTAATATTATTTTGTTTTAGTGAGTATGTTTTATAACCATTTAGAATGCATATTAATGTATTTATATTTGCAGGCATATATATATATATATATATTGCGATGGATATAGGTTTAATTCCTAAACTCAATCTTGAGTTTGAAAATATAGAAGAGGCATGGGAATTCTGGCATGATTATGGTAGGAGAGGTAGTTTTGGTGTTCAAAAACAAAAGTTTTACAAGAGTAGAAAAGACGGGTCATATTTATATTATCTATATGTTTGTTGTAAAGAGGGGTTGCGGAAACTAGACAAACGAGATGAGAAAACAAAGAAACCTAGACAAGAGACAAGAATAGGATGTGAAGCTAGAATGAAAGTTGTACAAGTAAATCAAAAGTACAAAATAAGTGAAGTTTTTCTATATCATAATCATTCTCTTCAATCTCTTAAAATAGGTCACATGTTAGCATCACACTGAAGATTAACACCAACTCAAGAATATAAACTAAAAGTTGCTAAATAAGTTGGAATTAGTCAAAGATCAACATTTAATTTGATGAGCAAACATGCAGGAGGTCAAACTAATTTGGGATATACAAGAGTCGATGCAAACAATTATCTCAATTCAAAAAGGCTAACAGCCATGGCATTCAGTAAAGTTGGGTGTTTATTTAATTATTTTGAAAAGTAATTGGTAGAAAATCCATCATTTTTTTCATGCTCATCAAATGGCCTCGAAAGGGCAAGTTACAAATGTGTTTTGGGCTATTGCACGCATGTTGGTCAACTATGCTTGCTTCGGAGAAGTCATTTCACTTGATATAATATATTGTTCAAATTATAATCATAGACAACTTACTAGTTTTTTCTCATTTTAACCATTACAAAAGAGGAGTGATATTTGGTGTTGCTTTATTATATGATGAGACTATTGAGTCCTTCAAATGGCTGTTGGAGATTTTTTTACTAGCACAAAAGAATGTTATGCCATTTAACTATTTTCACATACCAAGATGCTGCAATGACATGTGCAATAGGAGAAGTGATGCCAAATGTGAAGCATGCCTTATACACACGGCATATCTCAAGGAATGCTATGAAGCATCCTAAGAATGCAATAAAAGATGGGTCTCATATTGTGAGTAATTTCAATGACTACGTGTATTATTGTTGAGATAAAATGGAATTTGAAGAAGCTTGGAAAGCATTATTATCAAAACATAATATAGAGGATAACCCATGGTCGATGTCTATGTATTGGATAAAAGAGAAATGTGCAGCATGTTATATCAAGGATGCAAGAACACTTGGTATGAGAAGCAGTCAAATTAGTTAAAGTGTCAATACTAGTGTTAAAAGGTGCACAAGTCCTAAATTGGATATCAATCAATTTTTGGAACAATTTGAATATGTTATTAAGACTAAGCACTTTAGGGAAGTGGAAGATGATTTCAAGGCATATAATAAGTTGCCAAAGTTGATATTGCAAAGTTCATCTATGCTTCATCAGCTTTCTCAGGTATATACTAAACTTATCTTTGACTTATTCTAAAGTGAATATGATCTACATGATGCTACACGTATAGAAGATAGGAAAGAAAGAAAGATAAATGAAGTTGATGAGGATAATCCTACCTTGTTCAATTATGTGATAACCGTGGAAAAGAAGAAAGGAAAGTTTCTATTGACATTTGATTCGTTGACAGAGACAATTACTTGTAGTTATAAGAGTTTAAAAGAGTGGCCATATTATGTTGTTATGCTTTGAGGATCTTTCTTGAATGTGATATCAAGTTATTACCAAAGAAGTATGTAATAAAAAAGTGGACTAGAGAAGCATAATGTGGTATAGTATATGATTTCAAGGGAAGGCAGGTTAAAGATGATCCTAAACTACATAGGTCAAATTGATTTAGGCCATTGTGCCTCATGCTTGGTAAGTTAGCCAATGATGCATCAGAAACTTAAGAGGCATTTTCTCTAGTTCATAAAGCTATCTTGGAATTTAGTAAGAAAGTGATTAAGTTGCATGTAAATGTTAGTAACAGTTATGAAGATGGTGATAGTGATGGTGATAATGGTGGCAAAGTTATTGGGTGGAAGAAAAGAGAGGGTAGAAGGATAAAAAAATAGCTAAAGAGTTGGGCGGATAAATTATATTCAAAAAGGCAAAGATGGAATCCTTTTAAAGACACATCATAGTCATAAAAAAAAATTCTAAAAAGGCTTTAAAGTCAGATAATAATTCTAAAAAGTCTTCAAAGTCTCATAAAAATATTAAGGAGGATTCACAGGTTAACATTTTTACATTCTTTTATTAATTTTTTAAAGGTGTTGTCATATTTTCATTGTTAACATTTTTATATTCTCTTATTAATTTTTAGGCAACTCAAATGACACAGGAGATTGCTAACTTAGCACCTCAAATACAGTGTGATTACATAGTGGTAGATGCACTTGTACCAAGTCAAATGACTTTTACTAATTTGTTGATGGTAAATATGCAACCTGTTTCTATTGACAAATAAAAAAATATAACTATTTTTTACTGATAAATAACATATATTCTTATTGTAGGCACCACTTAATTGTGAAATGTCATCACTTGAAACTATAGAGTTAACTGAAGTATTTATAAATGGTAAATCATAACACTTTTATTCAAATCAAATTTAGAATTTTACAAGCAATCATATAACATGGTCTTAACATGGGAGATTTTACAATGTGAACACTAATGATGTACAATATATTTCAAATGCAAGTTCACGCATCGATATAGATCATCCTAATACAAGTTCACATTTGTCCTAGCTCAAAGAAGTCTTTTATTTCCCTTAATGAAGTCTTATATTTCAAATATAGGTCCACATTTGTCCTAGCTGCTGCTTCATTTTAGCTTCTCTTGGTCAATTGTTCATTTTGTTCATAGTATGCAGTAACTTTGGGCTGCTCTCTTTTTGATCATGGTGGCTCAATGCTCTCTATTATGCATATAAGTATATTTTGTACAGCAATCATGATTTGCATACCAATTTTGATGATATAATCTGTAAAGCAATCATTTGGTTAGTACCAATTCAGAACAAATGACACATATTCTGTAAAGCAGTCATTTGATATAACAGTCATTTTGTCAGCTGCAATTTGGCAATTTTACATAGTATTTGCAATTTGTTTAGTACCAGTTTACTACTGCCCAAGAGATAACATTATAGTGTTATTTAAGATCAAATAAAGGATAGAAGCTATAGATAAGCTTCCTATAGCATAAGTTACTAGTAAGCTGACACTCACTAATATACTCCTTGCATATTCTCAAATCTTCATCCTGAAATTACACACATGAAAAACATAATAAGACTACACACACACACACATAAACACACAACAAAATGCAATGAACAAAGCAAGTCATATGACTAGGATCATGCTCACAAGATTTACCATCTAAAATCTCTATAAACAAAAAGAAAAAAATTGAGTAAAGACTATACATGAATCATATAAAGAAATTTATCTTAATCATGGAATCCCCTAAGATGGTGATTTATTGAATTAAAAATTCTATTCTACATATCCAATACATTTCTTCAAAAATTAGATGGGCATACATTTTTTAGCTTCACCGCAAAGTAAACAAATTAAAGTAGGGAAAAGATGCATATGGGCATCCATGCTTGTTTTAGCAACAAATTAAAGCAAGGAATATACATAACAATAACAAATTTTCACAAGAAGCAATGAAATTAGAGTATTGTCAAGAAAAAGAAAGACGATTCCCCTTTCGATTCATTGATGTCCCTATTTCAGGAAAGATGCTTGGGTTTAGTGTATCGATTCAGCTAAGAAAACCAAGACAATCTTTACTTTTATTGAGAATACCTTTGATTAAATGATCAACTTCAATGAGATTTCCACAACAAGATATTATCTCAGTGCCAAAATCAACGATGAGCCTTGAAGAAGCATACATCATCATTCCCATTTCATAGCAATAATTTTCCCTTAGGCAAGGAATTCAATTCTATAACCACCTTTATATAACAAAACCCACTCTTGAAACTAAGAAAGAAAGTTGCAAGAAAATTTTAGGTTAAGAGGAGCAAGAGCTAACACTAGGGTTCAGACAGCCTTGGAGCAGATAGACCTCAGAGTTAGGTCAGCGGTCAGTCCTGAGTTAACTGCATGCTTAACTATTACCTCCCTAATGGTCACCTCTACCTCTTCTATTCCATTTCTAGTGCAATATCTAAAGGTAGCAAATCCCGTGGAATAAAAGCCATCACCTTTTCATCCATAATCCCTTTGTCCCATCTTAGCTTCCCCTCATTTGCTTCCATATATATATATATATATATATATCAATTTCATCTACCAATTTTTCGAGCAAATTCAATCACAATCCTATAAGCTGTAGGGACCATGATAGAGCTTATTTCATGCTCAAGATTCAGATGGTCCCTCATTTCTTCTTCTTTGCGACTAACGGCTTACTCGGTGCAATAGATCTAATTGATGACCATGATCAATTTGCAAAATGAATGGCCATGATGTTTTATAATCAAAATGACACCATTTTGACATTATTGGAAAGGCAGTTGAGACAACTTTTGGTGGAGAGAAGCTGAATGCTTTAATATGATAGTTTCCTCATTGAAAGGCACAACCACTTCCAATATCAAAGAATCTCATTGATATTGCACTTGCACCCCAAGCTACTTAATTTATAAACTTTATTCTTAAATTGCTTATAGGATCTCACGTATGCTCGAGACCAAACTCCCAAATACTATTTTGTTGACAAGTATCCTTGCTATAGCTCTATGTTTTAGGAGTTCACATATTGGGGTTGGTACATCTTAGATATTAGTTTTCTTTTCTACCATTCCTCTCTCTACTATGGTTTCTATCTAAAATAACCATTTTGCCAAGAGATTTAGGATGAAGAGGTAATTTTGCAACCAAATTCTTAGGGAAAGGATTTAATCAGTTGACTTGTGAAAGAAATAGTCAACTACTTGTTCATATTTATTTTGTAGAGCTCTATACTTTAGAACAATTATTTTATTATTATAACTTAATAGCAACTGATCAACCCCTAGCGCTGCATTTTCCTCAAAAGTGACATGTTTGTCTCATAACCTTCAAATAAATACTTATTCCACTTCCAACCAACAATAATTGCACTCTTTGTGAAAATAAAACTTAGTTTCTCCATATCTCACAAGCAACTTTAACTAAGACGTGGGACATTCATGTGTTGGGTGTCCACTCAATCAACTTGGGTTTCTAGAAATTTGAGGTTGAGGGAGGAGGACATCATATTACAAGTGAGATTTTGGGGTATGGCAATAGGATTTGATTTTTTGGAAATATGCAATTGAAGGAAGAATTCATCATATTGTGAATAAGTTTTGGGGCTATATGGCAAAAAGATGTGGGTTTGGGTAAAAATAAGCAATCTAGTAGGATATGTTGTGAATACAAAGAACAAAGGGAATCTTGTTAATGATAAAATTACGTGGGGTTGAGATGTAAATATTATAAAGTGTAAACACTACTATTTATTTTAAGATTTGCTGGGCCTCTTTTTAATTTTGGAAAATTATTACACAGTCAGCATACTTTACATGTGGTGTGATGCATCAATCTATGATTGAGCCATGTATAATTCCGTCCATGGAACAGAGTTTGTAGTTCCATGAAAGAATTCACCTTTCATTTACTCGCACCTTGACCTTTAAGTTAGCTTTTCACACACCAAATCATCAACGGTGTTGGGAGAAATTTTCTCTTAGGCACCATAGGATATGCAATAATACATTATATCTCTACAAAAAGGTTATATTTAATATACAATACATATGTTATATGAAAATTTTAATTAACCCTTAACATGATATAGATATATAATATAATTAATATTATAAAACTAACATTATATTAAAATTAATTATGTTGACAGAGGCATGCACAACCACGACCATTCAAGCAACGTCGCAACATCCAACATAAAATGGGACATATTTTCTAAAAATTTCTTATTTCATTTTTGCCATTTCATTGCCTAACTTTGTATGATTCTTTCTAGTTTACAAACATGAAAATAGAAAGAGAAATGTTGTCACTCTTCAAATTCCTTAGCCTGGACTCCATAGTAGAGTCTTATCACTTCATGATGCTTGATACACCCTCAATAAAATTCCTGCCACACAAACAAGAATAATTCAGTTAGTGGTTGTGGTGGAATTTAAATTTCATCCTCGGAAATGAAAGAAATTCATTAACTAATTCATAAGTTGCATATTTTCATTTTCTTATTCCCTTCCTCACACTACGATGATTCTCTCAAAAAAAAAAAAAAAATCAGCAACACAATACAACAAAATCCTATCTATTTCCAAACGAATATGGTCAGATGCCATTTGTCAAAACATGATTAAATTCTAAATACTATTGTTTTACACTATAGCTTGAAATTTTAACATCCAAGTACTGTCACTGGTTAGTTTTACATTGTCAAAAAGGATTCTAAGTACATGTCCAAAATAGATCACTGGCATACAAAGAGGACTGTGACTATGATAAACCAAAGACTTTATCCAAATTTTGCCGCTTTAAGCTTAGCAACCACTGTTTCTAGCTGCCAACTTAGCAACCACTGTTCAAACTTTTCAAAATCAGAAAGTTGTGTCTACTTTACAAGTACTGGTACCTTCCCCTTCCTCCCCTTTGTCACCATTTTTTCCTTCCTTGGCTCTTCTAAAGTTGATAATCAAATCCTCACTTTTTGCATCTTCCTTGGCTCTCTTTGATCCTCCAACCACATTCATATTCTCACTTCTTGCCAACTTTTCAACTCCACCCTGTTGAAACATCAGTTCTATCAGCTGCAACTGGTGATGGTGCAACACTATCAGTTTTATCATTCCCAAAATTTCTATGACTATGAGATCTTATCAGTTGTTCCTTAACTATTATGCCATCCTCTTCATCAGAATCTCCTTTGTCATCTCTATCACTAGAAGAACTCAGCTGAGATGACGCTTGTGGCAATTTTTCTGACATGCTTATAGGCTCAGAAAATGTATATCTATAGTACAATCACTGAAACCTTCCTCTTCCTTACCATTGGCACCATATTTACCTTCCTTGGCTCCTTTAGACTTGCCAATCACATCCTCATTTTTTGCATCTGCCTTGGTTCTCTTTGAAGCTCCGACCACATCCACATACTCACTCTTTGCCAGATTCTCAACTCCCTCCGCCATTAATACATCAGTTTCATGACTATGGGATCTCTTCTGTATTTCTTTAACTGTTGAACCATCATCTTGATCAGAATCCCCTGTTTGATCTCTATGACTGTGAGATCCCAGCTAAGATGAAGCTAATGACAATTTTCCTGAGACGCTTATAGGCTCAGAATCCTTAATGGGTTTTTCTTCCCCATCCAAGTTTCCTTTGGTTCCACCATTCCAAGTACTTAGAAGTAACACATGGCTCCAAATTAGATGATGATGCAACAGCAGCAATACACAACATTGCATTTGTCATTGGCCTATTATAGTTTCTCCAAGCAATCATAGGACTGATCTCCTTGCAACGAGCCACCCTCGCTGGAATGTCCTGATCCAACCCAAATTGCATAGCCACACGATCTGGCAGGTACTTCCTCTTACACTGATCTATAACCACCAACTCACAGTGCATCATGCAGTGAGCAAAGGACTTCAAATCCTGATATGAATCAGTATATGGGCGCCAGTGAAATCTTTCTCCAGAAGAGTCTAGATCTAAACTCACATCCTCATAGTTTCTCATTTTCACTTTGTGCCATTTTGCTATTATTGGTTGGATGTACTCAGTTTTGTTAGGCATTGGACGCAATGATGGGAATCTTTCAAAAGGCCCATATTTGGACGAATTGTAAAGGAGTCCTTAAGATTAGTGGTTCAGCAGATGGACCATATTCATCATTTTTGCTAGTTCCAAACTTTACAGCCTCATCAAAATTTCTTTTCAACAATGTCAAATCTCTATAGATACTTGCGAGAACTGCAGGTGCTAGAGCAATTCGGGTACCTCTAGCTAGAGGTATTGCAATGGGGAAAAATTGTTTTGAAATGAATCAATGACACAAGGGAACACGAACCTTAACAGCCATAGCGATAGAAACGCCGCGTGCTCCAACTCACCGTTTTCCTCCATGACATGCCTCAGCCATGGAAGATGTTAGGCCTTTCTGGCTTGGATCTTTGTCAAATTTCTTCGTACTTCATCTAATTGCTGTTCCATTTGCTTTGATTTTTCTTCTTCGAGAGCTGTAAAAACAGAGGATCCCACAACCGAATAACCCCCACTAACCATTATGTCTTCCAATCTAATGGTTGCTTCGCCCCAAGAGAAGATGAAGGAGTTGGTCTTAGAATACCACTTCTGTGCAAGCCCAAGTACCAAATCGTAGCTCCTTTGGATTTGGTATGCAGAAGCTTTGATTGCTTCGTGTATCCCAACGTTTCTCCATATGTGTTCGTACTTGGAACGAAGCCTTTCTTCCCAGGTGTTCCATTGTTCTTGTGGTTACAGCCATCCGTTGAATCTTATGCATTTGGGTATTGGCGGTCTCAGAGAAGAGGGTATTGGGAAGAAGACATGCTGGGTTTTTTATGCATTTGGGTTTCAGGAAATGGGCGATTCTAAGAGATGGGTTTCCTCCCAATGGCGAAACCATGAGCTCTACTCTTTTTTTGACAATATCGTTTGTTGATTCAAATTTCTTCATCGCAGAATAACTAAAAACGATAGCTTCAGTGAATGATACCAAGTGGAGCTAGATAAAATTAAGCCCTTGCATACATAGAAGAAGATCATCCATATATGGAGAAGCGAGAGGCATGGTGAAATGGAGGCTTTCAAGTTCTCGAGTATTTTTTACTATTTTTCCAATGGATGACTAATAAGCGAAGAGTTGTGTGTGAGTAAAATACAGATGATGCCAGGAGATGAAGTGAACTTTTCTTTGCCCCAGTTAAAAGCTGATGCCCAAGAAATAAAAATTTGATAAAAATCTTTGTTGAGCTTTGCGCTCACTTACGACTTACGAGAGTTTTAATGCTTCTTTCATCATCATATTTACCTTTGATAATTTTTTTTAAATGTTAAAAGTATCCGATTTTTTTATTATAAAGACATATTTAAATATTTTTAAAAATTAAAAAATTATCCAAAATAACTTTAAGATAATAGTCGGCCACTAAGACTGGCTATCAATCCACTTTTGGTGAGTGCATTTTTCATGGAAGGAATTGTGTAGAATTCAATATTTATTTTTCTAGTACATAAATGAAAATGAATAGAACAAAAAATAAAATAAAATAAGTGATTTTAAGAACAAAAAAGAACTCTTGTATCATTATTTTAAAAAATAATAAAAATTATTAAATAATAATTATAAAAAATATAATTGATATTACAAAAAAAGGATGAAAAAAGGATTTCATACCAAACAGCCCTTAGATGAGTCATCCTCTCATTGACCATCATCTCTTTGAAGTATATGAATTTTATTTTGGCACTTATGGATGATAGTACTATTTTTGTCACCTTCAATCCATCTCCCTGTATCGTTGATGCCAAAGAATTTTTTCTTGTTTTAAGATATCATCCAAATCCTTCTAAGTTTATTTCTTCCGCTTATCAAGATAACGGTTATAACCCTTGTTAAATGTCATTGAATTACGCACTTCTTTCGTTTTAGAATCATTATTTGTCAATAGCAAATAATGGTAAGACTGAAGCCAAGTTAAAATTTGAATGTCATCCTCCAAGTGTGGCTACTAAGAGCAAGCACGATCTAACCTCTTGAAGACTATCATATTGAGCCAATTTTGGTTCCTTCCAAGTAAAAAGAGGGCCAATGACTCCTAAATCAATTAAATGACTGTAAGTGATCCAGTTCCAAAAGGTAAGAAACTTGATATTGTCAATATCAGGAGTAGCTATCTATATATATACGGAGCGTATTATTTCGAAATCATGAACAATGCAACTTCGCCTTCAGCTATGTGCATATTAGCTTTTTTGTTTCATTTTTTATGAATTATTTTTTTCAATTTTTGAATGTTGGTAGCCACACAGGTCCCAAAACACAGGCGCCACCATCTTAGTTTTATTAAAATTACTCGCAAGTATGAGTGTTATAAAGGAGGCATGGCACAAGTTATGAATCTCAGGCCAAACCATCAGTCTTTCTAGACAACCAACTCCTACTATTGTCCATCTTCTTTTTTGATCTCCAGATTGAGATGTTGGGGGTGAAGCAAAGGGTAATTGTATCAATATGATAATTATAGTTGTTCCATAGGGCTCATATTTTACCCGCAAAACCACAAGCTTCCACCATGTGCTAGTGTTTAAAGCCAAGCTTTTTAATGATGGACTTATCCCCTAAGCCACTGACCCAGGTTTCTATAAGAATAACTAGCTTTGGTTTATTGATATGCACAATTTCATTAAAGGCACTATTAAACTCCTTACCAATAGTCCCCCCCTAGAGTATCAAACAACCATCTTCATAAGATGGTGTTGGAATATATTGGGCGCTTATAATGAACTGACCTATTATTTGACCCAATTATCCAATTAACTAAACTTACATGCAGTTCCTTGTATACTTATTATCAAGTTTTTTAATTAAGATATGATAAGTATACAATTCTCCTATAATAATATGACAAATGTATGGTTTAATTAGAACCATATTGTTATTTGCAAATATCATGAACTTATCATATTATTATTAGAGAATTATATATTTGTTATATTTTGATTATAGAACTTGACAAGAAATATATAAGGAACTACTTATAAGTTTTTTTTTTAATCCAATTTATTTAGAAGAATTAATTAATTAATAATTATTCAATTATTTTTTTGAATTTTAAAATTCAAAATTAGTTTGTCAGTTTTTATCGTGGAAGTTAAGAATAAAAAAATTGGCAACAATATTTTAGCACTCACTCTTTCCCAGCAAAGAACACACGAGCAAAGAGAGAATCCTATTCCTCTATTAGAAAATATAGAAAAAAAAAATTATCTTTTTGGTCCTTTGATTATGGTGTTTTTGTTGTGAACAAGAGGTTGGAATCCCTTTATTAATTCTAGCCAAAACCTAATGGGACAAGAGATTTGCAAGATCTATACATAAGTACCTTAAACTTATAAAACAAAACAAAACATAGAAGCAAAAAGAAAAGGACTTCAGCAACATTGCAAAATTAAACATGCATCTCTATATCATTGAATGCATCACTTTACCCAAGATGGGAGAAATCATAGGTTTATGGGCTAACTATAAGATAATGATCAAAGATTAATCAAGAACATCTAGGAAGAGCAAAGTTGTAATTAGTGTAATTATTGAACTTTGCCAAAAGTTGATCACCACATTTGATTAATCTTCTTATGCAGAAACTTACATCCAATAGTTTTTCTTAGAAGTTTCATGATCAACATTCTTTTCTTTAGTTTGCTCATTCTCTTCCTTTCCTTGACCAACATAAAAAAATTGGGTTTATTCATCTTGCTTTATGTGATTGTGATTCTTTTACAATGTCTAATATATTACTTAAATTTGATCATTTAATAAATATGTTAAACTAAATTAAACTTTCAACAATTGAATTCAAGTAACTTATGAACAACTTAATTTATTTATATCATTAATTTTGACACCTAACACATATTTAATTTTTTTAATTTGGATTCTTTCTTACTCTAGTTGTTATTTCTAGGATCCTTTCATCTTTTATATCTTCTCTACCACCTACCTTTAAACTCAAGTAATGGCCTCTTATGGTAAAGTTCAATGGATGGTGATATCAACCTAAGAAATGGATTTAATGGGTTGATTCCTGCATTCTACTTGCAAATCAGTATGGAAGAAAATGGTTTCTATGAATCAATCATCAGCACAAAGATAAACTTGTTGAAAAATGAAAAGCTAATATTTAGGATTGTAAAGAGATGGTTTTGTAAGACAAACACATTTGTCTTTCTTTGAGTTGAAGCACCAATTACATTGGAGGGCATAATGGGTTTGGGAGGTTACCTTATTTTAGGTGCCTTTATTTTCAATGCTCTTAAGACCTAGAAATTGAAAGAGATAAGGGAAAAACTAATTCTAGCTTAGAAGGAAACTTGGAGGAGCAAGCATAATACTGCTTCCACATGTATATGGATGAGTATTTTCATGACCAATAGGAGAGAAATTAAGCATGAGGCATTTCTAATAACTTAGCTTTCAATTTTTGTTGTTCTTGAGAAATTTCCCTTAATAAGGAAGCTTGTGTTCCCAATTGCCACTCATCTTGCTAAAGGGAATCCTATTTCTTTAACACCTTCAGTTTTGTCGTAAATGTACTAATTTGTGGAAACCTTTCAATTGCTTGACATAGGACAATTTAGTCTTTTGAATATGTAACACCCGATACGTTGTACAATCACTGAAACGGGTCAGTTTGCAAAGCAAGTCTCCTGAGATGAGTGATTCAAGGCCAAATAAAATTTGGATAAAATTTTAAATAATAGAAAATAAGAATTTGAGCCTTGAGTTACCTAGAAATTGGGTCAGAGTGATTCGAAAAAATTGCCAAAAAGCTAGTAATATTTTCTTAAATAAGTATAATTTTAGAAAAATACATAGGATGACTTTTTAAATGAAAATTTTGAGTTGCCCAAGATTTTTAGAGGCCTCAAAAATCATGGAAAGCCCCGGGACTAGTAAAGTCCCTCCGGTGTACTCTTTCTAACATCGGTTAACCCAAACTTTGACCGGTTCGTTCGGGAAGGTTTTAACTCCTATTTGAGTAGTTCCAAAAGCATTTTATTGAATTAGAAATCTAAATTTTATGATAGAAAAGATAATTCTAAAAAAGAAGTTAAAACGAAGCCAAACCGAAAATGCCATTGTGGAAGGGCAAAAATGAAAACAAATTGCATAAAGGAAGTTTCCAAACTCTCTTTTTAAGTCACGTTCAGCCTCCCCCCTTCCTAAACCAACTTTCTTCTGCCCAAATCCCAAAAATGGAGCTGCTATCTTAGGCGCACAAAGAGAGGGAATTTTGGAGGAAGAAAAGCCAAAGAAAGGGTGAGAAAGTGTAAAGTTTTCATGCTCTTTCCTCTTGAAACTTCATCCTCCCTTTCTTACTTCATTTTTTCATAGTTTTAATGTAATTTTTGGTGCTGATTTGGGTCCAAATCAGAGGAGAAAAATTCAAAATTTAAGGAGGAGAAAGAGGGAAAAGGAAGGGCTTTTAAAGGAAGCTTGATTGCAAGATAGTTTCTCTCCCTTTATTACTTCTTTTTCTCTTTCTCTTCTTCCATGGTAGGATGTTTCAAACAGAACCATGAAGAGGGAAGAGTTTCTAAACCATGAAGAGAGAAAAGTTTCTGTTTTATAATCCAAAAGAATCTATTAAACTAAGCCATGGGAAGATGGATTATACGAAAGAAATGCATGAAAAATTAGTAAAACTCAAGTTGAAGAAGTGTAGGGTGCTTAAACATAGTTTAAAATCTGGGTTGATTCAAGACTTCCCGATCATATGTGAGTATTTGTTTGAGTTTCTAAGACTCCTAAGGAGCCTCCCAAGTGCCCCATCCATTAAGAAAAAATCTCAAACTCCATGGGTCTTTAATGGAAGCATGACTAGGTCAAAACCTTTAGAGATAGCTAAGGGATGTTTTAAATGGTTCCAAACTTGATTTGGGACTTTATATGATAAAAGAAGATAGGAGAAACCCTTGAAAAAAAATTAGAAGCCTTAGGTTGGGAGATGAGACAATGGCTTCTATAATGTAACCTTATGAAGCAACATGGACCTAGGTTTGTGAAAGTGAGTGTGTGATGGCTTCAAGGATCTTAAATGAGGTCAAGAGGTCTAAATATGGCAAGAGAATGGAACCAAGAATGTTAATTATGGTAGTTGCTTCATTAGATCCTTAATGGAACCATATTGTAACAAATAGAATAAAGTGTAGTCTTAAGAGTGAGTTGGATGTCATAACTTGCTCCAAGAGTATAATTAAATGTTGTTTATTGTAAATAGGCCAAGGAAATCTAACCCCACCTCCTTGTGTTTGTGGAACTGAAAAAGAAAAGAAACAAGCAAAGTAAAACTTGAATTTGCACCAAGGTAGCTTTCTACATTTTCTTGTTGCATATGGTGTCATTGTGTGCTTGTGTGTATGTTTATATTTTTGAAACATGTTACTTGATGCTATGTTGCTATTTTGGTACCAATATACTTTCTTAAATGTCTTTGAATGGTGGAAATGACTCATAAGGGTGAGGTAGTACCAAAAATTCCTTAATATAGTTGAGGAGATGCCAAAAGTCTCATGACATGGGTGAGACAAGGCAAAAAGTCCTTTGGATGGGTGAGGCTAAGTCAAAAGTCCTAAGAAACAAGAGTGAGGTAATCCAAAAGTCTTAGAAATGGGGTGAACCAAAAGTCCCTAGAGTTCATTCTTGTGCTTGACATGAGTTTGTGACACAAAAATGTGAAAGATGAATGCTTCATAGATTGATTGATTACATACTTATACCTTTGACTTATTTTATGCCTTGAAAATATGCTTGAATAGGTCTATGAGCTATTGAGATTCAATGAATTTCACCTCATCCTTTCTCTCATCTCATATGATCTAGGTAGAGTTCAAGATCCAAAGGATAGAAGTCAAGGAGTTTAAATCTCTATCTCTTAGCAAATCTTTTCATTTTTGATGTACTATGATGTTTAGAATGTCAAAATAGATATGAAAATGTTATTTTTGAGTCATAACACTGTGAACAAATGTAAAACTATGTAAAGTTAGTATATGTATCAAGAATAGAGTTTAATGAATAGAATTGTGTATTTTGACCACTTGGGAGCCCACTTGTGTATGTATGTTTATGGAAGTGGCATGGTGAATTTGAGTTGCATGAGGGTTCAGACCTTATGAGGGACTTATTTATGCTATATTTATGTTTTCTAAGTTGTTCAAATGTGTGTAGAACAATGAATAACTCATTTAAACCAAATTTTTCTCTTGTTGAGACCAAAATTGTCATATTCTTGAGCTATAGAAAAATCTGACCAAATGACCTCTTCTTGACTTGAAAATTTGTATGCAAGTAGATATTGTCTAGAGATTTTTGGAAAGTGAAAGATTAGGTCATTTGGATATCTATAGAATTTTTTATAATTTTTCAAAGTTGATATCAGAATTTCATATTTGCACTAGTACTGTTCATTTGGTCAGTTGTGAAATTGTGTCATCTGAGGGGCAAACGTAGTCCAATGGCTACGAATTTTATAGGCAGAAACTAGGCATTCACAGTAACTTGTAACAATAGAAATACCTCATTTGGAGGTTTGAGTTAAGAGATATAAATTTTTGAATTTCTAGAACAACAACAGTAGCGCAACATGAACTAAGTTACTATTCCATTAAATTTTAGTAGCTAAATGTGCTTGATCTGGTCTGAATCTATTTTTACCATAAATTTAACATTTATAACTTTCCAAATTGGTATCATTTGCATGGATTAGATTTTTTTAGAATTAATTATACATTTTTTAAGTTTATAGCAAACACTTGCATCAGTACCAGTAACTGTCCAAACCTTTGCCCTTTTTCGCCTATCAAACACTTTTTGTGTTATCTTTCATGGCCTGGGCATATTTTTGCATAAATTATACATGTTTAGCTTTCTATAATAACCAAGAATACATGATTTCAAATTTTTTAGAATTAGTTATGAATTCTAAAACTTCATATCAGTAAACTAAACTAGTGGCCCAGATAGCAGCCACCTCAGTGGCGTTTTGGATGTCAAATGTTCTCCCCTTAATGATTAATAAGTTGAAATTATTTTTACCATAGGGTAAACATCCAGAAATTTCTAGAATTATAAAGTTTGTTGGGTTTTGATTTTTTTGAATTTAGTTATAAATTTCTGAAGTTGTGACAAAAAAATCAAGATTTTGACCGAAAATAATAGTGTGAGTTTGATGCTCCCCATTGAATTCCACGAGTTGTAAGCCAAATTTGGTGATGCAAATGAGTTGTATGTATGTAATTAAATATGATAATATGATGTATGAGCTCATATGGTCCACATGACACTGAATGAAATTTTCATACACGACATAACGCGAAATAAGACATTATTTTAATGCCATTTTTAATTCCCTTTTGTGCAATTTATCATGGGAAACTTAGAAATGATAGGAAGTAAGTTAGAAATATATGATGTTACAGAATACATTAGGTTGCATAAAAAGATAATCTATTTCATTCCCCACTTGCCATTGTCCCTTATCTCAGACATGCTTGATTTTATAAAGTGTTCTAACAAGTATTTTGATTTTAATCCTGCATTCATTTTGGCACTTATGGAAAGGTGGCATCTTAAAACATATACCTTCTACATGACCCAAGGTGAGTGTACCATTATCCTTTAAGATGTTGCAATCCAACTAAGTCTACCATGTGAAATGGTGCCAGTGTCAAGACAAGTAGGTCATAACTGGACATTTGTATGCTAATATGTTCCTAGTGTGACACCACTAGAGGGGATGCTTGATAAACAGAGGATGAGCGTTAATTGGCTTGTTAATAACTTTGCTAACTTGCCAAATTATACAAAAGACAAGGATTTATAGTGCTTCACATGTGCATACATAATAAGGTTTATTAGGAGTTACCTTATGCTAGATAGGACAAGCCATGAGATAATGTTGATGTACCTCTCTTTGCTCAAGGATTTTGATGAAGCTAGTTAGTACAATTAGGAATTAATAGTGTTGTCACACTCTTATAAAGAGATATGTAATGCCATTAAGTACAAGGAGATTAACATCATTAATTGCTTGACAGTTTTACATATATAGGCATATGATTGATTCCTAATACTAGCTCCATAAAGACCCTTGCATCTTGATTAAGCCTTGGAGCTTTACCTTGTCAGGCTAGCGTTAGGCTTTAGGCATGGATTACAAATTTTTATGGATTGACTATTGTGGGTTTAGTATAAGTGCACTCACTATCATCACAAGTGGAAGTGCATCTTATAACATCCTTATCCAAGCAAGCAAGCAAGCTTGACGCTAACATAGGGTTCTATTGGATCAGATGAAAGATGATGAGGTTTGTTACTTTACACTGATATTTTTGTACTTGACCATTACTATAGATGTAATGCTTATTTGATTATGAATTGTTATCATGTAAATTATTTAGCACTCATATGTTTTATCGAGTATATGCTAGTTGATTTTAGACTATTGCTTGGCGTCGCCCAATATCTAGCATGCATCAGTCCCTATAATCTGCTTCCACATTATCAAGTGGCACTAGGCTAATCATGTGCTCTGTTAGTTTAGTAGAAAGCAACATATCCCACACTAGTCATTCAATTTAAGATGTTATTATACCTTACAACTTAAGGGAAATTTTGAGAAGGACTAGTGGCAAGAGCACCTTAATTTCATTGAAGCATGGAATAAATGGCATAACGTTATGGCCTAGACCTATATGGAGGCAAGTCTTATGGATCACACTTTAGATCACATACAATAGTATTGAAGATGTACACAATGGTGGATCCTACCCGCAAGTAGTTCTTAAGACTTCATGGTAAAGTTTTAAAGACTTGTCATTATTATGTTTCTTCCTCTTCTATATAAATGTATATATTATCTGAACATTTATTTGACAATTTCTTCCTTAGGCTAATTTGGCAAAGGATTTGAGTAGACTTAATGTGAATGACCATCATCCAATCTAGTAGAGGATGAATAAGGATTATAGGGCATGCTGCATGTCCTTGGTGAAAAATGAGACATGATTGTCTATAATCTAACTCTATTAGCACCTTATCTACTAAGGCCACTAGAGTTAAAAGGCAACCTAAGAAAAAGTGGTCATGGCTTTATGCTTGCAGGGGAGCCATTAGTGGATGATGCAAGTGAAAATGATGATGGCATTAATGTTGATACATCATCCATGATAGCTAGAGGTATGACACCCTTTTCCAACTCCTTGGCTCTAATGTAAGTAAACTTCAAAGGTACTGGTCCTTCTTTATTTGTATCGACAACATATTATCACTACCGTAATCTCCCTATGTCACTCTTGAGTCATCATTTTTTAACCAAAGTTGTTTCACATGCCATATGGCATCTTACTTATGGAACTATTTAATGCTCTGTTTGCATTTAGTACCACGTATACTAGTGCATTTTTTAATCATGGAAGATCATTGCACCAATAACAACAAGGATTCTTTACTTCATATCAGCCAATTCTTCCTATTTATTGCCTTCAATAGAGTTTGAATTCTCCAACGACTAACAATGACAACTAGATAAAGCAAGGAGAATAAGAAGAAAAAAAGCCTTATTGTAGCATTAGAATCCATTATTTCAATCAATAAATATTCCTTTCTTTTACAAGAAGAATTTGTAAGCAATGTGCTCTTTTCTTAATTACACTATTTTTTTCTCCTTATAAAATTGCTTTCATGCATCAAATACAAATTGCACTTGATTTATTTCTCTTAGAGCTACAACTATAAGTGAAAGATGTTAACTTTTTAGTGAAATTGTTGTTCTTGAGAGATGCTTGTGCCTTTGTGTGTAAACAGCTGTGGCTGTGAATAATGGTAGATGTTGGTAGGAAGTGAGCATAAATATTTAATACCTTGCCTAATATAGATATTAAATGTCACATCCAAATCATATGAAGCGAGGCCAATCCACCCATTAGATGATAAGTCATATTTTGACCAATTTTCTAAGTGTTTTTCCTATAAATTATCAATGTTTTTTTAATTAGTTTTAGTTTTAATTTCATCTAAAATTGCTTATTTTTAGAATTATTTATGAAAGGATAGAATTAGAGCTTAATTAGGCTTTTGTCCTAAATTAAGGACTAACTTGCAAAATTTGTATACGATTGGATTTTACTTCAATTTCATTTAGTGTTATGGCCAAATTGTGAATAATAAAAGCCATAGCATTATTTTGTGATTAAATTTTGATTTGTGTATTTAAATGTTGTTTAAATTGATTTTTATCTTATATTCTTGTTTTACATTTGTTTTGTAGGATTTAGTTTATAGGAATTTAAAAAAAGCAAGGTTAAAGAAGTAAAAAAAAAAAAGCAAAGTTAAAGAGTCAAAGAGTAAAAATACAAAGTTTTAGATAATTATATTCATTAGTCACAATGAGCTATTTCCTGGTCGCGATGAGTTTGTGGAAGAGCATTGTTATATTACTCTAGACATCGTGACAAAGTGGCTATCTTCTTCAATATGTCATCTTGTTCATTGTGATGGACTCCTAACTAATCATTAGGAATGATAGCAACCTAAACTTTTTTAAGCACAATTTTTCATATTTTAATTTCATTTTTAGATTTCTAAGACATTTTAGAAAGAGAAAGGGTCATTTTCTAGAGAGAGAAAGTGAACGATCTTGAATTGTGAAGCAATTCAAGATTAGTATGGGAGATCCATGGATTATTATTGTATATTTTCTTGATCTTTATAATATTATTATTCTTATTTCTCTTCTTTTCATTTTAGTTTATATCTTACTTTTTTTTTATGATTAAGTACAAATTTATTTTGGTTGACATATCATAATTCTTCTATGATGATGGTTTAGATGAGCTATTTGTAATTTTGATCTTTGATTGCAATTTAATTAGTAAATTCTCAAGATCTAAATTCCCAATCACTATCTATGGTGTAGGATGATTATAATAATGAAATTAACCAATTAATTATGATTATATATTTTAATAATTCATTTAGACTAATAGGTTAAGTGAATTAATCACTACACACACTATAGTTATCCTTAATTAGAATGTTAGGTGTTTAATGAAAAGGGCAAAAGGTATGTTTATGGCAATGCATTAGAGATAGGTTAACCCACAAATATAGCCTAAAAAAGTTGTAGGGGAAGCACTTATGATAATGCTAACTCGATAAGTCAACTTGGTGCGTAAAGAATATCACCCTAACCAAAGTTAGTCATAGTCTAGGTTGCTAGAGAAATGCATTCGAATGAGCTACCATCTAATTGTCCAAAGGTCCAAATTCATATTCACTTAGGAGTTAGTGAGGTTTTACAAGTTCCTAAGGAGTGTGCAAGTTCTATCTACTTCCTAGGTAGGTTGATGTGTCTGAAAGGAGGATTAATGTTAGAGGATTGCCAACTAAATAAGTTAACATAATAAGAAGTCAAGTACCTTAGTAAATTAGAATATATCTAACTTTGGGTCTTTGTTTTATTTGTTGATTCTTTCTATTAGGCTGACCTAGGTTAGATTAGATACTACTTTTCTTCACTTTCGATATCTAATGATTGGATTAGCTGAGCCACTAGAATCACTAACATCTACTTTAAGATAGACTTTCTTCGTGAGCTCCTAATTATTGTGTAAGGAAATACTTTTTTTGTGAGATTCGACCTCAAATATTCAAATATACTACCTTGGGCAATTAATGCACTTGCTAAGTGGTGATGAGAGAATTGTGCAAGTAGGTTATTCCTAGCTTAAAAACTTATAATAACTTTAAGACATGGTTCACAATCCATACCCACCATTGGATGCATTGAGGGAGGAGATAAAGTCACATTACATGTTTAAAGGAGCAAAATTCCAAGTAAAAAATTAGAATGCATGCATCTTGCTTGAGCCATCATTTTGAAAATTAAAACCCACCTCCTTCCATTTTCCTACCATGGTTCATACTCCACCCTTCTTTCCATTCCCCAACCCTTGCTGTTGTTGCCCCTTTAAGTCACTCACCATCATCATTACCGGTAAAAAAGTTGTCGTTGTGCATCTTACTCAAGCCTTCTTCTAAAAAATCAAAACCTACCTCCTTCCATCTTTCTTCCATGGCATCTTGCTTGAGCCCTCTTCTCATAACCACCTATCATCATTGTTGCCACTATGAAAGTTATCATTGTCCAAAAAGATTATGTTTTATTTTTTTAAGTTTTCCTTTAAATGCTTTTGCTAATTCTTACTCTAATTAAAGGATTGTGCTCCAATCTAATTCTAGCTTCGTAATTTTTTTTCTTGTTACATATTAAAGAAAGCTCTAAAGGTTGAAGGAGACCATAATTACTATGGAGATCAAGATTATGATTTAGATGGCTATTACAATAAACATCAAGCAAAGTCTTAAAGCATTGTATTTTTATAGCTAATGATTGGTGCTATAAAGATTAAAGATGTTAAAGATTGCATTTGATCGCTAAGTGAATTGTTGATTGATTATCGTTCTTTTACTCATGGTGTTAACTACTAAATATGTTGAAGTATAGGATTTTTGGATGTTGAAGGATCTCTTTTTGTTGTTAAGAGGTGAGAAATGATGTCTTTATTTGTCTTTGTTTCTTTGGTAAATGCTACTAAAATCATTCAAATAGACTTATATGATTGTGGTTTTTGCTAGTCAATGAAACATACTAATTGCAATTATGTGACTTTAAGATAGTTTCAAATCTTAACTTAGTTGTAGCAAGTATATGAACATAATGTTGCGTTTAGAATACTATTTAATATTATAATGTTGTTGTCAACGCTAAATATGAAATTATAAAAACCATGTAAAGCAAAGTTCTTAACCTTCTTGTTGCTAACTTGATATTCTGTTATTTCTTATGCATTCATGCTTAATGTTGATCTAAAAATTTGATATGATTCCCATCTTTGAGCTTGTAAAATAAAATATATTGATTTATATTAACTTTAAATTAGCATTAACACCTATTTAATGTTTGAATTCCTTACTTTTGCAATGGCTCTTTCGCTCACTAATTATTCATTTATGTCTGCTTTCAAAGAAAGGGATTTGTCGCTATAGCAACTATTGAAGTTACCATTCTAGAAGTGTTCTAAGCTTTTCTTATTCATTTCTATCTACAATGATAGGTATTTGCCATTCAAATAGAAAAAGCACCCATCAAAAGTTCACATTCACAATGTTCCTTATCATACAAGACGAAAAAGCAAACTTCTTATACATTAAACATGTACATCCAAACAATTAGTACTAAGATTGATTTAGTATTGACCAAATAAAAGCATTATCTTCACTCTTATTAAGTATTATTATTAGTTTAAGAAACAATAAGGGATTAAGACTAGAATTATTCTTACCATTACTTTGACTATTACTAATATCAATCTTCTTGTTGGAATTAGTACATATAATAGGTAGAAAATAAAGTATTAGTATGATTTTGTGACACATGCTTATGTCACTCGCCACTTATTCATTTCTTATTTTTGAGTCATTTGAATGAAAGTGGGGAGAAGAAATTGAAGCAACATCTCATTGCATGGTTAAGCCTTCTTATAATAGCCACTTACCTTTATTAGATTATATTAAATAAATAAATAAATGAAATGAAATCTTAATAGGAATTGCATTGATGGCTAACACCCTACTAATTTCATCTTCTTCTTTCTCTTCCCTTAGTAGTCGAACCATGAGAATGAGAAAGAGACTTGGACATCTTTTTGAAGAGGAAAATTAAAAGAAGAATTTGGGGTAAATTGTTCCTTCTATCTCATGGATATCTCCTACTTGTCTTCTTCTTCACTTCAATCACTTCTTCCTCTACATACACAGCTAAAGCTAAGAGTGAGAGAGAAGGAGTTGAGAGAGAAGAGGAGAAAATCTCTTGCATGTAGCCCTTCCTTATTCAAGAATATTAGGAAATTCCAAGTAATGACTCTTATACCATAATACTCCACTTTAGTTAGTCAATTTTGCTCAAACAAATTTTACACCATGTTCTCCTTTAAGGTCGAGACAAGTAAAGAGAGGGAAGGAAGGAATTAAGCTAAGGAAGAAGAAGCTCCCAAGTTAATTAATTTGTTAAACTTTACTTTAGGAAAATCTTAAGAGGCTTAGCTTATGGTAAATTGTATTAACCAAGTTTGTAAAATTATTGTGGCTAAATTGATGTTGGATAGTTAGCTTAGAGATGTGAATTGTGTTGTAAGAAGCTACATGGTGTTATGGCTGAATTGATATTAGAAAGATGAATTTTATTGTTATGGTAATTTGTAATTAATTAAGGATAGTGTAAAAGAGGTTAAAGTGGCTATCAACACCAAAAGATTGGATCATAAGGTTAGTAAGGTAATAAATTAAAACTAATGTAGAATTAAGAAGAAAATTGTTAGCTGAACTTGAATTATGTTTGTAAAACTTCTTGGATGACCTAGTGGTTAAGGAAGACACACTTTTGGTAACTTACAAAGAAGAGGAAGCAAGCAACAAGAGTAGAAGGTAGTTAGTATTCCCATTCTTGTTGTATTTGCTTTTAAATTGATTTAGATTGATGAATTTCTTGTTATGTGTGAATTTGGCTACGTGTATGTATGATTATGTATGACCTTAGAGCCACAAAGTGCTTAGTCTCATCAAATAAGGAAGTTGACTCACATAGGACTCCTTTCTAGTTGTTAGTTGTCAAATGAGTTTATGCAACTACAAGTATGAGATTGTGGTTTAGGTATAATAAATTTTTGCATTGATTTATATTCATTAAAAATATTTTTGGAATACTATAATGCTTACTAAGATTATTATCTCACCATTCTATTAACAAAACTTTTTTAGGTGAAAGCTCTAATAAAGGTAAAGAGATGCAAGTTATTGATTAGATAGTTTGGAGTTGTCTAGTTACTATTATATATATATATATATATATATACATATGATAGAATTATGTATATTAGGGACCCTTGTATGCAAATATGTAGTAGCTACTTGTTAAACTTGCTTTGTAAATAGAGGTTGTATCATGTGTGGTTTGGAATGATTATTCGATATAAATGACTATTTTGTAAATTAGTATGTTAGTAAAATAGTATGCATTTCCTATTCATTTTGGAATTTTTGTAGCATCTATATAAGATCTTGAAGCTATGATATGCCAAGTTTCTTAATGTCTCAATAAGGATTTTAGGCTAAGGAGACCAAAAATAGTGTATATTTGCTTGGATAAACTGTGACAGGGTAGCATATAAAAAGTATAGTTGTTAACTTAGTAAACCATCTCTTAAATTCAAAATTTTGGGTAGCGAGCTAAAAGATATGCGTGAGGACTAGCATGTTAAATTTTATATTTTTCTGAATTGGTTAGGTTGTCTAACTAAGCCCCAAAGAGTGCTTATATGGATTGTAGGGCAAAACTTGCTTGTTTTGCAAATTTGAAACCATTTCATTTTACCTTGAAATTGTTATGGTGGTTTACTAACATATAGAAGTTGTTACATGTCAACTTTCATGATTTTTGGAATTTTGTACACAATTCTATATGTATCTAAAAAACAAGGCATACTTTGAAACCTTAAGGTGGCAAAAAGTAATGAAGCCATAAACTTAGAACTAGGATTGCAGCTCAATTTGTTTCTAAATTCACCTTCAAGGTGAGACAGAATGGAGCAGTGCCACAACTTTGGGAAGCAAGGCCATGATGCTAGACCTTAAGCCATGAAAAATTTTTATGTCACCCCATCTTTTTAGCCTAGTTGAATTTAGGGTTTTGTAAGCTTATTTCTTACATGTTTAAAAAGGTATAATAGTTTTAATTGGGCCATTTTCCATCACTTTTGACACAAGTGTGCTAAAGTCCATGACACCTCGCATGCATCTTTGATTGAAATGAACATAGGACCAAATAATTAAGATTAATACCTTAACTCATTTGAGATATCTTTAAAGTGTAAACATGATTAACCATAAATAGTATTAAGTACAAGTGATTTCAACCTTGTTAATTAACTCTAATAACTAATTAATGAGGATTACTTTACTAAGCATTAAGAACCTTTGTTGTAGAGATCTAATCTTTACTAAATACACATCCAAACTTAGAGGGAATCTCTGATAGAGGAATGATCTCCTTTCAACTGATGTAGTCTCCTTGTAGCTTAGAGGGAAAAGAGGTGCCAAATGAGAGAAAAATCTAAGAGGGAAAAAACATAAAGAAAAGAGAAGCAAGGTTGAAATCTTCACCTAAGTATTGCCTTAGAAGGGAAGAACCTTAAACGCAACGTTTTTGTTAATGGCTTTGCTTTCATTGCAGCCTTTGGTTTCATCAACAACAATAGCTTCAAGCTGCCTTTGGCGTCATCCCTATTGTTTAAGTGATCAATGTTTCCATTAATGCCACATCGCCATTCACTTAAATGACACACAGCATTTTGTCCAACTTTGGAGTGCAGTGTTTTTTGTCACTTTAAATGTGCAATGTGGCTCCACCTCCCTCCTCAATGTGTCCAACAATTGGATTGGCTATACTTCAAAGACAATTCACATATCCTCACTTCAGAGGATTTAGAGGTATTAAATATCACTTCATTTCTAACCCCATATTAATTTTCCCGTTTTGTGAATTGCTACTAAGGTCAAGGTCATTTTTGTGCTCATTAGATTTTATAATTTAAGATTCTTATGGGACTAAACAAATATAACTAAATGACTGAGAGGTGTAAAAATATCATTTATTGCAGTCTTGATGGGTTCAAACAAATAGAACTAAATGTTCATTTTTAGTGTGAAGTATTTATTCAAATGCCACACTTTTCCTAATGATTAGGAAAATATAAATTAAATCTACATGGAAGAAAAGGATATTGCACAAGTTATAAAGCGGGGCCAATCTTCGGACTCTAAGCTCTTGGTAAAGTCCCCCCTTTACAATTACACAAATGTCACTCTCTCTGAGCAAATGAGGGTTCATTTTTTAATTTGCCTTGCAACTGTATTTATGGAAGTAACTAAAACAATTGTAAGTATTTAATTTGAATCTTATTTATGTGTTATAGTTTTCCCGTTTTTCAAGTAATTAGAAGAAGAGTTGAGCTTCGGTTATGGGTTTAAATTCCAATGCAACTTTAAACACTATTAAATAGTGCTCGTGATAATCACCTCTCACATATGAAATTACCAACTTCCTAACAAAATCGAAAAAAAAAAACCAATCTGAAAGCAAACCACTAAACCATGTTTAATTATAGTAAGGAACTTTATAAGATTTAGGCTCGGCACTTGCCGATTTTATTTGTAAATATTGAAAAAAAAGGAGGTTTTTTAAAACTTTTTAATTAATAACATAATTTTTAAAAAGAATTCAAAATTTAAATTGAATTTCAACTTTTGACATTTTCATTAAAAAAATAAAAATTAATTTAGCAACAAGTATTTTTTCCTGGTTACGAAGCATGTTTTCTATATTGGAAAGTAAACACTGGTGAAAAGTGGAGAAAAGAAAAGGACTAATTATCAAACAAAGCATCAAGTTCTCCCCAATTTAAACGATTGACATAAATGTTTTTCTTTTGGGTACTTCATAAAGAAGTATTAACTAATATTAAAATTAGTGGCGAAAAAATATTATTAATTGTTCCCCCAATAAAATAAAATAAAAACTTCTGCTCTAGTAGATTTTACAGGCACACACGAAGGCAAAACTGGAATTTCTCCTAAAACGAAGGGAACGTGTTCTCTCTGGTAGTGGCAAAGGAATTTGAAGACGCGGTGGGAAGAGAAACCAAAATACAAAACTACCCCTCGACTCGACACGGGTGCTCGTAAAGCAACTTCAAGGATAATTTTGGGTTTTCACTTCTCCATTACGCAGCTGTGAACGCAGGACGGCAAGCTCCTTATGCGTCCATTTGTAGCCAACCGTTTCGTCTGCAGTTTCGCTTTATGAATTCCATTTTCAGCAATTCAGAGGCATTTCCAAGAAGCTCAGAAATAGCCACAGTATCAGCAATTAGAGGAAGTTCATATTTTCTCGAGAAACAAACACTAGGCTCGACGTTGTTCTTCTTTTCTACCTACCCATGTCTGGACCATTAGAAACCATCATGGAGTCGAGGGAGGAGTTCATGGTTTCCCCAGTCGGTGATAGCAAGCCAACTCTAAGAACCGCTCACTTTCTTAAACCCTCTGTAACCTTCAATGATGGACCAATTTCTCAAATTCCTTCATCTTCTATGTCTTTACCCCCTACCTTTGAACCCAAGAAGTGGCCTTTCGCAGTAAAGTTCAGTGGATGGCCATCCCCACCCAAGAAATGGATTCAGTGGGTGGATTCCCTGCATTCTACCTGCGAATCAGTGTGGAGAAAAGGGGGTATCTATGAAGCAATCATGGGCACCAAGTGTCACTTGTTGAAAAACGAAGATTTGGTATTTGGGATTGCGGAGAGATGGTGTTCTAAGACAAACACATTTGTGTTTCCTTGGGCTGAAGCAACAATTACCTTGGAGGATATGATGTTTTTCGGAGGTTATCCTGTTTTGGGTGATTCTGTTTTCAGGCCTCTCGAGACCCAGGAATTGAAAGAGATAGAAGAAAAATTGATTCTAGCTCGGAGGGAAACTTCGAGAGGCAAGAGTAATAACGCTTCCATACGTATGTGGATGAGTATTTTTATGAACAGTGGGAGGGAAATTGAGCATGAGGCATTTCTAACAGCTTGGCTTTCGATGTTTGTATTTCCTGAGAAATACTTCTTAGTAAGGAAGCTTGTGTTCCCAATCGCGATTCGTCTCGCTAGAGGGAGTGCTATAGCTTTAGCACCTGCAGTTCTGGCTAGCATTTACAAGGATTTGAGTCTATTGAAGCAAACCATTGTTGATTTGACCAAAAGTCTAGCTGATGGTGATAAAAAGCGCTTACAACTTGTTCTTCAGTCACCACTTTACTTGGTTCAAATTTGGGTGTGGGAGAGAATTGATGTTTTGCAACCAAAGCCTAAGTTGATAAACTATGGCGACACAGTATTGGGCAAGTGGCACAAAGTTAAGGCTTTGGAAATTGACAACGTGAGGTCAGTTCTAGACTCCGCAATGGAAGAATTTATATGGCGTCCGTATGCTAGATTTGGAGGAAAGAGCAAAAGGTTTTATGCAGAAAAATCAATGTGTGTACCACTTGATCATACTTTGGATAAAGAAATAGAGTCTTTTATTATATGCTTGAGAGTTTCTGAGCTAGTTGGACTTGACTGTATAAAACAGTACCTCCCACATAGAGTAGCTATGCAATTTGGGATGGATCAAGACATTCCGGTTTGTGTGACTCGAATCAATGAGACTCCTGAAATTGCCTGGGCCAATTACAATAGACCAATAATGGATAGCAATGTGTACATTCCATCTCGGTTTTTTGAGGCAGATGTTACCACTCGTTATGCAGAGTGGTGGAAGAAATCAGTATTGGGTCATCAAGACCCAGTTAAGAATATTGTGCAAGGAAAGAGGAGTCCAAGATCATCAAAGAAGAGGGGTAATGATGCTGATGTTCCACCTGGGTTTTCTCCCAAATGTAGCAAGGGACCACTGAGAATTAATGGTCATAGAAGTTTTGGGAATGATGAAACCGATCAAAATGGTGTTCTTCCATCACCAGTTGCAGCTGATAAAACTGGTGTTTCAATGGCAAATAGACTTGAAAAGTTGCCAAAGAGTGAGAATGTGAATGTGGTTAGAGGACTAAAGAGAGCCAAGGAAGATGCCAAAGGTGATGATATGAATTCTTTTGCTTCTACTGCTGATTCTGGAACCATGAGAAAGATGGACCTACGGATGAAGTCCCTTCCGAAAGTTAAAAGTGAAACTTCAACGGGAGATTTAGAAGAAGCTACGGACGACGCATATGGGGTCCAAGAATCAAATCTGGCTTATAACAGGGTAAATCTATCTTGGACTGAAGGAGAAGGCACTAGCAATACAATTGAAATAAAAATAATGGATCTTGAAAATAGAATTGGCAGGCTTGAGAGAGTGCTTGATGAATTAAAGGTGCTCAGGTTAAGCCACATTTCCTAAACCTAGCCTACCAAACAGTAAAATGACCCTTTAACCCATAAACATATTGCTTGAATTGCCATCCCAGCCAAATTACATTACAGTATGACACAAAGGTTTAACAAGTGTAAATGAAACATAATACCTCAGGATTTTAGTGTGGGTATGCTTCTTGCTGATTCACCGCATTAAGTAGAAACACTTGTTAGGTGCATTGGTCCTAACAAATTTAGAATTTAGTTATATAGAGTAAAGGATCTTTGCTTGTGACTTGTCATATCTGATACGAACGGTACCAAGTACTAATTGCATCTTACCAAAAGATGAGTCTGTAATCCACGATTTATAGTACTTTTCAGTTGAATATGCTATTATAAATATTGGTCAGACAAAAGGACTCAGTGGCCTATAATATCTCCATTAATATGTGTTTGAAACTATCTGCTGTCTTGACCTCATAATAAACCTAAACTGTTTTTGGCTTTTCACAAAAAAATTAATTGACATGCAAGTCATTGGTTGCTGTTATTTTGTTGGAGCTGTGATACTCCCTTCGTTTCTCCATATAATGCCATTTCTGAATATATTTTATTGAGCTGGTTTTTCTCTTGCTTGAAGTCATGATTCACAGACCAACAGAAGTTTCAATTTTCATATTCAGAAAGTAATTTCGTTTCAATTTCTGCACTGATTTACCTGGTTCCTAATGAGTGGTGACAAAAATCTACAGCGCCCTGTAATTCTTTCCCTGTAGAAAACTGTTGTGTTGTCACAAGAAAAGTGTATGTGACTTCTTGTTTCAGTACCATTCTCTGAGTCTTCAACCCCAAGGAGGGACCGGGAGGGTCTGTATATCTAGCTATTTAATAGTGGCTAGTAAAAACCTCGTTCCACAAGCTAGTTTGGTGCATTTAAAGATGAACTCCTATTAGTTCTACATATACCTATTTTTGTCATCATAGACTTGCCTATTTCACTTGATGTTTTATAATAATTTTTATAATTTACTTTGTATGTTGATCATTATGGGTAATGCATTCCTTACCCTTTAGGTAATGTTGTTCTTGAAAGAATGCATCTAGAGGTTGAGGGAGGATGAATAGACACTTTTGCTTAAATATGAAATAACTTAAGGATTTTTAAGTAAATATGTTGAAATAGAAATATTATATGCTTAAAAAAAATTATGTCTGCAAATTGTTATCAAAGGAAATATATATTTTGAAAATCAAATAGATTTTAAAAGACATTGTTAATAAGATTTTTTAAGAAAATGCAATGACAAAAATAAAACTAAATTAAGAAAGAAAAAAATATACTGTATGTTATCTTGATTTGAATTCCTAGTTCCCTTCAACTTTAAAGAATTTTCTTCAACTCAATTCAAACTTATATTACAATAAAGATAATTTTACATGTATTTACTGCTAATATAAAGTGTAAGCTTATCTCAAATTTTACAATACTTTAGGTTTTACATAAATTCATCCAAAAAATTTTCTTTACAAAAGTTTTTTATTAAATTTGTCTTAAACTTGTTTTGCTCATACTTAAATAAGATTTATAGAATAATATAAAAGAAAAGTTAAAACTCTTATGAAGAAGGGATACAGTAAATTCACTCTTTAAACTCTTATAAGATAAATTTAACTAAAAATTAAACTAAAGAAAATAAGATTAAAAAAAAAAGAATTACAATATAATTTAGTTTTTTTTTTCTTTATTTTTGTACATGTTCAGTTGTTCTTCCTTTTTTTGTTATATAGAAGCTTCAAAAAAAAAAAAAATATATATATATATATATATGTATTAGAGAGCAGCCCTACTGATTTAGCAGAAAGATTTATATCGTAATGCTTGATTGACTATGAAGATCAGAGACTTTTGGTTACATAGACTATGCTCAAATGATTTCCGTCTTCTCCTTTTTTTTTTTTTTTTTTCCTTCTATCTAAGAAGAGAAAAGAGATCGACAAAGTTTCTTATCTTCAATAAAGATATTTAATGTACATATTAAATACTCATAAGACATATGAACCAAGATAAAACAGAACAGAATAATAATACTTGTTTTCACTTGCTTTACACACAGTTCAAACTTTCTTTGCTCTGATTTCTTATCAGTTCTCAAACATCTCCTTCATAATTTCTTCTTCAAGAGTGTTATTCTACTTGTGGTCAAAAGCATTAATCTGGGGCCGACAGAATTTTTGAATCACGGTCCAGCCATAATTGCTAACGTGGTTCATGTTCATCTCTCCGTGGTCATCTCTGCCGGGTCTTGCTTTGTTATCGTCGCTCAGATCTTTGAAACGAAGAGGACGACGGGAAGTGGTGCCGCGGTCAGACAAGCACAACGGAAAGCTTTCTGCGTTGATAGGTATTGGATGAGCAAAATCAGTCTTGATACTCTGCTTCGAAGATCTGAAGGCTAGAACAAAGGGGACTTTTTTACTTGCTATGGAACTACCCGTCAGCAAACTAAATTGGTGTGTGTGTGTATATATATATATATATATATATATATATATGAAGAGAGATTACATATATATATATATATATATATATGTATATGAGAACAGAGACACCTGAAATTATTTCGCTTAAATGGTGGGAGGGAATAGCGGATCCATAATTGAGGAAGTTGGTGCAATTATAGCTATATGTGTCTACCTGCAGATAGCACCATTCTATCATTCCAAGTCATCAGTATTAGTATGATATCTATTGAATTCAGTCACAATTTGTTTAGCATTCAAAATTGTTAAAAATAAAAATGAAAAGCAAAAAGATAATTTTATGAATAAAAAAATATTTTTATACATTTATTTAGAAATAATAAAAAATATATTATTAAATAATAATTATAAAAACATAAATATTGTATACAATTATAAAAAATAATTTTTTTCTTAAAACTAAATGAATTGTTTGAAAAATAAAAACCAAAAAAAAAATCGGTGACAATATGACCAGTTTTTTCAAAAATATAATATATGAGTGTAATCCTTTTAATAGATACAGATTTAAATGAAAAGAAAAAAGGAATTCAACAGTCCTAAATGTCTCAAAATTCTATCGTACTATATAAGAGAGGTTATGTCATTCAAGAAATTGCGATTTCAATCCATGACTATAAATATAAATATAAATATATATATATAATGAAATTAAAAAAAGAAGAACAAATAAAACACATCATATCATCTCATATCTAATAAAAGTGGATAAACGCCCAGAATCGCAACAAGTGCCAGAACGATTCATTATAGTTAACTTTAATATATAACGTAACGGGAATCCTATTTGAATGTCCATATCAATATTTGTTTAATATTATTTATATACAAGAAGATAAAAAAAATTAAAAAATTATTTTATGTTTAAAACATTAGTAAAACAATTGAAGTATTTATCTATAATTTATTTATTATTTACTAAATTTTTCTGAAATTTCAGTCCCTCAAAAGATATGGACGAGTGAAGCATAAATGGTCACAAAATATTTAAAATCTGATGTTAGTTTCTATTTTTATTCATGTTTATTTATAATTTAAAATTAATTTGATATTTATCTATAAAATTATTTATAGATTTCACCTTGCTTGCTTTTCTATTGGGAGACTTTTGATTGCTGATACAAGAAACACAAGCTATTCGAACCCTCGAAGGGATCTAGTGCAGTATAGAGTAAAGTATTATTAGTCATTTAAAGTTAATTTAGATAGTTTAGATTTTATTTTTATTAATTTTAATCATTATTTTTATTTATAACTAAAAAAATATTTTCATTATACTTTTTATTTTAAAAATAATAATTAAAAAACAAAAAAAATTTTTTAAAAAAAATCTGATCTGATAATGCACTGCACCAAATCCTACAGTTGACGAGAGATCCGAGTGAAAGCAGAAGAGCCAAAGCCATTATGGCAGAGGTGGTGGGATATCATCATATCAATGTCATACATCATTTTGAGTGATATAAATTCTCAAAAAGGTGATTAGAAGATAAAAATTTGCATTATTGCATTTTCTATAACTTTCCCAAGGTAAACAAATTTCTACTTATAAGTGTTTTTTTAAAAATTACTATAAACGTAATATCATTTGCATTATACAATTTTAAGTCTTTTTTTCCTCCATGATACCAAGTACTCAACACCTTTAACACCTAGCAAATCAATTAGAAAAAAAAAAAGTTCTAAATTTTAAATCCCATGGTGAAGAACGAGAAAGAGTGTAGTAGATCTTACCATTATCAATAAAATGATATACATACTTAGATTATTATACAATTTATTTTTATAATAATATTAATATTTTTACTGTGCATCGCATGGTACTAATATAACTAGTCTAATTAACTAGCATGGATTCTTGCAAACTTAAGAAATTCAAAAATTTTGCTGTAGATCACGGAAGAAAAAGGGAAAACAATAGCAGGTCTCACAGCAGTAGTAGAAGGAATAAAAAAAGAAAAAGAAAAAATCTAAGTGAATAATACATTGATGGACATTATGAACACTATATAAACAATAAAAATAAACAGGGTCAAATTTTTGTTGAGAGCCCCACAGCGAAAAAAGAAAGAAGAAACAGCGAGTTCTATAGTAGCAGAAAAAGGAAAAAAAAAAAAAAACAATACGAGTAAATAGTACTCTGACAGGTTATAAATAATATATAAATAATGCAAATCAACAATAAAATCCACAACTTGCAAAAAATAAAAAAAAAATACATATGGCTAAAAGTTGACTGGAACTCTTCGTAAGTGAGAAAAAATTTCAAAATGTATTATATAAAGAGCTTTTAAAATAAATAAAATTAATTATTAAATTAATTAAAATATATAAATAAAAAATATAAACAAATTAAAAAATAATTACATAATTAAAATTGTTCTTTAATTATTTTTTATGTATTTTTTATTAAAAATGAGATAAATTATGATGTATAACTTATACAATTAACACTAATCTTCTAATTAGATAATTGATAATATATAATTTAAACAATTAGCACGGATCTATTAATATTTAGGTAATTTATAATACATTTTAAATAATTAATATTTATCTTATTAATAATAAAAGTGTCACAAACTTGACTCGCACTTGTTGTGAGTTTGGCATACATCACCAATTTTTATAATAATAATAATAATAATAACAATAATATTATTATTATTATTGTTGTTGTTATTGTTATTATTATTTATTATTATGTGTACTGATTATTTATTGAAAAACAAAAATCCTAACTAAAATTCACATGGTAAGTTTTATGTACTCTCATGGATAAGTATATATAGCACACAGACTTTAATATCTTTGCAGCTATTAAAAGCTAAAAAGTTTTGAAAGATTAAATATTTTCATTGTTAGATTATTATTTTTCAAGAAATTTATCATTTGTCAAATAAATAATACACATCTTCAGACAAAAATAAAAATAAAAGGATAAAAAGTAAAGGCAATCAACCTCCGCGTAATTAATGAGCTTTTTCGTATCAACATCCCTCCTTTCTATTTCTTCAGCATCCACTTTTCAATTAGGCACTAGAAGACATTATTTCTTCACCTACACGTATCATCAACATTATCTCCATCACCATTTCCATCTCCATTTCTCACATACAACTCTCGCATATTGAACACTCAACGAGAAGTACTTCACAAGACTTGATAACGGTTTGGCCCATTTTTTCTCATCCCCTCCCATGAGATTTTTCAATCTTTTTCACTCAAAACCCGTGACATAGAAAAATCCTATTTGCCATAAACAAAAATGAAGTTCAACTCATATTCTTTATCTACTAAATACATGTGGTTTACTATTGTTCGCATTAAGGATATGCCACAATTGAAACAAAAAAGCTTAATCTCGTAAGAAGATAATGTATTGCTTAAAGAACTACTTAAAAATGTTGGGGTATAAATTATTTTTTTTGTAAGTCAAGGAAAAGGGAGAATTCTGTAACCATCAATGTACAATAATATTTTTGGCAAGGTAACCAATCTTACCTAAATTAATTCTTATTTTTTTTATACCTAGGGATCATGACAATTTTTATCAGCCTTCTTTGATAATATAGGTCTTAATAATGTCGACTAAATTATTTTGAGCCTATAAGGATATTTGACTTTTAAAGCACTCATAACACTTGCCCCAAATATGCTAGTCAAGTTATGCACTAATGGACTTAAAAGAAGCACTTGTTTAAACTTCAATCTTAAAATTTTGGACTTTAAAATTCAGATTTCAAACAGTTATGCTATCTTTGGGTAGTAGCAATTGACCACTAGTGACATGAGACACCTACAAAACTCGTCCAAGGTACTTCCTTTTTTACCAACGTTACCTGAATCATGCAAGATTCAAGAACATAACCACATAAATAGGAGACAAAAATCAATCATAAAGAACGAGAAGAACACGCATAAACAAAGAAAAAAAAGGAAAGAGAAGATAGTTAGTCAGAGAGCGTAAACCATAAGAGAACAAGTCTTCATAACCTAGCCTTCAAGACGCCACAAAAGGGACCAATCCTTTGATAAGTCCGGGTTGAATTCACTCAAGCACTCAAAGAGCAAAAGGAATCTCACAAGAACATAACATAAGTTTGAAAAAATTTCTCTTCATTCATCTAAGCAAAAGTGGCGTGAATTACATATTAAAAGAAAGGAAAATCTAATCAAATAAAAAGACTAAAATGCTCCTAATAAATGGAACCTAATTGAGGGTATTTTTGTAACATTTAAATTTGGAATTAAACCCTCCTAGTAGGCACGCAAAATAAGCTTAAAATATATTTGAAAATAACCTAATCCTAATTACCTTATTCATTAATCAAGGTGGTAGCCACAGTCACAAAATTAGGAAAGTTTTACAACCTGGAAACACATAAAGGGTGGCACCATATTTAATTAAAAATTAGGAAATAAAATAACTAAATACATTAGCCACTACACGCCTAAACCATCACATCAGAGGCACATGTCCTTTAAATGAATTAATCTCAGTCTTAGATCTATCTTCTTAGCTTGAATTTGGACCCTTAATAATGCACAACGTAATCACACCATCTCCATGCTTCTGATCTTCAAATTTGGCTAAGTGTAAGGGCTCTAACTCTTTTATCTTGTGAATTGCTCCGTTCAAGGCTTCTTTCATACATTTAGCTCTCAATCATGTCAGCAAACCTCCTAAGCCTTGCAATGAATCCTGAATCCTCCAAGTTGATTGCTCACTTTGCCAATCACATTCAAATTCCTTAGGATCACCATCATGCTCTCCAAGCTTATCTCCATCAACTAGTTTTTTCATCTACAAGGTATTACTACCTTGGCATAGCAAGTGTACTTGTCATTTAAGTAATAGAAAATGAATGTTCACTCTAAGCATCATATCCCACAAGGAGTTAGGGAATGAAGTGAAGTCTTATTGGTTTATAGGAAAGAAAATTGAATACAAATAAACCCTAATTATATATATTATAGCTAGTATCACAATTACTTAATTGCTAACATCCAAAAATGTGTTTTTGAAGAATTAAGAAAACAAATTAAAATAAAAAGACTCAAGACCCTGACAAGGAAAAGACTCAAAAGATTATACTTATATATTGTGATGGATATGGAAATTACATCCTTATTCACTATTAATGTTTAGTAATTACATGCTAGCAAAGTTCCTAGAATGGCTAAATGTGTCTCTTAATTATCAACCCATCTTACTTAATAAATCTTTGACATACTTCACAATTACCAAAGTTTAGTTTTATTAGTAAACTTTTATAAGATTAGTGAACTTATAAACAACTAAGTGTTCGAACATGCCTTGTAATTACCTTACACAAAGCTTCCATTGCTATACTCCTTAAACACCCTATAAGCATTTTCCTAAAAATGATATGATTGCAATCTTGGAGCATCTAAGTGTAATAATGTACTTTGCAATTATATTATGTTTAAACTTAATCTTATCATTGCTATCTCATCCTAAATTTAATTCTATAACCTAGCTACATGCCTTATAATTAAGATAAAGTCATATATTATAACTAAACTCAATAATGTAGACAAGAAGGCATGAAGAATAATAATCATATGGTGCCATAATAATGTAAACATTAAAAAATCCATACAAATTATTGTTATAATAACAACAATCCATCCAAATGCCTAAGATCTTAAATTCAATCAACAAAATAGAACATACAAATAGAAAAGAAACCAGACATTAGAGTAGAGAAGATGAAAGAAGACTAAACAAAAAAAGCCTGAAATCTACAATCCTACACCTTTTCAATCAACGAAATCAACTTTAATGTCTTCAAATCTAACCTCAAATCAACTACTGGACATTTCCTTTCCATCTAGCACTCTCCTCTAGCCAAAAGCCCCCTAATGAATCACCTAGATCTGATTTATATTAATATAGATGGGAAATTTTCAATTTTTAATGCATTGCCTAGGCGATATAGTTGCATCATGTAGGCAATGAACTTCTTAGTGCTCTTTTGGTAGCTGTAGCATTGCCTAGGTGATATGACTTATAATCTAGGCAATGACTTTCAACTTTCCCTGGTTTTAGAGCTTTCATTATCTATTTCAACCCCTATTTCTTCACAAGTGTTTGCAATTAAAGCCCATATTTATTAATTATCATTAATTTCACTAAAAATTGTTTAAAATGTTTTAAAAATTAATAAAATCTAATAATTCATAATATTTGTTACACCCGAAAATGAAATTACGTGGCGTTAGAAAAATTAAAATTTTGAAAATTTTGATTTTCAAAAACAAAAACTAAAATCAATATAGAAGTAGTAGAGTCGCAACCAAAATTTTATATTTTAAAAGGAAAATTTTGGAAAAGCCTTTTTTATAAGAAAAAACAAAATGGCTGTAAACCAAATACGAGTTTGAAAGTCGATTGTGAGTAGAAAAGGTGTTAGGCACTCCACTATACCCGTTACTAAGAACAGTTATCCTAAGTTAGTTATGCAAAATTAATATAACCTCTATTCTATTTTAATTCACTTAACAAATCATATACAAAATAAGAAGGAAAAAAGTTTAAAGAAATAAAATTAAAAGCAAAAGAAGAAGGAAAGAAATTAAGAAATAAAAAGAAAGAAAAAGTTTATTTATAAGGATGAACTTGATCTAAGATAAGAGCTAAGAACCTACGTACCTTTTAATAAGGAATAAAGTGCACATAATTCAACTGAAAATTGTGTTTAATTTGTGTTTGTTTTGTTTTATTCTTCTTCTTTCTTGTTTTTTAATTTCTAATTGTTTATTATTTTGTTTTTATTTTTTTTTTGTTTTTTTATTTTTGTTGTGAAAAGAGAAAGAAAATAAGAATTACTCTTATCTTTAGCAAATAAAATAAATTTAGAATTGGTTGATGTGTTTTAATTTGCTAAAAACAAAGTTAATTTTACTTCTTTACTTTTCTCCCATTTTTAGTTTCTTCTTCTTCTTCTTCTTCTTCTTCTTCTTCTTCTTCTCTTTTTTTCATTTTTCCTTTGATTTTTGATTGATTTTTTTGTTAATGATTCTTGTTTTTATTAAATTTTGTTGATTTCGATTTTTAATTTTTTCTTTATCTTGATTTTAATTTTGTCAATTTTTTTTGGGTTTTTTTAATTTTTTTGGATATTTTTATTATTTCTTTTTCTTTCCCTTCTTCTTTTAGGATTTTTTTTTATTTTGGTTCTTGAAATGACATTTTTATTTGAGTAAATAGATTTCTCAACTATTTTTTTTAAATTTTTGTTCCCCTTTTTTTGGCTTTTTTGGTTTTTTTAATTTTATGAAAATAAAAACTTTTGTATTTTAATTAACTTTATAGTGAAAAGAGAAAAAGTAAAATTACTTTTGACTTTCACCAACAAAACAAGTTTCAATTTGCAAAAGATATAGTTCATTTTACTTCTCTAATCTTCATTTTTTTAATGATTTTTAGTGATTTTTTAATGATTTCTTCTTATTATTTAATTACTAATTTTTAATTTTTAAAATTTTTTTATTTATTTTTGAAAGCATCTTTTTTGGTATTTTTATAAAGTACACTTTAATTTTTAACTTTGCCAAATCAAAGTTGGAGGAAAAATCTATAAGTTTACAAGAAAGAATTTAACTACTTCTTTTTTTTTTAAGAAAATTAGTTTTTGTTTACAAATTTTTTTTGAAATGGGAACTTTAAAAACTTAGTTATTTAAAATTAACTTTCGAAATTGAAAAGTTTATCATTATTATTTTTTGATTCTTCCTTTTTTATTGTTTTCTTTTTTCTTGTTTTTATCTTGTTTCCTTTTTGAAAATCTTTCTTTAAAGAAAATCAATTTGATGTTGACCATTGAAGCCTAAAACTTGTTAAAATGTAAATATGAGACCTAATGGATACCAAGAAAGCTTTATTGCTATATATGATTCTTAGGTTTAGCTCTTAGTGCTTGAGGAAATAAAAAATCCCACACGATGATTCTTAAAATAATAATAATAATAATAATAATAAAAGGCTAAAAGATTCAACTGATTCACAAGCATACAGAAATCTTTGATTTGTGTGTTTTGTGCTTAGACATGATTTATTATATATTATAAACAACTTTCATCACAGGAAGGAGATAAAAAAAGTAACTACATAAAGAATCAACGAACCTTTTTTTCCCTGCTCTCTGTCTTCTTAGTCTTCAACTGAGAAGCTCTAAAATATTCTTTCCACTGATTTAATTTTCCTATCTCCACCAACTCACGCAACCATGTATAAATGCAATAAAACAAATTTGGGAGGTCAAAAATCAATCCAAAATTCAAAACCCAAAAGCATTAACGTGCACAAAATTTAAGCTCTTATTTCAACCTTAATCAATCTACTTTTCACATATCACGATAAAAATTTCCTCTGTAGGAGTTTGGATGTCTTTGAAATTACAATCCACATTTTTGGTAGAATCAGATCACTTACATGCATCTATTGAAGAGCCTCATTCAATTAATCAAAATTCATCAAGGCACAGACAAAGATAGGACATCACTTGAATCTCAAACTCCTAATTCAAGGCAAACCAAGATTTAAGCTAATCAAGGTTTCAATTTCCCAAGTACAGCATTTGCAGTTCTTAATGCCAACATAGGCAACCAAATTAAAGATGTGTACAAATTGCTATTAGCGAAACCAAATCATACCATATAAACGAATGCCTTTGATTCACAATTGCTTGTGTATTCTAATCCCATTTCTTAATCTACTTATTTAAACTTGACCCATTTATTATGCACAATCCAATCTAATCAAAATGAGTAATAGTGTCAGGATTCATTCAAGATCTAGAGCCATTCTCATCAAGTCAACACAACAAGATGCATCCCCTTATAAAATCCAAACCATGAAAGCCCATATATCTTCCCCCGTGAGACTTTCCAGTAGCCTAAACTAAAACAAATAGCAAGGACTCTCTAAATTATCCATGCCTAATTTTGTGATAGGATGTACCATGGCGAGCTTAAAACCACCACGTAGTCAACAAAGGAAAATTGACATGAGCCTCCCAAATGAATCAAATGCAAGAATAATGACAGGATTTCATCAGAACAACATAAAGAATATATGGAAGTCTCTGAGAACCTCTTTCAGGTACACACATTTAGCAAATTAATTTCAAATTCAAGCCACACAATGAGAAGTAAAATTGAAACCTACAATCTAGACAATTTTCAAAACTAAGCCACATAACAAAAGGCAGAAGCGAAACCAAAGAATCAAGGCAGCACTCATATTATTACCAATTGATGAAATCTTGTTGAGCAAATCAGTGAAGCTAAATAAAAAAGCTACCAAAACTTACATTTGTTATCGACTTCTAGTTCTAGATTGGACTTGCAGAATTACATCAAGTCCTTTGCAGAAAGGAACAATTCCCTTTTGCTGAATTACATGGGGTTTTTTTTTTTTTCAAAATCATGTAAGGAAATATCCCCTAGAAGGTTCTCCTTAGCTGGTGTGTCATTGTGCTCCTCCATCTCTCCCTTGTTCTCACTCAGCCTCTCTCCCTCAATGAACCACTTCTCGTTCTCGGTCTCTCCCTTTTAACTCTATTTTAATTTTTCTCTCTAGCTCTCCATTTTCCTAGAACTCCTTCCCTCCTCTAATCTCAAACCAAATCCCCTTTTTCGAGTCCCTTCTCTTTAATTTCTCCGGAGACCACTTCTCTCCGCATCTTCCCTCTATTTCTCTCCCTCTCTACAACTCGTTTAATCTCTTCTTCTGTTTCAAGCCCACTCGCCTCCTTTCTTCCTATATTTTTCTCCTCCCCTAGGTTCTCGCCTGCTCTTTTCTTTTTTCTATCTTCTGTCCCCCCTTCTGAATCTCATTTACATCTTTGTGATATTGCTCCGCTGCCCCAGTTATAGTGTATGTTTGGAAGTGTGGTAGAAAAGCACGTTTATATGGAAGCATCAAATTTGAGCTTTGTTTTGTTTTTTTTTTGGAATTGTGTTATTCATTGAGATTAAGGGGTCGAGAAGGGGTGGTGCTAATGGGCTTGAATGAATTGAGCTAGAGCTGGTAATTGGTTCTTTTTTTTTGGTTTTAATTAGTCTTACGTTTTTTCCTTCTTTTTCCCTTCTTTTTTTTTTTCTTTTTTCTTCTCTTTTTTTTTTTAAAGTGAGGCTAAAAGTTTTTTCTTTTTTATTTAGATATAAGGTTGATGGGCTTGGACTGATAAACAAAGCAGTTGGGCTTTAGTTTTAGGTTCTTCTCTTTTTTTTTTTCTTTTTTTCTTTTTTTTTCTTATTTCTTTTCTCTCTATTTTTATTTTGTTGTTTTTACTTATTGTTTCAGTCTATTTTTTTCTTATTGTTTGAGCTGGAGGTTTTTTGTTTATTTTGTTTTTTGGATTATGTTATTCATTGAGATTAAGGGGTCGAGAAGGGGTAGTGCTGGTGGGCTTGAATGAATTAGGCTAAAGCTGGTAACTGGTTTTTTTTTCTTTCTTTTTTAATTAGTCTTACGTTTTTCCTTCTTTTTTCTTTTCTTTTCTTTTTTTTAAATTAAGGTTAAAAGTTTTTTTTTTAGATATTGGGTTGATGGGCTTGGACTGACGAACAAAGTAATTGCGCTTTAGTTTTAGGCTTTTCTTTTCTTTTCTTTTCTTTTTCTTTTTTTCTTTTTAGTTTTTTAAATTTCTTTTTGCTCTATTTTTCCCTTTTTATTTTTACTTTTTCTATTGTTTGACTTTGTTTTATTTTATATTTTTAATTTGATTTTCATTTTTGGGTTTTCTTTTTCCTTTTTTTTTGATTGAGTTATTTGGGCTTTAGGAATTTAAGGAACAAGAAGTCTAATACTTTTTTTTGATGTAACTTTTCTTTATTTTTTTTTATTTTTGCTAATTTGATTTTATTATTATTTTTAAAGTTTGTCAGAACAAAATGCAGTGTTCACAATATTTACTACCAAAATACAAAATAATAGAAAAAATTAGAAATCCTAATAGTAGATAGTGATAAGTCTTCAAATAAGTATATAAAATTATATAAATTTAAGACTTATCAACAGTATTTCTTTTGCCTCCTTAGAAAAGGATTCATTATTCATCTATTTTTTGTTTTCCCGTTGCCCTAATGGATGGCATTTTCTTTGAGTGATTCTTGTCATCTTGTGTTCTTAGCTTATTTTATGAGGTCTAGGATGATTAAAAAGGACTTAGAGTTCTTGCAATTCAATTTCAATGTTCTTAGGTTTTTCTTGTTATTATAAGAAGGCTTGCATGGTTCTCTGAACATAAGATTTGATATAATGTCATGCACATACAAAGATCATTTATATTCTAGGCTTCAATTTCCATTTCATCCTTTTGTTATCAACGTGTTAACTTGCTTTAACTTGTTGACAAAACTAGTTCCTTCATCAATCACAATGATCATGTCATGCTATGCAAGCAAACTTGTTAAATAGTGTGAGTCACAATTTTTGCTAGCCTTTTTAGTTTAAGACCTTCTCAAGGGCAACATGAAGGTTGGTGGAATCTGTGCCTCAAATAAAGGACTTTTTCTTGATTCTATATTCACATCATGATTAAAGATGTCACTTTTTTTTAAGGTTGAGCTCCATTCTAAAAGTGGATTTCCACTAGTTTGTTTGAAAGGACTTTTTTTATGGACACTTACTTTTTATAGTAGATTAGGAATTTATAGGCATTTTCAAGGTTATTCCCTAATAAAATGATCAAGGTTTATAAGCATGTGAGTAATAAAGATCTCAAGCGAAGTGGATTGATGGTGACCGATGTTAGGTTAATCATCTTTGTCACTCTTGTGGCTCTTCTTCAAGCTCAGATGGACTTGACTCTTATATGCTATTTTCTTCTCATAGTTTGTTTATATTTGGCATTACCTGAGGTCTCTTAACCTCATTAAGTCCTAGTAGACATTTATTGTTGTCATTGGTAGCTATTTCATTATGGGGTGTATTTTAGTGATGCACTTATGAGCATTCAACAAATGTCCATGTTTAATGGGACATGCATGGGTGGTTAGCATAGGGTCTAGTTATTTTGGATGTTTCTTTTATAAGTCTAACCGTGTTCCCTTTTTTCTCCATACTCCTATTTTCCTTTCATTTTCTTTGTGCTTTTGTTTTTGTGGCTTTGTTGCTCTTGCTTATATGGGTAGAACCAAAGGAAAGGGTTAGTGGTGTAATGTGTTTAATTATGTGTGCACCCAGCAATTGCTAGGCTTATGAATATACAATAAAATTATTAATTGAGATTAACCAATTAAATTAACAAGTTTTGCTATCGCAAGTATACATGTCATTCCAAGTAATATAATGTATCACATATGAGGTTGATTTCTTGAAGAATATATATCTAAACGACAAATTTAATTAATTAATATTCTTATGTTAACTTAAGTTACATTTACCTAACCTCACTAATATCTTAGAATAAGTGTAGTCACTAAGGACCGAAAGGAAAAATGGGCTGTCACTATTCTAAATGCAACCTAGCCTCATCTGTATGCAACGTAAGACTCTCTAGCCTAAACACTTAGACACAACAATTATCAAATAATCTTAATTAAATATATCCATAAGTGTAGGGCTCAATCATAACAATGTATTGATTATGGTAGGCTAATTCCTTATGTTGTTGTTACTTGAACTCAATGTAACAATCCTATATAAACTTAAGCCTCATCTTAATCAGCTTAAGAATATGCGTGTTAAAATGTGTGAATTACTAAACTAACTATTAAGGATAACTCAAAACCAATGCATCTTATACTAGCTGCCTAAACTTTAATTCATCAAAGATGTAAAGTGCATGAAAATAGTAGTTGTAGTATTTGTAGGTTACATGTGTATAGACCATCATACACTATGTTTACGCTCCCTAACCCTTACCTATGTGATCAACTAGCATTTTCTTCTTATTAATCAACTCTTAAACTCACAAACATGATGTCTAAGTGTTAATCAATGAATTAGATGTAAGAAAATCCGTAAGAGTAATGAAAGCATATAACTACACCAATAATCAATAAATTGATGTAAAGGAAATCATCACCACCAATTGATCTATCAACATAAAAAAGGATTTAATCTTACATTGAAATTAATCAAGTACTTCAAAATACTAATAAAATGCTATAGAAAATAGAACTAAATCAAGGTAAAAAGTAAATGATACTCAATTACAAATCAAATCCACCAAAACAAATCTTAGGAATTACTTCTTTAAGATGATCCAATCCAAACTCCCCTCTTAGTGCTCTTAGATGGGGAGAAAATTAGAAAATCTACTTCAAGAAAAGTGTAAAATGAGCTTAAGGTTCCTTAATTTTGCACAAAGAAATAAATATATTAAAAAAACTCATAAATCTCAAGTTGTCACATATTCTCATCATGACGAGAATGTAATGGCATATTTTCTAGATCTAAAGTCACCCGTTGTATGACCAGTAGGTGTAAACATTTTTAAGGGGTCAGTCATCGACCACAGGCATAGTGGTCCTAATGATACCGAATTCAAAATTATACAATTGATGCATATATTCAAAAATACATAATACCAAAAATTCAATGCATTATCAATTAGCCAGAATACAAATCATATGAATGTCAAAAGTATCCAAAAAAATATTCAACATAACAAGAAAATAATATAAAACTCAAACTCCCGCTAACCAAACATATCAAGAAAACTTACAATGCCCATATTCTCAATGTGTCTTTTAAATACAATGGGCCTAAGTCCTTTGGTTAAGGGGTCAGTCAACATAGAATCTGTGTCTATATATTCAATAACCATTTCGTTATTCTTTACTAAATATCTGATAGTTTAAATATTTCAACTCTAGATATTTAAAAACACTAATAGTTTTATTATTTTTAATGTAAAATACTACAGTACTATTGTCACAGTAAATTCTTAGTGGCTGAACAATAGAATTTACAATATAAAACCCTATCATTAAATTTCTCAACCAAATAACATAAGTAGCAGCAACGTAACAACTAATAAGCTCCACTTGTATAGTGAAGGAGGTAACTAGAGTCTGTTTTCTAATTATTTTTCTACCTTAATTTTAAAAATTTTAAAATTTTCAAGAGTATCATATTTTTCTTTAATCAAATAAAGATAGTCAAATCAATAAAAATCATCAATGAAAGTGATAAAGAACATATTACCACAAATAATATGAGAAAAAAGTCCACTAATATTTGTATGAATGATTTCTAAAAGATTTGAACTTTTAGTCGCACCTTTCTTTTTACTTTTAGTGAACTTTCCTCTGATACAATCTACACAGGTCTTTAAATTGTCAAACTCTAAAAAAGATAAAATATCAATTTTAATTAACCTTTTAACTATTTCCTTAAAGATATGTCCTAAATGCTTGTGCAATGATAAAAGAAATTTTTCTTTAATTTTAGACCTAAATATTTAAATATTATGAAATATTGTCAAAAATCAAGGATAATTTATATAAATCATCCACTAAATGTCAATAACCAATAATTTGGGAGTTTAAAATTAAATTAAAATAAAAACTAAATTTATCTAAACAAGAAATAGAAATCAAATACCTCTTAAAAAAAGGTATATAAAAAAAATCTTTTAAAATAGTTTCATATCCGGTTGTCAAAACTAAAATGACATCTCCCATTAACTCCAACACTACTTTAAGATTCTTTGCTACCCTCATCTTGCTTTCTCTCGAATTTGGTCTCTTCAGGTTCTTGAATTCATCTAAATTTCTGCTTATTCTCTAGTCAAACTTTGAATTTTGTGTAATCATTCTTTTTATGCCCATTTTCCTTACACCAAAAATACCATATGTTTTTCTTAATGAGAGTTGATTTAGGACCTCTTATATCATGATGTTCACCATTGCTTGGTTTATTTGAACTTTGATTCTTATGAGGAATATTGAATTGATTTTTCTTATGTTTCCATTTACCATTACCAGAATGGGGTTTACCATGAGAAGTAAAAAGGGCTAGCTCACAAGATAAGTCACTCTTTTCTTTCTTTAATTTTTCTTCTTCAGCGACACACTTGGTAATGAGGTCCTTAATAGTCCACTTCTCACCAAAGGTATTATAAGCAGTTTTGATTTGTATAAATTTGGCAAGTAGGCAGTTCAAGGCATGTGAGACAATAAAATTCTCATTTAAGTCAATGTTATGGGTGTCGCACCCGAAAATGTGACCGCGTGGTGCCAAACCGAAATCAAAATTAAACGTTGTAGAATAGGTTCAGGAGTCGCCACCAAAATTTTATTTTGAAAAGACAAAACTTTGGAAAAAGCCTTTTTAGTTTGAAAAAATAGTCTGTGCACCAGATTTGGATTCGAGAATCGATTATGAGTGGAGAAGGTGTTAGGCACCACACTACACCCGTTACTAAGAACGGTTATCCTAAGTCAGTTGTACAAAAATAAAATAGCCTTGACACTATTTTAATTTTTCCTAACAAATTACATGCAAAATAAGAAATAATCAAATTAAAGAAAATAAAATTAAGAATGAAAAGAAGGAAAAGAAATTAAAGAAATAAGATTAAAGGTAAAATGAAAGAAAAGAAATTACAGAAATAAAAATTGAAAGAACATATTTATTTACAAAGGTGAACTTGACCTAGGATGAAAACTTAGGGCCTACGTACCCTCGGGAGGGATTAAAGTCCACGTAGTTCGAACAAAAATTATATTTGTTGGTTGGTGCTTTTTCTTTTGTTTATGTTTTGTTTTTTATCTCTTTTTTTGTTTTGTTTTTCCCTTCTTTTTTTTAATGGAGGAAAGAGAAGGAAAATAAGAATTATTTTCACCTTTAGCAAATAAAACATATTTAGAATTGGTTAATGTATTTTAATTTGCGAAGATCAAAGTTAATTTTATTTTTTTACTTTCCTTGCATTTTCAATTTTTCCCTTTTTTTTCATTCATTTTTCTCTTTTTCTTCTTTTCCCTTTTTTTAATTAATTGTTTTTGTTTTGTTTTATTATTGTTTTCTTTTTTTGTTTTGTTTTTGTTTTAATAAGTTTTTATTAATTTTTGTTTTGTTTTGTTTTTCTTTCATAGTGAAGAGAGAAAGATAATAAAAATAATTTTTATCTTTGGCAAATAAAATGAGTTCAGAATTAGTTGAAATATTTTTTTTTTGATAGAAATTAGTTGAAATGTTTTAATCTGCCAAAGATAGAATTAATTCCATTTCTTTGTCCTTTCCCATTTTTTTTCTATTTCCTTCTCCTTTTTCTTAATTATTATTATTTTTTTATTTTTCTCTTGATTTTTCACTCATTCGAATGATTTTTATTTTTTTGTTTTATTTATTTTTTTTTTGCTTTTTTTTTTTCAATAAAAAGAAAGAGATGGCACAATCAAAACATGTTAAAGATGGTTTGCATATTTTAATTTGCGAAAACTGAATTAATTTCACTCATTTGCTCTATTTTTATTTTTTTATTTTCTTTATATATTTTTTTGATTTTTAATATATTTTGATTAATTTTCTTTTGTTTTTATTTTTTATTTTTTTTTGGTTTTGTCTTTTCCATTTTTTGGATAAAGACAAAGTTTAATGACTTTTAATGAACAAAATAAAAAGGATTTTTTTCGGTGTGTTCTTATGACTTAAAATAAAATTATTTCTCTCATCTTTTTGCATTTTTAAAACTTCTCATTTGATTAGATCTTAATTTTTAATTTTTCTTGACTTTTTGTTTGTTTTAATTTTATTATTATTATTTTTTATTTCGAAACCAAATTTTGCCTAAGTAAAAGGATTTTTTTTAATATCTCTTTTGTTTTTTTTAATTTTTTTTTAAAAGAAAATCAGTTTGGTGTGGGTCGTTGAAGCCCAAAGTTTATCGGAATGTAACTTTGAAGCCCATTGAATAACAAGAAAGCTTATTGCCACACATGATCCTTAAGTTAATTCCTATGGGTCTGAGGAGATAAAGAATCTCACTCAGCTATCCTAAAATTAAAAAATAAAAATAAATTTAAAGAAACAAAATGCCATACCAACACACAATAATTGGGGATTGTGTGTGCCATGTGTACAATCAAGTGAGCATAAGATCCAAATACATTTTAGATATATAAAGAAGGACACAAAACCGATTTGACTTCATTTGGTATCTCCATCCCTTGGTTAAATTGATATGTGACCCTCGCGTGTTTTCCAGCAGCTTCCATGTGTTGCTTCTCTTAAGCATCTTACTTCAACCAATGGAGTGTCTTCTAACTCCTCTATACAGCTTCCTTTTCTCCTCACTCCACGAATTCCAGGGACCTCACACATAATAGAAACAAAGAGGCATATTAGCTTCCATGATGATAAGCTATACTCCACAACTGATTAAGCATCTCATAAAAGTTTGGACCAAACCTATTTGAACCAGATACCCAAACCAAGACATACAATTTCCTTAAGTTAAATTAACCCTTAACCAAATATCCTAGAGGAACATAAACCTGAAGGACAAGAACTAATGGATACCAAGACGTGTTCCTCCAGCCAATATATGCCTTCTAATAACCAACCCAGAACAGAAAAAAAAAAAAAAGGAATGAGAGGACAATTATAAGACCCAAAAGAGGGAATAGTAGCTATGAAATATGATCTTGTGAAGAAATTATTCCAAGTAAGGCTCTACCATGTCCAAATTCACAATCAGAAAGAAAGAAATTAATGGAACAATGAACACCGTACCCATCCCAACTGCTATCATGAATCAATGAAATGACCAGCCTTGTCAAGTCAGAACTTAATCTAGTTTCCAGTGCAGAACAACGACAGATTAATACTTCCCTATTTATGTTTCATTTTCAGTGGCAGAAATGGCATCATGGGGATACAGACTATACAAAGAAAACACGTTAGCTAGAACACCATATGATCAACATTAAAACCTGATAAAACACAGAGGATTTTCCTATCCCCTGATTAAGAATTGTATGGCTAAAGCAAAGGGATAAACCCATTATAACTTGAAGTTGCCCCACTGCACAACTAATTTAACAAGCTTCAGGAAAAATGCAGATAGCTCATGACATTATGGGACAACTAAGCAGGGCCTAGCTTGTGACACCTTGACCTCTTACTCATACCCAACGTGCCCTCTAGCCCATATGGGCGGTGCGGAACTCATAAGGGAGACACTTTTTCTACCTTATGCTTACTTTCGTTATGGCACTATGTGTGGGTAGAGCTCCACTTTGAAGTAATATGGACCGGTTGAGCTCTCTCTCGAATTCCGCTTGCCCAATTACTCTTTTGAGACTTATTTCAATCCCTACTATATGCTTAGAACTCATGGAAAGCAAAAAGGGATTGGAGACATGCATTTTCGCTAGTGGCAGATTTTGCTTCTTTTTCTGGGCTAACTTTGGAAATTCATAACTAAATACAGAAAAATCGTATCTACATGATATGGGTCATTATAGAAATCTTGAGACATCTATTTCATGCTAAAAATACTTAAAAGTCTCAATCTCTCACTCATTCTGCGTTTGACATCGAAATAGTTCACTGGTCAGAGGGGGCTTCTTTGCTGTCACAGTTTACTGATATGGACTTTGAAAATGTCTAACTAATTCCACAAAAATCCAATGCTCATAAACTATATCTCTATGGAAATATGTGGATGTTAGCTAGAGGAAAAAAATATCTCCAGATCAGTCCACCAAGCCAATTCCCCGGAAACCGATGAAACAGTACCTCGGGTCTGGTTGGGGGTCTGATTCTGGGCAGGAACTTCGAAATTGCATAACCCACTCTCTAGACCTCTAATTGAGGTGCTTCCAGTTCCTACAAGTCACTGTGACCATCTAGTTTCTGTGTATAAAATTTCGTATCCATTGGACTACGTTTGCCCCTCGGATGACATGATTTCAAAACTGACCAAATGAACAGTGATTTTCAAAATCCGAATTTCTGATGTCAACTTTGGATGCTCATAGAAAATGCTATAGACCTCTAAATGACATGAGCTCTAGCTTCCCAGAAAGCTCTAAACATAATCTAGCTACATGTCAAATCTCATAGCAAGAAGAGGTCATATGGCTATTCTATGACATCATGTGCAAAAGGCCCTTTCTTGGCCAAAAGTGTGGCTAATGGGGTCCAATCTTAAGTTTTCTACTTCTATGACTCTTTGAGCACATGAGAAAGCTTCTATAGGAGCTATCAATCATGCCTCAAGTGTCTCATAACTTAGATTGGAGAATCTCACTACCCCATGCCCACTTATGCACCCATATTTACTAGACGATCATGAGCATTTCATATCAAAATCTACTTTCTCATTCGTCATAACCCTCATTCTCATACATACATCATTCATACATGGTCTTACAACATTTATAAATGTTACATCATATACAACATTTACATCTCATAGCTCATGTACAATGTATTACAAAACTTTACACTTTTCTTCATCTCTATCCCTAGCCTCATGCTTGGTGGTGGTTGCTCCCATCCCTTATCTCACTTGGGCCACCTAGCATGGTTGGATGGTGGAGAGGGGGGATGAGATTCGGAGAATCTCAGTAGTTCAACTCTCATTCAAACATACATATATTGCATGCAACAAGTCTCATTATGCATGTATGGCATGTTAGCATATACAACATGATGAAAAACATTTAAAACATGTGAAATGGCCATGGATAACATTCATGAGTTCGCTGAGTACTTGGATCAGCCTCACCCCTTCCCTTATGGCTTTTGGATTCGCCTTCCCATACTTTTAGAGGTACTTAGACTCACCCTTGCTCTTTGGGAGTCAACCTCACTTTTGGGAGACATGGCTCAACCAACTTAGGGCTTCGGCTCATCCTCACCTTGGCTGTAGGGTTATTGGCTTTTCCATTTCCTCAAGCAAACCAAACAATCATTTAAAACATCATCTCAATCATATCATATAATCATGCTAACACACTTCTCATAGCTCATATCATTCATACACACCAGCAAGACAATGTAAACACACAATTATGCATGAGAGAAAGTGGAGAAAACTACCTTTGCTAGCTATTCTCAATTTGCTCTGACACTTGACTCCTCCCTTGTTGGTTTTCACAACAACTTCTAGATGGGAGAGTTCCTCTTGAGCCTAACCACACAAAAGCATGGAATTAATACTTTACTACTCAATTCTTAAGCTAGGGATCACTTCTAAGCAGCTCTACTGAGCTTCTCACTCTAGGTTTCTTCCTCACTCTAAGGTCCATGAACTATCCCTCTCTTTCTCAACTCATAAGAAAGGGGAAAAGCAAGAAAGAGAAGACTATCTACTTCTAATCTCTCTCAAGAATGGTTTCCCACTCTATCTCCTCTGAACCAGACTCAACCCTAACCATTTTCTACCATTTAAACCGTGAAAAGGAGGGAAAAAGGGGGAAGGCAACTTACTAAGAGGGAGCCATGAAATTCATACCTTTCTTGTGCTTTCCTCTTCTCTTCAGCTTCTCTCTCTCTCCTCCGCCCTTTTCTCTCTCCTAAGACGAGTTAGAGTCGGTTAGAAGAAGAAAGAAGAGATTTGGAAGCTTTTAAAAAGTCAAATTCTCTTTTTCTCGCTTTTCTGGACCGCTCTCGCTATAGCGAGTTAGTGCCCTCGCTACGGCAAGCTCGTGTCTGTTCCAGACCTCTGCATTCGCTATGGAGTCGCTACGGCGAGATCATGTTTGTTCCAGACCTCTGGCTTCGCTATAGCGCCGCTATGGCGAGCAACTCTTTGGTCTCTATATGGGATGCCATACTCGCTATAGCTAGGAACAATTTCGCTACGGCGAGCAACTCACTGGCTTCTATATGGAATGCCGCACTCGCTATAGCTAGGAACATACTAGCTACGGCGAGGAGGCATTCTCGCTATGGCGATTCCATATCTCGCTATGGCGAGAAGACTTAGAAAATTCTCAGCTCTTCGAAAATTTTCCAGCTTCTCTTTTCTTTTCCTCTTTTCTCATTTCTTTCTATTTTCTTTTTCTTTTCTTTTTCTTGGCTGTTACATAGCTTATTCACAAAAAATTTCTCGTCACAGTTCGAACGTGAAAACAAATCCCAACAAGCCACAAAGCTAGAGTCCATATGCAACAATTATATAACCAAATAAATTAATCAAATTCCATACCAAATTCTAAACAGAACTCTCAGATTCACAATCATACAGAAGGATAATCTCCCATCAATGCAGAGCCAAATCAGAGTATACAGAAGTAAAGAAGATTTTAAAAATCAAAACCTATTCTTTCATAGGATTAGAACGTGCAATAGGAACAATCCCATAATATATGTTTAAAAATCTTTTATATAGCAATAATATGCTCAGGAGAAACAAAATTCAAGGGAAGATAAAATGCGAAAATGTACCTCTAAGGAATCTAGAAATGATGAATCCTCCCTCAAGTTCACCCTTTGTCTCTTTCGTGTTTCTGTTTCTCGATTTTTTGGTCTCTCGTTCGCTCTCCAATCGCCTTTCTGCTCTCGCGCTCTCTCCATTTTCCCCCCAAATCTCGAAACTCTTCCCCGTTCTTTCCAATCTCTCCCGCTCTCTGTCCCCTCTTTCCCTTTTTGATCCTCTTTTGAATCTCCTTTTCTCTGTCGATCTCTCGCCTCTCGGTTTTCTTCAATTCGAAAATCCCCTCGCTCCCACTTTGTCTCTCCATTTCCTTTAGCTCTAATCGAAACCAAAATCCCCCCAGAGAACCTCATTCGCGCTGCTTCTCTTTCTCCTGCTCTCCGTCTCCGTCCCCCCTGATTTCGAGCTCCCTCTTGTTCTTTTAATTTCAGATGCTCCTCCTCTGCTTTGACGCGTCTGTCATCCTCTTTGTGTCTGGGTCCTTGCTTTGTGCCTGCGTGAGTGAGTGGTCCCCCCAGCATTGTGCTTCTCCCAGTATTGCGTGCTTGAGTGCGTCCTTCAGAAGTGTGCCAGGGAGAAAAGAAACAAGTAGGGTTTTTTTGGAGAGAGACGGGTTTGAGTGTGGGCTTGGGTTGTTGGGCTGAAAAGGGGCAACAAATTTCAGATAAAAGCCTATACTCTCTCCCTTTTTTTGTTTCTGGTCCCTCTTTTTTTTTTAATTATTATGTTTTGAGTAAGTGGGCTTCAAGACTTGGGTTCTTAGGTAGGTTGAAGGTTTGGCTTTAGAGTTTGGGTCCCATATCCTCTTCTTCTTTTTTTGGATTGCAGCAGTTTATGCCCCCTTTTTTTTTGGAGATATTTTAAGGATGTTGGGTTTTTTCCTTGGACCTCCTCTTTAAGTTTGGGCTCAATGAGCTCTTGAAAAAATAAATACCATTTTTTATACTTTTTTTTTACCCTTTTTTTTGTAAAAATTGGTTTCATTTTTTTTGGCTTTTTCATTCTTTTATATATATATATATATATATATATATTAGTATTTGATTTTTTTTATCATTTTTCTTCTTCCTTTTTTTTCTTTTTGGAAAATGTAACTTTTGATTCTTTCATTTCATTTTTTTATTTTCTTCTTCTTATTATTTTTTGTTTGGTTCTCTTTTCATTTTATTATTATTTTTTTAATACTTTCTCTCCTCTTTTTTTTAATTCTTTTTTATTGTTTTTTTAAAATATTAATTTTCTATTTTTCTCAAAATTTTCATATTTTAATGGCTATTTGATTCTTGATATTATTATTATTATTAAAGCATATTTAGACCTTCTTAATTTCTCTCAAACTTCCTGTGAATGATTCTTTCTTTTTTTTTTTGCATTTTTTTGTATTTTTTTACTAATTTGATTTTGTTATTATTTTTAGAGCTTGCCCGAATAAAATCTGGTGTTCACAATGGGTTTTCAGCTTGGTTTGGATGTGAATCAACTTTAAAATGAACTCCCTTACTCCCTCATTGTTGTCATATCTCATATCAGTCAACTTTTTCATAAGATATCCAGACTTAGCGTTATTAGATACTTGGCATCTTTCTCCCAAAACAGTAAGAAATTCTTTAGCACTTGTAGTTTCTGGCAAGCTACTAAGTAAGTGCTCAGAGATGGTCTCTTAATGGCAATCAGACTAAGTCTGTTGGATCTCTCCCATTTGGCTAAGAACTCTTTCTATTCAGTTGTACTCTTCTCATTCATTTCAAGCTTACTCTTGCGTAGTGCTAGATCAAGGTCAACAATTCCTAAAGAGAATTCTAGGTCTTGCTTCCATTTGTTATAATTTAATCCAATTAAAATCTCAATTGAAGTAGAACAATTATTCATAGAAAAGGTAATTGCAAAATTAGAATGCATTAGAATAAACAATGGCAATTTATACATAGCTTTAATTAAAATAAACTATCACAATGAGGCCAACATAATAACACATTCCCCTTTGGGCAGAATGTACAAATAAATGTCACAACCCAGATCAAAACCTCAGATGAGTTAATCAGTGGGAATACATAGGGTTCAAATATCTATCCCCATTAGGCAGATAAATATTTTATGCCAATATATTTCCCATTAACTTCATCCCAAATTAACTCCTAATTATTACATACAACAACTCCCTTTAGATAGGTTATAGTATGAGATAATTAGAAGCCTTCCTTAAATTACAAAGGAAATTTTATGCATTAATATGAATAGTTCCACTTTAGTGTTAATTATCTATAATAATTTATAAAACTCATTGCACGGGAATTACTCACATCTTGCCCAAAATTATGGTATAGTCTTTAAGGAGATGAAAAACTACACCCCTACTGTCCATGAACAAATTCTATAGCATTCCCAAAAAGGCTTCATGCAAATACAATTAAAATAGAAACATATATTTCTTAAAACAAACATATTAAGATATATATATTAGGTTGAGAGTAGACAAATATATATTATTATATATGGAGAGTGAACATCATTATAAGGTTCAAAATATAATGAATTAATTTTTCAATGCATTACCTTTCAGAAAATTATCCCAATAAATATTAAAATATATTTTATATGTTAATATTTATATAAAAATATTTATAGCAGTCAAAAAATTATAAAACATATTCCAAAAAATCACATTTAAAATATAGATTGCAATGCAAAAAACGGCATTGAAAAATTTCATCTATGAAAGCCACACTCTTTCTCACTCTCCAGAGGCACGAGTGGGCGTGCACCAGGGTGGTCTTTTCCTACCTCTAGTGGGTCAACCCAAAATCAGAAATGGGTCACACAAGACCTGCGGGTATAGCATTCGAGTTTCATGTTTTTAAGCCTTTTTTCTTGCAATTTTCTTGTGGTTTTTTTTCCTAATCCCATTCTAAACTCATCTACCTTAAAATCCCCAAATTTTATTGAGTTTTTCATGGGTTTTTCGAAGCAAGAAGGGCCCTTTTCGTCTAGATATTCGAAGCTCAAATCTGGGCAATTCTTGACGCGTTTTCTTGCAATTTTCTCGTGTTTTTGTTTATAATCTCATCCTAAATCCATTGGAACCAAAATCCCTAATTGTTATCATAGATTTGGAGGATTTCTAATGCATGAATTTCTTTTCAATATTAACCGCATGGAGAGCATGTTTGTAACATCCGATCCCTCTGTAAACATGAGAAACGCAATGTTCAGTTTCTCCAAAAACATTAGAAATGAGCCAAATATAAAAAGAAGTTCTCGAAATAAAAAGAATTGTGGCCAACTAAAATTATGATAAAATTTTAAATATTATAAAATGAGGATTTGAGGTTTGAGATGCCCAAAAACCAGAGCCAGAAGAGCTCAGAAAATTTACTGAAGAAAGTAGGGGCATTTTTATAATTTCTGAAAAATTTTGAAATCTCATAGGAGGACTTTTTAAGTGGAAAATTTAAGCTTTCTGAGGTTCTCAGAGGCCCCGAATACCATAGGAACCTCTAGAACAGTTGAAACTCCTCTGATGAGCGATTTTGGCCGTCGGTTGACTGAAACTTTGACTGAATAGTTCGGAATAGTTTCAAATCCATTTTGAGTGATTCCAAGGCAATTCTTATAAGTAAGAGCCTAAGGAATATAATGAAAAAGATGGATTTCAAAAAGGAGTTGATATGAGCCTAAAATATAAAAGCCAAGAAAATGGACTAAAATACAAAAGTAAAAAGTTGTATAAAGTGACTTTTAGCTCCTTCATATCCACGTTTCAGCAGCTCCTCACTTCCACGATTTGTTTCTGCCCCAAAAACAAAGAAGAAAGCCAGCTCTCTTGGGCGCACAAGGAGAGGAGATTTTGAAGAGAGAAAAAGTAAGAAAAAGGTAAGAAAAGTGTGAAATTTTATGCTCTTCCCTTAAGTAAACTTGTTCCTCTCATTCTCCTCTTCATTTCTATGGTTTCATTGATGGATTTGGTGATGTTTTGAGTCTAGTCCAGAGGAGGAATAACAAAATTTGAAGGAGAGGAACTTACCACTTAGAAGAGTACTTGAGAAAAGCTAAGAAATCAAGGTAAGTTATTGTCTTTCATACTTCTTCTTCTCTTCTCCTCCTTGTGATAATTTTGTCCCATATAGACCCCAATCAGGAGATGAATTCTGGTCCTAGCAAGGGAGATTCATAGATTTTGGAGTGTGAGAAGCAAGTAGGTGCAAAGAAATCAAAGACAGAAGCATGAAAACACAAGATAGAAAAGTGAGAGATTCATGGAGACATTGTGAAATCTGTTTTGATCCACGAATTCCCTAGCTTAGAAGAGTATTTTCTTGAGTTCCTAAGATCCCTAGAGACCTCCCCACACACCTCTTCCATCAAGAAAACAAAGCAAACCCATTACTTCCTTTTTTCATGTGTCATTTCGGCCTAGGGCAGAACTATAGGTTAGAGATAGTTTTAATTTGTTCTAAGCTTAGTTTTGAGTCATATATGATGGAAGAGGATGAGAGGAAGCCTTAGAAAAAATTTAGAACTCATAGAAAGTGATTTGGTGCCTTAGGTTCCATATTATGACCTAAAGAAGCAACATGGTGCTAGACCTTTTGTTTTAATGATGTGATAACTCCAAAAGGTTTAAAAGGAGTCAAGAATCATATTTGAAATGAAAGAATGAGGCCTAGAGGTCCCTTGAGGGGTGTGCTTCATTAGATGCCTTTATAGACTATAATGGAGCTTATAGAGCTAATTAGTATTTAAGCAAGTTGCATAGCCTTAGAATGTATTTCGTAAATCTAATTGGCTCCCATAAATTGTATCTAGGCTAAGAGAAACCATCTCTACCAATTTATGGGTATGTGGCCAAAAGAGGAGACTTGAATCCTAAAGGAAAAGTGTGTGGTTGTGTGCAAAATAACTCTCTCCACCTTCTCTCATACATAGATGTGTGTTTAGCTTGTTTTAGAATGTGTGTATGTGTATTTTCAAGCTAAGAAAGGTATGCTAGCATGCCTTTATATGTCATGATCCTTGATGCCATGTTATGTTTTAAATGAATCTATGATATTTGTATGAATTTGCTTGAGTGTGGAAAGGCCAAGAACTCTTCCCTTTGGTGAGGATGGGCTAAGAATCCTTAAGTTTGGTTGATGCAAAGCAAAGAGTCTTCCAAAAGCAAAGTGAGCTTCCAAGAGTATGGTTGAGTCCAAAGCTCTTAAAGAATAGGTGAGGCAAGTCCAAAATCCATGAGGAGAAGGGTGAGGCCAATCCAAATACTTGGGGAACTCTTGAATGTCATGTATGATTGATTCACATGCCAAGGTTGCTTTGAAAATGTCCATGACTTTCATTTTTCTATACATGCATTTGAAAAGCTTGCTTTGCACATATTATGTGTGATTGAATGGAAGATGAGCTATTAGGATTCTTTGAATCTCATCACTCCCTTTCCAATGATCTAACATGCTGGGTGGACCAAGCAATTACAGTGAAGGGAGCCAACAATGATGAGGAAGAGAGATTGACAACCTTGTGTCTTGTTTTGTTTATTTTGGAACCATAATGATGGTTCATCATATATATGAGGTTGTATATATACTATGAACATTGAGACATGTGTAAATACACTATTATGTGATGTTTAGATGTATGATTATGATATATGACTATCAGCCCATGTTTTGAGTATGTAAGGCTATAGAATGAGAATTTAAAGCTTGATGAATATGTATATAAGTGAGGTTTGGGCCTATTTGGGTAGCTCACACAAGTCTTAAATATGCTTTTAGACTTTCCCAAAAGGTGCCAATACCAAGGGAAGACCATTTGGCAAGTTTGGTACCTCATATGGAGCCAAAATTGACCATTACGGAACCCTATATCACTTTTTAGCCAAATGAGTTAGTCTTGATCTGAGATTTGGCATGCAATTAGATCTCATTGAGAGCTTTCTGGGAAACCAAAGATCATAATTTTTAGAGGTCTACAGAATATTTGATGATTTTTTGAAATTGACAAATTTTATGGATTTGGTCTACTGCACTATTCAATTGGTCTGAAATTATTTTTTGTCACACAAGGCTCAAATGATGTCCAATTGCCACAAAATTTTATACACAAAAACTAGACATTCACAGTGACTCATAACAATTATAATCACCTCATTTGGAGGTCTAGAGAAGGAGATATGAATTTTTGAAGTTTCTGTCCAGTATTAGTAATCTTGCCCGACCAGAGGTATTGTTCCACCAAATTCTAAGGTCTGGGCTTAATGAACTAATCTAGAGATATTTTTTCTCTCTAGTTAACATCTACATCTTTCCATATTGGTATCATTTACATGAATTAGATTTTTTTGAAATTAATTGGACATTTTTAAAGTTTTTTGCAGAATTTTGTGACAGTTCCAGAATTCAGTCTGACCTTTGGACCATTTTGGATGTCAAACGCCTTCTATAATGAATGTTATGGTCTAGGCATATTTTTATTGTGAATTAGACATCCATAGCTTCCTAGAATGACTAATATTGCATGATTTTTATTTTTTTATATTTAATTATGATTTTTCAAAATTTGGTCAAAAAGTAGAGCAATTCTGGCCAAGAATGAACCTCCATTTTCCATGCTCCATTTTGGTTCCTATGAATTGTGGGCATGATTTTGTGATGCAAATGAGTTGTATTAATGTAATTAAATATGGGAAAGTATAGCGTGTGCCCATATGGCCCACGGACCTCCAAAAGAAAAAATTTATACATAGGAGTAAGTAAGCAAGGATTGCCTTATTTTAATGCCATCTTCTCTTATTCTTGTGTAATTCATAGCATAAGATTTAGAAGTAGTATGAGACAAAGCTATAAATTTATGGTGTTACAATGTTCAGAAGCATTTTTCTTGCAATTGATTTGTGGGTTTATTTCATATTATCACAAGGAACTTTGTATTAAAAAATCATCCATCAATTTGCAGTAATTCATGAGATTGAAGATTCAATCTTGCAAACCCTAACCTAGATTTCTTATTCAAAATTTTCATAGAATTAGATATTCTTGATGCAATTGAAACACTAGTTATACTTACATGATTAAGGGGTACTTACATGATTAAACGGAACTTAATGATACAAAATTTGTTCATCAATTTAACTTATTTTGAGAGAATTGAAATTCAATTCCAATAAACCCTAACCTAAGTTTCAAGCATGAAATTCTCCCTTCATGGTGCATGAAATTTCACAATTTATATGCCAATTGATTCAAAGTTTCAATATGTACAAAAGCCTTAAGATCTTTGGTTCCAATTTTTTGAAAATCATCCAATTAGAATTTCTAAAAACTTACATGAATGAAAATTACAAAAGGATGAAATTATTAAGCATATATTCAAGTCTTCAACCAATTAGATTCTAAATCATATAATTGTGGCTCTGATACCAAATGTAAGAATAAATTTAAAACAATTATATAAAATTAGAATACTAGATTGATTACCTATAGAAGATATGGCCACAGATTTAGGATACCCTGTTGATTCTGAATGCCTGAAGGTTTGAAGAGACTAGGGCTTCCTCTGTGATTCACACTCCCTATCACAACTTATAAAGGGGTAAGTTATGGAGTTTGTATTTGATGTAAACATAGAAGGGACCTAGCAAAGTTCAAATAGAACTCTAATACCCACCCATTATGGGCCTATGAGTTATAGGCTCGCACTTTCATCCATACTAATCAATTAGATATCTAGCCTAAAATAATAGGATCACTAATAATAAGTGAGTCCAAATGCATCTCTCATGGATTATAAATCAGCCCATTTTTATTTAAAACAAAAATAATTGATTGTAACCTACTATAATTCCTACAATTCTAAGACAAACACATTAGTGTTTCCTTGGGCTGAAGCGACAATCACCTTGGAGGATATGATATTTTTGGGAGGTTATCCTCTTTGAGGTGACTTTGTTTTCAAGCCTCTTGAGACCCAGGAATTGAAAGAGATAGAAGAAAAATTGATTCTAGCTCGGAGGGAAACTTCGAGAAGAAAGAGTCATGATGCTTCCATACATATATGGATTATTATTTTCATAAATAGTGGGAGGGAAATTAAGCATGAGGCATTTCTTGTAGCTTGGCTTTCGATGTTTGTATTTCCTGACAAATACTTCTTAATAAGGAAGCTTGTGTTCCCAATCACCATTCATCTAACTAGAGGGATTGCTATAGCTTTAGCGCCTGCAATTTTGGCTAGCATTTGTAAAGATTTGAGTCTGTTGAAACAAACCATTGTTGATTTGACCAAAAATCCAGTAGATTGTGGTGATAAAGAGCACTTAGAACTTGATCTTTAGTCACCATTTGCCTTGGTTCAAATTTTGGCGTTGGTAAGAATTAAAGTTCTTCAACAAAGCCTAAGTTGATCAACCATGGTGATCCGGTAGTGGGTATTTGGCACAGAGTCAAGGCATTGGAAATTGACAACGTGAGGTCAGTTCTAGACTCAGCCATGGATGACTTTGCGTGGCGTCCATATGCTAGATTTACAGGTAAGCACAGATTATTTTATCCAGATAATTCAGTGTGTGTAACACTTGATCATAATTTGGATAATGAAATAGTGTGTTTTATTATATGCATGAGAGTTTCTGAGCTAGTTGGACTTAACTGTATAAAACAGTACCATCCATAGAATGCTTGGAACAATTACATTAGACCAATTACTGATAGCAATGTGTACATTACATCTCGATTTTTTGAGGCAAATGTTACCACTTGTTATGTAGAGTGATGGAAGAAATCAGTAGTGGGTCATCGGGACCCAGTTGAGGATCTTGTGTAAGGAAAGAGGAGTCCAAGATTATTGAAGAAGAAGGGAAATGATAATGATATTCCACCTGGGTTTCCTCCAAAATGTAGAAAGTCTTTGATTTTTGGAAATTCTTGTGGTTTTCTTCCTGAATGTTTGAAAGCTATCTATGAAAAACCAAGCGAGGATTCTAATGGTTGCATGATAAGCAGCTCTGAAAAATTGTCACAAGCTTCATCTGAGCTGAGATCTCATAGAAGTTTTGAGAAGAATGAAATTAATCAAATTGGTGTTGTTCCATTACCAGTTGCAGTTGATAAAACTGATGTTTCAATGGCAAATGAGAAATTTTGGCAAAGAGCGAGAATGTGAATGATGTTGGAGGATCAAAGAGAGCCAAGATAGACGCAAAAACTGAAAAGGTAAGTTCTTTTTCTTCTATTGCTGATTGTGGCACCACCAAACCGATGGACTTATAGATGAAGCCCCTCGCAGAAATTAAAATTGAAACATCAACGGGAGGTTTGGAGGAAGCTGGGGAAGAAGCAAATGGGAGTCAACAATCAAGTCTGGCTTATGACAGAGTCAATTAGTCTTGGACTGAAGAAGGCAGTAGCTATAAATTTGACATAAATATAATGGATCTTGAAAATAGAATTAGCAGGCTGGAGAGAGTGCTTGGTGAGTTAAAGATAGCAAGGTTTAGCTATAGCTCCAAAACTTAGCCTGTTAAATAGGAACATGACCCCTTAACCCATAAACATATTGCTTGAATTGCCATCCTAGCCAAAGTACCAGATAGTATGACCTAAGGTTTAACAAAATTAAATAGATATAATACCTTAGGATTTTAGTGTAGGTATACTTCTTGCTGATTTCACCCTAATTAAGTATTAGGTCCCTTAGTACTTTATAAATTAAGAATTCAGCTATCTAGAATAGAGGAGCTTTACTTGTCACCAGTCATATCTAAGACATATACGGTGACAACTGCAGCATACCATAGGATCTACAGCCTTTCGTAATCCATGATTTATAGTGTTTTATTAGGGGTTCGGCTTCCCTCCCATTTGTGAACAAAAATGACATTATCATGTTGAGACAAATCCCACCATTCGCACAATCCAACTACTCCCATTTTGACACCCATCTCTTGCCACACTAATAATGAAACAATGCATTTCAATTTCACCTTCCTCATATCGAAACGATGCGTTTTGGAATTGAAGCACATCAATATTAGTACATTCCAATCTATTGCATTTCATATTGACTGGGAGTGCATTTTGGAGGCAAAGACTTGCTGTTTCAGCAACGTTTATGGCAAACGAAGTTGGCACAAAATCATTCTTAACATTTGAGAAAGGAAAGTTCCAATCTTGGTATCTTCTTGTGCATTTAGAGGCAGGCTTCGTGTTTTAGTGGAGAGAGTTTATTGTGGGCAAGAGTAGTAGTTTTTGCTCACTATACTAATAAGGAGATTAGCCATTAGAGGTAAGGTTTTTGTTAAAACAAAAGTTTTGTTTGTTTTCTGTTATTTAAAGGTAACTCTTACTTGATATTTTTACCATAACTATTATTTTGATAATATGATTCTTCTTTAGATTTTGGTCTTTGTTGCCATCATCTATAGAGATATAAAGCATTGGTCTTTCAAAGCTTAGAGAAGGTATTTGCACTATAATATTTTTTTTATACATTATTCATTTATATAAATAGTGATTGTTTATACATATTGCTTTGGGTCAGTAGTTGTTCAACCTTATGAAAATATTGGGTGCTACTGTGATAGAAAGAACATTTGTTAATGCAATGATATCTTTCAAAAGTTGAAATAGATATTTTTTAAAGGTTAATAAAATGTTAATTTTTAAAAGTTGAGACAAAAAAAAATTGTTAATGTATGTATGTTTATCTGTAGATATATTTAAAGTAAATTTTATTTCTTTTTGAACTTCATACATTTAAGTGGCATATTTCATTTCTCCATCTTATTTCATGAATGGAGAAAGTTTAAAAGCAAAGAAAAACGGAATAATGATTTTAATTTAGTGTTTGTTATTTATGTAAAAATCATTGTTGTTCACTATATTTGTTCATTTTGCAAATACACATCCTTCTATGGATCCTTATAAGGAGGTAGATTTTAAGCCTAAACTTGGTATGGAGTTTGAAAGCTTAGAGAAAACATGGTTGTTCTGGGTTAAATATAGTGGAAAAATGGGATTTTGAGTTAGGAAACAATATTTTAACAAAAATAAGGATGGCTCTATATTATCATGTAGATATGTATGTTGCAAAGAGGGGGTGAGAAAGAAAGACAAACGAGATTTCAAGGTTTCTAATCCTCGGCTAGAGACAAGAACTGATTGCAAAGTAAGAATTGGATTGATACTAAGCAATGAAAAATATAAAGTGCATGATTTTGTTGAAGAGCACAATCACATGTTTCATCTTGTAGAAACTTCTCATATGCTAGCATCGCAACAAAAAATATCTGTAATTCAAGCTCAAGAAATTGAGTTAGCAACGGATTTTGGGATTCGACAAAAATCAACTTTTGACTTGATGAGTCGACACGCGGGAGGTAGAGAAAATCTAGGTTATACTCATCAAGATGCTAAAAATTATCTCTAGGGAAGACGACAAAGAAGCATGATGTATGGGGAAGCCAGTGCTTTATTGCATTATTTCCAGGAACAATTGTTGGAAAATCCTTCATTTTACCGTGCTTACTAAATGGATACAAATGAACAAATAACCAATGTTTTCTAGGTTGACTCAAGGATGTTAATTGACTATGATTATTTTGGTGATGTGGTATTCCTTGACACAATACATTGTACGAATAAAAGAGAATAGACCACTTGTTTTATTTTATGACTTCAATTATCATAGAAAATTGGTTATTTTTAGAGCGGCATTATTATACGATGAAACAACGGACTCTTTTAAATGGCTTTTCGAAACTTTTTTAGTAGCTCATCGGCATAAGAAGCCCCATACTATCTTTACTGACAAAGACCAAGCGATGGCAAAGGCCTTGTGTAAGGCTATGCTTGAAGTGTCACATGGTTTATGCACATGGCATTTGATGCAAAATGGTATTAAGCACCTAGGTTACTTGATGAAAGATGGCTCACATTTCTTGAGGGACTTCAAAAGGTGTATATACGAATATGTTGATGAATCACAATTTGAGGAAAAGTGGAGCATGTTATTGACTGAATGAGGTGCTCATGATAATAAATAGCTTCAACATATTTTATAATGTAAGAGAAAAATGGGTGGCATGTTATATGAAAAAAAGCTTTCACTATCAGAATGCGAAGCACACAGTTGAATGAATCATTGAATTCTGATGTGAAGAGTTTCATGAGCCCAGACATAGACATTGTCAAATTCTTTAAGACCTTTGAAAGGGTGTTAAAAGATAAAAGATATAATGAATTGTAATGTAAGTTTAAAGCACAACAAAAGATCCCAAGGTTAAAAGTGAAAAATTCACTTATGTTGCAACAATTAGCTCAAATTTACAAACACACAATTTTTTTAGCTTTTCTAAGAAGAGTTTGATCGAGTTACAACAACCTCTATAAAAGCACAAAAATGAAAGTGAGTTCCTATTTGAGTATGTTATTTCTATGGTAAACCAAGAGGGAGATTATAAAGTGAGATTTCATCCTTTCTACAAGTCAATTACTTGTAGTTGTATGAAATTTGAAACTATTGGAATATTGTGTTGCCATGCATTGAAAGTTTTTTATTACATGGATGTTAAAATACTTCCAGATTTATATATTCTCACAAGGTGGACAAGGACAACAAGAAGCAGTATGGTTCATGATGTTAAAGGAAAGGAAATCGTTGAGGATACACGGCTAGATAGTACACAACAATACAAACAACTTTGCCCGATGCTGATAAGAATAGCATCTGAAGCTTCAAAATGTCCAAAAACATTTTAGTGGTGCAATGTGTCATATTGGAGTTAGGCAAGTAAGTATCATAGCTTTGTTTAATACAAAAAAGTCTAGACGAGAAAGATGGTGTTTCCATAATACCAACAAGTGAATGTGTTGCCCACGTGAAGGGATTTAAGAAGCGACTTAGAATAAAAATTAGGAAACACATAAAGATTTGTCTTGAGCAAAAAAGTAGGAGAAGAAAAAAAAATTAAGTGAACAAAATTCACAAGTCCTACTATCTACGGTAAATAATAATAATATGCTTGTTTATAAAAATTGATATTTATGTGTAATATTTGTAATAATTATGGGTTATGTACAATTTTTGTAAGAATTGATGTTTATGTGTAATATTTGTAGGTTACTGAAGCACTCAGTCAGGCTCAAGTTAGTGTATCCTGTTCAGCACCGCTAGCATCTTATACACAACCTCAAACCCATAAGGATGAATATACTTTTATTGAAATGATGATGGTGAGAGTATTCAAATATAAGAATTCATATCATGTTATTATATTATTAGTGTCAATCATATAATGGTTGTTAATTTTTTAATGTAGGCACCTCTTGAAAACCCATCATTTGATGCAATGGAGTTCATAAAAAATTTCTTATCTTTCAACAATTATCATATTTGATATGGTCATAATGCATGTAATTGTAAACAATTTTACTTTTAGCCTTTGTATGTTTTGTTTAGTCATATTTTGATTCATTTTGTATAGGCTGATTCCTTTTGAAGAAACACACATGGTATATTTTGTAAACTCCATTTAGAAAGATTGATAAATGAAAGAAAGCATTTTATTTATATAGAAGAATTTGTTACAATATTTTCTTCTTTACATTCATCTTCTAACTACAATCACAATAACTATTGATCTCTTACTATACAATCAACATTTAACTATCGATACATATGAAAGTAATTTCATTCTATTCAACTGTTGCCTTCTGTAATCTTCATTATCAATGACCATTATAGAATACAATCACAAAGAGTTGTCTTGGGCGGTGCTACTGTAGTGTGTTGTAGTCTTCATTATCTCTAGTGTTAATTTGTAGTCTTTATCTAGCAGTGACCTGTTGTATAGGCATAGAACAATAATAGACCAATCTTATTTTAAATAAATTTAAGCACACTCAAACTTAGTCGCATTCAAGTTTGGCACACTCCTAATAACAAAACAACTCCAAACTTAGGCATACTCAAACTCAAGTACACTCAAATTAGGCACACTGCCAATAATAAACTAGTCCCAACAGAAGCTGAGCAATACAATTCACACTCAAACTCAAGCACACTTAAATTAGGTACACTGCTAATAATAGACCAGTCCCACAGAAGCTGAGCAATACAATTTACAAAAAAATCACAATAACAAGACTTGGGCAATACATGGAAGAGTAAATATCAAGTGATTCATGCATATTCTCATAAAGTTTGACAACACAAGAAGAATTCCCTACTCAAACAACCTTTTAATTCAAATCTTAAGAATCCCTGCTCATATGGTTTGACACTAGCTGCATTCCCTTACATAACAGATCAATTTTACAAGCAATTTTCATAGATTATTTTATCTTTGCAACACCTATAGTACAAAAATTACGCTGATTTCTTATTGCAGCATGTAAGAAAAAAATGCATGCAAATTCAAAATTCATCCACAAATCAAATTTCAGCATACAATCCTCCCATCCATAAAAAGTTCTCTAGTGAACAAAATTTACAATATTCACCTTCAAAGCGACCTTAGTGAATGAAACCAAACAAGAAAAATTTGGAGAAGAAGCTATAATGAATAAAAAAGAAGAAGATACAATATTCATGAAAAATTCAAATAATAATAAAGTAAGGGTATCAAGTCCAACACAATCCACGTATAATGGGCAACTTGTAACAAATATGAGAACGCAAGTCTTCACCGTGCTTCAGAATGCTTTCTGAAATCCTAACAAATTGATTGGATTAAGTAAATCGCACAAAGCACATATAAAATCCAAAGAAATCTATGAATAAAAAGCAAATTTCTTACCTTCTGAATGCAAAATGTAGAAAATGGTGGCTTTACAATCGAAAATGGCGAAAATGGTGAAAGTGGCTACTCACTCTGCTAAATGGCAAAAATGGTGGCTTGTTATCCCAACGAAACGTTGTCTGCGTTAAGATGGGACATGTGGAGTAATATGAGCAAGAGGGGTGAATGAACGCTGATATTTTGGTCAAAATTAGATTTGATTGAAACCTCACAAAATGGTTCCATATTAGTGTGGCAGGAGACGCGCGTCAAAATGGGAGCAGTTGGATTGTGCAAATGGTGGGATTTGTCTCAACATGATAATGTCATTTTCCTTCGCAAATAGGAGGGAAGCCGAACCCGTTTTTGAGGTGAATATCCGAGTATTACTATTATAAATATTGATAAGGTGAATTGACTTAGTAGGCTTTAATATCTTTATTAATATGTGTGTGGAACTAAATGGTGTTTTGGTCTAATAATAACCAGTTAATCACTAACAACTTTTTTGTGGCTTGGTATGAGAGCTTAGAAAATAACAAATTATTAGGAAAAAATTGATAGCACTGGCTATTGAAATCTTTTATATTATAAACTTTGTCCAAATTGTACTGTGCATAAGTCATCTGTAGTATAGTTTTTCTATCTAGATTCTGTGCCTTTTCTCTTTAATTTTCATCCTTTTTTTTTTCATTTTTTATTGTTCATTCCAATATTTCCGTGTAACGTAAGAGAAAAGGCAACTAGTGATAATAAATGGTTACATAACTGTTTATTTCTCAAAAAAATAAATATTTTATGTGGTGAGTGAACCTCCAAAATAGTGTGACTAGGATTGGCTATTTAAGTATTATTTTAAAATTTAAAAAATATTTTTTATAAAAATTAAAAATTAAATTGACATGTCACTGGATAGTTGTTACGATTATCTTGTTGTATTCTGTCTTCTTTTTCGGCAAACTGTAGGATTTCTGAATATATTTTACTGAGCTGATGTATCTCTTGCTCAATCCAGTGATTCACAGACCAACTGAAGTTTCAACTTTCATTTTCTGCACTGATTTTATCTGGTTTCTAGTTGAGTGGTGACAGAATTCTACAACACCCTCCTACTCATTTACTGTAGAAACTGTTGTGTGCTCGCAGTAAAAGCGTTTGTGCCTTTGTTTCAGTCCTACGCTCAAAGATCTCAAACCCCAGGAAGGGACTGAAGGGTCTGTATATGACGCTATTTAATCATGGCTAATAGGAACCTCATTCCATATGCTGGTATGGTGCCTTCAAAACTGAATTCTATTATAGATATTCCTGGATTCTTTTTATCAATATAGCCCTAGCTATTTCACTTGATGTTTTAAAATCACTTTTTTAATTTACTTTGCGAGTTCATCTTTAGAGGTAATGATTTTGTGTTCGCTTCAGATAATTATCTTTAAAAGACTAGTGTATCTTTTGATTTTAAGATAAGCGTTTAATTTTTAGAATAGAGAAGAAAATCAAATAATTTGAGCATCTCTCCCAAAATAAAAAGAGTAATTTATCCCCAAAAAAATTAGTATTATTAAAAAACATATGGTAAAAAATGGGCTTGGGTGGCTAGTGTTCGGTCTTTGTTTTAACCATTTTTGCCTTCACACATGGTGCCCAATCCACCGTGAATGGGAGTAGGGGAAGGATGAAGGGAAGGATTTCACTGGAATTAGTTGATGTCACATACTTTTTTATGACAAATACTAGTGTCAAAATAATTAGAATTTAAAATGAATTATATTAAGAAAATTTCAGATATAAGTTAGATTAGTATTCAACTTTGGTATTGTTCATTCACATTACTTTGGAAATTAGGCTTACTGGAACCAATCATAATATGTCTGGAAAAATTCTTTAAAAAATTTAACCATATAACGTTGAAGTGTAAAAAATATATATTTATCTGTAAAAATAATATCTTTGTTATATTATTATTAAAAAATTATATACTTATCATGTTTTACTGAAAAGCCTAATAACAAAAATACAAAATAAAAAAAAACTACATATAAATTTTGTCTTATTTTATTAGGTTGGTAAAATTTTATAGTTCAAATTCAATTACTTATAAATAGATAGGAGAATAAAACAAAACAGTAACGCCTTCTTATTGATCGAATAATACTGATATTGAAATTTTTTTTGCTTTTCTTTTTATTTTACATTATTATTATTATTATTATTATTATTATTATTATTAAAGGATTTCAACTCTTATTATTAGGTGCGAGAAGTTTCTCCTCTCAGAATTAAGAAAAAGTTTTAGATAAATTCAATTAAATGACATTAGTATATTTATATTTTCTTATAGTTAAGTTAATTTACCCATTTTTTAGAAATTGAATATATTTTTTAAAAAAATTTAAAAGTTATTCATATAATTTCTTTTTATCACTTAAAACTTTGGAGAATGAAACAATAGATTACGGCTAAAATTATATAGAAAAACGTTTACATTAATTTTTTTTTTCTAAAAAAAATTAACTTCACTAATGGGGCTGGGAACCTTTGTAAAGATTTCAAATATTGCCTCTTCGGTATCTATAAAATTGTTTTTTATTTCAAACAAAAAAAATTCTACCTTTCCTTTCAAAACTTCACTGCAAAGACAATATTTGGAAATTTTGGGGCAAGTTATCGAAATAAAGACAAAAAGTTATCTTTTATCTTTTAATTTTATTTGATATTTTATTTTATTCCTTAACATCATTTGATTTTAATTTTATCTTTTAACTTTATTTCATAATTTGTTATTATCTCTTTAACTTTATTTAATTTTAATTTAATTTTAATTATATTTTAAGTTTTATTTTCATTGCTTCATTTATTTTATTCCAATTAACCTCTTAATTTTAAAAAATTATTCAAATAATTCAAATGTTTTCTTCTTCCACATTCTATCAAACTAAAATGCTAGGTGAAAAATTCCTTTTTATAACTCAACTCTAATAACTTTTCTATTAAGCAACTCAATAATATTAAAGAGAAAAAAAGATTTGAATGATTTTTGTAAGTCCAAAAAATTAAATTAGAACAAAATATAATTAAAGAATGAAAAAAAAATTTAAAATAAAGTTAAAAAATTATATTGAAATAAAATAGAATTAAGAGATAAAAGTGAAATTTAATATAAAATGAAGAATATAATTAAAATAAAATAAAAATAAAAATAAAAATTAATTTAAACCAAACATACAAAACTACAAACCAATCCCTTCAATTGAAAGGTCCAATAAATTGCTTAATTGAGCAAATTTAATTATCTAAATTTAATTTAAATGATTTAAATATTTTTTTATTTGCTTAAAAAAAGATGAAAATAGTCTTTCAATAATAAATTTAAAAAAAAATAAAATAAGATCTTTGTCATCTAAGCTAAATTTGACTTCATATCCTGTCAATTGTAACATTTGGTGCAGGGCTTAATTGAGTATCATTGGATAGCCGGTTTTATCTTTTTTTTTTAATTAAGATACAAAATAAAATAATTTTTTAATTATAAATATAAAAATAATAACTTTTTTTAAATTTAGCAGCGGGATCTGGATTGGCCAATTTAGTTGATTAAGTATACAAATGGGGAGATGCAATTTTTACAAGATTATATTTTATTTGGTTAGAGGATGAAACAGTAAAAGGAATATAAATATTAATAAATGAGATGAAATGAAATAAAAAATAATTATTTTATTTTTATTTTTTAAAAAATAATTTAATAAATAAAATAATAAATATAAAGATAATATAGAATAAAGGGGTTACGTTCAACCAAACGGCGGTGCCTATGGTTGCAGCAGTCCAGATTATCTGCTACTCAGCTTGCCCTGACAGCGCAGAAAATGCAAGAAAATTTCACATATTATGAGAGCCGTATGTTTTGCAAATCTATCCGTATTGATGACTTCCTGTCAATCCTTCTGCAGGTTTAGCAAATTTGACCAAGTCATCGTTTCGTTTCCGAAATCCATGGCCTTGAAGAAAAAGAAAAAAATGAAGCAAAAACCGCCATTTCGAAATGCCTCTGTGAAACCAAAAGGATCCTCATTCTGATTCTTCCGGGGCCAAGGTTTGGATCAAGAAGATTCAAACTGATAAAATGACGATTCTGGACTTGTGAGGGTTCCTTTAATAAGCGAAACCTGCATGATTCCAGAAGTTGATGTAGGAATTGCAAAAATCTGGATGTGGGTTTGGTCGAATCGGAGATTTAGGGTTGGAAAATGAGCTGCTTTCCGTGCTGTACGTCGAAGGAAAGGATCAATCGGAAGGCGTTGCAGAAGAGCATTAAGGAGTACCATGATTCAAAATCTCTAGCCTCATTTGCCAACATTTCTTTTAAAAGTGGTCAGTTTCTTCCTCATCATAATACAAATGGCGTAGGGCTATTTTCTTTTCTCTTTTTTTTTTTGTGGTTATAAAAAACGCATGAGCTAGATAGGTCGTTCCCTCTTCAATGCGTGAAAAATTTCTTCAGTACACTTTGTACAAGCAATTAATGGGATTACATCTGTATGTGGCCCTACGTAAGCCCCATATCAACGGATGCAATCTTATTTGCCATTTGTACAAACGATATGTTGTACATAAGAATTTGCTCTCAAAATATTATGTACAGTATTTGATAGATGTCTACCAACCAAGGATAATTGAGGGAAATTGATCTCAATTATACAGGTCCTTGTATTCAGTAATTCAGTCCAAATGTCTCCTCTCTTAAACCCAATGTTGGTTTCATTCCAGAACTTTTGCCTCAAGTGCTATCCTAATTCTCTTAATGTGAAGGCCTGGAATGAAAATATATGAATTGTGTTGGCACAATTACAATAGGTTTCATGCAGTATTTATTATTATTATTATTATTATTATGAAGGCTTCATGTATTATTAAATGTAAGTATTAAAATGATGTGTACTTCAACCATACGGATGCAAAATACTGAAGTTCAAGAGTTTTGCTTATCTGTTGCTTCTGTGGTGGCAGAATTAAGTTTCTGATTTCTGGGGTTCAATTAAACCCTGTGATATTCTTGGCTTCTTGATGACATGGTCAGAAGCAATAAATTTCTAAGCTGTAAGTGCAAATAGAACAGATAGATTGATAATCATTGGGCTGCCACGTCTTTATTCATCTTTGAACGTTCTGCAAAGGAGCCACATTATTCATCCTTGACTTTGTTTCTTCGTTTTATATTGTCCATTACATCATCAAACAAGGAGTAAAACTCTCTTTGTTTTCCTTTCACCCCAAAAGAATGGCAAGAAGTAATGTCATTCGATGAAGATACATAAAATCTGAGAAGGGTCAGTTCACAAGTCAAAGATCTCATTATAATTCATCTAAGCCCCTCTTACTTGTACTTCAATTAACGTCTCCTTCAGTTGTTAACCTTTGGAGTTGCTTTTAATTGATGCAAGTAATGGATTGGAGCCTTCGAAAACATTCATTTTTCCCAAAAATAAATACCAAAACTATTTTTTTTTCTTTTTGCAGATGCCAGCAGGCAAAGGTACATAACAGAAGAGATTAAGAAGATTGGGAAAGGAAATATTACTGCAAAAATTTTTAGCTATCGAGAGCTGTGTGTTGCAACTCAGAACTTTCATCCAGACAACCTGATTGGTGAAGGAGGCTTTGGTAGGGTATACAAAGGACACCTCGAAAGCACTAATCAAGTATAACTACATTTCATCTCTGAGGCTCTGACTTATCGTATTAAGGAAGAGGTCTATTTGAAGTTGTAAAAAGCTTGTTTTTGACATGCAGGTTGTTGCAGTGAAGCAACTTGACAGGAATGGGTTTCAAGGAAACAGAGAATTTCTTGTAGAGGTTTTGCTCTTGAGTCTCTTGGACCACCCCAACCTTGTCAATTTGGTAGGGTATTGTGCTGATGGTGATCAGAGGATTTTGGTCTACGAGTACATGGTCAATGGTTCTTTAGAAGATCACCTTCTTGGTAAGTCAAATGAACTTTTCACACATTGTCTTTGCATCACTGAGACAGTTCAGAGAGACATAAAAGAAATGCAACAATTATACTCAATTTGATTGCCATATGACTGCATACATCATGATGATTATTTACAAAACAAAGAAAGCTTCTTGCAGTCTGAAAAATTTAAGTGGACTGTGTTTTAAAGGGAAAAATGCAAAAAGCCCCTTATACTTTGCGTCACTTGCAAATAACTCTTTGAACTTTTAAAGTCAGCAATTAGGTTACTGAACTTTCACATTCCAGCAAATAGGCCCTACTGTCTATTTTCCTCTTATCCTGGTACTGATGTTAATCCATTTGCTACCTCGGACATTTCTATAATTGATATGTTAGTATTAGGGGCAAATGGGAGCTTGCCACATCAATTTGGGTTGTCTAAAGTGGCAAATGAGTTAATATCAATAAGAGGAAAATAGACAAAAGAACTCATTTGTTGGAATGTGAAAGTTTAGGAGCTATTTGTGAACGACCTAAAGTTTAAAGGGGTTACTTGCAATTTTTCCTTTTAAAAGCTGCTCTCTGGTATTTGTTTACCCTTCTAGATGTGTGACAAACCTTTTGCATAGGTGTCATATGATAATTCTTGTTAGGTCACACAGTGGTTCCTGGATCAAGAATCTCAGAAACTATACTGGAAATACTGAGGACCCTAAGGCCTGTGCCATGAAGCTGTAACATGAAATGAACTTGTATGTAGCCTGAGGTGTTAGATACATCTATACTTGTTCATGGGCTGGGGCCGACATTGGGTTAAAGATCAATAGATTTTTTACGTGTTGGCCTTAAATAAAGGTTTAACCTCACCTTAACTTGAGCCCATTATTAAAAATTAGGTAGTGGCACTAGTCAAGAGGGTATAACCCGGGCTTGATCTATGTTTATTTGCATATAAAATATAATTTCGTTTAAATTTTAAAAACATTTACTTGTTTTGTGAATTTGACAAATTTTCAAACTAATGGCATTTTTTATCTCAAAATTGCCAAAAAAAAAATTCAATTCATAGTTAATATCGTATCACTTGCATAATTAAGAGCATTGTTGTCCTAGTGGTCATATTTTCCTTATATTTTATTTATTTAAAAAACTGAATTTCTGGAGTTAAAATAAAAAATGAGACATTAGGAACATAAAAATAAATAAGATATATAATATAAATTTTAGAAAGTGAATAAATTAGTGTTATATTGTTGGGCCCACCTGAACTCACTAGATCTTAAAGGTTCTTAAACATAACGATTTGAATTTCAATTTAAGATCATTTGGCCCAAAAATTAAGTCCAAGTCTAAAGCCATTGAATTAGGCCACATGTGGTATTATTTGGCATTTAGCATCAAGAATATTATCTGACCCACAAAAACAAAATGGTTATCAGAATTAACTCCAGGGAGAAAGCCTCTGGATTGGAGTACCAGAATGAAAATTGCTGAAGGTGCAGCAAAAGGACTTGAATATTTACACGAAGAAGCGAATCCACCTGTGATATACAGGGATTTCAAGGCATCAAACATACTTTTGGATGAAGATTTTAATCCAAAGCTCTCTGACTTTGGACTCGCAAAGCTTGGTCCAACTGGGGAACACTCCCACGTGTCCACTAGGGTGATGGGAACTTATGGCTACTGTGCTCCTGAGTATGCACTCACAGGGCAGTTGAGTACAAAATCAGATGTGTATAGCTTTGGAGTGGTCTTCTTGGAGATGATCTCTGGAAGGAGAGTGATTGATCATTCAAGACCAACTGAAGAACAAAATTTAGTCCTTTGGGTATTTCTTCAAACTTTTCTTACATGCCAAACATCATGACATTCTCTGGGATACACAGGCACAGGACATTTCTTATTTAGTGATCTGCTTTCACATAAAAAGACAATCAACATTATCTTAAGTATCTTACATGTTGTTTAATAAAAATGTTATTTATATACAACGAAAACACTAGGAAAAAAAGCTTTTATTGTCTTGTTGTGTTGTGTTTTTCTGTCTCTTATTCTCTCCTTTTAGTCTAGTTATGTATCAGCTGTGTCTAAGCTAAAAAGAAATTAATTAATTAATTAATTTTTTAATTGTAACATGTCTCTGCATGTGTTGGCAGTGTGTCAAGATATGTAAATATCTTACCCATCGAGACACCTAGACTTGATAGTCTTACAATTATTGAGGCTTTGAGGTTGATCGTGCTTAATAGTTACATATTGTCGTGGTAGCGTTAATATGTCACATTCTTTGCTATAATATGACCTTTCATGTTTCGACAATGTGTCATAGTAGTTTCTGTGTTCGACATGGGGACACCCTTAAACTTTATGGGTAAACAAATATTGAAGGTGGAGGTTTATCATGCTTTCTTTTTTTCAGGCTCAACCACTATTGAAAGACAGAAGGAAATTCACATTAATGGCTGATCCATTGCTAGAAGATGATTACCCCATAAAGGGTCTGTACCAAGCTTTAGCAGTTGCAGCAATGTGTCTCCAAGAGGAAGCTGATACCCGGCCTTTGATCAGTGATGTAGTCTCTGCTATGGAGTTTTTGGCTAAGAAGAATGTGGAAGGCGATGAAGAAGAAGACCATGAACATATTTTTGACTCTTCTACTGAGGACGACGGAGACTGCAGTACTGGAGGCTATGAATCTGATAGCATACTTGATCGTAAAAAACAAGATTAAATGAATATGCTAATTGCAAGTGAAGCTTTTCTCAGCCATTCTATGAAGTTTCATCATGCTGCAGCTTGGCATCCCTGTGAATGAGTATAAAATTTAGGTACAGTTGTTCAAGTGATTATTATCTAGTTTTTTGAACAAAAAAATATCATATAGAAGAACTTCTTGAAAAAATATACCAAATTGTAAAATACTTCCACATGAATTGTTTTTATTAAAAAACTTAATAGTAAATATCCAAAAAAGTTGCACACAGAGTCTGTCCAAGCCCAAACGTATCATATATCATTACTTGGTTCAATTACAATCTTTTCATGTGTAAGATTTATTGATTTGTAGATTCAGATATTGATTATAGACAGATATTGATTGTAGATTACCATTCTCCAGCTCCTTCCCTGTCTTAACAACCAACAAGTGTTGCCAGTGACTATAATTTAGTATTGACAGTTTTGGTATCTGTCAGTGAACAAGAATTTTCTTTTTACCTCCGTTAAAAATTTAAACACAATTAGAGAAAAAGGAACTAACAAGAACATATGACAACACGGAATAAGCATAGTCAGAATCGGAACCGGTGAAAAATGTTTTCAATTAGTATTTTAAATTAGAACAATTTTTTTATATTGAAAGCGTTCCATGACCTCTTGTATGTTGAATGATGTGGGCATTTTTTTTTTCACTTAAATTTCACAAGGTATTAAACAAATTGTACTTTGCCGTTTTTTTTAAATAAAATGTACTTTGCCGTTTTTAATTATGAAAGTTTATCATTTTTCAGCAATAACTTGAGTTTTCAAACACTCTTACACTACGGAACAACTTCTTGGGATGTATTTACTCTTTTACAGAAAATTTATGTCGGTATAATGCAAATAATTAAATATTTAAACCAAGATATCATTTCATCTAGATGCGTGGCATGACTGGTTTGATTTTTCTTCTTCGTAAGACAACTATGTTGTTTGATTCAACGAGTGCATCAGAAAAAAGGGAAAAAAATTAAGGGAAAAAGGAAAAAAATGAAAAAACATTTTTTTTGGAAGGAAAAAGTCAAAATTAATACCTTGCCATAAAATAAACATCAATTTGGTCCAATAGTGACTAGAATAAATTATACATATATTTTTTTTAATTTTATTAAAATTATATAGACTTCTTTTTTATTTACAAAATATATAAAAAAATCTTGAAACAAAAAATTATTTTGTATTTTAATCTAATTTTAATTTTTTTAGTTAAATATATATTTTTTAAATTAATTGAGAGTATTTTAGTTAAAAAATTTAAATTTAACTAAAATATAAGGTAATTTTTTATTTTAAGAAAATTTTATATATTTTAAAAATAAAAAAAATATAATTTCGGTAAAATTTAAAAAAATTGTATAGTTTATTCTAATATTTATAAATTCGTTGGCAATCCACTTCTACTTATGCGCAACACACTTCGCTTTTCTTAGGGCAATTGCTCTATAAATATTAAATATGTGTTTGAGAAAAATTAGAAGGGATTATTATTTTATTTTTTGTTTTACCTATGAAAACTCACCATAGTTTATTCTTTAGAAAACTCTATAATTTTTTTCTTAGAGATTTTTCCATAAAACATTACTGAATTACTCACTTTGTATTTATAATATAACCACAGATTCTGTTTGTTGAAGCGCCCCACTTATATTTTTGAACAGCCGAGAAAGAAGATATTTACCTGACTTAAAGTATATGTATTAAGGAATAAGAAATTTAACAATACGTTTCAAGTTATTTTCCATCTAAGGAATCAAGCAAGCAAAATCCGATTGTATGACGTAAACCTCATTAACAACTCTTGTAACCTTACAAATATCATTAGTTTGGAAATGGGAAAAATGCAAAAGATTTCCATTTCAGCTTTAGATTATTTGCAAGTAGCTTTTTTAATTTTTAAAATTGAAAATTAAATCTCTTAACGTTCAGACTTTAATAAATAAATCATTTTATTTATTTTCTCTTAGCACATCTGTTACTTTAGACTTTTTAATGCTAGCATTTTTATCATGGGAATGAATAGAAGCTTGCCATATTAATTATGAATAAGTTCAATGTGATGTTTCATGTTTGAGTTAAAATATTTAAAAAAAAAACGTTAAGGACCTATTTGTTGGAATAGGAAAAGTAAGGAACTTATTTTTCAATTTTTTATAGTCCATGAGATTATTTGTAGATTGTTCAAAATTAAGTAGGTTTTTTTGCTTTTTACCCTAGGGAAATGCTCAAGTAAAAGACTTACATAATTTAATTTTTTTAATGAAGTTTTTTATATTTGAAAAAATAAATGAAATATTTTCTTATATCAATAATTATATAAGTTTTCTTTTATATTTTACCAATTCTAATATATGGTTTTAAGGGCCAAAAACACCATCCCAAAGCATATTAGTACAGATAAATGCATATGAATTGCTTTTTCTAATAACTAGTATTTTAATTTTTGAACCTATTTAGTTTTAGTGCTTAAAAGGTAGTGAATGTACAAATTAATCATTGAAAATAATAAATTTGTTGCATGAATTTCTTTGAACATCCTTATATTACTTGACAAAAAGACTAATGTAAAACAAATTTACTAATTTCAAGAACCAACTTATATATTTATTAATTTTTAAGAATTGAAGTTAAATGGGCATAAATTATTAGTTTATTCTTTTTTTAATTACGATTAAAAATGTTCTTAAGATTTATTGAAATCTAAACATTTAGTTAAGTTAGATTAATAATTAAGTTAAATTCACGTCAATTTAACATGTAGAGGGGCTGAGAAAATAATTGCAGAACAATAATGAAAGATTTAGATTTTAAATATTTAAATTAACTTTTTGTAATTTTTAAAGACAAAAAATGTATATTTTACTCAAAAAATTATTTGCAAACAAATGTGTGTATTTGTTTCCTAGATCTCCTTCTCCAAACAAATGGTATAAAACACATTTCTCTCTACTTTCAGATGGCAAAACAATTATTTTAGAGTAAATTATAAAGATTTTTTTTTAAGTTTTGTTGAAATTATATAATTTTTTTATTTTTAAAAATACATACAAATTTTTTAAATAAAAAGTTACTTTATATTTTAATTTAATATTAAATTTTGTTAGCTAAAATATCTTCAATTAATCTAAATATATATTTTTTAAATTAAAGAAATTTTAAATAAAAATATTTTTGTCAAAAATTTAAAATTAAATTAAAATATAAAATAATATTTTATTTTTAAAAAGATATATATATTTATTTATTTATTTAAAAAATTTATACAATTTTAACAAAATTCAAAAATGTAAAATTTACTCATTGTACGTATCATGGCCCACCTGTCTCGTGTCCCCTAAAACGGGGAATTTCTAACATTTTTACATTCACTTCTTCATATTTGTATTTTCAAGTATATAGCAGGGCAGGGTTTAGCCGAATCTGTCCTTTCCTTCCTTTGTTCTTCTCATGGCCTCACTCTGCTCTGCTTCACCTTCAGACCCACTTGTTTTGCAGCTCAAATAAGGCCCTGTGGACCACCTATTTACGTATTCTGCCACAAAACCCCACCGTCAAGACGGCTTCTTGTGTAAGTGACTGTGGGAGAAACCTGGGGAGAGTTGTGGAGTTGATTGCCATGGGGGTTTCTACCCACAAGACCACCACCAGTCCTTTCAGGCCATTTTGCCCCTCCTCTTTCTGGGTTTATCGCTCTTGTCGCCGCTCCTTTCGCGTCGCTTTATCTTCTTGGTCTTTCTTGGCTCCTTCCGAAGCTCACCATAGCAGGTTCACTTCTGCTCTTCTTTTTGCTTTCTATGCAAGTTTTTATCTCTCGGCGCGTGGGTTGCTATTTCTGACTTGCGCATTTTTGAAATTTGGCTCAATAACCCAACGTTTTGGTAGGTATAAGCGTTTTAGTGGAAACATACGTGACCTTTTAAGAGTATAAAGAATGGTCAATTGGCTTGGGTTATTTATTTGAATTCACAGTGCAGTTTATCTGTTTGAAATGGTAACGTAGTCAATTGGAAACATACATGACCTAGTAATGCATTTGTGGCAGTGTCTTTCGAAAAGTTAGTTTGGTGGCACATTTTCGGAGGTAAACTTTGACATTGAGTTTGGTAGCACATTTCTGAAATTCGTCGATAACTCGAAAAGTTTTAGATGAGTGTCTTGGTGAAAACCCGTACTGTCTTTTAAGAGCATACAGAATGGTCATTTGGTTTGGGTTATTTGTTTGTACTATTCAGTGTTCACTTTATACATTTGAAATTTTTGTAATACATTTTTGGAGGTGAGTTTTGAAAAGTTAGTTTGGTAGCACATCTAATAAGTTGATATGTCTCATCCTGAGGTGTTTTCTGGCTCATGCATAATCTTGTTTGGCTCTAGGCTAAGAAGCCCTGATATGGTACGTGTATCAAGTATGACAAAATAAGATACGTGGGATAGATAATTTCCAAAATTTTAGAATACAGGTACATGGGGTATATATAATCATATATATATATATTCAACAAATTAACATATGAAAAACTAAACAATATATATAAAAAAAAGAGTTTTAAACAGGCATTTCAAATATAAAATAAGGTTTCTATAACAGACTATAAATAAAAACATAAAACAAGTTAAAATTAAAGTTTTCAATTCAAATTAAATGCCAATTTTCATCTCCATTCACATCACTAAGATGTCCTATAGACTCCTGAGCCATTTTTGAGCCATTTCAGCATGTTTTAAAATATACTAGTGTGTTTTGAAATGTATCTGACCAAAAAAGGAAAAAAAAAACAGATACAAATGTTAGAGTACAGTACGCATACATATCTAATACGGGTACACTCCCTTTTTTTTGGTGTATTGGTGCTTCCTAGGCTCTAGGTGATTGTTATTGTCTTGCTTCTTCTGTAGGCTAAATTGATAGTTAAATTCATTATTGTGTATAAGTTGTTGTTACCTCTGTTTTCTTTGCATGATATGAACAGCAGAAGAAAAATCCTCTCAATTCAGGTTGCCAAGAATGGCCTCCAAAATAGTACTGGGTCTTGTAATTCTCTTCAATTTAGAGATGGTTCTTTACACTTTCTATCAAGAACAGTTATTGGGATGAATAAATACAACAGCGTGGAATACAACTGTAATCTTTCTAAGATTCCATTTTGTGTTTCATTCATGAAATTTTCAACTGCATCAACTGGCATATTGGAAGAAACGTCGGAGGAAGAAGAGCTGAATTCTTCACATTATTCTGAAGCACAAGCTCAGATGGTAAGTTTTTTTCCTTGCAATCTTGGAGCATCCAGTATTGCTGGTAAAGGAGAACTGTTTGGTGATAGAAGAGGCTGGGCTCGGGCAAGAGATAATTTGACTGAAACTAAAAGGCAAAATAAGTTTGGGAGGACTAATGGCAGTGCTTATGCATCTAAAAAAATTGTTTCCAATGTTCAGGAGCAGGCTCTTTCTAAAAATGGAGGGCACAATCTTCTTGTACTGCAGGACCATGGTGAACCTATCTCATCTCCAGCAGTTAGTCATTCTAAATCAAACAATACAAAAGTGTTGACGGACTCTGAAAGGGCGGGCAGCCAGTCAATTGAATCCCAGTTGGTAATCAGTAAAGATGCAATTGCTGAAGTAAATGGCAATCACGTTTTGGACACATCTGCAAAGTGTGTAACCAATGCAACATTTGCCAGACAGGCATCTATTACTGGTGATTCGAAGCTTCGGGTCAGGCTCTGCAGCATCTATAAAGATATATTGGTTGTTGATAATATTTCTCTTGCTAAGGAAGTTGTTGGGATGCTTACAAATGAGTACAGGCATCTTATTCATGCATGTGATACTGAGGTATAAACTTTGAGTTTGCTAACTTGTGTTATGATTTTCTTTGATACAACAGTCTATATAGCTTCATTATTTATTCTTAGTTTACTCTGGACATGAATTGAGCCCCTCTGATCTTTTCAACTTATGTACACATTGAAATGTTTTCTTTTTCTTAATTCTTTTTTTTTAAAAAAAAAAAACTTCCATGCAAAGTTATTAACATTGTAGTCAAAGGTGCTGAGATGAGGTGCCAAGAGGCTTTAATGCATCTTGCTATTAATAATTATGCTTTCATGCATATCAAAAGTGTTTCTGCATGCATCTGTTGACTATTTATATTTTACATATGGTGGACATATAATATGTGCTGGTGACAATACCTTTAAAGGTGGCTAAGATTGATGTCAAAGGAGAAACACCTGTTGATCATGGGGAGATAGTATGCTTCAGTATTTATTCTGGTCCAGAAGCTGATTTTGGAAATGGGAAGTCCTGTATCTGGGTGGATGTTCTTGATGGTGGAGGCAAAGAGATTTTATTTGAATTTGAACCATTTTTCAAAGACCAATCTATCAAAAAGGTGAACTTTCTTACCAACTATCCCATTTTTCTATGCTCTTATCACATTTGACAATCAAAATTGCTCATATGAAATTCTTGGTGAATATTCTAGGTAGGGGAAGTTGGATTTAAAAGAGAGTATACCAGATCAAAGATGGTGCCTCCCTCCCTGCCGCTCCCCCAAAAAAAAAAAAAAACTTGACCTTGTCCCCTTCATTTTCAAATGATCCAACTCCAACAATGCCTTACATCATCTTTTTTATATTTAATTGGATGTTGATAGATCATCCTTGAGCTTCAAGATTTAGTGTTAGTCCATTAAATAGTCACTAACATTGTGCTTGGTAGACTAAGAAGACACAACAGGAAAGGAAAAAGGAAAATAAAACAAGATTTAACATGCTTGGTATGCATGCATAGCCTTTCCTATGGAGACAAGATTTTAGCATCTTGCTGGAATGATGTTTCCTTCACTGGGCTAATGGAACGAGTATTTATTCATGGGAATGCTTTTTGAGATGTCTAATTTGCCCTCTTTGATTTTTTAATAAGTTCATTTTTTCACAATATCTTTTTTTAAGAAATAAAATTATTTAATTATTTTAACTTTCACAATATAAAAGTAGATAAAATTATTTTTAAAAAATAAAATTATTCAATTATTTTTAAAATTAATATTTAAACTTTTTTTTTTTAATTTTGGAGGTATTATGGTCTTTTGTCAAATTTTCCTCTCTATTTTTACACTGTTTTCATCCGGCCAAATATACAAGTAGAATGACATTTTCATTCTTTTCCATGTCATATCAAATAGGACTACAGGATTCCATTCCTTTCCTATTCCCATTCTCATTTTCATTCCCTTGAAAATCATTTCTATGTACCAAATGCAATGTAAGGCCTTATTTGTAGAAAGTATGAATCAAACACTTACGTAACTCATCATACCAAGCAATATGATGCATCTGCACTGCATTCTTGTCCTGCACTCTATCTCTTTACTTAAAAACATGCATATGGATAATGGCTTTGATCTTGGCCTTTTCCATACCTAGAATGGTGAGTGGCTTCTTCTTCAGTCATTGATATCTGAAATCTGAATATTGAATGTTTTTGTTTGTGCGTTTTTCATTTCCAAAAATTAAAAAATTATTAATCCTATCTTAGGTAGTGATGGATTCTCTCTTTGGGTTATGTCGGTAAAGTCTGACATTTAAAGGAGAGAGGTAGAGGTGCTTGAATTGTAAGATTCATATGCTCATATGGTAGTATAGAGTTAGATACTCTAGAGAGTAAAGAAAATATGGGCTTTTGTTTGCAACTACTTATCCCTACCTGTCTTGCAACCAATTAACTAATTGTTGAAAAATTGATATTTTTCTTATTTTGTAGAAGGCCTCTTAGAGTTAAATATATATTAGCAATGCTATTTCATCAAGAATGGGAAAATAAGTCTAGATTTAATTGTGGCTTTATACTCCTAGTCTTTTATATCCTAGTGGAAAAAGGCTTATTGTTATTGTTGTTGTGCTTATTGTTATTGTTGTTGTTGTTGTATACTCCTAGTCTTTTATATATGTTGGGAATCGATTTGAAATAACAAAGTCACTTGTGTCTTCTCTAGGTTTGGCATAACTATAGTTTCGATAACCACATTATAGAGAACTATGGACTTAAAGTTTCTGGTTTTCATGCTGACACAATGCACATGGCACGATTATGGAATTCATCAAGACGCTTGGATGGTGGTTATTCTCTTGAAGCACTTACAAGTGATAAACGGGTCATGTCTCGGGCTCAGCTGAACCATGAAAAGGATTTGATTGGTAAAGTGTCAATGAAAACTATATTTGGGCGGAAAAAGATGAAAAAAGATGGATCTGAGGGTAAAATGATTACCATCCCTCCTGTTGAAGAGCTACAAAGAGATGAGCGAATACCTTGGATATGTTATTCCGCCTTAGATGCTAGGAGCACTCTGAAGCTTTATGAGAGCCTGAAGAGCCATCTCTCAGAGATGCCCTGGAAACTTGATGGAGTACAAGTGATGGGACCAGTTTCTGAAAAATCCATGTATGATTTCTATGAGGAATATTGGCAGCCATTTGGTGAGCTTCTAGTCAAAATGGAATCTGAGGGGATGCTAGTTGACCGTGCATATCTTGCTGAGATAGAGAAGGTGGCCAAAGCAGAGCAAGAGGTAGCTGTTAATAGGTTCCGGAAATGGGCATCTAGGTATTGTTCTGATGCCAAGTATATGAATGTGGGAAGCGATGCTCAGTTGCGCCAGCTGCTTTTTGGTGGCACGGTGAACAGGTGCACATTAATAGATTCTTATATGGGCCGTTTGATTCTACCTTAATAAGTAGAGAATTTGGAAGTTGAAGACTGAATTTATTCTCATATAAACTGTATTCATTATAAAGAAGACAGGGCTTCATTATGCTACCATTGTTATAAACTATGAAGCACACTATTTAGTAAACAAATTAGGTGGATATATCATATATATTTGTATTAACTGCATATAGATATGTGAGTTATATTGAGTTTTAGTTTGAAAGCCTTTGTTATTGGAATTAGGTGCTTTCCTCCCCTCCCCCCCCCCCCCCCCCCCCCGGCCCCGCCCAAAAAAAAACAACACAAAAACACAAAAAAAAAGAAGTGTTTGCTAATTGCTATAGTTATAATTTTTTTTTTAAGTTTTAATTTGGATTCTAAATGCTTTAAGTGAAGGATATATTTCTTAAATTGAAACAATTTGACTGTAAGAGTAACCAGATTCCAAGGCTCTTTAAACTATAATTTAGAATTCATACTTGTTGATTTGCGATGGTACTCCAAGTGTATTGTATTCTTTTAAGAAGTTTGACATTATTCTGACTTCTGAGCTTTCATTGTGACAGCTTGAATCCTTTTGAATTAGTTTGCATGGTCATAAAATTATTAGGATCTCATTTCTAAAGTACATTTTGATATTCTCATGGTTAATCATAATGTAATTGACGTGAATTAGTTTTAGGCTTGATGTAATCCAAATTAAAATCCAAGCTGCTGCTGGGTCAGATTTTGGATTAATCATAAACAAACCATGACTGTCGTGTTTATGAACTCAGGCCTTTCCTTAATATTTTATTTTATGTTGTGCAGGAGACCATGACAAAAGACGTGTTTCTGATTTTTAATTAAACTTACTATTTTCTGCTATTTACAAAAAAGTAGTTCAGCTGCATTGATAAATGTAAAGCTTTCATTTTCATCTTCCACATTCTTATTTCAGTAAAGACCCTAATGTGGCACTTCCGACTGAGCGGACTTTCAAAGTTCCCAATGTTGATAAAGTGATCAAAGAAGGCAAGAAGGCTCCCACAAAATTTCGTGATATTAAGTTGAAGAGCATTGGTTATCAACTGCAAACTGAGATGTACACAGAAACTGGTTGGCCCTCTGTCAGTGGTGATGCTTTAAAGGCTCTAGCTGGAAATGCTTCTGCTGAATATGACTTTATGGATGAGACCTGTAACTTGGATCGTGATGATGAAGATGAAAATCCTTCTCAAAATGAAGTTACACCAGTAGAAATAGACTATACAGCTTATGGAACAGCTTTTTCTGCTTTTCCAACAGTGGATGAAGGGAGAGAAGCTTGCCATGCAATTGCTGCTTTATGTGAAGTCTGTTCAATTGACTCTTTAATATCTAACTTCATCCTTCCCTTGCAGGTAATTGATTCTATTTGTATTTTAGTTGGCTTTTTCCCTTTTGTTTATGTTAATCACTTCATTGTCATGCTCCACCGGTAAACTTTGACTACTTTGTCTGATTTGCATTAATAAAATTTTTGGTGACTGCATTGGAAATAGAGCCAAGGTTATTGTGCGTGAGTGAAAGGTAGGGGAGGGTGGTTTGGCATCTGTTAACTCCTCCACAGTGCATTTTTCTGTATTTGATTCTAGGGTTGTTTATATTTGTTCTGTTTTGTCAGCTAAAAATTGAGATAATTTGGTGGTTTTGGTTCTGTGGCAGGGAAGTAATGTTTCAGGAAGGAATGGTCGCATTCATTGTTCCTTGAATATCAACACAGAGACAGGACGCTTGTCAGCTAGAAGGCCAAATCTGCAGGTTCTTTTAACTTAAAAAGACATAATTAGAGTCCTCTTTAAGATTGCGATTAGGTTGCATTTGAATGTTAGATGTTGGTTTACTTGGAAAAGCTTAAGTACTATACAATGTAAACTCTACCATTGGCCCTCTCTTTTTTTTTTGGGGGGGGGTGTGTGTTTGACCTAAATTAGAAGTTGGATCATACTGATTGCAGGTATTATTATACAATTTACTTCATGCTAGTTCCTTAGTATGGGGGCTTTACTAACAACACTATTTATAATAGTAGTTGGGGAGCAACCCATTTCCAATCTTACTGATGAATGGCTATGACGAAATTTTTACTGTGCTGAAATTTTAATTTTTTAAAATTATGTTCTTTTAGGCTTGACCCTCATTTTGTTATGATGCATCATTAAATTTCCTTATCGTCTTTGCTTATCTTTATTTAAATAATAACATTACCTAAAATTTAATTTGTGATTACTCTTTGGCATGGAAATTTATTAGGTCTTGATTTTTCTTTGCTGAATAAGCGAATGAACTTTTCATTTCTCATCAAATTTGTTTATTTTGTGTATTAATGGCAGCCTTCCTATAAATAATAATAAACTCTGTTAAACATTTGTATGAGGGGTGGGGTTGAAATCACTATTTTGCTGGTTAACTATTTAAAGTTTCAATTGGAAGGATTCTCTCTCTCTTGTCTTGATGTCTACTTGGTCTTAATGCATTATCTGTTAATTCGTTAGTGTTGAGTTTTACAATTAGACAGCATTATGAATGTATTTTGGGTTATCACGCGGACTTTCACATATGGTTATTGCATAGACAAGATTAATAATTGTCTTTCAAAAACTTTAGAGAGCTTGTCTAATACATGTATACTTCTAATAAAATAGAATCAACCTGCTTTGGAAAAGGACCGATACAAAATCCGTCAAGCTTTTATAGCTGCGCCTGGTAATTCTCTAATAGTTGCTGATTATGGACAGGTTAGTAGTTTATGTTATTGATCTATTTGAATTAGTTGCAATAAACTTTGTTCTGTTGATTGAGATATCTATTATGTTACAGTTGGAACTTAGGATTCTTGCACATCTTGCCAGCTGTAAGAGTATGCTGGATGCCTTTAAAGCTGGTGGAGATTTCCATTCACGGACTGCAATGAATATGTATCCACATATTCGTGAAGCAGTTGAAAAAAAGCAAGTGCTTCTGGAGTGGCATCCTTGGCCTGGTGAAGATAAACCCCCAGTTCCTCTACTAAAGGTAAGTGTACTTATCTGGTGGTTAATATACGCCACTAGCAGAGTATCTAGATGTTAACAGCCTCTGCTTTGAGATATGCAAGTAATGTCGCTCTCTTTAGTTTGGTATGTCTAGTAACTTATTTGAGCGTGTCAGGTTAAAAAAGCACCTCAGTTTTGGCAGGGAGTAAAGGAGGACTGCTCATCTGCTCTTTGTTTAGACCGAGCATAGTTTCCTCAATTATTAGAACAGTCAAGCTATTAAACTAAGAGGGATACTTTTTCCTTGTCAGTAATTTTTCTTGTAAATAATTGATTTTATAGAATTAGAGAGCCAAATGACATGATAGGTAACCCTCTAGTAACCTGAAAATCAAACCTTCACAGATAGAGATGAGAGTATACATCCAAGAGAATAAAGAAAAATTTAGGAAATGATTATATTGTGAAGCTGATGGAAACTTCAACTGTATTGAATTATTGAATAAGGAAATCCTCCTTCCAGTAGATAAGGGAAGTGAGGATTCTTTAGCTACAGAATTAGAAATTAAAAAAAGATCAGTAGATAACGTCCCCTGACTTTTGAGAGGTCAGGTCCTCTCCCAGACTCACTCCACAGTTTTCTCTTGCTCCCCTCTCTCTCCTTGCATCTGCCTATAACTTCCACGCACCACTCCCATGCTCTCTCTCTCTCTCTCTCTCTCTCTCCCTAATCATTTGCTAACAAACAAATTCAGTTAACCACACCTGCCACCTCACCACTCTTTTTATTATGATTTTCTATTTTATTTCTCCTCTCATACACTCTCCCCCACTTACCATTCGAGACAGCCACGTTGGGCCCATCATTTCCCTCCCCAACCAGTCTCACCTTGTGCTCAAGGTGAAAAGTAGGGAATTGGGTCTTGATGACTTCCACATTCTCCCATGTGCTTTCGCAATCAGGTAACCCTTCCCATTTGATGAGAACTTGTTGCTGTCCATCTGTCATTCTTCTGGTCTTCTTTACATCAGACTACACTTGCAACTCCAACTCCTCAGAGAGTGAGGAAGGTGTTTCCTGTGTTTGCACAGTACGATGAAGGGACTTTTTTAGTTGGGAAACATGGAATACTGGGTGAATCCTTGCTGTATGGGGTAAATTTAATTTGTATGTCACCTTCCCAAACTTCTCTTCTATTTTGTAAGGGCCATAAAACCTTGGGGCTAACTTTTCATTCTTTCTTTTAGCTAACATCCTCAACCGGTAAGGTTTTAGTCTAACATATACCATGTCTCCAATATCCAACTCTATCTCCCTTTGGTTCTTATCTGCTTGTTCTTTCAATCTTGACTGTGCTTGTTCCAAGTGAGTTTTCAGTCCAGCCAAGATTTGATCCCCCTCCTCAAGCTGGTCGTTTACCCCCTCCACCATAGAAGCATTATCTTGCCACTTGAAAATAGTAGGGGGATCCCTTCCATATAAGGCCTTGAAGGGAGTCATTCCCGTTGACCTGTTGTACGTGGTATTAAACCAATATTCCACCCATGGTAGCATCCTCACCCATTGCTTAGGCTTATCTCCAGCAAAGCATCTCAAATAGGTCTCTAAACTTCTATTTACCACCTTCGTTTGCCCATTCGTTTCAGGATGATATCCCCGAGTTATATTTAAGTGTGGTGCTAGCCATATTAAACATCTCCTTCCAAAATTGACTGATGAAAATGCGGTCCCTATCCGAAACTATGGTTTTCGGGAACCCATATAACTTAACCACCTCTTTAATGAAAATGTCAGCAACTCCCTTGGCTGTAAAAGGGTGAGATAGAGGTATGAAATGGCCATATTTGGTGAGCCTATCTACCACCACCATTATAGTGTTGAAGCGGTTGGATTTTGAAAGCCTCACTATAAAATCCATGCTAATATCTTCCCATACCTGTTGTGGAATAGGTAAGGGTTGCAACAGACCAGTTGGGTGCACTGCTTCATATTTATTACGATGACAAACTTCACATCTTGCCACTTCCTCTTGAACATCCTTCTTCATCCCTTCGCAATAAACTACTTCAGCCAAGCGTTTATAAGTTCTCAAATATCCTAAATGCCCTCCCAATGGAGAATTGTGAAACTCCTTAATAAGGTCCTTTGTTTTAGGAGACCTTCGGGGCAGTACGAGCTTGTTCTTGTACATGAGACAGCCACTCTTAAGGCTGTATCCCTTTGGTGCTTCTATTCTAGAAATCAGCTGCTGAACTATGGCTTTTAATCTGTCATCTCCCTTGATTTCTGCTTCAAATTCCTCAAGCCCTTCATATTGCCACAATGAATAAGCTCTCATTTCCATATCAGCTCCTTCCCTTTTAGATAAGGCATCGGCTGCTCTATTTTCCCTTCCCAGCTTATATTGGATCTCAAATTTGTAACCCATTAATTTAGACACCCACTTTTGGTCTGGTTCAATAACACGCTGTTCTAATAAATATTTCAAGGCTTTCTGGTTAGTTCGGATTATAAATGGTTTGTTGGACAGATAGTGCTGCCATTTCTTCACTGCTAAAACTATTGCCATCAACTCCCTTTCATATACTGACCCTTGCTTGGCTTTCTCCGACAATGTCTAGCTGAAATAAGCAATGGGTCTGCCTTTTTGCATTAGGACAGCTCTTACCCCACCTCTTAATGCATCAGCTTCTACTTCAAATGGCATTTTGAAATCCAGCATTGCTAGCATGGGAACACTAACCATGGCTGTTTTCAGTTGTTCAAATGCCATTTGAGTTGTATTATCCCATTTGAAGGAGTCTTTTTTAAGTAATTCAGTGAGTGGGGCAGCTATCTTCTCATAATACTTAACGAATTTGCGATAATAGCCCGTCAATCCTAAGAACCCTCTCAAAGCACGTGTGGTTTTAGGAGTAGGCCAAGATACCATAGCTTCAATTTTTGAGGGATCTGCTTGCACCCCTTTTGCGGAGATTATGTGCCCCAAATATTCCAACTTTCTTCTCCCAAAAACACACTTCTTAAGATTGATAACCAATTGATGTTTCTGCAGCACCTCTAAAGTGGTCCTTAAATGATCTACATGCTCATCCAAGTTCTTACTATATACGAGGATGTCATCCAAAAATACTAATATGAACTTTCGTAAATACCCTCTAAATATATCATTCATGAGAAATTGATAAGTTGAAGGAGCATTCGTTAGCCCAAAAGGCATCACTAAGAACTCATAGTGCCCATCATGAGTTCTGAATGCTGTCTTTGGCTCATCTCCTAGTTTGATATGGATTTGATGATATCCTGACTTCAAATCCAACTTGGAAAAAAGAGTAGCTTTCCCCAACTCATCAAGAAGCTCATCAATAGCTAGTATAGGATATTTGTCCGGAATGTTAATTTCATTCAAAGCCCGATAATCTGCACAAAATCTCCAACTACCGTCTTTCTTCTTAACCAACAATACCGAGCTTGAAAATGGGCTAACACTGGGTTGGATTATTCCAGCTTCCAACATCTCTTTTACTAGTTTCTCTATCTTTATTTTCTGCCCATGGTTATATCTATAAGGTCTCACATTGGTTGGTTGCTCCCCCAATCTTATCATGATGGAATGATCTGTTGAACGGTTTGGGGGTAATCCTGCCACTAGTACATATACCCCCTCAAACTGACTTAAAAGCTTCTAGACTCTCTCATCTACTTCTTGCTGTTGGTCCTCCACTTTGGCAAGGGTGGATGAAGCATACTCCAACAGATACGCCTCCCCTTTCCCTTAACAGCCCTCATTATTGACTTGAAAGAGGCTGTAGTATGAGTTAAGCTAGGATCTCCTTTCGAACAGATCCACTTCCTATCTATTTTCACCTTCATATACGATTGACCCCAATTTACTCTTAACTCTCCCAGAGATTCCAACCATGCAATGCCCAGCACCAAGTCCACATTTCCCAGTTCAAAGGGATAAAAAGTTTGAATGAAATGGACTCCCTGTAACTCTAACCCAATCTCCCTGCATTCCCCCTTTGCGCTGCCATCTCCCAATGTTATGGAGTAAAGAGTAGTTTGTTGTATTGGAATATTCAACCTCTCTACCAGCCTTGACGCGATGAAGTTGTGGGTAGCCCCACTATCAATCAACACCAACACCTCTTCTCCATGGGTCTTCCCGATTAGCTTTATGGTCTTACACTCGGTGAGGCCTACAACTGAGGCCATAGATAACTCCATGGAAGCCATTATTGTATCAGGGATCTCTTCCTCCATTTTATCAACCTTCTCGGTATCCATCCTTTCCACCTCACCTTCTTCTGTCAAAATCATCACCTGAAGTTGCTTGTTCTTGCATTTATGGTTAGGACTAAATTTCTCCTTGCATTTGAAACAAAGTCTCAGCTCTCTCCTACGATTGATCTTTGCTTCCGTCAACTTATTCCGTCCATTATTGCTGCTACTATTGCTGACATTAGTAGTAATAGGAATAGTGACTCTGCTACTCATCGTTTTCACCTTGTCTCCCCTTTTACTATAAGGATTCTTCCCTACAACAGTATTACTTATGCTCTTTGGGGTCTCCCACAGCTTTTGGGGTCGTGAGAAATTAAATCTTGTTCCACTCCATTTGCTCCCTTCACTGGTTTTAAACCCTTTAGCTTTCCTCTCTGCCCAAGCCTTTTGCAGCATTGCATTCTTCCCTTCAATTTGGAAAACACAATCCATCAACTGTTTCAACGTGCGCGGCTGCATTAGTCTCAGTTCTTCTTTAATTTCCTCCATCAACCCATTTTTGAATAATGCCATGAGCACCTCATCAGAAACATCCCCTAAAGGAGCTGACAGCAATTTGAATTGCTCCCTGAACTCCTCCACTGAGCCATTCTGTTTCAAACTCATCAATCTCTCACAACTGTCTCCCTACTGATGACAATGGAATCGTTCCAATAGTTCTGCCTTGAATTCCTTCCATGAGCAAACTGGTGCCCGACTCTCTGTCCACTGAAACTAGTTGAGTGCTCTTCCTTCCAAGCTCACAGCCACCCAGCCCAGCTTTTCTTTCTTTGAAATACCATTGACGGAAAAATATCGCTCAGCCTTGAATAACCATCCAATCGGGTCATCTCCTGCAAAGATAGGTAATTCGAGGCGCCGAAGTTTACTCCCTTCGTTTTCTCCCACCTCATTCATACACTGGCTTCTATTTCCTTCGCTCACTTCTATTGATTTGATTTCCTCTGCTCTTCCTTCTGCCTCCTTAGAGCTCACTGGGGACTTTTGTCTATCCCCTGATAATATTCGTTCATCATCTCCATTGCGGCGAGAGGCTCAAAGCTCACCCACCTGGTCTTTAAGCTCCATTAATGTTAGTTGCACCGTCGACATCATCTCCCTCATTTCACCGTGTCCTCTTTGTAGCTCTCCGAGAACCTTTTCTACTGATTCCACCTAGCCTTCCATTCTCATACCGACCATACCTTGAACGATAACCAGGCTTTGATACCAAAAATGATGGAAACTTCAACTGTATTAAATTATTGAATAAGGAAATCCTCCTTCTAGTAGATAAGGGAAGTGAGGATTCTTTAGCTATGGAATTAGAAATTAAAAAAAGATCAGCAGATAACTTCCCCTGACTTTTGAGAGGTCAAGTTCTCTCCCAGACTCACTCCACAGTTTTCTCTTGCTCCCCTCTCTCTCCCTGCATCTGCCTATAACTTCCACACACCACTCCCATGCTCTCTCTCTCCCTCCCCCCCTAATCATTTGCTAACAAACAAATTCAGTTAACCGCACTTGCCACCTCATCACTCTTTTTATTATGATTTTCTATTTTATTTGTTCTCTCATACACTCTCCCCCACTTACTATCCGAGACAGCCACGTTGGGGCCATTGGGCCCATCAGAAGCATGGGTGAATAGAGCTCCATCTGAATATGAGTATAGCCCAAAATATGGATCCCTACCTTTATATCTCAGATGTTATGAGAAAAATATAGCAGAAAGTTCTCTCCTTGGACAATTTCAGTAACAGTAGTCTGGCAAATGGAAAACCAAGAAGACATACAGTATTATTGAAGAAAGAGTTGAGAAGAAAAATTGTATGTATTCTCATCTTGTGAATACAACCATTTGCCACAACTATTTATAGGCCTCAAAGCAAGAAAGAGAAAATCAAGACACTTGGCCAAAGAATAGAGGAGAGGGAACAAATAAACACTAATGGGTATTTACCTGGGGAGAAGGGGGGGCTTAAACTGAAAATAATTAGGAAAAAATCAGGAATTCCAAACTCCCTTTCAAGCTAGCAAATACATGTCAATCATGCACAACTTGGATAAGTAAACATCAAATTGGGTTCTTGGAGTAGCCTTAAAACATCAGCTGTTTGCTAATGGGTAGGTGTGTATACACACAAACTCTCAATTATTCCTTTTTCAATCTTTTCCTTGATAAAGTGGTGATCAATTTCCCCATGTTTGGTCCAGTCACAGCGGAATGGATATTTTGCTATGCTGATTGCAACCTTGTTGTCACATGGTAATTTAATTGAATCTGAAGTGGAAACTTAAGTTCTTCAAGTAGCATTTTCAATAGCATGCCTTCGCAAATTCCATAAGCCATACCTCGAAATTTGGCCTTAGAACTGTTTCGTGCTACCACTGATTGTTTTTTGCTTTTCTAAGTAACAAGATTACCCCATACATAGATGCAATAGCCAAAAGTTGATCTCCTATAAGTAAAAGAGCCAGCCCAGTCTGCATTTAAGAATATTTCTATATTCCTACTAGTTCCTTTCTTGAAAAGCAACCCCTTTCATTTGCACTTGAGTATGCGATTTATTACTTCTAGGTGTTCATTTGTTGGATTGTTCATAAATTGAGTTGTCACCCTTACCGCAAAACTGATGTTTGGTCTAGTGTGGGAAAGGTATATCAATTTCCCAACTAATCTTTGGTATATCCCTTATTAGTAAGGGTGGAACTTTCCCTTGTCCCAATTTGTTTGTCGGATCCATGGGAGTATCAATTGGTCTACATTCAATCATATCAGTTTCCTTTAGTACATCAAGGGTATATTTTCTTTGGGATATAGAAATCCCTTTATTGGACCAAGCTACCTCCATACTCAGAAAATACCTTAGGGTTCTTAAGTGCTTAATTTCAAAATCCTTGCATAGGACTATCATGGGATGAATTACTTCTTCATTTTCTCTTGTTACAATAATATCATCTACATAGATAATAAGAATACTGGCCTTACCACTTGATGTTTTAATGAAGAGAGTATGATCTATATATCCCTATGTGAACCAAAGCTTCTTAATCTCCTTAGTGAACCTCTCAAACCATGCTTTTGGTTATTGCTTAAGCTCATATAGAGATTTTTGTAATTTGCACATCATGTTGCATTTTTGGAATTTTTCAAACCCAAAGGTATATTCATGTAAACTTCCTCATCTAGATCCCCATTGAGAAATACATTCTTGATATAAAATTGGTGTAACTTCCAATCAAGATTAGCCACTATAGACAGAAGTACTTGGATTGTATTTAGCGTTGCTATAGCAGCAAAGGCCTTTTGGTAATCTATTTGTATGTTTGGATGAAGCCCTTTGGAACTAATCTTGCCTTCTACCATTCAACATTGTCATCTGCCTTGTGTTTTATATTTAACACCCATTTGTATCCCATAAGTTGCTTCCTTTGAGTTTTTTGAGTGAGCAGCCATGTGCCATTCTTTAAGAGCCTAGAGTTCTTCATGCAAGTTGTCTCTCCACTTCGGGTGCTTAAGGAATTCTTCTACATTGTTTGAAAGTTCAATGTTGTCTAGTTTAGCTATAAACACCTTGTAACGAGGAGACAACTTTTTATAGGATACAAAGTGAGAATATATGATCTAATTTCGTTTCTACATGCAATAGGGAGATGAAGATCAATAGAGGCTTTAGAATCATCATTACCTTTTTACTGTGTGTGCTTTCTAAAGATGTTGGAGTTGGGTCAAGTTGGCAATGCTTTTGGATAGTGCACTGTTGCTCAACTTGTTTATTACGCCTTGAATATACATTGAGATCCTTGCTAGCCTCTTGGTTAAGAGTGTTAGAAGCCTCGAGTTTAGATAAGTGACTTGGCATAGGCTTGGGTTCAATTAAGCTAAGGTTCAGGTAAGTAGTTTGGCATAGGCTTGAGCGTAGGAGAGATAAGGGTCCAAAACTTATATTCTTCCTCTCTAATCGGTGGATTCTCCCTTTGAATAAGTTTTGGGGTAGTATGACATCTGTTCAAGAAAGGTAATATCCATGGAGGTATAAAATTTTCTAGTGTGAGGAGAATAACATCTATAACCCTTTCAATTTTGGGAATACCTTAGGAAAATGCACTTTACAAATTTTGGGTTAAGTTTGCTTCTTTGTTGTTGAGGGATATGAAGATATGCAACACACCAGAACACCTTTAGGGTATGATCAATGAGAATTGGTTTTGGGGAAAGGCTTTACGAAGAACTTGGCATGGAGAGTTAAATTTGGAAGTTTTTTAGGGCATTTGATTGATAAGATATGTCCCTCAGTATTGCTTAAGGACGTTATTTGTTAACATGAGGGATTGAACAACTTAAAGATTTCTATTTTTCTTTTCAACTATACCATTTCATTAAGGAGTGTAAGAGAACTCTAGTGAATAATACCATTTTCAAAGAAAATTCTCCCAATGATAGGGTTAAGAAAATTCTTACCATTTGTGAAAAATCTGAATTTTTGTCTGAAATTGATTTTGAATCATAGAATGGAAGTTTTTGACAATAGAGGTAGTTTCAAACTTATTTTTCATGAGAAAAACTCAAGTGATACGAGTATAATTATCAAGAAAGGAAACAAACCAACAAGCGTTGGTTATATTTTGAACATGGGATGACCCCTGGATATGACTATGGATCATAGAAATGCAAACATGACTAGGATAAGCCTCACAGCTGTGTTTGGATAACTGACTGACCTTATATTGAAAATATTTTGAACTTCTATTGATAAATAGTGAGGGAAACATCTTTGCCAAATACCTAAAATTTGGGTGTCCCAAACGTTGGTGCTATAACTTAACAGTGCTGTCTGAATTGTTTGGAAGTGTGGTCACATGGAAGGTATGAGTGACTTTATTATTAACCTTGATCCGGTATGAACCTCCATTCCCTTTAGCATTGCCAATTGTCCTTCCTGAATCTAAATCCTGAAATAAACATTTAGAGAAAGAGAATTTAGCAACACATTTCAAATCATGAGTAAGCTTGTCAATTGACAGCAAATTGCAAGATAAATTTGGAACAAGAGAATAGATTCAAGTGTCAAGGTTTTAGAAATTTTCACTTTCTCAATCTTGGTTATTACGAATAGAGACCATTGACAATTTTGGCATTATAATTATTATGGCTTGCATTCATCAAATAATAAAGCATCTCCAATCATATGATTTGAAGCATTTGAATCAATCATCCAAGATGTTGCATCTTTTATTCGAGCATGAAGTACATTTAAGAAAGTACCTTTCTATGTTGTTGTACCAATAGCAGTAGTGGAAGTAGATGGTGAACCTTGGCTGATCAACTTTTGAAGCCAGTCAACTTGCTTCTTATTGGAAAATGTAGGTTCATTAGGAGGTTTTTCAACTTCTCATGAAGAGACAAAGTATCCTTTGCTTGCTTTCTCTTTGCCCAAGACACACATCATCATTGACTTTGCCCATTGAAGACAATTGTGGCCATTGAATAGACCCCTCTCATCCACCATGGTTAGGGAGGTCTTGCTAGAAGACCCACTCAAAATTTGGCTTGATTAAGAGGCCATAATAGACTAAATAGGATAGAAGCTATGACAAAATGACTAGGAGAGGTTTAAAATTTTGGTCTTAGGGCACCTTTTGATGTTGCAAAACAGGTAAATAATGATGATTTGGACTTAAAAATTGGATGAATCCTTTGAGTTGTAGATAGATGACCATTGCTTGAGATCAGTCAGCTTTCATACTAGAGGAGCTTGGCTGCTTGCTTCATATGACAAACTTTTTTGAAGCTCTGTCAATACGAGAAGAACTATGAGCCCTCTAAGAATTAGGATGTACTACTTTGAAAGATGGCGCACCATCTGAAAACTTATGCCTAGGGTGATCACTAAGCAGAAACACCATGAATAAGGCCTGACGAGGGAAGAAGGCCTAGGCTTAACTGTGCATTAAACGACGATCAATTCTAGGTGGACGGCAACAACATGCGGTGTGCAATGTGCTTTTATGCATTGTTGCATGATTCAAACTCTAGTGGATGACAGCCATGGCACGTGGAGGTGCAGGTTTGGCCAATCTAAAAGATGGGATACTGGGTAGATGATTTAATTCCCTTTTTACATGCAATAGGGAGACCTTCTAACACAAGGATCTCTGAGTTTGGCTGATTTGGACCTTCTGTGCACAGTGGTGGGGTGCGTGTTCCTAGAAGAGGATGGGGCCAAGGACAACTCTCTTAGACAGCCTAGAAAACTAAGGGATGGTGAGGAATTTGGGCTGGAAGGGATCTCGGCTCTGATACCATGAAGAAAAAGCTGAGAAAGAGCTCTGTGGAAAGCGTTGAGAAGAAAATGTGTGTATTATCTTCTTGTGGATGATATACAACCACTGACCACAACCATTTATAGGCCTAGAAGCAAGAAAGGGAAAATCAACCTCCTGACACTTGGCCAAGGAAGAGAGGAGAAGGAAAGGATAAGCACTAATGGATATTTACAGAACTAAGAAAATATCAAAAATAACTAAAACTGAAAATAATTAGGAAAAAAATCTGGAATTCCACTGTTATAATTAGAACAAAGACCCACAACTCATGAACTTTCCATTAGAAATGAAGGAGAACTACTGGTCATTAGGATACTATCCGAAGAGGGAAAGTATCTCACTTTTGGAAGGAGGTGAGACTGCAGTTTTGATATGATGTGCTTCCAAGATAAGTTTAAGAATTCTGTGAGTTTGTGGATATCTTATCTATCTAAAATGCTTTCATTGATATATGGGAGAGAGGGAAGTCACTAAGCTATATGTGCTTCCTTGTCCCTTGTTTTAGTGGTTTAATTCTATATTATACCCTTCCTGTGTAACAAAGATGTCTCCTTGTGGTTTTTGTTATAGTCAGATGTGAGAAAACCTGCATAGAACATATAAATTTAAAGTTAAGATTGGTTCAAATTGTTTACCATCTATTCCATAATTGTTAAGTTGAATATGCAGTATGATTTCTAATGAATTATTCATGTTAAATTTTTTACTCGTCATTTCAGGATGCGTTTGCTTCTGAACGAAGGAAAGCTAAAATGCTTAACTTCTCAATTGCATATGGAAAGACTCCTGTGGGGCTTGCGAGGGATTGGAAGGTACCATGAATTCTGTTGCTAAAAAAATATTATTTGATTGTCCAGACAACTTAATCTGCAAGTTTTCTCAGGTTTCTGTGAAAGAAGCTAAGCAAACAGTTAACCTCTGGTACAATGATAGAAAAGAAGTATTGGCATGGCAAGAGCAGCGTAAAGAAGAAGCCTGTGAGGATCATTGTGTATACACCCTGTTAGGGCGAGCCCGGCGGTTCCCTTTGATGGCTAAAGCTACATCCTATCAGAAAAGTCACATTGAGCGAGCAGCTATTAATACTCCTGTGCAGGTCCTTCATTCTATCTAATATAATAATGCATTCTCCCTCTCTTTTATCTCTGTATCTGAAGTTTGATGTTTGCTTCGTTGTAAATCTACATGTTCTGAATTCTTTTTTCTACCATGAATATGGCAACTTCTTGAATTATTTATGTAAAAAATCAGAGCAAAGTTGCTCTTATTTTGTTATTCAACACAGCAAGGATGGGACATATCTTGGCTTTTGGTAAGAGTTTCTAGAGGGAGTTAGTTAGGGAAAGGTCAATGAAACGGAGGATCTGTGTGAGGAATAGGCATCAATGAATTCTAGAGTGGTTTTGGTGGGAGATTGCTGGGCAGTTGAATGGCCTAGCATTGTTTACTGTTTTTCTGCATATTTTACTGTTTCTGGTAGCTATTTTCCTTTGGTTCTGCCACTGTATTTTCATTATGTTGGTTGTACTGTTGTGAGGTTTTCTCTGTTATTTTCATCATTTGGCGTGCTCTTCATCAGGGTCCAATATGTACTCCAATGACATGTTTGCAGAATGCACTTCAAACTCCTAATTGTTACAAGTAAACAGATTCAATTATGCTGATTGCTGGTTAAAAAAAGAAAAAAATAATACTTGTGTTTTCTCCTTTCTTTACTTTTCTTCTTAATACGTAGAGATAATTGTCACCTCTCTCCGGACAGCTCACTCCCCCAAGGGGAAGTGGAAAAGGGGTAATTCACTGAGGGACTTCGTATCTTACTGTGACCGTGCACCTCCTCTTAAAAAATAACCTCCAAAAATGGTTTTGTTGAGGTGGACTTTATTTATAGTTGGATAGCTGATTTTTAAACTTCTTGCTATTCCTTGCCCCAAGGACTGTCCGTACCCAAGGATAAGTTTGTGACTCCATCCCCATGGACCTTTCTTCTATGATTTTCTGATTTGTAGAATGTGACAGGGTAGCGCAGCTGATGTTGCCATGTGTGCCATGTTACAAATATTCAAAAAATACACGCTTGAGAGAGCTTGGATGGAAGTTACTTCTACAGGTTAACTTCATATCATGAATTTTTTCCCCTTTTAGGATCTATTTAATATTGTTGTGCTTCTGTTGAATTTGCCTGATATTTACAAGTGTTTTCAAAACGGCATGCTGACATATATAGCATAAAGGTTCATTACTTAATGGCATACTTGTTTGTAAATTTTCTTGAATACTTAATCTCTATCGATCAATACAATATAGTATCGTAGCTAAGCAACTTCTATAGATTGCAAAGCTACATAATTCACTCTTGTTTGACGTGTGTTTGGCTTTGACAAGCTTTTGTTTTATGGCAACATTGAGGGGCTTGGTAAATTTTTTTTTAAATTAATATTACAGTTTTGCTGCACTTATTTTCCTTGTCACACTTAGTCTGCAGTAACCCCAGTTTGTAATTTTTTATTAGAGTATTAGTTTGTGAATATGATGAGCATTCAGCTTATCAAGGATGGTTTAGATGTGGTCCATGGGATTATGTGCTTTGACATGATTAACTCATCATTCATGTACGGAGCAATGATAACATACCGGTGACAACATTGTTGCAAATTTCTGTGAACTTTCTCAATCTCTGTAATTTGATGTCGAGGGTTATTCCAAATTGCAAGAAAAATTGTCTAGTTACATATATTTCCTGCTATCTGTTATCTAAGATTTTTGGGATGTTACTGTACAAATCAGGTTCATGATGAAGTCATACTTGAAGGGCCAACAGAGTCAGCTGAGGTTGCAAAGGCTATAGTTGTTGACTGCATGTCCAAAACCCTTTGATGGCAAGAATATTCTTCAAGTTGACCTCTCTGTTGATGCTAAGTGTGCTCCAAACTGGTACTCTGCAAAATAGATACTTGGCCTGAACTCTTATGGTATGAAGGCCCTACATTGGTTTTGAAGTGGCTTATTTTGCATCCATTGTTTCATGCCACTGCCATTACTGATTCTGGGAGATTTTCTCTCATTTTGGATGACCTTGGCTCCATAATTGGGTTGTTGATTGCAATCAAAGATGCTTCTGCTTGGGTCTTTTTTTCGTGGCAAAAGTGAAGCACTAGATATTTGCTTCATTTCCACAGAGAGGTTTTGGGCGTTCTGGGGAGTAAATTCCAATTTGAAGGCTTGGTAATATTAAAGCAGAACATGAACTTCCATAGCAAGAAGCAAATGGCCAAAATCAGCTGGTGTGTCAGCATTGTGACTACTTTTATCGGTAAAGGTTTACTTTTATCGGTAAAGTTCTTAATGTACGCAGATGTCATGATTTGCTTCATGTACCAATATGATCTTTCAGCTTGATGCAGATTGTATTTTATATGTATATAAATCAAAATTTGGTTACTGTGTCAATCTCAATTGCTAATGGCCATGCCTAGTTCTTAGTTGTTGCTTATAGCTACAAATTTAAATAAAATTGCTGGATGCTTATCTTTTCTGGCTGTACATAAGTGATTCATTTACTCTTATAGATTAAAATTTTGCAAAAATACAAGGCTTCTTTAACTATAAAATGACAAATTGTACAAAGTATATTCTATGCTAGGAAAAATTTTGTTATCAAAACCGGGCTGGAATTGGTTAACCATGGTCAAAAATTGATAAATTGGTCATTGAATTGGTTTAGGCTTGTCAAAAAGTCAAGTAAGTGTCAAACTAATTAAAACTAGATTGGTTTAAGATTTAACTGGTTTAAAAATTTTTTTTTTCAATATATTCTTTTTTATTTCATCTTGAACAAATTTAAAAAACTGAAAATAGAAATTAGAGAAAGAATGGGTTAAAATAGAGGTAAATTTAAATAAAAGAGAATATAAGATAAATAAAAGGCATGTATTTAGTTATTTTTAGTATTTGTTTTCCATCATATTCTATTTCTTATTAGATTTCTATTAAATATTAAGATATTTGGTCAAAATTAATCATTTTTCCTTCATCAATATTTAAGGTAAATAATTAGTAATAATTTAAAATTTATTAATATTTATCTGTTATTAAAATTTTAACATATAAAAAATTTTAAAAAGTATATATTCAATTATTATTAAGTAAGATCATGATTAAATCAATGAATCTATGAATCAATGCTTTAATCGATTTAATGATCAATTTAGTTTTAAAAATATTAGTATTAAATTAGTGTACTCTTAATGGTTAAATTAAGATCTATTCATTACACTTGAAAATAAATGAAATTTGTTATATGGCGTAAATCTTACATACTTCTGGCATACATAAGAATTTTTACCACTGCTTCTGTTTTTTTTGGGGGGGGGGGGGGGGGGGGGGAGTAAATACAAAATTGATTGAATTGCCTACTTGTTTTATATATTTGTAATAATTAAATTGTAAAGTTGCCTGGTCAAAATTTATGGAAAAGCTTTTTCTTATTTAGTGACAGTTAAAAGAATAAGCAATAGTTGTGTTGTGTCATACCAGTTCTTTTTTTTTTTTTTTGGGGGGGGGGGGGGGCGCTAAGGTCATTCTCGTTATTAACAATACGAAGATTAATGATGTTATAAAATATTAAGTTATGTATCAACTCTTAACTCATCTACGGGACGGGACAATGAGGTAGGGATGGCAATTCGAGTGGATGTTTTGGAATATGGGGTTTGAATAATAAAATTAATAACCTGAACTAATTCTGGGCGAATTCAAATTTTACATTTGAATATTTGATGACCGTCTTATATGAAGGAATAGATAATACATATCTTTTATCTGATAATTTATGTATCATATATCATAATTTATACACTTTTTGAAAAAAAAAAAAAACTTACTATTAAGATTAACGTGAGAGTGAATAGAGTACCCTTAATCTACAATTTAAGAACAGGGGATAGACGATATGGTTTTTCTGCTTTTATATGTAGATAAACAAGCATTTAGCACAACTGCTGGTAGCTCCATTAGTATAGCTATCTTTGTTGCAGACATGGCATCCGAGCTTAAAGAGTCAGAAATTGGTTATCTCCTAATTAAGGAGACGTTACAAACACTCTAAGGCATTATTCGTACAACTAACAATTGATCTGGGAGGCCCATCCAAGACAGTTGGCCCCATTGCTTCATTTTCAGCACATGGTGAAAATTTACACTAATGCATGTAAATATAAATGTGCACCGTAGAAATTGCCCATCTCTATTTACTGAGAAGTGTGGGACTCACAAAGAACTTCTTAGTAAGAGAAAATTAATCATCTGGTCCCTATAGTTTGCTCAAGTTTTTAATTTGGTCCTTACACCTTTTTTTCTTTTTTTTTTTTTTCCAAAAACAACTCCTACTTTCATTTCATTTTCAAATAGATCCATGCCATTAAGATCCGTCATAATACTATTAAATTGAAGCTGGGTTGGCTAACGGAATGCACGTGTTACAAGCCAATGCTAAGATAGACTATTTTTCCTACACAGCAACTTAGTTGGCACCTTCACTATCCTTTCTTTCTTCCTTCCTTCCCTTCCACTTTTACGCACTTTGCTTTCCCACTTAGAACCACTGTTTTTGCAGACCCTTTTTATTTTTGTTTTTTTATTTTTTGGTTGATTTAAACCAAACCAACACAAAGCAGTTAGAACACAATATTATAACTAGCATAAGAAAAATAGAAGGAATTCTCCCTGCAAACTCTTTGCGTATGCGTAAGACTATGAAATAGAGGAAGTGAGAATTTAATATAACAGTAGTCAATACAGACAAGAAAGTTCTTCGGTTTTTCCCATGTCAGAATCTGTATTTAGAAGGAAATTCTATTAAATTATTACATGGCTAACATTATTAGTGTTGCTGTATTTAAATTTTTTGAAGCATCTGAATTTTATATTACTATAAATTCCTGAATTAGAGAATGAAAGACAACTCCAATTTACATGCATTTTTTCTCTGAATTGTGTTTCCATTATATTTTGAACAGAGTTTCATGGATTGATGTTTTTTTTCCCCTTTTATAGACAGCTGAAGCAGGGATGACATCATTATATCAGCAAAGAAAAATTGAAGAGCTTGAAGCACAGTTTAACGAGGTATAGGATGTTATAATAGATCTTAGGACAGAGTAGAAATAGGTATGGCTCGAGTTAGAGAAGACAAAGAATAGGCAGGATCAGTTATTGGAAGTGGCATCTATTGAAGAGAATGAAAAACCTGAGGTGATAGTATCCATTCCAATTCAAGAACGTGAAATTGTAACTACTTGTGGCGTGAAGAATGAACCCTCAAATGAGAATGTTTTAGATGATAAGTGCTGTAATGCAATAAAACGAAGTAGGCCTTTTGTACATCTCAAATTTGGAGGATTATTATGATCCTAACTTTGACCTTGCTTCCATCATCATGAGAGGCAAGGAACCTGAACTGTATAAAAATGGATGTACTCAGAGAATTCGTGCATTGGAAGGATATTTGCTTGATGGTAAGTTGCTCACCTGAAATGAACGAAATGGACAATTGGGTGTAAATAGTTAAACATGGAAAAAGACAGAAAGCGTTTTAGGGTACGTGCCAACTCAGCTGTTTATGTGGGGGAAAAAAATGTAATCTACCTCAGTATTGGCTTGTGATAGGTGCATTCCTTTAGCCAACTTAGTTTCAATTTAATAATGGTGTTATGACAAATTTTGATGGCGGAGACTTGTTTGAAAATGGACTAAAAGTTTAAGGAGTTATTTAGTTTAAAAAAAAAAGTGTGGGGATTAAATTAAAAAATTGAACAAACTATAAGAATTAATTTTTCTTTTGATAATCTAAATATAACAACTTGAAATTGACGTTTTGACCCCTAATTGTCTGTGTTTACAATATTACCCTCTTTTTTTTTTGGTGTATCCTACTCATGATTTTATTAAAAATGATTTATTGAGAGTAAAAATATTACCTAAATCAAATCAACCTAAAGACACTTTAATGATCAATTAGCGCTATAAACCAATGGATTGTTAACCTCTTCACTAATGTTGTAGAAGTAAGCAACTTTTATATTTGTGTTTTGGACCAAAAAAAAATTACTTTTTCATTAAAAGACAAAATATGTATCTTTGTAAATACATAGTGTAAATGTTTTTTACGTCCCGTGCCTACTAAATGATTGATTATGAGGAAGTGACCTAAATACCCATATCTTTTTTTGTTTTTCTAGCAAAAAATTGAAGACTTATCAGGTCAAAATATAGATGTAAGGGTTGTTAATCTCTCCAACACTAATAGAGGTTCACTACGCCATATATATATACGGGGGTAATGATAAATTTTTATTTTACAATAAAAACAATAATATATTATAATTAATTTTTGATGTAATCCAAGACTTTAAAATGTTATATAACTTAAATCTTATAAATATAATACAATTCCATATCTATTTAAATTTATGGTAGCTATAAATAGTCTGACATATGGTAGGTATAACTACGTTTGTTGTAAAATTAAATAATTTATTTTAGTAAGTTTATATATTATTCTGATAAGGATTATATTTTTATCCCCATAAACTAGTGGTGAGACAGTAACTCAGGTTATCTTCCTTGTTTGGTTGGATTATGCTGCATTTTGATTAAAATTATTAGTGCATCTTGCCGAAACTTATCACTGGAGTTTGATTGTCATTTGTCTGTCTGGGCGAAGTGACTTCTTAAAGTCGCGTACTCAAACTATACTTATCGTAAAAAGTGAGTCTGATACAACTATTATTATAATTATATGGAAGATTGGGAAGGTTTAATTTCAATATTCTTTCTAATTTCAAAATGATGGATCATTAAGTAGGATCAATTTATATCACTTTTGGCATTCTCAATTTTGTTGAAATGATTAAAATTGTGCCACTTTGGTTGTAGTATCAGTGTCATTCCCAGAAAATGATCTTATTTACTAACCATCTAAAATTCTTTGCTCTTCATATTTTTAAATTCCAATTTCCAGAAACTTTCAAAATACTAATTAAGAATTATATATTTATTATTTTTAGAAGTTTTATATAAATATATCAAATTATTATAATTAATCATTTAAAATGAGAAGTAAATTTATACAAATATATTATAATTATTATTTTCTTTTATTGACTTTTTTTTATTACTTTGTTAATTTTACACATCTATAAAAAGAAAATTATAATGTAACTATCCATTTTTCCTTTTTTCTTTATATTATTATTATTATTTTGAATTTTTTCTCTTTTCTTCAGATGCTTAGGCAGCATATCTAGGCCAATTCAAATTATTTGCATTTGGATAATAAATGTATGGTGTGTAGTTAAAAAATAAAAAATAAATTAAGAGGTGTACGACTAAGATAGTATTTGGTTGGAAAGTTTTGTAGGGGAGGGGAGGGGAGGGGGGGGGGGGGGGAGGGAGGGAACCTGCCCCTTGTTTAGTATAGAAAAATTGGAAGGGAGACAAAATATTGGCTCATTTTCGAATATGACTGCTTGACTCCCCTCCCCTCCCTTCTAAACCCTTCCTTCCAAAAGTGGAAGTTTTTGGAGAGGAAAGAAATTTTTTAGTTTTGTTTGACCAAATTGCCTCTACTTTGTTTTCATTTCAAACATAATATAAATCTTTTTTTTTTTAATAGGGTTCAAAATAATTTTTTATAAAAATAAAAAATATTTTTGAACATAAATAAAAAAATTATTTTTTATAATAAAAAGTAGAAAAAAGTTTTTTTAAATAAAAATATCTTAAAAACAATAAAATTAATTTTAATATTATAAGAGTATAATTGTCCATTAATCCCTCCTTCCCCTCTTCAACTAAACAACATATCATTCAAATTCCTCCCTTCCAAATCAACCAAACAACGTATCATTAAAACTTATCTCCTCCATTAAAATCCCTCCCCTCCCCTCCCCTCCATTGAACCAAACACTCCCTAAATTTCCAATGTTGAAAGTTGAAAAAAAAGACTTCTAACTTTAGAAACTCTTTAGTCTTTATTTTTTTAATTATATCTTGTATAGTATTGCAAAGGATTCATTTGCATATTCAGGCATTTTGAGGGCAGCGAAACATCAATCCATCAAGCAGTTCATCTCCCAGTACCTGACCAGTGGAGGATAAATCATGCGGAGGATGGCGCACAAATAACGTGGAGACCCAATACCTGTGATCAGCATATTTAGAATTGAGTATTGACGATATTTGATATCGGGAAATACCCCAAGTCAAAAAGTTGTAACATATGATGGAATCTCAATGTTCTCTATCAGCTACTTGTCATGCTGTTGTAGATCAATGCCCCATACTGATGCCAACTGCAATAAAAGTTGGTCAGCTGGTACAGCTTCCCAGTTCTCAGCCGTATCAATTGTTGAAGAAGCTTCATGTAAATTCAGCAACATCTCCTTCTTCACTTCCATGGGAATTCCAAACACATCAGGACCATTCTCCATTACTATCTCTACCAACTGAACACAACAGATTATAACTTCAATTTTAGCATGAGGTCAATATAAGGAATCCTTAATCAAATAGAATGCAGTAAACTAAAAATTCTAGCAAAGCAAATTAAGTATAGCCTTTTCGAGACACAATATGATACAAACACTGGCACCATAAAATATGTAATGTTTCAATGTAATTTTTAAGTGTGGTGTTGTGTCTGATGCCATTATCAAACACATATCCAATATGACATACTTCACTTTTTTTTTTTTGAAGTATCAGAGCTTCATAGCAAATGTAGAGAGTTAAATAATCTAGTCAAGTCACTCTTCCATCCACAAATAGAAAAAGGCAGAATTCTTTGATAGTTGTGATGATAGGTAGCAATTTGAAATTGAAAGGCTTAAAGCCTCAGAAGAAAGGGCAGAAAATGAATGCGAAAGCAGCTATGTAATCAAAGCACAGTAAATATTTAATTGCTAGACCAGCTATTTTGTTGGTCTTTATGTAGAATCATAAGTCCAGAATAAACGTAATGTTGAATGTAGTTACTACCCGATAACCTTTTTGAGCCACATTGCTCTAACACATCTTACATGAAGGTAAGAACTTCGTTTCTACTGCAGTTATAGAAGGCCTCATTCCAATAACAGGGTCCTAGACAACTCTAAAATGTTTCAATGCTTTAAAATCTGAGCCATGTATTAATTTTACAAGATATTTGTCAAAGACCATTTCACATGAAGGCCTATGAATAATTTTATTATGATATTTAGCATGCCCCTCATACAAAAGCCTTTCACACTTGAATTTTAAACAAAGTATAGACCTACCAATTGTAATGCTGAAACTTAATTTTAGTTAAGAAAATAAGGGGCAGAAAGGATCAAACTAGTAAGTACTTAATCATAAAGATTTTAATGCCATGCCAAAGACTTTCAATTCAAGCATGACTAGTTAGAGTGAAGATTGATGAATAATTTGATTATAATCTCTAACAGAATTATGTGAAATGTTTAGAGATGTAACTCAGGCATTACCGTTCAACCCAGCCCTCCTTTAAAAAACAAAATTGTTTCATGCGAGAGAGACAATGATGAGCCCACTACCTGTAGGATGTATAAGAGGAGGCCCAAAGCAGCCCAACAAAAGCAGAGTAATAGATGGGGAAATATTTACGTGAGGAGGAACCAAAAACAAAAGGACGATTGAGTGAGCTGGTAGGTTGGGTGGGTAAAAAAAGGAATTTATTGTTTGGGTCACTAACTAACTTGTCGCATGGTGGGTGGGATGAGTAAGAGGCTGAATAGGGATGTTGATATTGGGTAGGAAAGCATAGGAAGAAGTTGTTGAATTTTCTAGTTTTGTGGGAGAGGACCTGACCTCTTCAAAGTCAAGATACTTTTTTCTCTTCTACTTTGAATTTGCTCGTGTTTTGAGCTCTGTAAGTCTGATTCAGCCTACTCCTCCCTCTGTTAAGGAGTTAGAGCTGTAGTTCCTTTACATAAATAATACCAGGAAGTTGAGCTCCACAGACAATCATGGTGTCAAAAAAGCAAATAGACTGATTAAGTGGGCATCTAATTCTTTGGCGGTATGTCAGTTCACACTCAAAATTAAGAATGTGACAAGTCAATTGTCAAGAGCAAACTGTTTCGTTGGCTGCACTCAAACACCATTTAAACAAATATGTTTTTGGTAGCAGGAATTTTTTGATTCAAAAATTAAGGAGTTCTATATATTGTAAGCAGTGGGAACAAAGATTACAAAATATTAGACCAAGTTTACCCCAATAAAAATGAAGAGTTCTATCGAACATCATTACATGAGAAAGTTGAATTACAAGTCAAGCTGCAGACAGTATGTTGTATAAAGGACAATAGCATTCTGAAGATATGCCCTTTCCAATCAGTAGGGCAAATTTTTATTTCTAATAAACTAAAAAAAATTTTACTATGTGATAGTCAAGGCTTTAAAAAAAATGAACAGACACACACAAAAACATATTAAAACAATGAACATTGCATCACACGTCCTGTGCTTGTAAAGAATTGACATTTTATTTGAGATAAAGATATTAATAGAGATTCTATATAAGTTGACAAGACATTGTATACTATCTACATTGAATTCACCGTAAATTCACTTCAAGACAATGGCCATAAACAATTTATATGGAACACACAAGCTCTAGGGTTGAATGATCAGGATTACAGATAGCAGGGATTTAACTATCATTTCTTGGCATGATCAACAGGTTCATCCTCCAAGAAGGGACATTAAATATTCTTCAAATAATTCTTATTTGTCTGGCGATTATACAGCAACGATTGCTTAAATAGGCATAAAATATGGCTTTGAGTAGACACAATCATTTCCAATGTGGTAAAGGATCTAAGTCAAGTCATTCTTTTAAACATAGCAATTCAACTAGCACAAATAGATCCCACAAATTTAGATCCACCACTAAACTCCTTATGAGATATGATCTTGTGGTGGTTCAAACTTCAAACATCAAATCTTGAGATGTTATTTCTAGATGCTAAAATAATTACTTACAGAAGGCGCTGAAACTCTTGAATGAATCTCAAATAAATGTTCCAGGTAAAAAAACTATTCCAAACACTACCAGGTTTAACTCTGATAAAATAGCAAAGGAAATAACAATATCATACATCCTTATATTTTGAAACTGGGTACTATTTAAAACTTGTTTTCTTGAGTAAAAGAATACTCATATGATGAGAGAATCCACGCATGCTGGCTTAAAGAACAGAGGTTTAAACTTCAAATGGAAAAAAAGCCATACCTGTTGAATCCAAGACAAACAGATATCATACAGGTTCTGGTCTAATAAGAATTGTCCAATGCCATGCAAGATCTCACACACAATCTCACTTGAAAGTTCGTCAATTACAGGGCCTGATATGTCCATTAGCTTTACTAGCAAGAGATCATCTCCTGTGGAAAGAATTTCAGCATAGGCTGAATCTATATCACCCACTGCAAGGGCATCCATTGCATTACTCCAAGAAGTCCAGATGGCATCCCTCTCTTGCCCAACATTGTCATCCTCCAGAGTTTCTGCAGTCATTTCTGGTATAGCTACTCTTGTTGCTTGAGATGTTCCATTGTCCTCCCCAGCAACCCGAATTGCTTCCAAGGTAGCTTCATCCTTAGAGGCTTGCCAGACACTTCTTGCAGAAGGCCCCTCACCAAGCCGAATAGGTGTTGCTGCTTTATCCCAAGCTCTCCTGCTGCCCCCTTGGTCACTCTCATGTGCTGATTTTGGTGATCTTCCATTGACAGAACCACCACTAAAAGCCCTCCTTGAGGCCATCTGGCCATTTCTAGAAGCACTATGTCCAGAAAAATCCCATCCTTCAGACATGTCAGATCTCCAAGATGGTCCTCTTCCCCTCATGCCCATAGCAGTTCCATCAGATTGGGCAAATCTTTCACCAAATGGGATGTGTCCATCACTGCCCCTTCCGAACTTGACAGTAGAGTAATCAGCAAAACTATTATACTTACTAGAAGGTCTACTAGAACATCCTTCAAATTCTGTGAAGCTACTACTTCTAATACCTGATGACAGAGATAAATCTCTTGCCATATCTTCAACAATTCTCTCAAGACCTCGTACTCTGTTCTCTAAAGTTACCATGCCATCATGAGATCCACCCATGAAATCCTACAAATTGGTTAAAACACTTATAACTTACGAAAAGCAAATATGAGAACTGATATTTTATGCCATACTGACCATACCTGTAGCATGTTCATCAGATGAGCCTGCTGTCTTTCCAAATGCAATAACTGCCGCTGGATAGCCAACCAGTTTCCTCTGTTATTGATAAATGATCCTTCTGATTGACCATCAGTTTTAAAAAAACCTGCAAGACTAGCTGAACCTTCCGTCTGATTGATTTCAATCCTGTCATCATCATATGCTTTTGTTCTCAATTCTTTTCCATTCACTCTCTTTACAGAATATCTGTCATGGGCAAAATCACCATAATCCCGTTGTCTAGATATCCTATCACTGCCTCTCTCTAGGATATGATATTTATTACCAGCAGATCCATGAAGATCATCACTAGAGATGTTTCCAATGCAATTTTCTCTTTCTTTCAAATCCTTGACACTTGCCCCTGATTCTTCCTCACTGTTAGAGCATGAAGAATTGAGACATCTATGAGGAACAACTACTTCCACTGATAAATCATCTGAACCCTTTTTCTCAAACTTCTGGAAGAATTTTGGGTTTAGTTCTTTATCACTTAAAGCAGGGGCTCTCTTTTTTAGTATTACAACTGCCTTCTCTGAGATGCTAGCAGCTTTGGCTTTGGCACTGGAATCCAAGTTTGGCGATGAACTGGTTGATGAATCCTTTGCAGATGTCTCAGTCTTCCCCTCACCAGGATATGCTTTTTTCAGGTCACTTGCTTCTGACAAAACAGCTGGTTCAGGATTTGCACCATCTAAAACATAGAAAAGAATCATCAGTGAGAAGCTAAACTAGTATAAGGTTGTTAATGAATAAATTATGATTTATGACAGAGTACAAGTATGCCTACCCCCAGACAAGGACTTTGGATCATCCAGAGCTCCATCTCCTTTGCCCGCAATCTTTTTCCATACCTGTAATGCCTCTGTCATGCTATCTCTAACAAGTTTTATCTGTGAATCAATAATACAATATTTGTTTTAGGACTGGATGAGTAATGCAATATTGCGATGGACAAGTAGTTCTCCTGTAATGAAGTTTTGAATTTTAACAAACCACAGATCTACCATGCATTATCCCTTCTTTAAAGAACAAAACCTTTAAAGGAACAGCATGTACAATAGTTTTGCAACTGACAAATACTAGACCAGTTAAAAACAAGTGTTTATTGTAAATTCCACCACTTTCATCCGCATAGCTTCACCTAAATCCAGTTTTTCCCTATATTGAATAAATAATATCAACAACCTAGTGGCAGAAATAAAGATATAGTTAGCCAAACACAAAGAAAACAGAAAGAAATGTACTATCAACTTTCTATACACAACAGCAAAATCCTTTTTGCGCCCTATAATATGTTTTCCAATTGAAAGCTGACAAACTACTCTCCTAATCATTGTGTATTTGTATCACATCGTAGAGTACTGTACTGACCTGTTCATTTGTTTTTGCACTATCCTAAGGTATTGTTATATATATAACAGGGGAATGGCAATCATTACATTTTACTGCTTTTTCACTATTCATCTGTGAGACCTTTTATTTCTTATTTTTTAAACTTTTGGTTTTCTTTTTTTTGAATTTTTAAAATTTTCTGAAACCAATTCATGGTGCACTGGAGTACTGCCTAGTTTAATATATATAATAACTTGTTTGCATTTTTTCCTTGAAGAAAAGGACGTTTGCCTAGAGAAAATGGAGTTCTTGACTAAATTTTAGGGCATTCTGCAGGAACGATCCTATAAAAGTTGTTGATGTTAGCAGGAACATGGTCTGTTTCATTGAGCATCTTTCAAAGCCTACCCTACCCTCACATTTTCTGTGTGAAAACACTGTCAATTTGATCTTGTTAGTGATATGCTTCATTCATCTTTAGAGGAATTTCTTTGACTGATATTCAACTCAAGGTCACTCTCGTTAGGATTGTGGTTGTTTCCTTCAAGAAAGAAACAAAGGAGATGGTGAATTACAGAAATAAATGAAAATGGCAAGAAGCAAATGCAACAAATTCAATAGGATTTCTCACTGCAAATGCTACCTTATCAAAACGGCAAGCCTCGAGCACTGTTAGTGTGGATGCTGCTCCATCAGTGACCAAACTGCTTGAATGCAAGGCCAAGGAATTTAATGCATCAGCTGCTGCCTTACGTGTTGCCCAATCTGTACTGGTTAGGCAGTCATGAAGACTAGGTAGCAACTGTTCCAAACTTTGAGGTGCAATTGCTCCAACCTGCAACTCATTCTCGATAAACTCTTAGGAATCTTTATAGCTGTTCCTTTCTATTGGTATTTTATAAATCATAAAATAAAATGGTTCTTTGGTGATTCATTTGTAATTTCATGTAGTGAAGACAAAAAAAAAAGGAACAATTCCCAGCCAAATGGAAGAAGCCTGGCATGGGATTTGATGGAAATAAAATAGACAAAAAATGAATCTCTGTAGCACCCTTCTTATAAGAAATATAGAATCTAAACGTGATCAGAATTATGCCTAAATCTTTGCAACTGCTCAAATCTTTTCCCTGCAATCATCATTAGAATTATATCTCTGTAGTTTCCAACAGCGTTTCAAATGTGATTATTGTTATTAAGGCCCTAAGGGTGTAATTTGATTTCAGCGCTTAAATTTCAGATGTAATTATTTAAACAGTAGTGCTTTAACAACAAAAATTACATGCTACATTTTCTGTCATTCATCAAGATAAAACTTGGTCTTCAGCTGAATTTGCAGTTTTAAGATGTGCAAATTCAAAACACAATTACCACAATGCAAAAATAAAAAATTCCCTTTTTTTCTTTCTTTAAACCTTCACAGTTTCTAGCTGTCAGCACACCATTTCAATTTACTTGAGCAACATCATCAAATCTACGATACCTCATAAACAAACATAGAATCAGAACAACATTTTGATAGCACTAAGCTAACCTGGGACAAGCTCGAAACAACGGGTAAGATTGCAGCCTTTGCTAAGAAATTGGAATTGTTAAGCAATTTGCAGATCCTCGGGCACAGCTTCTGAAACGCTGAGATGGGTGGATCAGAAGCGCAATCCACCATCTTAGCCATGCATACTGCTGCACCAGATTGGACACCCTTGTTTTGCTCACCCATGGCTTCAAACAAAGGCTTCACAAACAATGCAACCACAGGACCAAGACCCCCATTACTATCCCCAACCCCTTCACCTTTCAAGTACTGCGCCGACAGTGCCCCAATAGCATCACGACAAGCGTCCTTCACCCCTGAATCTGAGTCCTTAAGCCTCTTCACAATGTGGGCAATTATTTTGGTCAAGTGTGTCGAGGTAGAATCGCTGTGAGACGCACACACCACTGTGAGCAACCTAAGAGATTCTTTCCTCACGCCTGGTTTTGGGTCGTTGGAGGCATCGTATAAGCAATTCAGAATCATGGGTATGCTTTCCGGGGTTAAATTTTGGATGATCTTTTCCATGTCTTCTACTGCGATTTGGTATGTGTCTCTGTCGGCGAGCTTGGAGATAGAGGTTAGGACTCTTTGCTTAAGTTCGACCATGGCAAGATGAGAAGAGAGAGAGGATGAGGAAGACCTTGAAGACGGCGTAGTTGACGATGATTGATTAAGGATTTTGGTGGGTTTCGAATGCTTGTGTGTTTGGGAACTCATTGTGATGGATGATGCTCTATCAATAGCGCAGAAAGCAGTGAAAGTTCAGAGAAAGAGAAGAATAAAAATTGTATTTGAGGATGAGAAGTTGAATGCGATCAATAAGATAGAATGATGCTACACTGAGTGAAGTGAGGTAAGGTAGGTGTGTAAGAGCGAATCGGTTGCTTGGTGGAAGGGAAAGGAAAATCACAACAGAAAGGAACGCGAGATCTGGGCGAGGGAAGGGAGTGAGGGAAAATTGGAATGTTTGAAAAATCCAAATTATAAAGATATGCGCTTTTTGTGAATTGCTTTGTAAGATAAGCGGTTGAAAAATAAAAAATCATCATTTTTCTGTCCATAGTGTAGGGTCAGGCAGTTAGTTTTTGCATTTTATTTTAGTTTTAGAAACATTAATTCGACCTTATTGTTCAGAATATATGAATAACCTAAAATAACTCATTTTTTGTACCAAGAAAAAAATAGCTATTTTTGTAATATTTTTGTTAACCATTGGTTTATAAATTCAACAAATGTATAATTTAATTCCTAAAAATTGTTTTTTATAAAAATTAGTCTCTTAAAGTTTGTAACTTGTTATATATAATCCTTTTGTTGAATTTAATTACATGTTTATTTTACTTTAAAGCCTAATTTAATAGTCAGTTATAAATTTTAAAAAAATTAATTTGTAAAAATAAATAAATTTAAGAAACAAAGCGTAAAGAGATATAATTTTTAGAGAACAAATTATAAATTTACTTAATTGGTTGGTGAAATTAAAATTACACATTCAATCATGACCATTCATTGTAACACTAGCAGATCCAAATTCATAAAGTTGATTGCTTAGTTCTATTGAGGTATATTTAGAGGGAAAAATTTATATATAGTTGTTTATATTTTTGTTATTAAATTTTTTAATTAAATTATGACAAGCTTATAATTTTTAATAATAATATAATAAGTTTATGATTTTTGTAAATAAGTATATAGTTCTTCAATTAAATTATATACTTGTTATATTCTAATTGGATAACTAAATAACAAATATATAAGGAATTGTATATAAATTTAGCTTTATTTAAAAATCTTTAAAATTTCACTTTTTTAAAAACTGTTAATAAAGAGGTAACAATACCACTTTTTTTCTATTGAGATATACTGCTTTACTAGTATATAAAAATCTTTGAAATTTGATACTTATAAATTTGAGGGATTAGAATTAAAATTATAAAATAAATTAAAGAAAGAAACACTGTCTACCTTTTAGTCTTTTTTTTTTTGGTTGACTATTATTCTTTTTGGGGCAAAATGCAAAGAAAATTTCTTAAGTTGGAAGTTAATTTACTGCCCTTAACTCTAAAAGTTGATCATAGATCCTGCAAATTTTTAATTTTATGCAACATTACCCCTTTATTAACTTTTTGATTTGTTGGATCAAAGGCACTTTGGGTTTTAGTTACGCCAAACATTTTAAAATCAATTTTGATGGGAAAATATTATTTTGGAAAATCAGAATTATCTCTTTATGGGCATCTACTTAAACAATTGCTTACTTGGCCAAAATATTTCAAAATGAATAATTGAGATTTTTTTTCAAGAGAAGTTCTACCAAATTGGGCTTCTTGGGTCAAGAGAATGTTTTGACACAACTGCTTTTGAGGCCATGATCTTCAAATGTTTGTGGCCCATGTATCTCTAAAGTTTAAGATGTCATTTTGGGCATTCGTGGGCAAATTTGTTTTTGGTCCAACCTACTATCAATTGGGCCCAAAACATTTTCTTCTTAAAATGAAGTCCATGTTTCTTAATACTGCAAGCCTAAAACACTGAAAGAAAGTAGAGTTAGAAATATGGGCCTTGAACCTTGAAAGAATTAAAGCCCAAATCTAGACTTACTTTCTATTTATTTTCTGACAAAATCTTCAGCTTTTCTGGTATGTAGAAAAGAAAAATATAAAAAGAAAAAATAACTTTATAAATGAGAAAAAAATTGTGTCCTTATTTTAATTTGAATTTAAAAAATTAAATATTAATAAATAATAATTATAAAGACATAATAATTATTACACACAATCATACAAAGAAAATCCTTTATATTTCACAAAATCAACCCCCCCCCCCAAAAAAAAAATATTATCAACCGGACGGAGACTGTTGTGTAAAGACCACTCCTACTTACCCAAAGTGCATATACATTAAGCCGAAGCATGGCAAAAACAAAGATGTTAGAATATCCTACCACCTGACGTATCAATTAGCAATGAAAAGCTTGAAAGGGAAATGTGACAGAAGGGAAATCACACTTTACAAGAACAAGAATTTTGACTCCTACTCCTTTCTCAACACACTACAAGTAGGAAAGATACATCAAAATGCTTTTTAATATTCCTCTAAACATCCATCACTCTTCTTCTTCTGCGTCAACTGTGCCTTCATGGAGAGAGAAGCCAAAGTCATGCTCCTTGCATTCACTGAAGCAGAAACAAACGCTGCAGGAAGCTGTGTTGCTTGGTGCTTTCAATGAAGGGATTCTGTAGGCGTTGAAGAGGATGTGCACAAGAAAGAAGAAAACACATGAGCAACGACCATGTATCTTAACATTGGTATTTAAGGAAACTGCATTAAAAATCAACTGATAGAACTGAGCATGCATTTACTGAGATCATTCATCTTCATTTTCCAGTGTGTGCTTAGTGAGATTTAAGCCATCCATATGCACTTTTTTTAGCGAGCCTAGTTCCTACACTACAAAATTCTTGCTATACTATGCTAATTTGAATTTCTAAGAAGCTTGTAAAAATCTTAGGTTCTTTGAGGCTATAAAAGCTTGTGTGTTGAGTCCACGTGATTGGGTTGCCTCATGTATAAAGCTGTAAAAGCAATTATATGAGTCCTTAAGGTTTTTTTATTAAGTAGGCTATAATAGCTAAAAGTTAAACCTTGGTATAGAGGCTGTGTAGTTGTAATTTTATTGATCATTTTCTTTAATTATAAAAATTCCCTTGCTATATACTTAGAAATAGATATAGAATCACCTTAATTTAAACCACTATAAATTTTGTTGTATAGTTTTTTCTCAACTTTTATTCTTTTAATTTCCTAGACTTATTGTCCAAAAAAATTGTGATTTATAGTCAAGGCTCCTAGTTCAATCAAATTCATAAATAAATATTTTTCACAGGAACTTGATCTTCCAATAAGAATTAGCAGGATTGAAAACTTCCTATTTCAAGGTTCCTAGTTAAGTAAATTCACTTTTAGAACCCTACCTTTTAAAAAAGCATTTAGTAGGTACCTGAGTTTCCTAAATTGAAAAAGATTTTTTACAATTAGAATTTATTCTGAATTCTTCTAGATTAACAGCGTTCAAAATTTTAATAGTACCGATCTCCATGTAGGATAAAAGAGGCCAAATTAATTTTAAAAAAAAATACATTTGACCTAAGATCCTAAGTGACAAAGAAAGGCTTTTTTTTTGAACATTTTTTGCAACAAAAAACACTCTTATTTATCACTTGAAATGACACATTAAATGTATATTTTGCTGGCTTGATGTCTTTCAATTTATATAGACAAATGGCGAGTTTTGAGAAATACAAATCACAAATAAGAATAATTATAGAAAAGTGAGAAATTTCTATAAAGGTTTGTTACATATAGTTTGAATGCCTTCCTTGCATATTAAAAAGATTGCTTCATAAGTTTTCAATATTAATAATTTAAGCAATAATATGAATTCAAATAATTGTGAAGAAAAGGATACTGAATTAAATTCAAGAATTAACATTATTAGCTCAATACAAATTAAAATCCAAAATATGTAAGGCTAAAAAATTCGCAAAAAAAGCTAAGAGTATATATAGTTTAAGCATAAGAAATCTCATTACAATGCTTGAGTATTTCCACTTCTTAAAATATGAAAAATACTTAAGCCTTGTTCATGAATCCAAACAAGAGGGAAAAATATATAGTTTCAGCATAGCAAAGAAACCTCATTGGAATAGGTGAGTATTTAGGGACAGTAATTTCCTGCTTTGGCTCTAGACAACTCTCGCAGTGCCGCCAAATGGTGAATATCGTGGACTTCAGTGAAAATTTAATAGTATGCATCTACAGGAAAGCTTCATCGAACCGCAATGGTTATCCAATAATAAACATTTACGCAATTCTCTCAAGTGTACTGATGGTTATGGATATTCTTGACGAAGGGCGCGAGGGCGCAGTTTCCAGAACTTTTATGACATGTTTACAATTGGAGTAAAACTCTACTTTGGTCCCTCACAAAATTACCATATCAATTTGATTCTTTATAAATATGGTATTTCTTAATTTAGTTTTTTATAAAATTTTCTTTTTAATTTGACCCTTCAATTTGATCCTTCACAAATAATGCATTTATTAATTTGATTCTTTATAAAATTTTCTCTCAATTTGATCCTTTATATATAGATATTTCTTAATTTGGTTCATTACAAATAAAATTATTATCAATAATATCTTTTTATCAATCCATTGTTCATTTATTTGTGAGAGACATTATTGATAATGATTTTATTTATGTGAAACTAAATTACAAAGTACACATATATAAAATATCAAATTAAAAAAATAATTTTATATGAAACCAAATTAAGAAATATTCTATTTATGAGTGACTAAATTGATAAAATAATTTTATGAGAGATTCAATTGAAATAATGGTCTCCATTATTTATAGTAGTTGCTAAAAATTCTCCACTTATCAAATAATTGATTTTAGAAGAAAATGTAAATACTAAGGGTGTTCATCGGCCCAATTAGCCTTAGGGGTCTGCCCTAGCCCGGTCTAATTGGGCCGGGCTAAAAGTATAAATGGGCATAACTTTAAACAAGACTATTCCGAGTCGGGTTGGGCTATGGGCGAAGGTATGTTTCGCCCAACTCGCCCTAATAGTTAATTTTATTTTAATTATTAATATCTTGTCATCTTTTTTTTATTTCATTTAATTATCTCTGCATACTGCAATTTTTATTACTTACGCAAATATTCTTTACTTCTTAATTGTTTTTATTATTGATGTGAATCCTTACTGATATTTCTTTTGTTAAATAATGAAAAAATATATATTTACCTAAGAATAATTATGTTAGTATATCTTATATTTTACTTGATAATATTAGACTATTTTTTTATTATTGATACAAATATAAGAGTTCTAAAAGTTCATTGTTTTGAAATATATACTTATAAGTTTGTGTAAAAATATTTTTATATTACAAGTATCAATTCATTAAAAAAAAATTAGTTTGGGCAGCCCTAACCCGCCCTATTCCAATATAAATCGGACTTATTAGAGTTGATTAAGGCCACGGGTATAAAATAAGTTTCATGTCTTAATCGGGTCAGGTATCGAACATACTAGATGTTCAGTTTGATTTTGCCTATGTACAACCCCACTTATTAGGGCTGCCTCGGGCTGCCCTAACCCACCTTAAAATCGAGTTTCTCCGGGTCGGGCCGGGCCACGGGCATAAAAATACGCCCAAGACCCTAATCGGGCCGAGCTTCGGGCCAAGTATCACCTTGACCCAGCCCTGCCCATGTACACCCTTAGTAAATACCACCTTCAATTATAATCTATTTACAGGTACCCCTAAACTATAAAAGTTGAAAAATTTGCTCCTTTAACTGTGACTTATATGCGATTATCTTCTAAACTATAAAAGCCAATAATGCACTTTTATATGTTGCATTTAAATCCATTTGCCCACAGTTTAATAGAATTTGCATATCAAACTCCACTAATAACTTAATACAATTATGTTGGCTTGAAAACAATACTTAGACATTTATTATTTTTTATATTATTATTATTTTTTTAAAAATCCATACTTCTCCGTCTAAATCAAAACTTCAACCTCCATATCCTACTAGAATTTTCTTTTTCTTTTTTTAAATTAACTATATCTATATGTTGTTTTCAGCTAGCAAGTTTGTACCAAGTCATAAGTAGACTTCAAAACTGTGTCAATTCCATTAACATGAAACTGGTCAAATGAATTTAAATGCAAACATGTGAAAGTATAAGGAGATATTTGTTGATTTTTATAACTCAAGGGAGTACTACTTTCTTTTGAGTCATAGCTGAAGGGGAATATTTGTATTTTTTTTTATTTCATGTTATTCCAATATCATATTAAAGAAACACGATGTAGTAACAAATTGTCTAACAATCAAACACGCTGTACCAAAATTCACTTTTAGTAGGCACTGAACAGACATTGTCTACCATTGTCACATTACCCACCAAAATTCTATTGCCCACAGATAAAGAAACCAATGTTTCCATTTATATAATGTATGATCAGTCTTTCAGTTCCATGAATTAATTAATGATTGCGGAAATGAAGCATTGAAACTTAAATTGATGCAAGCCAAGTAACATTATCAGCAATCTAGTCTCAATTTACCTAAAATGGGAAGCAAGGGAATAGCAACCAAGAATTAAAGAAAAAATTTACATTTTACCTTACCAGAAACTATCAAGAAAGTGCAGAAACTGCCAACTAGGTGTACCCCTTCGAATGAGTGATAGAATATACTTTTATACAAATAGACAAAGTATAGAACAACATAATAATGTACATTGGCAGAACTAGAAAATCTTCCCAGCTAGGAACTGTTGGCCCAATGGTCTGTCAATTCTCTTATGTTTGATAATTCCAAAAGCCTAAGTCAGATAAAAGCCCACTCAACAAATCTTTTTTGTTGACGCTTTTTATGCATCCTAGAGAAAGCATATAAAACTTTTGTGAACTCTACTTTTGCTTTGTCTCTTTGCTGAAAAGTTAAAAGTTGTCTTTATACTGGGTCTATGCTGCTGCTTTGTTTTAAAGTCAACTCCTCCCCTTTATTTATTCATTGAAAGTATAAAAGACAACTTGTCTTATAAAGTCAAATCTGCCTACTCTTCTCCTGGACGTGCTGGCTGAAAGAAGAAATGATGAAAGAAACTCTATGCTAATTGATTAAAGCATCTCTGATTATCTGCTAAGCATGTAAAAATGTTTAGCTACGTCTTGGCTACTCAAGCACTACTGTATTCTAATGGTCAAGATAGAAGGAGATGGATTAACAACTATTTTCTTTTGTATATATATGTGTAGTAGCTCCACTTATAACGACACCAGAAAACATAGAGAGAATCTACTTCATCTTCATAATATTTCTATGTTTTTACTAAGTGCTAAGTGTCTAGTCTATTTAAGAGTCTATCTGTGAGACTTGTACTGTTCTGTTGGTCCTTGTAAAATGTCTTGAATAGTATAGCAACTATGAGAAAGAAAAAGAAGGTTGTGTATAAGCTGTTGAGTCTGTAAAAGTTCTAGGTAAGCTTGGAAACCTAGTGTCCTTACTGTGTACTCTGATTTAACTTAGTGGAAATCCCTTACTGTGTATCAAGGGGACTAGACATAGGTTTTGAGGACTGAACCAAGATATATCAGGTGTCTTTCTTCCTTTACCTTGCTTTTTATTCTATTTTAGCCTTTGCATTAAAACCTTATCGACAAGGTCTCAATTTGTCTCCTTGATCTTTACTTTTCAGTTATATTTTAGAAAATCTTGTCGATAAGACCTTACTCCATCTACAAGATTTTCGATTTTACAGTCTTGATTGAATTTGTTGGCTATAATTGTAAAAGCACCTATTCACTCCCTCTATGTGCATTCTTCAATTGGTATCAGAACAGGTCTCATTGATTTTAGTGCTTAACCGCCTAAAAAAAATATCTTTTGTTTTGCAGAAAAATGAGCCAATAACCACTTGAAAGATCTTACTTTCTTGAAGGGTTCTCAACTGTCAGACTTCTATATTTCAATGGAAATCACTATACTCACTGGAAAGCAAGAATAAAAATCTACATTCAATCAACAGACTACCGAGTGTGGGAAATCATTGAGAAGGGTCCAAAATTCTCTTCAAAGAAAGATGAAAAAGGAGAGGTCATCGACAAACCCAGAGATGAATGGTCAGATGATGATATCAAGATGGTGGAAAGTAACACTAGAGCAATCAACATTCTATACTATGCTATGAGCGGCCGGAGTATGATAAAATTTCCATTTGCAACACAGCATAGGAAATGTGGAAGAAGCTTGAAATGATGCACAAAGGGACATCAAAAGTCAAAGAAAGCAAGTTAAACATGCTGGTCCGTGAATATGAGCTATTTCACATGAAGGAGAACGAGAACATTGAAGAAATGTTCAACAGATTTGCTAAAATTGTAAGAGATCTGAAGGCTCTCGGAAAAACATAATTGAATATAGAGAAAAATTCAAAAATCCTAAGATGTCTTCCTCCCATATGGCAATCAAAGGTAGATAACTTGGAAAGTCAGAATATTTCCTCAATACCCCCTGATGAATTACGTGCCAATCTCATTGCCTATGAAAAAAATCATCTAAAAAGACATGAGTCAGAGCAAAAACGAAAAGCTCTTGCCTTGCAACTTATGGCAAAAGAAGAACAAATTATGGAAGAAGAAAAAGAAATTGATGCACAAGATATAGCATTCTTCTAAAAGAAAATTAGAGAATTATGCTAGGAGAAAAAGGTTGATGGGAAAACTTAAAGGTATTTCCTCAAACAACACTATAAGATGTGACGAGGCTGCCAAAAATATGATTACTTGCTATGAATGTGGCAAAAATGGTCATATCATATCAAAATGCCCATTTATAAAAAGAAAATCAGCTAAACTACATGTTAGGAGAAAGGCTATGACTACTTGGAGCGATGATGAAAAAGAAAAAGAAGCTTAGATAGAGCAAGAACTTGTAAATATGTGCTTCATGACTGCTAAAGAAACTAAGATAATACCAGAAACAGAAATTTTTGACTTACAAAATGATTTTAATGAACTTCTGATATAATTTGAAAAATTATTTGTAAAATATGATAACCTTATTCAAATCAACTCTAACTTAGAAGAGAACTCAAGTAACTTAAAAGCAAAGTTAGCTACTGCTGTAAAAGAAATAGAAAGGTTAAAAACTCAGATAAAATTCTTAGAAAATGATCTAGCTAATTTTGTAAAAAGAAAAGAAAATATAAAACTACTATTAGGACAACAGAAGTGCATGTTTGATAGGATAGGCTTAGGCTATGATAAAAGAAATAGTGTTAAACTATACAATAATTTCTTTGTCAAAAAAAGTAACAATTTGCAATCCACTATCACATGCCTTCACTGTAATAAATTCGGTCATGCTTGTCATAAGTGTAAAAATAAATTTAGAAAACTTGTTTGGGTTCCCAAGAGCATTAACTCCACAAAAGAAATCCACACTAATCATAAAGGACCCAAGAAGATTTAGGTACTTAAGAAAAACTAATTTAATATGCAGATATGTTTCAAAGGAAAAATTTCAAGGAGTGACTAGTTCTTGGACAACTGCTGTTCACGCCACATGACAAGTGATCGTTCTAAATTTCTATCATTTACTCACAAAGATGATGGTTTTGTTACCTTTGGAGATTGAGGTAAAGGCAAAATTGTAGGTTTTGGAAAAGTAAGTCTGAAAAAAAATTATTGCATTGATAATGTATGCCTTGTTGTAGGTCTCAAACATAATCTTCTTAGTATTAGCTAATTTTGTGACAAAGGTTATAAAGTTGAATTTAAATATTTGCATTGCATCGTGTCTGATAATGATAAAAAAGCCATGTTTATTGGTCAAAGGTTTGAAAACATTTATGTTCTTACTTCTAAAGATGCTATCTCCAAGAATATAACTTGTCTTTCCTCCATTTGCAATGGTCCTTGGACTTGGTATAAGAAACTTGGACATGCAAGCATGCATGTGATTTCTAAACTATCAAAACTTGACCTTGTGAGAGGTCTTCCTAAACTAGATTTTCAAAAAATTCATGTATGCGATGCATGCCAATTGGGTAAACAAACCACATCTTCTTTCAAAACTAATGAATTTGTTTCTACGTCAAGAATATAACTTATCTTTCCTCCATTTGCAATGATCCTTTGACTTGGCATAAGAAACTTGGACATGCAAGCATGCATGTGATTTCTAAACTATCAAAACTTGACCTTGTGAGAGGTCTTCCTAAACTAGATTTTCAAAAAGTTCATGTATGCGATGCATGCCAATTGGATAAACAAACCAAATCTTCTTTCAAAACTAATGAATTTGTTTCTACGTCAATAATATAACTTGTCTTTCCTCCATTTGCAACGATCCTTGGACTTGGCATAAGAAACTTAGACATGCAAGCATGCATGTGATTTCTAAACTATCAAAACTTGACCTTGTGAGAAGTCTTCCTAAACTAGATTTTCAAAAAGTTCATATATGCGATGCATGCCAATTGGGTAAACAAACCAAATCTTCTTTCAAAACTAATGAATTTGTTTCTACGTCAAGGCCACTTCAATTATTGCACATGGATCTCTTTGGCCCCACACAAACTCGAAGCTTTGGAGGTAAAAGTTATGTATTTGTTATCATTGATGATTATTCTAGTTTTACATGGGTTTTGTTTCTAGCTCATAAAAATGAAACTTTTAAGAGCTTTGAGGTTTTTTATAAAAAACTTCAAAGAGAGCAATGATATTTAATCTCTAGTATTATGAGTGATCATGGTAGAGAATTTGAAATAAGTTTTTCAAAAATTTTTGCAATGAACATGGTTTTGCTCACAATTTCTCTGCTCCAAGAACTCCACAACAAAATGGAGTTGTTGAAAGAAAAAATCGTACTTTACAAGATATGGCTAGAACCATGTTGATTGACAATGATCTTCCTAAATACTTTTGGGCTGAAGCCATAAATACTACTTGTTATATCTTGAATCGATGTCTCATTAGACCCATCCTCAAGAAAACTCCATATGAATTATGGAAAGGAAGAAAACCTAACATAGGCTATTTTCATACGTTTAGATGTAAATGCTTTATACATAATAATGGTAAAAATATATTAGGAAAATTTGATGCTAGAAGTGATGAAGGAATCTTCTTAGGATATTCAATAACTAGCAAAGCATATAGGGTATACAATAAAAAAATCTTAGTAGTTAAAGAATCTATCCATGTAGTATTTGATGATTTTAACCCCACTTTGAAGAAAAACTTGAATTTATATTATGAGGAAAATGCAGATTATTTGAACAAATCTCAGAATATAAGACAAAAAGAAAAGATTAATAAAAATGAAGAAGAAAATAGGAATAAAGGAGTTGAAGAAGTGCCCAGTCAAAGATCTTATTAACAAGATCCTGTATCTTGTCAACAAGATATATGCAGGGAAAGAGAAACTTCAAATTATCCTAAAGCCATAAACAATAAATTACCCAAAATAGATTTGAAACTTCCACGAGAATGGAGACATTCCTCATCATATCCTATGCAGTACATAATTGGAAATCCTAATGAAGGATTAAGAACAAGAGCTTCATTCAAACAAAACAACTTGGCCTTTCTCTCACAAATTAAACCCAGAACTATAGAAGAAGCCTTAAAGGATGAAGATTGGATAGCTGTAATGGAAGAAGAACTCAACCAATTCAAAAGAAATAAAGTATGGAATTTGGTAGAACCTCCTGAAAATGCCTCAGTAATAGGGACAAGATGGGTATTTCAAAATAAACTTGATAAGCAAGGAAATGTCATAAGAAACAAAGCCAGACTTGTGGCCCAAGGGTACTTTCAAATGGAAGGTATCGATTTTGATAAAATTTTTACTCCAGTTGCAAGACTTGAATCCATATGTATGTTACTTGTCTATGCCGCATTCATGAATTTCAAATTATTCCAAATGGATGTTAAAAGTGCTTTCTTGAATGGATTTATTCATAAGGAAGTGTATGTCAAACAACTTCTTGGTTTTGAGGATAAAAATTTGCCTAATCATGTTTATAAACTTTCAAAAGCTCTTTATGGATTAAAACAAGCTCCTAGAGCTTCGTATGAAAGATTGAGCAGTTTTTTACTTCCAAATAGGTTTATTAGAGGAAAAATTGACACCACACATTTCATCAAAAGATATAATATTGATTTATTACTTATTCAAATTTATATGGATGACAATATATTCGGTCGTCCTAATGAACTTCTCTATCAAGAATTCTCTAAGCTTATGCAAGGAGAATTTGAAATGAGTATGATAGAAGAAATGAACTTCTTTTGCAAATCAAACAAAAAAAGAAAGGAAACTTTATCAATCATGCAAAATACATTAAGGAGTTGCTTAAGAAATACGGTTTTCAAAATACAAAACCCATGGGTACTCCAATGTGTCCATCATCAAACTTCAACAAAGATGAAAAAGGTAAAGATATTGATAAAAAATTATATAGAGGTATGATTGGATCTTTACTTTATCTTACTGCTAGTAAACTAGACATCATTTTTAGTGTATGCAAATGTGCTAAATTTCAATCCAATCTTAAAGAATCCCACTACATTGCTGTAAAAAGAATTTTTAGATACTTAGTAGGAACACAAGACCTTGGCTTATAGTATTCAAGATCTAACAGATTTGAACTAGTTGGATATGCAGATGCTGACTTTGCAGGTGATAAACTTGATAGAAAAAGCACCTATTGGTACTTGCCAATTTCTAGGAACTACTTTAGTATCCTGGTTCAGCAAGAAACAAAGCTCAGTTGCCTTATCTACTGTCGAGGCTTAATATATGGCAGTAGGAAGCTGGTGCACTCAACTCCTATGGATGAAGCAACAACTAGAAGATTTTTCACTTACTTTCAAGCAAATTTTGATATTCTGTGATAATACCAGTACTATTTGCCTAACCAAAAATCTTGTACATCACTCTTGAACTAAGCATATTGAAATTAAACATCACTTTATTCAATATCATATACAGCAAGGAGATGTAAAGGTAAAATACATATACACTAACTTGTAACTAGCTGATATTTTTACAAAACCTCTACTAGAAAATAGGTTTTCTATGTTAAGAACTAGTTTGGGCATGATTAGCTATGATTAATCTCTATATGACTGCATATCCTGTATGTTTGTTATATTTTCAAAAACCTTGTCGACTGGTTTGAAAACCTTGTCGACAAGATTTTTAAGGCCATGAAAAGTCAAATAAATGTTGACCATGAAATTACGTGCCAAAAATACTGTACCATCTTCTTCTCCAATCAGACTGTGGGGTATGGTCTGTGCATTCAAATTAATACTCTCTCTCTTCTACAACTTTATAAAAAGCAGTGCATAAGGCATAATGTGTCAGATAACACTCAACTTTTCTCTCCGAATTAATAACTAACGTGATGGAATAGGCTTTTCTTTGCATGCCTCCTCTACTTCTCTTTAAAGCAACGCTCTCTCTTCCTTGAACTTCCTCAAACCCTAGCAGAGCAAGACATCTTTTCCACTATCCTTTGCCTCAAAATGCCTCGCACAAAGATGGTAGCCCATAAATCCATGGTGTCACAAAGTATTCCTATCTCTGATTCTGAATTCGGTCAATCTCCGACAGAAAATGCTCACCAGCAACCACCATCATCCTCTATATCCACTTACTCTCGTTGAAAGTGAAGGGCTATGCGCTCCAAACCATCAAAATCTGGAACGATAAAATAAACTTCTTCTCAGATTTCACCATCTCGTACATCCGTAAAGAACCCTCATAATCCTATTGAAACCACCACTGTCTTGAAATCACAACTCCTGCTGTCATCAAAGACCTCAAGTGCTCGTCACCCCAAACATCCCCTGCTTTCTTCCTCTTTGTCGAAAGGAAAGAAATTAAAGAATGTCTTTGAAGAACAATAGTTAAGCAAGTCCCCTGAAGACATTCCTTTTGACTCAAGTGACTCCACGATGCTAAAGATTTCCTATCTCCCAAAGAAAATGAGAGCTATGAATCCAATTTTCATTGATGCTCAATTGCTTGCGGTAGAAAGGTTTCCTTGCAAAAACTCCAATCCATCCACTGTGACATCAAACAACTTTTTGAGGAAATGGGATGGCATAAATTACTCGAACTGCAAGAAGAAGTATATGAAGACCTTGTTCAACTGTTCTATGTAAATTTGTCAATTATGGATGATGTTCTATCTCTCGTGTCATTCATCAAAAGCCATAGGATTTTGTTGACAAAGGAGAAATTGAGCAAGCTTTTGGGACTCATATTCTTGGGTAACTCATATTTCTTCCAAAAAACTTGAGGGAAGAACTTTCCCGTTACCTATGAGAAGGCTTATGACTACTTAGTTGAATGACCAGATCTTCTTTCTCTAGGCCGAGTGAATAGACTTGCACTGAGTTTTGAGCGACGTATCATGGCTCACATCATTAGTACTTACCTTCTGCCTCTCTCCTGTTCCTTAGAGTCCCTCAACAAAAAGGATGTCTGCCTTTTCTACTGCCTCGTCACCAGGACGCCCATTAATATTGGGACTTGGATTTTACGATTCATGGCAGAATCCACTATTATCTCTATCCTTCTGCAAGTCTCCTTTATGGCATGCTGCTTACCCGACTCTTCAAAGCTCACCAGGTCAGTTTGAAGCACTATCCATCTCTTCTTGTTGATACCACATATAACGAAGTTACCTTCCGATTGATGCAATATACTCTTGTCAACAAAAAGTGGATTTGTATATCTAATGCCACTCCCTTCACTGACCAAAAGAAGCCTCCTACCTCCCCAGCTGACTCTTATCAACACCCTGTCTCTCCTCTAACACTACACCCCCATGGCAAAGCCCTTGCTTCCACCTCTACCCCACCATCCCCTGGTCATGCACCCCCTTATCTTTTACTCCACCACCCTCTTCATCCACGGACTCCCTTGAGATGTTGCATCATATCTTCAAAGCCTAGACTTCGCTTAATCACATGTTTGCCACGTCTCTCCATGACATTTATGCCCAGCTCCATCAAATAACTGATCAAATGGGAGACCTCCCTGCTAACCTTAGGACCATGAGGAGCCTCTTGGAAGAACATGACCTTCTTCCTCAACACCTTCACGCTGTCCATTAGGAACTCCAAGTTACCAAAACCAGTTTCAATCTTAAAGCCATTGTTCTCGATCATCACCTTCAAGACATTGACACTGCTATCATGGACTCCCTCAAAGTTTTAAAAGCTATCTGCTGGCGTCATTAATTTTCTGCGTCCTCATCATTTGACTGGCCTGTGATGGTATATATTTTTTGCCTTCATCCATATTTGTTGAGGCCACTGTTGAATACTGCCTATGACTAATTACTCTTCTATAATTATTACTTTATATTTGGACAACATTGATTTATCATCCTTAACTAGTTTTTTGCTTGCTGGATTTATATTCTGTTGGTCTACTTCATCTCCCTTTTGCTGCTGACAACAAGGGGGGAACAAGTTTACATCTGATTGGATTATATCTGCTATTCTTACTACTGATCTGGTTAATGAATCTGATTAGTTGATTATTTCTGCTATTTGACTCTTATTACTATTTACATTTGATATCTTGTTAATAAAACTGATTAGTTGATTATATCTACTACTTGATTCTCGTTGCTGTTTATATTTGGAAAATGAATCAACAATTAAAATTTAAATTATAAGTGTGGGATTGATGACAATGTTAGTTTAAAGATATCTTATGTCTCTGCTTTTTGCCTTTGTGCTTTGGTCCCAATAACTCGTTTACTTATTAAGGGGGAGTACATGCTTAGGGGGAGTTTGTCTGTTTTGCTTATCTGTGTAGACTTTTATCACTTAGCTTTTGTTATCATCAAAAAGGGGAGATTGTTGGCTCAATGGTCTCTCAATTCTCTTATGTTTGATAATTTTGAAAGCTCAAGTCAGATACAAGCCCACTCAAAAAATCTTTTTGGTTGATGCTTTTTATACATCCTGCAGAAAGCATATAAAACTTTTGTAAACTCTACTTTTTCTTTGTCTTTTTGCTGAAAAGTTGAAAGCTGTCTCTATACTGGGTCTATGCTGTTGCTTTGTTTTAAAGTCAACTCCTCCCCTTTATTTATTTATCGAAAGTATAAAAGACAACTTGTCTTATAAAGTCAAATCTGCCTATTCTTCTCCTAGACGTGCTGGCCGAAAGAAAAAATGGTGAAAGAAACTCTATGCTAATTAATTAAAGCATCTCTGATTATTTGCTAAGCATATAAAAACATTCAACTACCTCTTGGCTACTCAAGCACTATTGTATTCCAACGGTCAAGACAGAAGGAGATGGATTAACGACTATTTTCTTTTGTATATATATATATGTAGTAGCTCCACTTATAACGACACTAGAAAACATAAAGAGAATCTGCTTCATCTTCATAATATTTTTGTGTATTTACTAAGTGCTGAGTGTCTAGTCTATTTAAGAGTCTATCTGTGAGACTTGTGCTGTTCTGTTGGTCCTTGTAAAAGGTCTTGAATAATATAGCAACTGTGAGAAAGAAAAAGAAGGTTATGTATAAGCTGTTGAGTTTGTAAAAGTTCTAGGTGAGCTTGAAAACCTAGTGTCCTTGCTGTGTACTTTGATTTGACTTAGTGAAAATCCCTTGCTATGTATCAAGGGGACTAGACGTAGGTCTTGAGGACCGAACCAAGATATATCAGGTGTCTTTCTTCCTTTACCTTGCTTTTTATTCTGTTTTAGCCTTATCGATAAGGCCTCAATTTGTCTCCTTGATCTTTACTTTTCAGTTACATTTTAGAAAATCTTGTTGATAAGAACTTAGTCTATCTACAAGGTTTTCAGTTTTACAGTCTTAATTGAATTGTTGGCTATAATTGTGAAAGCACCTATTCACCCCCTTTAGGTGCATTCTTCAGAAACATGTCATGAAACATAACATTGTACCACAATACTATATCCTACCTCCCTTTCCCTGTGAATCCACATCAATATTCTATATGATTTAGTATCATCACCTGAGATTCTAAACATCTACACTCTGCTACGATTTGCATAGACTTATATTGCCCATTCGTTAGACTAAGTTCTGGATAACAATTAAAAAAAAGAAGATTAAATGAGCGACAAAATATAAAGCAAAGCAGAAGGTGTTAAAATAGTTTGGCTTTGGATTATTGTCAAGATGGAAATCTTCAATGAGAAAATAGTAGCATAAAGGAAATAAACCATGTAAGTGATTTGAAGAATACAACAAGTAACCATTTTAGACACAAAAGAATACAAAATAGAGTGATTTGTGTAAGTAGAATTAGAGTGATTATGCAAAATGCCACAACTTTCCCTAAAGAAAAATTTACCAGCCAAGAATAGTTTTCTATTTTTAAGAATAAAAAAAATAAAAAAAATTGTTTGATAATGTGTTTTTAATGAAGTTTTTTGTAAAATAAAAAAAAATAGAATTATATTTTCAAAAATAGAAAAATTAAAACATTTTTTAAATATTTTGTAACTTTTATTCTGCAAAATAAAAAAAATAGAAAATAGCGATTTTTGAGAATAATAATTCAAACAAATTTTTTTAATTTTTTTGTTTTCAATGTTTATTCTAATAGACATCTGTTTTGAAAATATTAAAATTAGAATGGAATCAAATAGGCCCAAAAGCTTTAATAACTCTCAAAATCTATTTTGCCACAAGAGCCTGATTAAAAAGATGAATTCTTCGAAAACCAAGACATCCCATTTGCAATTGGTCAGTCTGTGCTAGCTTGTCATGTGAATTCTAGGCTTATCATTTTTAAATCATTGAAAAAATTTTATTGTACTTTGTTTAAAAACTGTGTCTTAAATAATTTTCTCTTTTTTGGAGATATAAGACCCTTCATAATAAAACTGTCCATGATAATTGCTCATTATTACTATAGATATAATACCATTTAATATCTATGATTAATCTTACTAGTGGCCCACCAAACCATCAATCTCCTTATCACTGAGGCAACTTTGTAGAAGATCAAGGTTTACATGCAATAGGTATAGTAAATAATAGCATATCGAGAATAACCATTACCAAGTGCTAAGAAATTCACTTAACATTGAAATTACATGAGCTTTAAACTTACAACACTACTTACAATCTTTAATTATATAGAAAGCTCTAAATATTTTCTAATTACTCACCAAATTTCAATCTCAAATTCATTCATTAAGGTAGTCAAGGGCAAAGGGACATTTTATAGCTCAAATAGTCAAAGTTTTGGTTCTAAAATGTACTAAATGAGTTCTAAAATGCTATTTCTTATCTTGAGCAAATTTTAATTCATATATGCGTCAACTATAATGTTTCATCACATGAAATTTGCTTTATATTTAAAAATAAATATTCCACATCAAAATATATGTATAACATCATTGAATTTCTATATCCTAAACTATGTTTCAATACATTCATCTGTTGGTCATTAATTTATAGTCTAACACCTTGGCACATGCTGCCATTATATTATATGAAAATATAAGTTTACATAGTCATATATACTATATCAAATTCTAGGCTAATTCTCTTGACATAATTGACCTTTCTAGCCCCTTGGCTTTTCTTTTTCCTTACTTTGCATATTACTTAGCCATGGTTAGTGGAGATAAGGGAGTATGGGATTCAAAAAATCCTAATAGTTAGACTAACATTTAATCATAGATATGGTTCACTTAAGTATATAGAAGTAAACATGTATGTTATGCAATCATAGCCAATTTATACACAAGAGAGCAAATCCATGCTCTAAGAATTTCCTTGACTCAAGCAAGAGTAAATCCATGTCTTTAAGGAACTTTTGGCATAAGGTAAAGCAAATTCACGCTCATTTCCCTAGTCTCATCCAATATAAAGCTACCCTTCTCACAAATCCAAGTAGGTCTCATGCAATTGTATAGTTTACTTAAATAACCAACAATCCAAACAATTACAAATAATACACACAAGTAACCAATGACTGAAGTAAACCAACTACACAAATAGGAATGAAGGAAAAGCTACCTTATCAAGCAGACTCAATCAATTCCCTTATTCTTTTTCTCTTGATCCCATGGCCTCACACACACGTGCACACACACGCTTTGGTGTGGTCCCACTTGCTTAGCTTAGACACATCAATTAGTGTATAAAACAAGCAAATAGGATATATTTAAACGCATTCGAGTAATATGTGTACATATTAGAACTTAAAGCATGATTTAGGTTTCTTTAAGTTCTCAAATGACTTATCCCATTTGTTACACTTCATGTAACAATTCCATCATTTATCTATCTCATTTTGCTCACTTTTTATGGCTAAAACAAGTCTAAATACTCAGTCATATCACTCATTCCATTTATAAGGCAAATTAGGATTTTTTTTTATGGAACTATAATCTCAACATCATCAAATCTTATTCTTTTCCTCAGACCAATGATTAATCTAGCCTTTATATTACTCACTTAGGCCTCTAAATATATTAGAATAAATTAAAAGCTTCTCTAGATATTATTTCCTTGCTTAGGCTGAGATTTCCCCTGATAGGCCTAACTTGGAATTTTGTTTGTTTAATAAGGAATTTGAAGGTTTTAGAATATCCATGATTCATTTTAGTTTAATTATAATATTGTAGAGTTCAAATTATCTTCTTAGAGTTTTGAAGTATTCATGGCCCACCATAGATTTTAGATAAATCTATCTTGATTATATTGCTTCCTAGATTGATTTCTTTGCATATTCTTAATTCTCACTCTTCTAAACCCTTGATTTTATCAATCTTTCATTAAATACATATCCTTCCCTTACTTTTTCTCTTGGCCGAACATGCACATGGTTAAGGTTCCAAGAATACAAGTTTTTCTTAGCTAAAATCATACCTTATTTTGATGAGCCCTTGATGAAAAATTCGTTGGGTATAACTAACTTCTTCAAATGAGCTTTTTCACTCAAGGTGATAGCGACATACTTTACCTTTTTGAGAAACCAAACCCACTATAAGAGAGAGTATAAGAAGTAGAAGAAGTTTCATAATTAAATTATAGCAAAATTTGGCTTAAATCCTTACCTAATTTGGCCTTCTTTCCCTTTTCTTTCCTCCCTTTTTCATGCCACCATGGAGTATTTAGAGCTATCTAGGTTGGTTATGGAAGGAAGAAAGGATGGGGCATGATATATATAGAAGATTATATAGTTTTATAACTTTTTTTTGAAAATGATCATTTTGTCCCTACACTTTAATTCCTTCTTTTAAGTTCTTTTTTCAATCTTTTTGAAAATTGACAACTCCATACCAAATTTTAGACTTTCCTCTTTATCAAAAATATTTGTTTAGAGATTACATGGATTTAAAATAGTTTTAAAAAGTTTGATAAAAAATATTGCCACCAGGGGTCTTAAGTTGCATATCGTCAAAGATTTAGTTAAACTAATCTCATTTGGTTAATTTACTAGCCTTATTTTATAATATTATAATGAGGGATATTTATTTCTCAAATTAATTCTCATGTTTCTAAATCTCTAATTTTTCTCTCAATTAAGCCTGGATCAACTCTTTTTAATTCTAATTAGTTCTTTTCTCCCTACGAATTCCTTTTTAACTATTTTTTTCATTCTTTAGGGACTCTAGTACTTTACAAAATGTAAAGTATTATAGCTTTTCTAGCTAGCTAGTGTTAGATATCTTAGAAAATTTTTCTAGTTAGATAGTAGTGATTAACTTAAAAATTTTTCTAGCTAGTTAAGATCTATAGTAGTTTCGTAGAAGTCTTTTATCTTCAAGTAACTGCTAGTATTTGAGGATGATTGAAATATATCTAAAAATTTTTAATTTAATTGTATTTTTGGGACATTTGAAGGTCAATATTATGCTTCTATTTCATTTTACCTGAAATAAGGAAATAAATTGCTTACTTTTGTTCTTATAGAAATAGGTTTTACATCCCAAAATTAAATGAATTGATCCAATAGTCCAATCTACATAAGACAATTCATCCAAAAAATCTCCTAATTGAAAGCAATTCATTATGGCTCAGGCCATTAATCATTTATTGAAATTGATTTACACTTAACACAAACTCAAGTTTATGATTATTTTGGAGCTAAAGTATGCTTGTTGTCTCTAAAGTTTGGGGGTTGGTTTTAATTTCATCATAAATATTTTTGTTTGGGAGAGGGAAAATGAAGGAGAAAGGATGATTTCATTGTAACTTCTTTAATTGAGAGTTTGTTATAAAGAGAGAAGGAGAATGAAGGATTTTAAACTAAACTTTTAAAAGTGTTCCTAAATATTCTCTCCTTTATAATTTTAAATTCACATCATTCAAACAATTTTGGACAACAAAGTTTTCTCAAACAAAAAAAAATTATCATTTAACCATGTCTTGCCTTTTCTTTCATTTTCTTTGTTTCTCTACCTTTTCCTTGTGATCTTAACTCTAGAAAAAGTTCCCCCCCCCCAACTTGAACCTTTATTTACACACACATTCTCTTTCTAAGTATCTTTTTTTTTTTAAATTGTCATTAGTACAAATATTGTCTTGTCAAAAATAAGAGTCTTCTTATAATAAATTGAGGGTGATTTAGATTAGAAAAATGACAAACAACCCGTTCTTTTATATAGGAGAATATTGTTTTCTTTATCCTACATAGTCTTACACAATTAGTACCCAAACAAATAATTATATAAGGTTCATGCATTATATTACAACATAATGCACAAAACATTGTATTTTAGAAAAATTTGACATAATCCACATCCTTATTCTATTGTTAGTCTTATTCCATATAATAAAGAAAGTATATATTCTCTTTATTTGGTTTTTACTTTTTAATACAAAATCCATCTATATGTGTCTCTTCCGTTTATTTTCGTAGTAAATGACATCTTATTCTTCCTATTTTTACCCTTCTAAGTCCTAAGCGAAATTAAATCTCTCAGCAAGTTTTCCTATTAGATTCAAAACCACTCTCATTGTAAAACTAAAACTTTAAGCACCAATTGGATTTCTTATCGCAAAAGAAAGGTACCCATTTGTTTCGATTCAACGATTCTACTAACTTATATTGTGAATACCTTATTTTCTCCAAACTAATTTAAAAAATGAATTAGGCCAATTTAAAAATTAGCTATTAAAAATAAAAAAATAAAGAATAAAAATAATAACAAAAAATTAAAACTAAAATTAGAAAAAATAAGCAAAAATAAAATTCAAGATACAAGAAGCCAAGTTTATGAAGCCCAATCCTCATATCAAATAACGGAGGGATGAAAACAAAGTTAAAAAAAAAACAACAAAACAAAATTAAAAGAAAGGAATAATAACAAACTTAAAAAAGAGAAATAATATCTATAAAAAAAAGAGAAATAATAACAAAATAAAAAATAAAAGTTAAAATATGCATAATTTTTGAAAATTTAGATGATGTACAAAAAGCTTTATGAGTATTTAAAAGTGATATTAATTCTTATGAACTTTGAATTTTTTACATCGAACCTCTTTTCATTGATAATTTGGTTAAATCATTGGCAAAAATTTGCTCCGTCAATCTCGACTTTATACTTATGGATTGAGGGGCAAATTAGTTAAAGGTCGCAGAACGGACGGCGTTAAACCCCTCTGCCGGAGCGCACAACTCAATCCTTCTCTGTATCCTTCGTTCTCCTCAGCGACTTCTCCATCCCCAAAACACCAGCAAACTCCTTCATCTCCATCGTCGATCTCGCTTCGTGGAAAGGGGGAAAACGATCTCGCCCCTATTCATCTCGCAGTCCGAGGAAAACGATCTCGTTTGTTCTGTTCTGCACTTCGTGGAAAGCTTGGGACACTGCTTTTTCTTTGGAGGAGGAAGAAAGAAATCGATTTTGAGGTAAGCATTTTGACCATACAATTTTCTGTGGCAAGAGCATGAAACCCTGATAATTATTTTGAATGGGAGCATATCGACTGATATTAATTAAATTTATTTCCATGTTAAACCCTTATTCTTTCTCCTTTATGAATTCATTAGTTCTTATTGAACTGATAATTATTTTGACTGATTCTGATTCGATTTGATTAGTGGAATTTTTTGGTTTGATTAGTGAAATTCTGAAGGGGAGCATAACTACTAATTCTGATTTGATTAGTGAAATTTTTTTAAAAGCTACTGATATTTGATGTAACATTGACAACAAAAGACCACAAGGCTACTGATATTTCTAAAAGCTTCGTGCCATTGAACCTCTCCTTACCATTCACTTGGTTGAGCTAAATATGGCTTGATGTTCTGCTTGTGAACTAATGATTCTTTATGGTTAGTCTATGTATTGGAAATATGGTTTGTCTATGCTGCTTTGCTGTCCCATTTGGAGAGGGCTGTGATTATTGTATCGTTGCAATATGTGGTATAATGAAACCTATAACTTCTATTATTATAGGTTCGCATTTTGACCCCTTTCAATATTTCTAAGGTATCTATTGAATCTTTGTTTATTCTCTTATAAATCTTTGTTGATTCTGTTATAAATCTGTTAAATCATCTATAGTTGCAATCTGTTTGCCTTTATTCTCAGCATCAAAATTTAAAGTTTCCCACTTTATAGAGAAAATTTAAAGGATGTAACTGGGGAAGAATTCTGTTCTTCATCAGAAATAGTTCCACTATTAAGGTGTGGTTCAGATTCGAAATTACCATATGAGATTCTTTTTCAACTCAATTCCCTTTTTAATACCCAGAAAATTAGTTTTGCCTCAGTAGATGGTGATTTGATTATTTTTTAGGCAGCTTTAAGTGAAGAAACTTCTGCCATAATTCTTCAGAAGTTGCACAACCTAAAGTCCACATGTGCCCCTCTTCTTCTGTTTTGAGGAATAGAGACTGAGTTTTTGCACATTGCCCGTCTTCTTCTAATTGATTGACACTTTAAAGGTAAATCCCCTTTGTCCTGATCTAGTTTGTTCTACTGCTTTAAACTGATTTTGGGGTCAGTGTATGAAATTAGAAGAGACTAATTTCTGGTTGGGGTGCTTTTGATATGGTTGCCATTTGATTCCCTTGAAAGTTGCATGATAGTAACACAAGAGGATTAGGTTTGACTAGATTCTGTCTATCTCGTTGCCAAGTAATTGCTGGGTTGCCATGAGTTAAATACAAAATTCTTTGGATCCCTGTACTGAACTAATATGAGTTTGATCTTTCTATATGCTGTTGCTTGTTGATTTCTGTGTTGATGTGGTTCAAATTCTGTGTATCTTGTTGTTAGCTTGATATGCAACTTGGATATTCTGGTTTTTGGTCTTGGTTTCAATCCAGTTTGTACATCAAGTTGGGTGAGTGAACATCGTCTCTTGGTGATTTTGGTTCAAGAAGGATTGTTTGAGTTGGGTTGTGAATTTTGTTGTTAAATGGGTCTTTGAATGAACCTAGGCTGGGATTCCCTTGGTAATTAATTTCATGTGGTGTCTGAATTCGCTGAAAATTTAAATGGTGATTTGTGCAATTTGAAGGAAGAAACCATTGTGATACTGTGTTGAATTTAGAATTTGATTACAATTTGAGTAAACCCTGGTTTGGTATAAAGGGATTTCAAATAATTCTGGCCTCACTCATCTTTGTTGGAAGGCATTGAAATTTGAGAAATGCTTGTTGTAGGTTGCAGATCCAAGTAGGTTGCTTTCGGTGAAAATCTTGTTATTTTTCTGATTATATGATTCAGCGCTGAGTTGTAAGGATTGGATTGGGTAATTCACTCTGCTATATGTCTCAATTCAGGCTTGCTCTGTTGCAGGGACAATGTTTCTCCTCTTTAATTAAAACATAATTGAGGCTAGGAAGATGCTATTCATTCTTATTTATTTACATTGAAAATGCCAAAAACTCTAATCAAATTGCTTGATAGGGTTATGGCAGATAAAGATGAGGACTTGCCAAGGGACGCGAAAATTGTGAAGTCCCTTTTGAAATCAATGGGTGTGGAGGACTACGAACCTCGCGTCATACACAAGCTTTTGGAGTTGTGGTATCGCTACGTTGTTGAAGTATTAACAGATGCCCAAGTATATTCAGAGCATGCTGGCAAATCTGCAATTGATTGTGATGATGTTAAGCTTGCTATTCAGTCAAAGGTTAATTTTAGCTTCTCTCAACCACCACCGCGAGAGGTAATTCTGCATTTATTTAGAAAGTGTTATGCCTACTATTGTGTTTCTTGATATTAAGCTTACTTTTTAAGTTAGTATCAAAAGTAAATTGATTATATCTATGCTCTTTGATTGTTAACGCTACATTTTGATAAGGGAGAATGGAGGAGAAGGAAATGTTTCAAGGAAATCTTTCCCTTGTTTGGGAGTCATTGATAAAGAGGGGAGGATAATAAGTATTTTCACCTAAGCATCCAAGATCCTCCAAAGTGTCCCCTTCTTTATATTGGGAGATTCTGGAGAAGAAAGTCTTTGCAAACAAGGGAAAGAAAAATTGTTATTTAACCAATTATTTCCTCTTCTTTTCCAGCCCTTCCATTTTCTTGGATTCATTCTCTTCTCTTTTTCCCCAATTCTCAAACATACCCTTAAATTATTTTAAAATCGTGCAACTCTAAAGGGAAGGGATAACTTTGGTGTCATTGTTCAATTTGATTTTAAATCTCACATCCATCATATGAGTTCCAGAATTTCATTATTTCATTATGTCCTCCCTTACCTTTGGAAGAGTAAGAAGAGAGATTCTTGTTGATTTCTGTTTTCCTCCAATCTGAGTTTTTGAAGTTTGAAAGTGCTAAGCGTGTCTAAGCTAGTATAAGAATATAAGATTGAAGCTATATCTTCCTCTTTCTGAAACACCCACATTGGTAATTGATTGCTAGATTAAGTTGCTGATACACTTTCTAATCAATAAATTAAAAAATATATAATTATAGCACTATGTGCTGAAGTTGGACTTGGAATCATACCTATTCACTCAGATATCTTTGCTCAGCTGCATTTTTGCTTCTTTATAAAGCTAGAATACGAATTCTCTGAATAGAAGTATCACTTCTAAATTATACTACTGGATTCCAGAAGAACTTGCACATGAAATATTGTCTTTGCCTTCTTTCCCCTATTTTAGCTTCCTTGGTCCACAACCTTTCAAATTGGATTGTACCGAGCTAGCTGAAACTACTACTGCCTAAACTTTCTGTTGTTAATTGCTTGGGCGTGGCTGACTTGATCTTGGTTGGAACCTTTTTCATGGGGCAAATAATATGAAGCTAGAGTTGTGAAAGATGGTTACATGTAATAATTTTATTAGAAAACTTGATAGTAAATATCTCACAAACTATATACAAGTCTTGTTCTATCATGCAATATATTTAAGCAGCAATCTTTTGCCCAAAAGATAAAATGTCTAATGTAACATTTCAATAGGTTCTTCTGGAGTTGGCTCGCAGCCGCAACAAAATACCATTACCAAAGACAATAGCAGGGCCTGGCATTCCTCTTCCGCCTGATCAGGATACACTAATCAGCCCTAACTACCAGCTGGCAATTCCAAACAAAAGGCCTTCCCAGCCAATGGAAGAAACAGAGGATGAAGAAACTGCTGATCCCAACATCTCTCAGGAAGAGAAGACAGATATGCAGCAAAATCCTCAACAAAGGGTGTCCTTTCCCCTTCCCAAACGCCCTAAAAATTAACTCAGCATTCATGGGAAATTGGATTCAAACACTTGTAGGTTGTAAGAAGTACTTTATGCTTTGTTTAATCCAATGATGAGTCATAGGTGAACATCATTGTAGTGGATAAAGGAGATTGTTGCTTCTTCAGTGCTAATTTATTTATTGTAGCGGTGACGAAATTTTATAAATTGTAGCTCGATTTAAGTGTATTTCTTGTCTGTAGTTTTAGGGGACGGAGACTGGGAGATGAGATGATTCAAAAACGTACATTTTAGTAGAAATGGTCAGAAAGGTTTTGAGATCTTGGTGGAATAAAGGTTGAGACTCCACCAAACTATATTCTGTATTCTGTCGAACTATATTCTATATTCTGTATAGGAGAAGGGCCAAAGTAAAACTACATCTTTAGCATGTTTGGAACCTTACCTCTTTTGGGAATTGAATTGCTTTTTGACTTACTTCTATCTATGAAGCTTCCAAGGGCAAACGCATTCCTAGTGGTGACGTTACGGCAGTAGGCTTTCAACCAGTTAGTTTGCTTAGTTTTTAGAGTGAGACTAATCACTGACTTGACAAAGGAACTAATTTGGTCAGTGATTTAACTGTGAAGTCATTAACTAAATTGATTTGATCCGAATTAATTTAGATAATCAAATATTTTACTCCAGATACCATGAAAATAACAAATTAATAAAATTTTACTTTGTGTGGAAAGAAATAAAATAGTTCATTCAAAAAATTTTGGTGCCCTAACTACAACCAAAAGTAGCATTAATAAAATTAATTAAATTTGATCCAATGGTCCAATCTGTATGAGACAATTCATCCAAAAACTCTCCGGTTGAAAGCAATTCTTTACAGCTCAATTGCAATTAACATTCTGTTCAGCCTACATGAGGAGAGTTAATGGTTTACTGAAATTGATCCACACTTAAAACAAACTCAAATTTGTGATCATTTTGGAGCTAAAATATAATTGTCTTTGAAGTTTGGGGTTGGTTTTAATTTCATTATAAATATTTTTCTTTGGGAGAGGAAAAATGGAGAAGGAAAGATTTAATTGAAAGTTTGTTATAAAGAGAGAAAGAGAATGAAAGATTTTTAACTTCCAAAGTCTTCCTAAATACTCCCCACCTTTATAATTTTAAATTCCCATGATTTGAACAATTTTGAATGACAAAGTTTTCTCAAACCAAAACCATACCTTTCTTCACTTCCATTTTCTTTGTTTCTCTTCCTTTTCCTTCCCATCTTAACTCCCAAATGCCAACTTGAACGTCTATTCATGCCTACCCTCTTTCTAAGTACTTTTTTGTTTTGTTTATTGTTATTAATATAGATATATAACTTTCTAAAAATAAGAGTTACATCGATTTCATTGTAATAAATCAAGAAACCCATTCTGTTATAGGAGAATATATAGTTATTTTTTTTATCCTCGACAGTCTTATATAATTAATACCCAAACATATAATTATATAAGGTGCAACCGATATATTAAGCAATAATGCACAAAACATTGTATTTGATAAAATCTCACATAATCCATATCCTTATTTTATTGTTAGTCTTATTATATGCAATAAATTAAATATGTATTCTCTTTTTTTTTTTTTAACACAAAATCCATCTCTATGCATCTCTTCCATCTATTTTCATGGCAAATGACATCGTTTCCTTATGTCTTCCTCTTCCTGTTTTTACCTTTCTGAATCCTAATTGAAATTGAAACCCTCCATGAGTTTTCCTATTAGATTCAGGACTAACCTTGCTGAAGAAAGACTGAAAATATAGGCGTCAATTGGATTTCTTGTCATGAAAGAGAGGTACCCATTTGTTTCGAATCAGCCACTCTGCTAACCTACGCTGTATTTTGTCTGGACTAGTTTGGGAAGTGAACTAGGTCAATTTAACAATAAAACATTGAAAATAAAAATAAATAAGAAAAATTGAAAAGTTAAAATTAAAAAAATGCAAAAATAAAAGAAGCTCAAAAGTTAGAAGAGTCCAACTCCAGTGCAGCCCAATGCATAAATAAGCAAAATTTAAATCCAAGGTAGAAAGAGCCTTGTTTAACCCACCAAGATATGGTGCATCAAGCCCAATTCTCATATAAAATAAAGAAGTGATAACAAAAACATTTTTTTTTAAAAAAAGATAACAACAAAATCCAAAACAAAAAAAATTGTAACCAATAAATAAATAAATAAAAAGGGATACACCATCAAGGAGGCAGCAGGCTACACATGCAAATAGATCATTTACTCATTTCAAAGATAAGTAGAGGGTGGTCATCTTGATTTGAATTGCTCAGATTAAATTTGAATGGTTCAAGTTTTTATTAAAATTTTAATTTTTTTAATTTTAAAAGAAGCAAAATATAAAATAAAAAATATCTTGTAATTATAAATTTAAAAAAATATAAATTAAAAAATAAAAAATTTTAAAATATAGGCCGCCTAAATCAAATATAATTTGTCAAACCTAATCGCCGCAAGGCACAACGCACACACCCTGAGGGGTCTCCGGCGGGTATGAAACCATTGGGATACTGTGTTGAATTTAGAATTTGATTACAACTCGAGTAAATCCTGCTTTGGTAGAAAGGGATTTCAGATAATTTTGGCCTCACTCATCCATGTTTGGAGGCATTGAAGTTGAACTTTGAAGCCATTGCGATACTGAATTTCAAAATAGGTTGCAGATCTAAGTTGGTTGCTTTCGGTAAAAATCTTGTTATTTCTCTGATTATATGATTCGGCTCTGAGTTGTAAGGATTGGACTTGGTAATTCACTCTGCTATGTGTCTCTATTGGAGCTTGCTCTTTTGCAGGGACGATGTTTCTCCTCTTTAATTAATAAAACTTGTAACTGAGTCTAGGAAGATGCTCTTTGTTCTTTTTTACTGACACTGAAAATGCTGAAAGCTCCAATCAGATTGCTTGTTTTCTTAAATTATTTTTGTATTCTGCCAGCTAATCACATGGACTTAGGCACTAATAAATTGGTCTTCAAAGAACAAGCTTTTGATCCATTTCACCGTACGTGGGCTTATACTGAATTTTGATCAAGCTAAATAATATTTTTAATTTTAATTTTGTTATCATTAAACAATTAGGCTTTTGGACTTGTGTGAAAGACTTGGACCAACAAACTAGTCGTTTCATTTTCAATGTGACACAGTTTTCATTTCATTTACATTGGAAGCCTGTGTTTACGTTTTTAAATTGGTATTGAATTTCTTCTGTCAACATTAATTAGACATTTGGAAAACCGCAGTCTATAAAATTAAGAATTTTAAATCGTTCTCAAACCAAATTATGAAGATATTTGCATTAAAAGCTTCCATTTTGTAATATGGTATGACTACATAAAAATATTACCAACATCACCATCAAAACAATAACAATATTATAGTGGTAATGTAAACCTCATATTTTATTCAAGCATTTCTTAAAAACAATAATTTTATAATGGATTTTTATATTATTTCGAGTCATTTGAATTGTAAATTTCGGGTAGGTGTTAATTTAAATAGGAATTAATTTCATCATCCCAGTCATGCTTTTTAGCTGAGTCTTATTTTATTTTTTTAATTTGAATCATTCTGACTTATTATGGGTCAATTTTAATTTAAGAGAGTTCAGTCTGTATTAAAAGAGGTGAGGAGATAACTGGTCGTAGACTCAATTAAAGAAAAGTTGGCCCAAAAGTCCAAAGCTCGAAAAAGTCAAAGAGGGCCGTGATCTGACACAACGGACACATAGGTAAATTTAATGTGATTCAATTATTTAAAAATTTTGTCTTAGTTTTTAATTTTAAGCCTGTCCTATTATTATTGATTCATTCTATACTGACGAACGCACAAGGAACTCCAGCATGTGTGTAGCTGTTAATTTAATATCAATAATGACCATAACTTAAGGTCAAGATCATGACGAGCGGCAAGCAGTTTTGGATTGAATTAATTAATTCAACTACAAGTCTAAGTAACTTGTGCAGTATTGATGCACATTAAATATCTTTAATAAAAGTTTTACACAAATTTTATTTCTATTTCTTATGATGTTATATTAAAACTTTACATCTCTTATTGCAACACCACATGATGGCTTAGTGGAAAAAAGACTTGACTATATTACATATTTTTAGCTAATATTTTAAGCGACTCAGGTTAATTCTTTTGGTTACCTATTTTGTGAAAATAAAATTATAATATAAAACTTTGCTTATCTTACATCACAGAAGAAGTTGCCTTACGGGTGAGACGCTGGCACCCTTCTTCTGTGATGGAACACACCCCATATTTACATCAACCCACTGACCCGCTTCTCGAATGGATCCGAACCACTTCCAGTTCGAATTCCCCACAGCGATCTCCGATCCCGATGCGGATTTAATTAATCTTAGTAATAATTTTAAAATATTACAAAAGAATATTGGAAGAAGACTAAGGACTCTGCATTAACAGAGACAAGACTTGTATACACAAAGCCATGGAATAAAAGATAAGTCATGATAAATAATTTTTTTTAAAAAAAGTCATATATTACCACTATTAAAAAGTCTGACTGCTAGTTTAAAAATCATCACTAAAAAGCATTTAGTAGCAATAGTGAGTAGTTGCTGACTCCTTCATGGTTAAAATTTCGGTGGCGACCAAAAAGGTTGACAATGAAACCCCTAGCATGCATGATACCAAGTGCCCACGTGAAGGCAATTTCTCACATGGATCTTAACTTCAATTTAAATATATCTTGGACGTAACAATATATAATAACTAGGAACAATTAATGCAGTAGGCATCCTTGTAGATGCGGAACTCAATTCATCCACAAGTGTACCACGCACAAATATAGTTCAGTTGAAATTATTATGCCTACTTAAATTTGTTCCAAAATGTTCATAACACTGGAGGAAGGCCTGTCTTAAAAAAATGCAAAAAACTTTTGTAATCTGAAGATTTGACCATAGTAAAATTTGTCAAATGGTTCTAAAAGTTTCACGTATATTACATTATCAAGGTATGTTATTGGATGTTTTTTTCTTTTGGGGCCAAAAAAAGAACTTCATTCAACAACACAAACAAAACCAACATACAAAAAACACAAAGATATCCTGAACAATAGCAGCACTACACCAGTCACATCCCACCAAGGACTCATTCTTAAGAGCTTTAAACAGCACCTCACGGTCCATTTAAAAGACTTGACTTTCCATTAATGAGTGAGGGGCCTTTAAATTTTAGTGAGCATACAAAATCCAAGAGCAAAAGAAATAATTATAGATATTAAAAATTGGCAATATTACCTTCCCATCCAAATTTTAACAACCTACAATTTTTAGTTTTATGTAAGGAATTAAAGTGTTTTTTAGTTAGGAATTTCAGAGAAAATATAGAATAATAATTGAGTGAGCTAAAATAATTTAAAATAGGAATTTCAAGTACATTTAAGAAATATAAAATAAGAACTTAGTAAGAAAAATTAAGAAATAGCACTCAATAATACAAAGAATTCTTTGGAAAAAAAAACATTGAACTAATTTTGTAAATATTTTTAGCTTAAAAACTTTTCTGGAAGTCACTTTAATATGTATGTTTTGTTCTGCAAGGTCCCTTTGCTTCTCAAAACCTTAAAGCAATTTATTCATAATGAAGATAATTTCATGAGGAATTTGATTCCACTTTTGGCTTGGCAAAACACTTGAACTCAGTCTATCCATCCATCCTTTGTCCTCTCTCTCTCTCTCTATCTTTTTTTTTTTTCTAGGCTACTCTAAATACTTATTAATAGACCTAATCATGGGTCCAACCCATTTAAAAAAATAATATAAAAACCAGGCTCAAACCTAAGCCTAGATCCAAATGTTTATGAGCTCGACTCAACTTGCTTTCTTCATTGATTTTTTTTGGTTAGGCCAACATTCCTTTTGGACAGTTAATCACTCCTTTTCTTTTCAAAAAAATTAGAGAAAAAGACATCCTTTAAGAGTTTAAAAATGAAAAGATTAAGCCAATTTACAAAGTAACACTTAATATTATTGCTAAACATGAATTAACTATAAATAATACTCAGTTTCAAATTTATGAAATCCATTTATCAATGAATTAATGATACAGTATGCACCAACTATATTATTTAAGAATATAAGTTTTTTTAGCCAAAAGAATGTAATAATTATCCACCATTTATAGATGTGGTTAATCCTTATTTAATTTTTCCTACTTTAATTATGTGTCTCTATTATTTTTACATTTGATGTGCATAACTTAGCATCAAATTTTAATTATAACGATACCAACACTAAAAATTATATTCTTCTTTTAAATTGTATTAATAATTGATTCTTAAATTCTATTCATGAAGAAAAAATAAAGAAAAATAAAGAAAGATCTAAATAGAATTATAAAATATTAGAGTAAAATAATAAAAACATTGCTGGGGTCAAGTTTGAGCTTAGGTTAGGTTTAAAAAAAGTTCAAACCTAACTTGTTTTATGTTAAGTTTTTTTTTAATATGCCTGTTTTTTTGAAGCTAGATTACTAAAACTAGTAAACTAAGAAGAACACAGTTATTATAGCACCAATCACCCATTTCATATAATAAATTAAATATCAAAATATAACATAATCGTCTTACAAAAACACAAAGGGGGGACAGAAGAATGGCAAACCTGAGATGTTATTGAAATTAAAATATCTCATTCCTTAACAAAACAAAACAAAATTTCCCACCAAACCTTGCCTCGGAATGAAATTGGATTTACTTTCCTCTTTCTTCCCATCTTTGTTTCTCTTATAATAAAGTCAAGCCTTATTGGAACAAACACTAACTATAATAAGGAATATTTGACCTACTTGCTAATTATATGATAAAGTCATTGATATGGTTGTTGAATGATTAAGAGTTAAGGTTATTTTTAGAAGGACAAAGTAAGTTGTGAACAAAGCAAGCATGTAAAATGCATCGTATATATTAAATATGAAGAACAAAACATCTAGAAAATGGTTGTACATATAGTTTTAAGAGATTTAGATATCCTTCTAGAATTAGAAAGTGTGGCAGTAGGTAAACACGAGGTAAATAGAAGTTTTCCTACCTAAAAAAATTATAACCAATTAAAAAACTTTTTAAACTAATATACTTGTTTCTTTTATCTTTTGTATTTAATAACCTAGAAGTAAATGTCTAAATACTATGATATATTCATCTTTCTTAGTTCTTCTGATTTTCATTGGGTGACTTATTGAACTCAAGTGAAATCGTTTCAACATGCATGCATGCTTGCTATAACGACCCTAACTTCTAATTATAGTAATTAAGGTTAAGTACGTGATTAATAATCATAAATCAAGGTTTGAAATCATTAAGATTAATTACATCAGGAAAAACTGAGGAAATTTGAAACCTTAATGTTGTTAGGATCATTAATTAGACAACCACAATTATTCAAATGTGCAAATAAATTTATTCATTAATAAGGAGCCTTTGACTCTTCCATTCATCAATTCTAACTCATAAAAACCTTTTACAAGTGTTTCTAAATCATTCCTTAGTATTACCATAAAAGAAACTAAGGTTTATAGGTGAATATGAGAAATTGAGCATGTTCGCCACGGCCAATTATTCTCGGGTTCAACTCCTTACACCTCCACCAATTTTATGCCTTTCGTCGCCGCCAAATACCCTTTGGAACACCCCTAAACTTGCTTTTCAGACTTAGCTGCAGCCAACTTCACTATTCGCCGCGGCCAATTTCTTTCTATTTTCTTTCTTGGTAGGTTCGCCACATTTGGCCGAGGCTAATTAAATGTTGGCCGCAGCTAATTCCCTTATGTTCCTATAACTCCCAATATTTAATGCTCTCCAATTCCCCCTCTAGCAACACTCTATGCCACTTTAATTTAGTTTTTGAATATTTAGTATCTTTCTTTTATCTAATCTACCTAACACATCTATCATTACCCATTCAAAACTTAAATGTGGATCTTTAACCCTCTAGCCACCATAAACCAATGAGTTCATAGATCAATAACAGCAAATAGTTCACACACTACTCACATTTCCATTCAAACATAAGTCGCATTAGGAATTTCATACATCACTAGTTTAAATTGACATCTCATGTATCAAATGATTACAGTCCCTATGCTTGGCAATTCATGATACAATGCAGCAATAATACAAAACTAGCAATCTAGTTACAATACAATTCGACAAGGCCTCCAAACCTATGTACTACCAAACCATTTAATGTGCTTCCAGTAATTTTCTCCTTGCCATTAAGAGGTCCGGTCCTTGAAAATGTTAGCACATAACGGGATAAGATATACAATCTCAGTAACAAAAGATAATTTTCATATACATGTACAGGTTAATCAATCAAGTGCAATTTCATATTATCAATACCAGAATCATCAATCAATTTGCAAATGAACTAGTTGAACTACCAATGACTACTGTCCTATACCAGCAATCATACACAACATGTTAATGGCCAATAACACTGAAAGAGGTCTGTCTATGACACTTACTCTATAATGAGCACAACCAGGGCTCAGTGCATCTGGGGTTTGATCACAACCAGTGCTCGATCGAAGCACATGCACGGATGGCAGCCGCACCACAGCTCCACCATAGACTCACAAGGTCCAATCACAATAACAATTCAAGTAGTCAACTAATTATTTTGCATTTCAAAATCATATATGTGCAAACAATATCATATTAACATGAATATATACATGGAATTAGAAAATTAACCCTAGTTACCTCAATGAAGCTAATTACTCATTCTCTGACTACCATCATAATTCAAAACACACCAGGCCTAACATAAGTATAATCATCATCATTTAACTATCATTAATTAAGAATTTTCTTATCCACAGATTAATCTTAACAAGAGTTCATTGAGAGCTTCTTACTCAAACTTCCTAATAATTTATTACACTAATTTAGGGTCCATATATCAAAGTTCATCATGATTCGCTCCCCACAATTCCATTTTCGCACATGCATCAAAAGTTAGTCCAAACGATGGAAATTTAGTACATACATCTCATAAAAGGAGAGAAATCACTTACCCATACATCTAAGAGGTTAAATGGACTGAGTTGAGTCTTAACTACCAAGAATACACTATGAGACATTCCCAAATTTGGATTTGAGTCATCAAGCCCAGAAAATTCAATATTTCACCTTCATCTCCTTGCAATTTCGCATAATAGCATAACCCATTATGAAAATCAATCCTTGGAGATATTTTTCAGCAAAATAATACACAAAATGAGAGGGAAATGCTTCCCTAATCACCCATTTAGCTTCTAACTCCGAAAATCTTACAAGAAAACACCCAAACACCAAATTTTAGATTTGGGAAGGAGATGAAAATGCTCAAAACCAGAAACTAATCAGACCAAAATGAAGAGAAGAATGAGAGGGACATATTTTATATAGATTACCTTGGCCAAATCTTCCTCTAGAAGTGAGAAATAGTAGAGGAATGCAGAAAAATCTTAGCCTCCCTCTCAATCTCCGAATTTTGCTTTGCCTCTTGTGTTTTTTCTGCAGAATGGGGAGAAGGCTTAGTGTATTTAGGGTTTAGTTATGTTTAAGTTAGGTCCCACATGGGTTGTGGGTTGACCCGAAGGCCTAAATCCTTATGGGTTTAGATTTTTATGCTTGTTAGGCCTTATTTCATGAGTTGGGCTGCAGAAATTGGATTGGGTTAGGTCAAATTCCAAGAGTCAATCCAACTTAGGTCTACATAATATGTGTTGGGCTAACTATAAGGGCTCATGTAAGTTGGGTCTTGAGTCTCCATTTCACTAAATCAGATTGGGCTATTACTAGGTGATCTCTCTTGGCCCAAGTCTCATGATAAGGAATTGGGCTTGCACCCAAAATCATTGGGCCTCCATAAATCCTTATCTATGGCTTACTCAAATTAATTTTGGGCCCAAATTAAGCTTTAATGTAATTGAAATCTTAAACCCATATTGATAACTTATTTCTCTATAATTTCCCATTTATATAGCTTATCCAATTATTCCATAATAATTATCCTTAATTAGTCCAAATCCATGATTAACACCTTAATTAATTTCGGGTTGTTACACTTGCCCTTCCACCCCCACCCCCTAAGTAATGAAAACTATTTTCTACCATCTATTAATGAAAGTTAAGTTTTGCAACTAGCAAATCTAAATCAAATTTTCATTTTCCTATTTTTGGATTCATCACTCAAAGGAAAAAGGTTCAGCAACTTGAACTGAGTTCTGCCATATATAAAATGAAATTGAAGTTTTGAAGCAAGTCAAACCAAATGAAGAAGTATAAAAGCAATTAAATTTACAATAATATTTAAAGTTTGTGACCTCAATGTGTAGCTCAAGTAGGTGATGGAATGCCTTTAATGTTTAGAATATAGGTAAAAATAATTGATGAGATATAATGTTCATAATTAGGTGATTCTGTCCAATTTGTGAAACTATAATAATGATTTTACATCTATGACAAATGTAATTCAAAACTATACAAAGTAAGGGGAAGAGTGGGAGATCAAATTCAACATCTTTCAACCTAGACTATGTCCATGATAGAGTCAAAACCAAAGATTGATTCCAATTCATTGTCTAGAGTTCGAAAACTAAGCCATATCCTAAACAACATAAGCTCAGTACCAATTTTCCATATCAATGTCACAATGAATGAGTCGTGGAATGAAAATAAGGTGGGAGATTTTAAATTGCTTTACCTTGGTTTGAAAATTATACTTTCTTGATCGATTGAAAATGGACTTCAAGTTCCTCTCCTTATGCGCCATAGTTTTAAGTTGCAGACAGCATTGCAAAATATGACTATATTACTAATGCAGCTTTGCCCGCAATACCCATAACTCTTCTTGTAGCATCTGCAACGTTTGCAACTGTAACACAACTGCAATTGTAATTTAAAACCATATTATGCGCAGCCGCTAATGTGTTCCGTTATTGTGTAAGGCTATGAGGTGTAGGGGTGGTGATGTGTTTCATTATTGCATGAGGCTATGAGATGTAGAGTGAGGATGTGATGTTGCAATTGGCTTTGCCGAATTTTGGGGAGCAATTGTCGATAACTTACGCCAGAAAGGAGAGTCAATCATGAGAGAGAGAGTAGGGTAATTTGATTAAGGCAAAGAGAAGAGAAGGAGACATGAAGGCATTTTCATTCATTCAACAAAGCACCACGACTACATAATGTACCACATGAAAAATGTATGGTTTTGGATCATATCCAATCATTGTGACCTAAATGATTGCAACCCGAGTGTTTTGAAAGGTTTTGAAGATGAATGTGAAAGAATTGACAAGAGTTGTTGGACAAAAAAATTGACTAGATTTATAGTATTATACTAATAATATTATGAATATATATATATATATATTGTAGACTATAATATTACGAAGCTCCCTAGTGTAGAGTGTATATAGCAGAAAAGGTCATGACTTAAGGAAGATGACGTAGACTCTCTACCTTAGCCTTCATTTTGAACAAATCTCACACTAAAAAAAGCACCAATCCTTTCCATAAAGGAAAATCAAAATCCAAGGAGTATAAGGAAAAAATCTAGATGAAGGTTCAATAAGTAGAATCATTCCTTGTTCTGCTTCTTCTAATGGATATTTGTTTATCCCTGTCACTCTCTCTACTTTGGTGTTTTGCAGCATCTTGGTTTTGAATCATATGAGGCTCACCGATGGTGCTTAGGCCTAGTATTCCCTTGTCACTTCATTATGGACACCCCATTATTGTCACTACTTCTTTTAATATATTAGTTTATCTCTGGAGAAACTCTTTTGGCATTAGTTCTCTTACTCTCATTGGTCACAAGTCTAAAATTATGCTTTAACCAAAAAACAAAAGCATCAACAAATCATGAACAAAGCAGCTGCTTTCTTCTTCAATTGTTGCATTAACCCTTCACAATGGCTTGGCATGTCATTGATTGTGTCCTAACAAGAAGGGAAAGAAATACAATTTAGTACTAATGAATAGGGATTTGTATACTGACCAAATAAACTTGTTGACTTGTACTATAGTTTCAGTAAAAGAATAGGCATTTGTTCTCAATGTAAGTTGTACAAAGAAATCCAATGCACATAAATAGATTGATTTCAATAAAATTCTATATTTCATTGCCATTTTTCAAATTATTTATAGCATATTTAGATGCACTTACTTAGTTGTGTTCCATGCAAAATATCTTTACTAAACTCTAATGTTTCAAGTGATAGCATGGGAGTACCTGGCGGCGCCTATATTGCAAAACAAAACTAATCACAATATAATCACTCATTAACAAGAATAAAGCTCTAAGTATTAAAGACGCAACTTTTCTTACCAACAATATCTCAATAAAAATAAGATAACTTTCAGTTGTTCGTGAGGATGTATATGGTGTTGGAGGTGCATATGGAACTTGAGGTATGGTGCTAAAGGTGCTTACTTGCATCTCATTGACCTAAAAGAAAAGGATAATATTAAGATTTTGTGAACATTAATCATAAAAGAGAGACATGCACATATGATCATATCATAAATTGGTTGCTTTGTGAATTTTGGCCCGATGAAGTAATCTATCTTCTTTTTTCATTAGACGCTCTACTTAATTTGTGCATCGTTTCTTCTTCCGCATGCCATCTTTCTTCTTGAATCCCTTTGCCATTAGTGGTGTTATGCTCACACCACTATTAGTTGGACTCTTTTGCCTTAAACAAATCTAAGTCACTTGTTTGCTTAGCTCTATAATTCCTTTATGTACAAATATGAATGCTTCTAGACAATCAGTCACCTCAACTACTAATCTTATCATTATACGATAAAGTTGTCTATACCGTTATGCACTTTCTTATTTAGGATTTGCTTGGACCTCATTTCCCCTATTATCATAAATGACACCGCTTCTTGCTTCTTTTGTCCACCTCTTTATAATGTATTGCTCTGGGAGTTTCTTCACATCCCTTATGTCATATACTTTCAAAGCATGGCAACATAGTACTCCATGGCTTTCAAACTTCTGACAGCTACATGAAATTAATCCATTGCATGCATCAAATTGAACTCTCCATTCTCCCTTGTCATCAACTATAGTAATAACGTAGTCAGACAATGGATCTCTCTCATTCTTGTATTTGATACAAGCAGCTGCACATAGATCCCAATGTTTTTGGAACAAGTCAATGATAAAGGATGTGTAAACTTCATAAGGTTGTCATAGCATAGAAAAGCTCTACACAATCAATTGAGACTTTTTTTGCTGTGAATCAAATTCACACTTCAACTCGTTACACCTCCTGCCCTCTACAACCTGTTCGAAGTGCTTGAAAAATTGATTGATATCCAAATCTGGTCTTTTCATACTCTTGATATCTAGATTCAAACTTTCACTTAACTGCATGCTCCGCATACCAAGTGTAAAAGCACTTTTCATATAACACCACGTCTATTTCTCTTTTATTATGTACATCGAGGTCAACCAGGTGTTGTCACACACATCGTAAGTTTGAAGCAATTGACTCCATGCTTCCTCAAATTAACTCTCCTCTTCACAATGAACCATGCACTTCTTAAAGTCAGTTAGAAAATTTGATCCATTTTTCATCATGTTTCCCATATGCTTGATACGATTCTGCATCAAATGCCATGTGCATAAGTCATGCTTCATCTTTGGAAGTACATCATGCAATGTTCTTGCCATTGTTTGATTTTGATCAGTAAAATCATAAGAGGCCTTTTTTGTTTGTGAGCCTCCAAGAAAGTCTCTAATAACCACTTGAATGACTCTATCATTTCGTCATATAACAATGCTGCCCCAAAAATTACCACTTCTTTACAATGACTAAACCTTAAAAGTATAGCTAATGATCTGTGGTTACGATTTGTACCATATGTTGTATCCATTGAAACCATGTCACCAAAATACGCATAATCAAGCAACATTCTAGCATCAGCCCAGAAAACATTTGTAATATGTTCTTTTATATTTATTTGATAGGTATGATAAAATGAAAGATTTTTTGTCAATTGTTCCTGGAAGTAACACAATAGACATCCAACTTCTTCGTACACCATGCTTCTTTGTCTCTTGATTTTCAAGTAAATTTTTTATCCAATCAGGTGTAGCCAAGATTAGCTTTACCTCTAGCATGCATTGCCATAAGCTTAAAAGCCGATTTCTGTAGGAGCCCAGAATCTTTAGCTAAATCGATCTCATAGGCTTGAACCTCAATTAATTTGCGTTAAGATGCCAATATATGGACTGTTTTTGAAAGATGAAGTGGGTGATTATACTCCTTAATAAATGCATTGATTCTATATTTTTCACCCACCTGCGTAATAGACATTCTTGCGTTACAATTGGTTCTAGTCTTAGGCCGATATGTTTTAAACTCTCTTTTATCTTGTTTTCGCAATCCCTCTTTAAAACAAACATATTTGTATGATATTATTTCCCCATCTTTTTTACTCTTGGTGAAAGTATGTTTTCTTGCACTAAATCCAGTCTGACCTGCATAAGTAACCAAGAACTTTTATGCTTCTTTTAGGTTGTGAAATTCTAAATCCACTTTAGGAGTTAACTCACCCTCCATATAATGCCTCTTGAAAAAGAAAGGTTCACAAAATTACTTGAGTTTTTGTTTTAAAAAGACAAGAAAATGAAGCCCAAAAAGAAAAACTTGACATATACTTGATCATGGATTAAAATAAACACCAAGAGAAGTGTTAATGTACTAAAATAATCACTATTTCAATAAAGCAAAGGGTTCAACAAGGTATTAAAAAAAATAGAAAGCTCTAAAATTTGCAAAATACAAACTTTAAATCAAAGAACTATAACTTTTCTATATCATGTATATATAAATAATATAAAGCTTTGCAAACTACATATATTATCAAATTTCAAATAACTATATATACAACTTCAACTTTACAAATGGCAACACTTTTTTAAACAATGGCAAACCAAGGATTCTTAGATATGAACAAGCTTCAACATCTAATCAAGGGCAATGCATTTTTGTAGCAATGTAAAACCACCCAATAGCTGCAACGAAACAAAGCTTCTCTATAAAATGTAAATGGCAACAAAATACAAATATGGTTTTTAAGAGTTGCAACAGAACCAATGTCAAAGAGAAGCTTCTCTCCGGCAACAAAATGCTAACATGTGTCTGAACTGAAAGAGAAGCTTCCCCTGCGTAAAACCTCGATTTCCCACCTTAATGGAACAAAAAAAATTGACTGAAAGAGTTGAAGAAAGCCACACGCAACGTTTGCTTTTGTTTGCTCCTTTCTGCCACAGGTTATCAAAGCTATATGTTTTATTTATTAAGTCTTATAGCATGTGTCATTGTTGGATAACGCGAAGGGCCAAGATCCAAGCATCGAAACTGTGCGTTTTAAGGAAAAGCAGGTGATAAGCATGAATGCGATAAGCAGGAGATCCAACTCGTTTGATCGCCACGGGTGGACGTTTACTTATCTTTTATTATTATAATTCGGTGATAAGATTAATGAGAACAAAAATAAATAACAATAACCGGTCAAGACAATAAGTAGAATGTATTTTTAAAATTAGTTTTTTGTGATATGAGCATATACTATAACAATGTTTGATTTTTTTCTACTCATTTTCTTGAATAAATTTTGATTGATATGATAAATTTTTTTTCTATAATGTTTACATAATTTCCCACTAACTTTTAGTTGGGGAAAAAATTTTAGTTGCTCAATGATAAAAATAAAAAATTATGCGCCAAAATATGACAAAAAAGGGGACAAGGATAGAGTTTGTCGTCTGAATTTCCATCGGCCACATTCATCAACCAAGATTCAATTAGTTCATTGCTAAGCATTATAGTTGTTTGAATTTGAATTTTTAAAATTTAAAAAAATAAAGATTCTTTACTTAATCAAAAAATATATTAAGAAAATAAGAACTTTTATAAATAAAATAATAATAAAAAAGAATGTTTAGAATTACAATATAGTTAGAATAATTATAATATTATATAATAAATAATAATAATAAAGAAATATAAATACCAAATATAAATATAAATTATAATTAGATATACAAATATAATAATATATAAAATATGATAATTGAAAATGAATGTAATGAATTGCATTATCGCTAAAGTTTTAAATTCAAATATTTTTGTATGAATTTTAACTCATTAATTTTTTTTTCATATTTGTATATAAACTAAATTTTTCATTCTAAATCATTTATAAAATTCATTTTCTTTTTCTCTTCTTTGATACTTTATCTTTTTCTTCTTCTCTTCTGTCCAGACTTTCTTTTTCTTTTGGATTTTTTATACAAGTTTATTTTCGCTCTTTCCTGGTTTTTTTGCTTTTGTGATTTAGCTCTTTTGTTCAAATGAGGTTCATCTCTTTCAACCTTTCTCATTCATCTTTCATTTTTCTCTTGTCACTGATTGCAAGTGAAAATAATTTATAGGTTTTAATTTGGTTGCAATTTTGAAATTTTTTTAAAAATTTTTTTATTATTATTTCGTTTACTTGTTTTAGTTGAAATTTGGGTTGATTATTAATGTATCTGATTTCTTTTTCGTTTTCTTATCTCATTTCCTTTTCAGATACAAGTAAAGAAAAAAAATCATTTGAGATTTGATACAAATAAATTAAAGAAATAAAAATTTAAACCAACAAAAGAAGAATAATAAAGAAGAAAAACAATGATAAAAAATAAGAAACCCAGACCCAGATAAACTCAAATAACCTGGAAAGAAAAATGAACACAAACATTATTTAATTTTAAAAAATATTTAGATTTATAAAAAAGTAAAATTTAAAAAAATCAGAAAAATATTGTTTCCAACTGGACTTTGGTTGGAGTTCAATCAAAAATTAAAATGCTACATATAACAAAAATTGAAAAGGTTGCAAAGAGTTACTATTGGCCAACTAAAGTTCATTCGAGACCAAAATACCAACAATAAAATAAATCAACTATTTATCTGACTAAAAATTCAGCTGGAAAAATATTATTTTCAACTGAAATTGATATATATATATATATGTATGCCAACTTTTAATTGGTATTGTTAGTTTTTTTCTTAGTGATATATATATATATATATATTATTACGTATTTATATATTGGGAAAATAAATTAAAGTTAAAAGAAATTAAGCTCTTGTGCTAAACATCTATATATATCAGAAAGAGCAAATTAAATATATTTACTCACTATATTTAACTACCAGATAGTGGTCTAATAGTGATGACCGTAAATAATTTAATAAAGAATTTTTAAATTCAAATTCTTATCTAGTCTAGTCATTAAAAAAATCAGAAATAGTGATGAGAACTAAAATTTGTTTAACTATACATTACATTTATTGACATTTATAGAAAGAAACACTTACTTTATATATTTAAGTGCTTAATGGATGTGTGAAGCACAATACAGCTATTTTAAGATTTTTTTTAAATTGAATAAATTATACAGATATTTTTTTTAAGTTTTACTAAAATTATATATACTCTTTTTATTTTTTAAATATAAACTTTAGTCTTTTTTTAAATAAAATATCATTCATAAAAAATATATAAGAGTGTTAATTGAAGGTATGTTAGTGAAAAATTTTAAAATTAGATTAAAATATAACATAATTTTTTATTTTAAGAGAAATCTTTGTATATTTTAAAAATAAAAAATAAGTCTATATAATTTTAATAAAATTTTAAAAAACTCTATGTAACTTCTAAATTATGACAAATAGGTTTTTCCGTTGAAAATAAGTTATAACAATGGGTCATACTTTATCAAAAGAGGGCAGAGCACTCGTCTGATCTGAGGAGGCAATCCCCTGTAAAAATTTAAATTATAAAATTGCTATAAATGCATCTCCACTACTTGGAGTAAAGAACACATATCCATAAGCACTAAAATTCCAGCCACATCAAGATAGTTTAATTATATACAAAAATTTACGCGTAATATAGTACACAAGTACCTCGTTTAATTAGTGCATTTGTAGCTTTTACAAGTACTTGAATAATTCCTGTTTAGAAAGGATTAATCATAATTTTAAATATAATTACTGTATAATACATTATGATATTTATAGATTAATCAAAATAAATTTATCGATAGATAAATTAGATATGATAGTATATAGTACATATCACCACACCAGGTTGAGGATGGTTTTAAAATTACATAAAAAAAAAAAAAGAAATAAAGAAGGAAAAGTAGTGCTACTGGGCTAGAAGTACTAAACAAGGATTTAGATGTAAATAAGAATTACTGTCTCTTGATAAAGAGGAATAATTTAAATAATTAATCAACATCAGGTACACAAACTAAAAGCAGACGGAGATTTAACATAGAAGGAAGAAATCCATCAAAGCCTGAAATTACATATTAGCTAATTTAAACCTGCTACTACATTAACGAATGATAGAAAATATAGTTTGAACAAGGGTGAGAATAATGACAATAATTCCCCCAATGGAAATCCGGCCATACTTACTTCTCCAAGTGGCCTTCATTTGGGCCCATGGAGTTTTCATGAAGGCCTCCATCTTTTTGAAGATATCAAGATAATCAGAATTGAATGTCATGATGGCCATATCCTTGCAGAGGCCATTAAATAGTTCAGCCACATCTTCGCTACTAGCAAGATAATTTGAGATTATTCCATTATGAATTAGGACATCCACATCTTTACTCGTGTTGACAAGGCAATCGAATATATAAGCATAGCTCGTAATGTAGGAATCGCGAGGATAATGAAGTTGCTCAAAAGCTATCAAATTACGAAATAAACATTCAGTCTCCCGTTCCACTGTAATTTGTGGGATTCTAAGAATGCCATTTGAATATCTCAAATTTAATAAGCATGTGTCATTTTCTCCTTTCAAAAACATTCCTGTCTCAAATAACTCCTTGGCATTGGAAAAAGAAACATCAATCGACTTCAAATCATAAAACGGTCTCATATACCGATTCAGTTTCTCTTTTTGGAGGTGAAAGATTCCAATAAGATCTATAAAGTGCATTATAAGAATATTTTGATTAGGCTTGATGCGTTGTCTATTATGATACTGAAAGAAGTTAAAAGTGAGCTCACGAAATGAAAGAGTGTCACGAAACACGTGATTGAATAGCTCTTCAAGAATAAAGAAAGGAAGCTGATTTTCAAGTTTCAACAAATCCATTTCTAACTCTTTCATCAACCATGGTTGCGACAGGTTAGCATCATTGTCTAGCCATTCATCCTTATTATACTTTAGGAAGAGCTCAATTATAAAACTAGCATCCACTAGTATCACCTTTGTGAATTCCTGACTGGGAAGCTTGATGATCTCTGAGTAACAAGCACGAACTCTTGGTTCGAAAATGCTCACAAATCTAACCAAATCCTCCACGCTAATTTCAGTTCGTCTTAAGAAGCTTCTCAAATATATCCTTTTATGTGCTTCCATGTTTTCCAATCTTGGGTCGCCATAATGAAAAGGGCCAATTGAAACAATCTTTGGAGTACAAGCATCTTTATTTGGTTCACGAATGAAAGGGGCACCTTATAGATATAACATGAACTAGCTGACATCAAAGTTTCTTGTATTCTAGCATTTTGTTGATGTCAATGGTCACATCATTCACCACCTTTTATCATGTTTGACATACTAAAGAATTAGCAATTCCATAAGGAAAGGCATGCAAGAAAAATAGAAAATAATAATAATAAAGCATCAGAATAAGACCATATATGCTCGGTATACCTGATCATGTGTGGGGGTTTCGGATCGATCAAAATTTCTTGCCATTTCCAACATTTCTGCTTCATTCTTATTGGCGATTTCATCGTGACTCATTTTGGACATCTATCAAATTGAAACCTGGAAAATTAAGGAACAAACTTAATAGTAATTTATAAGCACAAGGAAAATTAATAAACAAAATAATAAAAACCTTCACAACAAGAGGATCTAGTACTTCATCTTCAAAATGGTTGTTGGAGGAAAATTTTGAATGAGGATGTGATGGATTAATTCATTTCTCATCGGCCAAATTTATCACTGAGGGTTGATGGGGTCCGCCATAATTGCCTGTCCCAGTCAGGTTAAAAAGTCCTTATCATTTCTATTACATTTTACAGAAGCGTAAATTACGGTTTTTCTCTTTTGGCTTAATTCAAAATCAATTAGTATCTTTATTATTTTAACTGTACCATATCGTTTCAACATTCATGGTACATCTTTAATTATTATTTAATTACTTTACGGTATTTTATTTTTCAAATTTTATAACTTAAACATTTTTTGTGTATTAAAATTGTTACTGAGATTATGTGAATAATTTTAATTTTGAAATACTAATTTAATTATTCTTATTAATAATTTCAAAAGTCCATTAAAAGTATTCAAAGTATAAATGAAATATACTTTTAATAATAAAATTATTTGTCATTTTAACATTCACATAATTTTTTAATAAAAATTAAGACAAAATTATTAAAGTTTACTAAATATTAACAAAATAAATCAAAGGAATTAAATGAGGTACTTTAAATCATTAGTAGATAAACTGATTTCAAGTTGAATTACATAAATTTAAAGATTTTTAGTAATTTATCCTAGTAAAAATTATAAATTACTTTTTTATAGACACTTTAGACCAAAACTAAAACCTCAAATCATTATTAGTCCGTGCTGAAAAAATTTTCACTTTCTTTTATGTTTAAGTAATTCTATAATTTTTTTTTTAATTTTTTTTTTATTTTGTTTTGTTTTGTTTTTTCAAGTGAGACAACGGTTCAGAAGGCCAATTTTAGTTAAATTTTGTGAAGGTAATTAAGCCATCCCCATTCCCCAGTCCCTGTACTGTTACTAGGTTGGATGCTTGTGAGACCTCATTGAAACGTCATCACCAAATTGAAATTAGGAACCACCATATTTACGCACGTAAATTATTGTATATAAGAATCTGCATGGTATATTCTTTGATACCTTAATTAATGGAATCAAATGCTTTAATGTTTACTTTATACTAGGCTCACCGATTTGTTTGATCAGAAAATTTTCAGACATAAGTCGACTAGGAAACAATTTTTTTTTAAAAATCAAAGATAGAAATGTTTATTTCTCAAAAAATAAAAAGTAAGAAATAATTCCAAAATACAAGGAAAATTAGTTTCTTGAATATCTAAACCAAAGAACACAATCAACAAGACAATGGAAACTTGCAATAGAGACGAAGCCACATTATTTAGGACCTTCTTATTCTTAATCTTCCAAATAATGCAAAATTTGAGGCAAGCCAACTCGACAAGCTATCCTTCATAGCATTCTCCCTTGTTCCTATTTGGGTTTCCAAGCACACGGATCATAGGTGATGAATGGTGTGCTTGATTCATAAATCATAAATAGAAAAAAAAAAGTTTGAACATGACGTGGAGTGATATATATATATATAACTTCTTTCTTTTGTTGATAGATAATATATGGATATGCAAAATAAAAACAAAAACTAATATGCATTATCTGGTATGATAAAAGGAAAAGAAAAAATAATATAAAAGAAACGAAAGAAAAAATGGTTAAGTTATTCCTTACTTTATTTAATTTAAGAGGAGGAAAAAGAAGATACATTTCCGTTTTCTTATTTGATTTCAATAAAATATATATATATATATAATATCAAATTATTTTATTATCTTTCATCTAATTAAATAAATTTATTATAAATATAATATATTTCATCTCTACTTGCTTATATTAATGTCAATATAAATATATTATTTATTTATTATTACTTTTTTATTTTTTTTAAAAAATAATTTTATATAATTTTCTATCGTCACTTGTCCAAATAATGCATATTTTAAATTTTTATAATTGGCAAGCAATAGCATTAGCAGAAAAGGTCCAATGGCATGCTCGTTCTCTCCCTCTCCATCCTTTTCACCACTCAATGGATGGATAATGAATAGTACACAAATGGCATGGACCCCCATATTACTTTCCTTCACACTCATTTTCTTTCCTTTTTCTCCGTGCATAGTGTCAGAGGCTTGGTTTCCCAAATCAACTTTTAAATTTGATCATAGGCTAAAAAACTCGACCGATCCAAAGATTTAGTTCAAAAAAAAAAAAGATATGAGCTTAATAAAAAATAAATCTATTTTTAAAAAGTCTGAATATAAAATAAGTTGGGTTTAAATTTTTTCTAAAACTTAACCTGATTCCAAATCTGTTCGTATTATAATTATTTTTTATATATTATTAATAAATAATTTTATTAAAAATATATTTATAACTATAGATATAAATAAAAAAAAAATATAATATATATGATTATTATATTTTTTTACTCTTACTTATTATATAATATATTATTAGAAATAAATTATAATTTAAATAAAATAAATTATTAATCAATAATAATATTAAAAAAATTATTATTTTGAGAAATTTTACTATTTTATATATATATATTTTTTAAGTTAAATTTTTTGTAATATTTTTTTGAGCCATATAGTATTTAAAATAAAAAAAAAGCTTAATAAATAATAAAATAAATATATTTAATATTTAAAATTTAAAAAAAAAGATAAAAATGTTTAAAAATTTTATTTTTTAAAAAATAAATCGAGTTGATCTCAGTCTATTTTTTAATAAACTTGAGTCTAGTTTGGTACTATTCAAATAGTAACATGACAGCCCCACACCCAAGTCTAAAAAATTTTGCAAATTTTTTTTATGAAATTGGGTTGTTTGTAAACGAAGTCGGCCAATAATCAAATCTAATTCTTTAACACTCCTGTGTCAAAAGATGCTCTTATCGATCATTTTCTTTTCTCTTTTTTAATTCCTTTCCTATCAAATAAGTCATATGCTTATTTAGTACACATGAGAAATTTGTTTGATAGTTAGAAAAGAGAGAAAAAAATAAAAAAAATTATATAATATCTGTTACACTTATATAATTATTATTTAATAATATTTATTTTATTTCATAAATTTTTAAAATAAAAGCAAAAAAATTATTTTTTATATATTAAACGTGTCGAAAATCTTTCGCGGGAAGAAAGCATTCCAGCATCCCTACACGAAGTCGTCTCCTTCGGGTAGCCGATGGAATATGGAGTCCTGGAAAGGAGATGACTGATGGAATGTCTAATTTGCCCTCACGTCCTCTGGGATAGAACAACGAATAAAGGGTAGTCCAAGCAAGCTCTAAAATGTTGACACGTCTTGACAAATAGTGGAAAGAATTGACACCCATAAATAGAAGAATTAGAGAGCAACACCCTATATATATTGGAGTTTAACGATCCAGGGAAGACAAAAAAAAATTTTGAGTTCAGATTTTTTTTATTATATCAAAAATTAATATATATATATATATATTAAAATATTAAAAAATTTCAAATAAAAAAATTATATATTTTTTAATTTCTTTTAAAGGATATTATGTTTTTTATTAGTATTTTTTATTTTTATATTAATTTTATCTAATTTTTAATTTTTTTATATATCATACCAATATAATTTTGGATTATAATTTTTTTTATTTTTAACTTTATAAAGATTATTTTATTATACCAAACGCAACAATAGAAGGAGGACGTGATGGATTCATTTTCCATCTACGAAATCTGTCAATAAAAGGGTCCGAATCCTGTCCACCAACTATTCTATTCTCCATATATGCAATTTAATGGATGCAAGCTATCTAGTCCTTTCTTATATATAATTATTGAGGGTTGTTTGATCCGTGATAATTAGCATGTAGCTTGTACCACCCCGGTTGAGAATGCTTATACTTTTTATTAAATTTTTATAAATTATAAATTACTTTTTTTTTTTCTTGGGGTAGTTAGAATTAGCCATATATATGGAAAGGATTCAGATTCTCTACGAAGCGAAGACCGTGCATAGCGCCTATGCAGCATCAAAACGATGCCGTTATGTCCATGTCTAGCCAATCGTATCTGTCCATTATAAGCTAATCCTGTTTGTCCACTGAAATAAATGAAATGGTGCATTTTTTGACTCATCTCATTTGACAATGAGATAGGTCATCCAGGTCATTCATTTTGCACGATCTCAGCTGTCCATTTTTAATGCCATTAAATCCTTGCATCAGCCACCTGCACGAGACGCGTTTTGTCTTGTTTCGTCCCTGATCTTCGCACTGTGCTTTTATCGTCTTCATGTTCTGTTCCTCGCAGCAAGAGTCACAAGTGAAGGAGAAAACAAAGCAGAGATCATGCCCCATTCCAAATCTCATCGGCAATCACGTAAGTTTATGTTCATTGACAATCATCCTTCATTAACAGTGAAAAAATTTCTAAGAATGGTATGTGATTCTTTCTCATTTGTATTCTGGTTTAAATGTGTTTAATTTCTCAGAAACATTAATCTAAATTATAGTTGAAATTTCTTTCTTTGGAGGCAAAAACATCATTTGTCAAGTTAAAATTTCTTAGCTGGTCAAGTTGAAATTTCTTATAGATATTTGTTTTTTTATAAAAATTTTGATTTTCCTTTAAATTATCCCTTTCCTGGTTCCTTTTTACGATAATCTTCTTCTTCTCCTACCTATACGCAAGTGGACCTATAATTATATTTGATTATAGACATTTTCTAAGTAACCTTGATACAATATATAATCATTTATTAACAAGTGGAAAGAAAAAAAAATCCAAATAAAAAACTATCAAATATAATATGAATGGCAATCTAAAAAATATATATATATATATATATTGTTTATGGCATTCAATAACAACTAGAAGAAAAAAATTGTTGCTTACTAAGGTGTTAATGAAAACAATACAATGAGAACTCTAAAAAAGAAAATGTTTGATTATCCCATTCATTAAAATTCCTACCTTGGAGTTAAGGTTTGTGTGCAAAACAGACTTCTTATCACGCCACTGATGACCAGAACGCAGGAGGATGAAAGCAAGGTGTTTATGCAGTATAATGTGGCTAAAAAATAAAATACTAATGAACCGAAAACAATGAGAACTCTAGGCTAGAAAATAGTTGATTATCTAGCTCATAAAAATCCCACCTTGGAGCTAAGATTTTTCATCTGCAATTTCCTGTCACTAATGAAGAATGCAGGAGGATGGAACAGCATGAAACGTGTCTTGTGTAGGTGGCTGATGCAAGGATTTAATGGCATTAAAAACGGATGGCTGAGATCATGCTAAATGAACGGCCTGGATGATCTATCGCATTGTCAAATGAGATGAGTCAAAAAACACACCGTTTCATTTATTTCTGTGGACGAACAGGATTAGCTGATGATTGATGGATGAGATTGGTTGGACATGGACAGAACAGTGTCATTTTGATGCTGGGCAGGGACTGCACGTGGTCTTCACTTTGCAGAGGATATGAATCCTATAGGAGTGACGTTTTATATTTGACGTAGTAGTAGTGACATGAGACATTTGAAAGAACAGATATATTTTATAAGAGATAAGAAGTGTGTGGTGCGAGTGAGTGACATGTGTTTCTGAATGAAAGTAAAAAAAGACTTTATGTCTGCATGTACAAAATGTTAGGAATTATGGGAGGCACACAGCGGAAACGTTTAAAATTTTTATTCCAATTTCCACTAAGGATCCGTCAAAATCGCTTAAACCGAATAGGTTCAGAGAATTACCTTTTCTGTTGATTGAGTTTGTTGTTTACTTTTGTTTGGATCACAGGAACTGATCGCAGATCAGCTCCCTTTATTGGTATCCACACGAACGGAGTTCAGCAACTCAAACGGTGTGCTAGCAGCTTGTCCGTACAATTCAGTACAGTCCCCCGTACGACGTTTTGTACATTTCCGTACAGTCCGTACAATGTTCGTACAATTCCGTATGGTGTCCATCTCTAAGGATTTTGGAGGCAGTTCTAACTATTTTTTTCTGATATGGAAATTCCATTTTATAGACTAGAGTTTCATATATATTTAATTAATCAAAATTAATTAAATATATCTATTAGTTTAAATTCAAATCTATCTTATAGTTTAAATTTAAACTAACAATATCTAGAGCTTAATTTAAATTATCTGATTAGTTTAAATTTAAATCTATCTGATAGAATCAAATTTAAATTATCTGATTAGTTTAAATTTAAATCTATCTAATAGAATTAAATTAATTCATATATATATAAAATATCAAATATAATATATATATATATAATATATTTCACATTTAATTATATATATATATAAATAATTCCTCCATCCTGGATATTCATTGAATCTAGACACATTTCTGATTCAATGAATATGAATATTTTAGCCCGAGTTAGTCCGTTCTTGTGTGCGACCCTGCAGGCCCATATGATGTTGGCAGTGGGCCAACTGTACTGTTTGACCCACAAATCACAAGCGGCCTCTAGCAAGACATTGTGACTACCCAAATCATATGGAATCAGTGATCTGATGCAACCTATCTTATAACCCTATCATATCCCTTTTGTCACACGATATCTAGATCGAGTATGAGGCATGGAAATGTCATCCTCAACTTGTTCGATCATAACTTTCTCGATCTTCGAGTAAACTGATATAAGATGGAACCCTTTCCATCTGAGCATGGCCATGCATTTCTCAGTCACACTCATTGAGGGGCCCAGAGATATTTCTCTATTAATTAGAGGAACAAATTCCATCTTGACCACTCATCTTCCTCTGCATGGATTCCATTATACCTGATCATAATCTTTATAATCACCCAGTCAAAGGTGACATTAGACTATGCCAAAGTACAGTGTCCTTCATGTAAGAATCTATGGTGATCTCAGGTCCAAGGGATCAATGACATGGTTATATATGAGATAAATTTATGACCTAATCCATGTAGTTTATCTCATGATGGGTCTATCCAACGTCTTGTTCTCTAACATATGCCTATGATTTTGATTCATATCATCATACATGATTAACACTTAATTAATCAAAAATATACTAATCTTAATTCATCGTTGTTCCCACAAGGATGATTGATTAGGGATATTTTGGATAATTTAAAAAAATAATTTATCCATGGATATTATTATATATAAACATGCAAATAATATAATAATATAATAAAAAAAACTCTTATTTTGTAATAAAAATAATGTTCGCAATACAATGATTGGCCTAGGGCACAATCTCCAACACAAAAGTTGTCAGGCACGTATTAGAAGAGACAGTTGTTGCTTTCTGTTTTCTTGTGATCTTTTGTTTTTTTCAAATCTCATATTTTTGGTTATCTTCGTTAGTTTTTCTCTCAATATCTTACTTTTTAAAAAATTAGATTTAAATATAATTTTTTATATATTTATTATCAAATGGTTTATTAAAATATAATAAATATATAAATTGTTTAATTAAAATATTATAAATATATAATTTAATTAAAAAATTATATATTTATTTATATAAATTATACACTTATCAATTTAGTATTAAAAATTAAATCATATATTTATTACATTATTATTAAATGATTTGTTTCTACTGTGTCAATATTCAATACATCAAAAATTAATAATATAAAAATGAGATTCATTAATATATAATTTAGAATTATTGATTCTCATTTTTTATATTATTAATTTTCAATTTACTATTTATTAATCTAGTAAAAAATATTATTTAATAATAAATTTTAAATTTAAAAAGTTAATAAATTTAAAATTTAGATTTAATATTAATGACTCTCATTTTTTTTACACTTTTGATATCAAGTATTAACATAAGACTATTGTTAATTTTAATATTCTATTTAATAAAATCATAATCTTACACTATGTAATACAATCATAGTTTATATATATATATATATATATATTATAATTTCCAATCTCTAATCTTCATCATTTATATAAAATAAATTTTTGAAATCAATAAGACGCTTATTAAATATTTTATCTAGTTCAACATTAAAAAAAAAAACAAAAGTTTTCATTTGTTACCTCACAGTCTTCAAGGGCCATAAAGTACATGTTCATCTTCATCATCATTGCTCCATGTTGCCATAACTTTCTTTTTTCCATAAGCTTTAATAGGTTTCTTCTTTATATATAAACATTCTAATCTAATGCCTCTAGTTTTTCCACATTCATAGCATGTAATTGTTGCCTTCCCTAATTCCTTCTTTTTATAATTTCCTTTAGACAAGTTTTCCTTATTTTTCTAAAGTTCCTCTTGGCATATTTGTTTAGTCTTTTTCTTATGCATCCAATTCTCCTTCTATGGAGGTTTCTTCAATAGTAGTAGCTTTTAATACTATTGACTTTCTTCTTTGCTCCAATTTATACCTTTTGAAATAATTCTTTTCATAGGAAATGAGAGCGTTTGAAGATTTCCACTTTTAATAAAATCCACCTTAGATTGCCATTTTTGTGAAAGACTTTTGAGAATTTTGCAATTAACCTCAAGATTAGTGTATTTTTTGTTAATAGCTTTTAGATCCTCTCCCAATTTAGTAGATTTATTATACATTTCTTCAATATCTTCATCCTCTTTTGTGTGGAAGAGTTTGTATTTATATATGAGCACATTTAAGTTACTCTCCTTCACCTTAGAGGTTCCTTCATATGTGATTGCGAGTTTTTCCCTCATTTTTTGGCTATCTCATAGTGTGATACCCTGTTGTATTTTGATCTACTGAAAACACATATCACAATATTTTTTGCTTGATGATTGCATTGGACTAACTTTATATCGTCTTCTGTCTATTCACTTCTTGACTTGACTACAATAGTTTTAGTTGTCAAATCCACTTTATTGGGCATTTTTGGATCTTTCTCAATGACTTTCCATACTAAATAATCAATCAAACAAATGTATATTTTCATTTTTTTTCTTTCTAGTGTGTAAAATGCCTTTTTATAAAATAAAGTAGCCTTACAATTGAAAATTCTTGAAAGTAAGCTCCTTTTAAAGTGTTGACATTCTTTTTTTTTTGCCACAAAAAGGACTTTTTCCCTTGGTTGTTATGCACATAAACAGGTGAAATCAACTTTGATACAATTGATATAGAGGGGGTGAATATGTGTAATATGTAAAAAATTTAACTAAATAAAAATTTACTAATAGAAAGTGGAGGACGTATAGGTAGAGTGAGCAAAAGTTTATTAAAGTGAGCAAACAATGATTAAATAAATTAAATAATCTCATTGCAATACATGAAATGTAAGTGAAGTGAGAAATTTACAACTTAAAATGTACCATGCTAAGAGTGGAGGAAGTAAAAAATCATGTAGTGCAACAAAATGACATGGAGTAGGTGGAGCAAGTAAGAGAGAAATGAACTTTTACAAACTAACTTGATATGTGAGTGGAAGATCCTCTAATAGTGGAGGAGGCAAACTATATAATAGGAAGGAGAGATTAAAGGTAGGAGAAACATACAAAGATTTATCCTGGTTCAGTCTCTCAAGCCTATATCAAGTCCTTTTAAACTTTTAAAGGAATTTTTTTAATCTTTAAAATAATTTTATAGTAATGATGGTTTTGGCATGCTCACCCCCAACTTAAGTTTTTGAAGCTTACCTTAAACTTTTTAAAGGGTTTTGTATAGCTCCACTCAACTAATTAACTCAAAAATTTACAACAAGGATTCAAGGATTGGATTTTCTCTTTTACGAGATTTTTTCTAAACTCAAGGATTACTTCTAATAAGTTGATTAACCATAGACTAGAAAATACAATATTCACAATGATTCTTAATAAAATTTTCTTTTTCTCTATTTTTACTCTTTGATTTCTTACGTACATAGATTTTTAGTAATTCCTAGTCGTTTGAAATAATCTTGAACATGGAAAGTCTTTTTGGTTGGAGCAAGCAAGGTGAGCCTCTAACATTCATAAGTTTTCACCTTTGCAGCTACTGGTAGCTTAAGTAATTCTTTTTATGCAACTCATTTAGTCTACATGTCATTATTGCTATTTAAAGCTGAATACATGAGTTAAAGAAAATTTCATCTTTACATGTAATAAAGGTAGTTGCAATAAAGAAAGAGAAAAAGAATAACAATTTCATACTCCTGCATAAGGGTTGTCCTCTTTTTGTTGTTTGCATATTAAGGATTTTGTTATTTAGTTAATGATGATAATTACATATATGGGCCAACAAAGATAAATGACCTTTTATATAAATAAATTTTGGATTTTATTATCATCAAAGTTATGAGACTAGTCAACCTTGGGCCAACAAAGATTAGTTTAATTATGCAACATGTGAGAAGGTATTTTCAAAATCTATATCTTTTTTGTTTTGTATACCTCTTAAATATTCAACATGTCTTTTATCTCTTAATTAATTCATATGTTCTTTTCTTTACCTTAAGAACTATTTGTTCTTAATTGCTTTTCAATCAAATGAATAGTCAATCAAGTTTTTAACATGGTTCATCCTTATCACCTCTATTTTCTATTCCATTGCTTTTGTCTAAATTTCTTTACTAAGATGTAACTAAACGTCTTGAATTGCGTTTGGTTCCTTACTGTCTAATAGAGTACTTTTGAGTATTGCATCTTTAATCTTAAACTGATGTACACACACACTCTCGTCATTATTTTAAAATAGTGGAGTTATCTATGTAATATATCATTTTGCACCAAACTATTAGTCGAATTAATAGGTTAAGGCATAATTACTTGTCCTTATTTTTTGTATTTTATATGTAGATGTATACATGTTAATTTCATCCTTACTTAAAACTTCATTTTCTAAATGTAGTATTCTTTGGCTTAATTTTAGTTATATTTTTACCTTCATTTTCACCATGAAGGCATACCCATTTGATTGCTTTAATTATCTTGTAAAGATACATATTTTACTCTTTATGTCTAATTCTCATGCTCATGAGAATCATCATAGACATAAATGAAGGATTTAAATTATTCAGTTATTCTAATTCAAAGATCAAATCCTTGATTTCATAATCTAATCTCATAACAATTCTATAGAATATAAGAGAATCAAAATCAGAAGCATACCTAAATCCATTATGTTGAAGTATTGTCAGATTCTTTTGATTGTAGTTTTCCAGATTATGCACTATGTGAATTTTCTGTATGTTCTTTAAAGAGAGGAAGGCAAAGAGCATTTTCATACACAGTGTAATATGGGGACCATAACCTTTTAAATAAAACATAATTGTGGTATTTATAATTTGGCCCCTCATCAAATTATAAATACTACTATGGCCTCAACATATTAATCCCATGACAAAAATACCCCTCAAGCCTTAAACTTTATTTCTAAACTAGATCACTTTATTTAGACTTATTAAATAATGCCCACACATTTTAATGTTTACATGTGTGACCCCATGTATGTTGAATTTTATTCCAACAATCTTCCACTGGGTCATATATGTAAACCTTTACAAATGTGCTTATCCTTAGGAGCTCAAAATTTTTGCCATTATATACACAGGGTATAAACAATCTAGTCCATTGATTGCATCAATATAGGATCAAAGAGGCTTTTGTCATATTTTATCATGATTTAACCTAACAATGGTCACATATACCAATACAACCAAATGACAAAGATCAATCATGGATGTGTAGCATAGAAAATTACATGCAATGTGATCTATACATGTTTATTTTCTAATTAGTCCTCTTTCTTTTAGTGAGATCATTACTATAATATAATGTGATAGAGTAAGACACAATAACTAAATACTGAATAACTTTGTTTCTGATAAGAAAATACATTTTAGTACACAAGAATATTTCATTAAACACTACATACTCCCACTACACTAAGGTTTCTTCAAACATAATAACACTTATATGAGTAGTATGCTCATGAAAGACCATGGGTGGTAATCCTTTTGTAAGTGGATCTGCTATTATAGAATGTGTCCTAATGTGTTCAATGGATATAAGTCCACTCTGCACTCTTTCTTTCACTACTAGGAATTTGATGTCTATGTGTTTTGACTTAGATGAATTCTTGTTATTGTTGGAATAGAGAACTGCAGATCTATTGTCACAATATAAGTTTAGTGGTCTTTCTATACCTCTTAGAATACATAGCCTAGTGACAACGTTCTGTAACCATATTCCCTGATTGGACACCTCATAACACGCTACAAATTCTGCTTCCATAGTAGAAGAAGCTATAAGTGTCTGTTTGACACTCTTCCATGAAATAGCTCTACCAGCTAATAGAAAAATATAGCCTGAAGTAGATTTCCTACTATCTTGACATCCAGCATAGTCAAAATCAGAATACCCTATGATCTTTAACTGATCTGATCTACGATATGTGAGCATGTAATCCTTCATTCTTTTTAAATAGCATATAACTCGTTTGGCTGCTATCTAATGATCCATTCTTGGATTACTTAAATATCTACCTAGCATACCAATAATATATGCAATATCTGGACGCGTACAAACTTGAGCATATATCAGACTCCCAATAGCTTATGCATAGGGAATCTTTTGCATTTCTTCTATTTCAAGGTGATTTTTAGGATACTGGCTGAGGTTGAACTTGTCACCTTTAGCAACAGGGGTATTATCTAATTTACAATCCTGCATGCCAAATCTTTTTAGGACTTTATCTATATAATTCCTTTATGAAAATCTAAGAATACCTTAAGTACAATTTCGATGTATTTGGATTTCTAATACAAAAGAGGCATCACCAAGATCTTTCATCTCAAAATTCTTTGATAGAAATCGCTTGGTTTCATTCAACATGCCTATATCATTAGTAGCAAGCAATATGTCATCCATATATAAAACCAAAAATATGAACTTACTCCTACTAAACTTTTGATACACACAATTATCAGCAAGATTTACCTTAAAACCAAATGAGATAATCACTTGATGAAATTTGTGGTACCATTGTTGAGAAGCTTGTTTGAGTCTATAGATGGATTTTTGCAATTTGCAAGCCATCTTCTTTGGGTCTCCTGACACAGTTTTTTGGTTGCACCATATAAATTGTTTCCTTAATATCACCATTGAGAAATGCTGTTTTAACATCCATCTAATGAAGCTCAAGGTCAGAATGTGCAACTAAGGCCATGATTTTCTAAATGAGTCTTTCGAGGAGACCAGAGAGAAAGTCTCTTTATAGTCAATCTCTTCCTTTTAGGTAAAGCCTTTTGCCATAAGATGAGCCTTATATCTCTCCACATTACCATTTGCATCCCATTTGATTTTAAATATCCATTTACAACCAATGGGTTTTGCACCTTCTGGTAATAGGACGAGTTCCCAAACTTTATTGTCTTGCATGGACTTATACTCTTCATTCATTGCTTCAATCCATTTTTGAGAGTTAGGACCTAGCATACCATTCTCTCCATACCATTCTCTCCATCATGTTCTTGTAGAAACATAATGAAGTCATTTGGAATTGCATTTTTCCTTTCTCTAGTAGATCTACGCAATGGCATAGGTTGCTGAGGTTGTTGAGTTTGTTCCATAGGTTGTTGAATTTGTTCCATAGGAACAATTACCTCTTCTTGAATGGGAGTTTGATCAACATTATCCTGTTGAGGTTCAAAATTCACTTCTTGAACAACAACAGGTATAGAAACTCGTATATTGTCAGAAGCAACAGTAGAAATTGGTTTAGAAATTGAATCCAATTCTTCCTTTAATTATTCTAATTCAAAGATCAAATCCTTGATTTCATACTCTAATCCCATAACAATTCTAGAGAATATAAAAGAATCAAAATCGAAAGCATACCTGAATCCATGATGTTGAAGTATTGTCATATTCTTTGGATTATAGTCTTCCAAATTATACATTGTGTGAATTTTCTATATATTCTCTAAAGAGAGGAAGGCAAAGAGCATTTTCATACACAGTGTAATATGAGGACCATAGCCCTTTAAATAAAACATAATTGTGGTATTTATAATTTGGCCTCTTATCAAATTATAAATACTACTATGGCCTCAACACATTAATCCTATGATAAAAATACCCCTCAAGCCTTAAACTTTATTTCTAAACTAGACCACTTTATTTAGACTTATTAAATAATGGCCACACATTTTAATGTTTACATGTGTGACCCCATGTATGTTGAATTTTATTCCAACAATCTCCCACTTGGTATCATTATCCACCATACCATTCTCTCCATCATGTTCTTGTAAGAACACAATGAAGTCATTTGGAGTTGCATTTTTCCTTTCTCTAGTAGATCTACGCAATGGCATAGGTTGTTGAGGTTGTTGAGTTTGTTCCAAAGGTCATTGAATTTGTTCTATAGGAACAATTACCTCATCTTGAATGGGAGTTTGGTCAACATTATCCTGTTGAGGTTCAAAATTCACTTCTTGAACAACAACAAGTATAGAAACCTATATATTTTCAGAAGCAACAATAGAAATTGGTTTAGAAATTGAATCCAATTCTTCCTCAAAGGTAATGTCTCTAACCTTATTTCTCCCCTAAACTCAACACTCTCAAAAGACCATGCAGTTCCCATTTCAAATATATTCTTAAGCGTGAGATCATAAAACTTATAACCCCTAGAACATTCAGAGTAACCAATAAAGTAACTACTAACTATCTTAGAATCCAGCTTCTTTCTTGAGGCCTATAAAGGCGTGCTTCAGCTAGGCATCCTCAAATGTGAAAGTGCTTAAGACTAGGCTTTCAACTTGTCAAAAGCTCATAAGGTGTTTTATAAGTTACTTTAGTTGGCACCCTATTCAAAATGTAAGCTGCTGTCTTAAGTGCTTCTATCTAAAGTGACTCTGGTAAGGTGGAATGACTAATCATACTCCTCACCATGTCTTGAAGAGTCTGATTTTGTCTCTCAACTACACCATTCATCCTATGTGATCCTGGCACAGTGTACTATAGGACTATTCCCAATTCCTCTAGGAATTTAGCAAATGGTCCTGGATGTTGTTCACCTAAACTGTCATATCTACCGTAGTATTCGCCATCACGATCTGATTTGATGCTCTTAATTCTTTTGTTGAGTTAGTTTTCAACTTTAGCTTTAAAGATTTTAAACTTGTCTAAGACTTCTGATTTTTCATGAATTAAGTATAAATACCCATATCTATAGTAGTCATCTATGAATGATACAAAATATTGTTGACCATTCCATGAAGGCTTAGGAAATGGTACAAACATCTGTATGTATCAATTCTAAGATTTCTAAACTTCTATGGGCACTTATTCTTTTAGCTTTGGTTTGTTTACCTTTGATATAGTCAATACAAACATCAAAGCATATAAAGTCTATATCACTTAAAATGCCATCAGACACAAGCAGTTTAATTCTTGGTTTATAAATATGACCTAATCATTTGTGCCAAAATGACCCTAAAGTTTCCTTATTAATTTTATGCTTAGTATCGCGTGATGACACATGTAAGGTTTCTTGATAAGATGCAATCGTGTCAATTAAGTATAAATTATCATAAAATATTAGAGAACTAGTTCCAATAATATTTGAATTCACAGATAATACAACTTTATTGTTTCCAAATGAACAAGAATAACCAAATTTATCCAATATAGAAGCATAAATCAAATTTCGCCTAAAAGACAGTACAACACAAGTATCTATTAAATCCAAATAGTGATCAGTTCCTAATAATAATCTAAAGTGATTGATCGCTTCCACATTTACCAATTTGCCATCTCCAACATAAATATGTCTTTTAGTATTAGTTGGCTTTCAGTAGCTCAGGTAACCCTGCATAGAAACACTTATGTGAATAGTAGCACCAGAATCTAACCACCAAGTGTTTCTAGGTATTGAAGCTAAATTAACCTTAGAACAAACCAAAGTAAGAGGCATACCTTTCTTTACACACCATGCATGGTACTTAGTATAATCCTTCTTCTGATGTCCATTTTTCTTGTAGAAGAAACATTGATCCTTATTCTGGACAGATTTCTTCTAATTCGGACCCTTAACAGCATCAGATTTCTTTCTCTTTTTGCCCTTTCCCATAGAAGTGGTTGCTAAATTAGCACTTTTGATGCTATCTATCTTCAATCTCTCTTCCTCTTGCACCAGATAAGAAATAAGCTCATTAAGAGTCCACTTCTCCTTTTGGCAGTTATAACTGACCTTAAATTGACTATACTGCATAAGGAGAGAGATTAAAACTAGATGCACTAGTAAGTCTTCAAGTAGCTGAAGCTTGAGTTCCTTAAGCTTAGCAGCTATATGAGACATTTCCATGATATAGTCTTGATATTTTCTTTGCCTTTATACTTCATGGAAATCAAGCGTTGCAAAAGCATGCTTGTTTATGCCTTATCACTTTTTGCAAAGTGTTTCTCAATTTCAGTAAGGAAATCCTTAGTATTGGTGATCCCTTCGGACCCTGCACCCCTAAAGGATTTTGGAATGCCGTGCTTAATGATCATTAAGCTCATGCGGTTTGAGCGATCCCACTTCTCAAAGTACCTTTGTGCATCAGAGATACTTGCAGCTGTAAGAGAAGGGGGTTGCTCAACCCTTAATGCAAGGTCCAAATCCATGCAACCTAACACAATCTGTATGTTTTCTTTTCATTCCTTGAAATTGGCCCCATTTAAAATGGGAATAGAACTCAAATTGGCAGATATAGATGAAACAATAGCTAAAAGAAAATAACACAATACAATAAGCATACTCACAATAATAAAAAATAAAAACTAAAAACTAAAAAATAAAAAATAAACTAACAGCAATAAATTCAAATAATTATAACCCATGACAAGATATTGGTACAACAATAATATAAAGTCATTGGACAATAATATTAACTACAACATTAATATTCAAATAATATTGTTGTGATGATCAAATTTTAACAACAATTACTACCAAATAATAAAATAATCTTTGGATCTAATTATTATTCACATATAAAATCTTATAATTGTCAAAAATTTATCATCATAGATGCATGTATAATTCAGCCAAGTATTAACCTTCCTTTAGGTCAATTAAAATAGCTACATGATATTACACATACATTAACATCCATTATTCTTCATAAGAAAAATCATCACAATATAGGTCACTTTGGTAACATCATATGTCAATTAATCCACTTAGAATAATAGACAAAGCTTTAGGGAATTAATAAAAAAAATTACTTAATATAATTATTAAAATTTAATTGCTATAAAAAATTGCTGAAAATTTTATTCAAAATATATATTATAACATACATTAGAATATATACATACATATATATAATCATATTTTAACATGAACACCCACATGCCAAGTTATTCGTTGCCATACACCATATATATATATACTATTGATATGAATATGACAGCATCAGAAAAGCAAAATGTTGAATCATTTGACCAATTTAATGTGGAACCCACAAATCTTTATTACCTTCACATCTCTTGTTTTGGTAAAAAAAACTTGCAATGTGGCTTCTGGTGACGGGAAGAAAAAAAAAATGAAGAGGCATTAAAGCCATAAATACCACTTTACCAATGGGGATTTCTTTTTCAGTGAAAAAGAAATAGTAAAAAAAAAAATTGCACAAGCCTACCATTAGTGACCCACACTGTCGGCATCTTGTGACTGCCTTATTTCCATCACCATTTGCCATCAGTGACTTAAAATTGTATCAATCGTTTATATAGTCTTGTTTACTTTAAATGATAAAAATTGGAAATTTCCTAAAAGTGTTGAGGAAGAGTTCGAATACAAAGACGCTCTTTTTTTTTTAATTTTTAAATCCTATTCTAATAGTTTGACCCCAAACAATAACCAATTATAGTATTTCATAGAATGGAAGTTGCCATGTTGTGAAACTTAAATTCATGATAAAGAACAATTGTTTGATTTAAAGATTCTAATGCTTTTGATATCGCAGACTACATATTAAATCTTCAAAATGATAACTATAAGAAAAGAATCATAAACAATGAATCTAATCAATTTATCCACAATTCAACAAGACTACAAAAACACTGCAGTTAGATGGATCTGGAAAGTCTTAAATTCAACTTAATAATCATCCAAATTATTCAAAAGAATTGATATGGGTGGCTCTGATACTAATTGAAGCATTTAAATTATTAAATTATTCTAATTCAAAGATCAAATCCTTGATTTCATACTCTAATCTCATAGCAATTCTACAGAATATAAGAGAATCAAAATAAGAAGTATACCTGAATCCATTATGTTGAAGTATTGTTAGATTCTTTTAGATTGTAGTCTTCCAAATTATGCATTGTGTGAATTTTCTGTATGTTCTTTGAAGAGAGGAAGTTAGAGAGCTTTTTCATACACAGTGTAATATGGGGACCACAGCCCTTTAAATAAAACATAATTGTGGTATTTATAATTTGGCCCCTCATCAAATTATAAATACTACTATGGCCTTAAAACATTAATCCCATTACAAAAATACCCCTCAAGCCTTAAATTTCATTTTAAAACTAGACCACTTTATTAAGACTTATTAAATATTGGCCACACATTTTAATGTTTACATGTGTGACCCCATGTATGTTGAATTTTTTTCCAACAATAAATGTCTAACCCAATGGCCTTAAGATGCTTGAAATTGGCTTATAATTATGTCCATAAATCTTAGGGTATGGAAGTAACTTACTTAAAGGGCACTTGGTTAAGTTTGAAAGCATTAATTTATAACTCATTACCCCAAAATGGGTATGCTTAAGCCATCATTGAGCATAACCATTTCAAGTAAAGTTTTTATTATCTCTCTTACCATTTCCATTTGGTACAGAGTGTTAAGGAATCATTAATCATCTCATGATTCCTTTCTTTCCAGAAAGTGCATTGAACTAATCTTCACAAACTATCCGCATCCTTGATCCTGATTCAAAGTTTCAATTTTGTTGTCCATTTGATTCTTAACCATATTCACATGATGTCTAAAGCATTAAAGTGCTTTTGATTTATGAGAAATTAAATCGACTTGACCATATTGTGAATAATTGTTTTGCCTTTACTCTTTTTGGACCATAAATATTAAAATGAATTAATTGCAATGGGTTTTAAACTCTAGTTCCTTTTAAGATGGTTATCTAATTATTTTACCTAGTAGGCAAAATTCTTATAATGACATTTCTAAAATATAGAAATGTATCCTAACATCTCTTGTTTTGTTAGTTTATTTATTATTTATTTGTCTATAAGATTCAACCTAGCTTATCAATAATTAATATCCAAAACTTAATTAGAAGCAAGGTATTAGGTAAGGCATTCACATTTCATACTTATGCCTAGCACAATAACACCACCTTAAGGTAAATTATAATGTTGTTTTGCCCCTTATCTTTTGTTAATGGAGTTATTATGAAAAGTTAACATTAAAAATCTCATATTAAGAAGAGAAATAATAAACATTAAGTTTTATCATATTCTTGAAGTGTATAAAACACTCTTAAGGATGAAGGTTCATTTTATATGCAAAACTAATTTTGTATGCTCCAATCCCTTTTGCTTTATTTCTTGCATTTCGTTTTAGGTGAAATTATTTGCTTTTGAAAGCCATCAATGATGTTTTGTAAGGGATTCTTAATCATTAGCTATGTGGTTTATGGCTTTTAACTCATTTTGGTTAGTATAATTATAAGCAAGGTGACCCATTCTTTAGTAGGTATAATGCTTGGCCTTTACTAGATCAAACTTTTTTCACCATGTTTACCTTTCTTTTTAATTTATTTTTTGGCCTTAATGAAATGTTGGCCAAATTTTCTCTTAATATGAAAGTGTTATCTTATTGTGCTTAGACTTTAAAGTCACAATAATCTTACTCATATAAGCATTTTTCGAGGTTTGACAGTTTCTAAGCACTCATCTCCAAGCACTATTTGATGCATAATATCATAAAAAAATTGATGTTCTCTTTGTGGACTAAATTTAATTTTATATGTTCCCAACTTATACGTATAAATCTTATTAACTTTAGCTCTTATGAATAAGAATGTAACCACTTGACTTTAATTCCTTAATCGCTAGTCTTTTCAATTTAGTCATGCTTTTCTAACCAAACTTATCTTTAAGGGTTACCTACATGGCATGAGCAATTAGATATAACTCATACTTACATATAAGGTTGTTAGCCATGTTGCTTAGCATTGTTATGTGAGCAATATTGCTTTTTTCCTTTTCTAAGGGAAAGTTTAGATCTTTAACTTGCTAAGTTGTATTTCCATGTTCAATCTCCTATACAACATTTATTAATGTTTTTTAAGTAGTTTAATCTTTTCTAGGGTATAAGAATCTTGTAGTGTCAAATTTTTCTAATTGACACCCTTTAGCTTGTCACCCTTATCAAGTTAGGCAATGACATTTTCATAGCTATAATTATAATCTAATTATACATATACACAATACTATTAATATATTTTTGCAATAAACTTCAATTAAACTAATAATGACATTATCAGGTTCATAATCAAAAGTTTACATTTGGTATGCTCCCATCATATGTATCTTAAGAATGCCACTACCTTTTGATCAAATTTGTCTATAAATATTGTTTAAGCTATAGTTCTTAGTCGAGCCTTTAGGCTACTAATATAAGAACTCATACTCAAAGGAGTATTTCTCACATTTCCATATTAATTTATTAAATTTAGTTCTCAAATGAGGCTAAGTCTATTAGTTCAAAAACTCTTATCTCAGGTATTTCCCTTTCTTTTTATTTATTTGATACAATGCACCTTAAATTACGTTTGTTTCAAACATATACTATGGACTTCTCTTTAAAGATGTTTATCATCTTTTAAAATTTCCTCTCCTGCCATCACTAACTTATTTTCAATTGTCTTTTGACTATTATAAGCCTATTTCCAATTATAGTAATCACTACACCATAATTTGGAAAATATGCCTCATATGTATAATCAATCTCTTACAGTGAATTCTCTATTCATGTCAACTATGCATAAAGAATTCTTATATTTCTCATATTAAAAAAAATGAGAAATCAAAGCAGCTTAACAATGTTAATAACAACACAATATTTCACAGTGAGTACTACATTGTCTCTGATGCACATTGATTGAAGAATTAAATTTTATTTTAAATTGGTTTTCCAAATTTCCTTAAGATCTATATTGACTGATGTTTACCAAACATCATTTGTAAGTATGTTGATCAAATCTAAAACCTATGATAAATATGGAAGTTTAATTTCTCATATCTTTAGATCAATCCAAATACTTCTCATTTTTTGGATTTTTTTTTGACATACCTATATGTGTCCATATTGTAAATATGGAATGTCCCAGGTCTATATTCATCTAGGGAAAATAAAATTTAATAATTCATAATTCTAATTTTTATAAATTTTTAAATATAGAAAATTAACATTTTATACCCAAAAAATTATTGAAATATGACCAACAAATGCCTAAATATAGACAAATTATATACCAAATTAAAGATAATGAATTTAGGGATTCTTAGAGCTAAAAAAGCCCTTAGCACCTTTGTGTACACTCCCACATGCTTCATAAGGCTTTCTGGTTCCAAAAAAAAAAAAATAAAAAAAAAGGAGACCTTCACATGTGCCTAGGGTAATTTTGGCAATAGTGACACCACAATTGTGTCCCTCATGTCTTTCTCTTTTTGTTGGTAAAGGTTCTAGGTCCAAGAGAGGTCGAAGTGGCCTACACGAGCCGCCCCCCGAATTAGTCAATGAGTTTTTTCTTCGACTTTGATTTTTTGAAACCTTTTGTTAATATTACAAAAATGCCATTTTGCAGGGCCAATTCCAAGGCCTTGTATCTCCTTTATTTTTACTTCAATTGAGGCAAATTAGGTGTTGTTGGAGAGCTTGCTTCGAGAGCTTTCTAATGACATATAGATTGCATAGATACATGGCTTAAATAAAAAGTTATAGGTTCTTGAAAGTTGGCTAGTTGGCTACTTTTTTAATCCAAAAAATTAGTTTCCAATGTCCAATTTCAGATAACCATCTCTCTCTTAATACCCATCCATTTAAGGCAAACTTAGTAACCTTAACAGGTTTATTTAATAAGCTTTCCAACTATATATGACTAGCAGTAAGTTATGGACTGTGGTAAGAACACCAAGCCTTAAAATTTGGGAGTTTTTACACCATTTTTTAACTTTGAAGTTCAAATTTCTCTCTAATGGCTTATGTGATTTCTTCTAAATTCCGACCACATTATCACTACTACATAGGTTACCTATGGTACAAATTATGTCACCTAATTATGTCTCTATCAAAATTCACCATTATAGAGTTCTTAGGTTCAATTATGTAATTTTCTAATTTCAAATGCATATTTCATGAGCATGATTACAAAGAACATATGCACAACAAATGAAGATAGAGATGCGAATCAACTTAGCTCTAATACCAATGAAAGAAAATAAATTTGCATACTAAGATAAGTAGAATATAGATCTTGCTTGGATTTCTATACTATAAGGTGCTAAATGTAATCACAAGCAAATTGTAATATATTTCCATGACAGATACACAATCTTTATAGAGGAGGAGAAAAGTTTTCTTAGATCTGTGAGTTCTTTTCTTTCTCTATGTTCTTCAAAGAAGTTTTTCTCTGACCTTTTTTTTTCTTTTCCAGTCACTTACACACTAATGCATAACCACTGTAATTATAATTTTTTTTCTTTATTTAAATTTCCCAAAAAAATTATTAACAAACAATTAATTTTGAATTTCAAAAATTCAATCAAAATTCATACTTTGATTAATTAATTAATAGTCAAATAATTAATTTACTATAATTAATTAAATTAATTTTCTACTCGACTTTTAATGTAGATTTGGATTAGTCCATCATGGATGGTCTAATAATCCAACATTAAGGCCATGTTTGGTACGCAAGATAAGCTAATCTTGAAATGAGAGAAGGATTGGGATTAAGAAATTTGCCCATTTGATATGCCAACTTCACTCTTATATAGGTTCTAACTCTCCAACACTTGTTGGAATGTTCAATGCTTTGAGATATGTTGGGAAAGCAACCCTTATCAAAGGAAAGGAAAAAATTAGACCATCTTGGCCTTGACCTTTCTGCATGCTCTTGCTCTATCTTTATGCCCTTGACCACTGGATTTCTAGTTCTCAATGCTCCTGCTAATAAAAAGTGGCAAATGAATTCTAAATCTTGGGAAATCTAGCCACTGTCTATTAGATTTTGTGCCAAAAAGGAGATTGAAGGAGTTTGGTGTGCATATAGCAAGATCCTATGTCCTTTTTCTTCAATTAGTAGTTATTTGTTAATGGGTATTCCTTGTTTTGAATCTGCACTATATAGCAAGAGTATTTCTTGTTTTATGATTTGATTTTTGTTCTGCTAGGGGTATAATATTGGCAATTTGATTATTGTTCTATGATTCAAGTGAGGCATGATTTTTTAAGGTAAGAAGTGAAGCATGATTTTGTTTCTAAATAAATAAAATATAAAAATTAATAAAGTTTTTTTTAAAATTTATTTAGGGGTATCATGGATTTTTAACATCATTTTCATTCCATTTCTAACTTTATTTCTATCCAAACAAACATGGAAAAACAATAACATTAAGATTTATTAATGTGTCATATCAAATATGATTATATGATTATAAGTCACAAAAATCATTTCCTTTCTCAATCTATTTTCAATTCTCATTCCATAAAAAATTTATCTTGCATACCAAACGAGGCCTAAGAAATAATAAAGAAAATTGTTTGAACAATGGTGAGAATAAAAATAGTAATTCCCCGATGGAAATCTAGCCATACTTCTCATCATTTTGAAGATTTGATGATAATAAAAAATGAATATCATAGGGACCATATCTTTGTAGAGGCCATTAAATAGTTCAGCCACACTTATGCTATTAGCAAGATAATTAGAAATTATTCCATTACTAGTTAGGACATCTACATCTTTACTCGTGTTGATAAGACTATCCAATAAATAAGCATAGTCTGTAATGCATGATTCATGACAACAATGACATTGCTCAGAAATTGATACATGTTAATAGTAAACATAGACTTCACTCAAATCATTCACACCAATTACATCTACATAATCCCTTATTTATAAGCTATTTGGATTCAAGCCATTTAATAGGATTTTAACTTTTACTAATAACTAACTAATCCAACTAATCTCTCCTTAATTCTATGTAATTATACTCCCTCCTTGAAAATGATCCTTGTCCTCAATGATCCATACGTATCAAAAAATTTAGAAGTTTAAAAATTCAAAAATTTAGAAATTTATTGGTACCCAAAAAGAAAACATTAATGGAGCTAATCCACTGGACATTAGATTGGGCTCACCCTCTCTTCATTTTAAATCCTCCCTAAGCTGGAGAACATCGACGTAATTTGTTGTGTGGCCATTTGTATTGGTCTTTTGAGCATAAATACATTTGTAGCTACCAAAATATCCAGGGCCCTACTATATGAACCAAGGCCTGTAAATGCTTTTAGGTCACAGTTAAAGCACTTGAACACATGTTTGACTAGTTGCAAAGAATGCCACTTGCCCTGCCATCATCTCCATTAATGCAAACACCTTTGTACTAATTGCTTCATCATATAACTAGTAACATCCTTTTTATCTCCATTAGTGACAATAGTCCAATTCTTCATCCCTTCTATCTTTTATTCCACCAATGGAGACACATTGAAGTAAATTGGCAATGATGGTGCTTTGATGAAAATAACCTCTCCATTGAAGCTTACAATGTTTACAAACCACTATGCTTTCTCATCTTCTTGTGTAAATCAAATCGATGGACAAGATCTTTAGAGCTACTAAGATCTTCAAGATAGAATTCATTAAAATATATTCATTTATTTAATAAATATATGTAATTGTAAATATTATTAGAGATACAATAGGAAGATTATAGGAGTTATTGTAACCATTGAACTAACTTAAATACATGCCTACATCTATACCATGTATATATATTCATTAATGAAGAAAAGAATCATTGCATGATTATTTTCATGGTATCAGAGCATAAACATGACACTCAACCTTGAAATATCACACTCAAACATAGAATCATGGTAGATGCAAACAGAGCTTTAGATACATAGGGAAGCAATGTCGACATCATGTCACCTTACTATCTTCACCCATTTGACAATCCAGGTTAGGTGTTTATTGGAGAATTACTTAACAAACAAAACTATGGTGAATGGCTTGTGGATATGAGCAACGCATTCTATGCGAAGAATAATATGGGGTTTGTTAATAGAATGATTCCGATGTTAGAAGCATACTCGAGTGAACTAGCTCTATGGATGAGGTGTAATGCTATGATCAAAGGGTGGTTGAAACACTCCATGGAGAAAGACTTGAGAACTAGTGTGAAATATGCTAGGATGGCTATAGAAATTTGGAAGAACCTGGAGGACAAGTTTGCAAAAGGGAACGCACCACATACATTTGGATTTTAATGCAATATTACTATGTTGAGGCAGGAGAAGATGTTTGTGGCCTCATATTATACAAAATTGAAATGGCTATAGGATGAAGCACATGCAATTAACCCATGCCCTAAGTACAAGTGTAACAACTATACTTGAAACTTGCAAAAGCAACTAGAAGAGATGAGGGAAGCCCTACAATTATATAAGTTTCTGATAAGGTTGGATGACGCTTTTTCAACCATGAAAACACAAATACTGAGTGTGCAACTAATGATTAGTCTCGACACAGCCTACCACCTGGTGGTAGAAGATCAATGACAATGTAATACCATAAATTTATAGCTTGTCTCATGCTATTTCCATATCTTAAGCCATGCATCTCACAAGGAAGCAAGAAAATGGCATTAAAAAAATGAATAAATTTATGTTACATAGTGGATAAATTTTTCATTGGGTATCCCGTGGACTATATGAACTCATTTAACTCATTCTTATATTTAGTTACACTAATACAACTCAAAATCATCTAAGGAAGTGGCCTAAAACTCGTGCAAGTGGACAAAATACACAAAACATTAGGTGTAGCCTCGGTCAGAAATTTCAGTTTATTATTATAAACTTTGAAAAATCATAACCAATTCTAAAAAAATAAAAATTATGCATACTTTACCATTCTAGAACTCTATATATGTTTACTTTATGCTAAAAATATGTCTAGATCTCAACAGGGGTTACTAGCCACTGGAAATTAATGGAACAATACCAGGGGTCAACTATCATCCCTGGTACTAACTTCCAAATTCAAAAATTCATATCTCCCTACTCAAAAGTCCAATTGGGGTGATCTATGGCCATGGAAATCTTATCATGTCTAGTTTATTTCTGTAAAATTTCATGAGTATTGGATAACATTTGACCCATGATTGACATAGCCTAAGTTTTTGACCATATGAATAGTGTCTGCATCAGTTCAGCAGAAAAATGCCAACTTTGGAAATTCATAATTAATTCCACAAAGTTTCAAATAATTTGGTCTTTGGCTTCCTAAAAAGTTCTGGATGAGATCTATATGTGCGCCAAATTTTATTTTCATGGACAAATTCATTCATTTAGTCAAATCTTGACATTAGGTTGCAAAATGGCTCATTTGTATCACCAAAGGGGTCCAAATGGTCTATTTTAAGTTCTGAAATCATGACCACTTGGGCATGTGAGAATACACCAAAATAACCTTTAAAACTTGTCTCAAAGGTACATAAACCCAAAATTTGAAAACTCATTCTCTCACTCCTTGTCATACATAAGATTACACATGCTCTACATTGCCATTCATTATCCAAATGCACATCTCCATTCATTTGACACTAAAAATCATACATACATCAAACATTTGAGTAATTACATATGTTCAAATGATTATATAAAAATTTCATCATAGGTTTACATCATATGCCATGTGTATGGCTACAAAAGAAGTAAAACTAGGCAAATGGTTGTCAATCTCTTATCTTCTAACTTGATGATTTCCATTATCTTGCTCACTTGGTCCACCTAGCATGTTAAGACATTGGAGAAGAAGGAATGAGATTCAAAGAATCCTAATAGCTCATATCTCTTTCAATCACACATAAAAGATATAAAATAAGTTTTGAAAATGCATGCATGAGTATCATAAAGTGCATGATCATTCAACAAACATTCTTGGCACTTGAACAAGTCATACAAAACATATATAGGCTTGCCAAGTAAGTGGATTAGTCTCACCCATTCTCTCGTAGATTTTGGACTTGTCTCACCCATTTTCTATAGGAGGTTTTAACTCAACCTTACTCTTAGGAGTCAGCCTCACTCTTGGAAGACTCTTGACTTTGTCTCAACTAATTTTAAGCATTCTTCACTCATCATCACCATGGCTAAGGGTTCTTGGTTTTACCACACTTAAGCAAACTGAAGCACACATACTAGGCATCATTTGAAAGCATATTATAACATCATGGTATCATAATACATATGCATATGCTAGAACACTTTTCATGGCTTGAAACACACATACACATATTCAAAGACAAGTTAAGCATACATTCATGCATGAGAGAAGGAGAAGTGAGTTACCTTTGCTGCAATCACACACTTTTTCTCTTAGAAATGCTCTTCCTTCCTTGGTCTCACATATACAAAGGTGTGGGATTTGTTTCTGTTGGCCTAAACACAATATATGGAAGCCAATTAGCTTCATGGAGTTATTTCTAAAGCCATACATCTTCTTTAAATACTAGCTTGGTCTAATTGCCCTTTTATAATTACAAAATACACTTAATGAAGTAACATCCATCAATTGAGTTCTAGGCTCCATTCTTTCATTTCATTTATGATTCTTGACTCTTTTTAAGTTCTTGGAGTCATCACATAATTAAAACAAATAGCTAAATTATGTGTTGCTTTTTTAGGTTATATTATGGAATATATAAGGCTATCTCACTTTCTATGATTTTTAAATTTTTTCTAAGGCTTCCTCTCATCTTCACTCATCATATATAACTCAAAAATGGGTTTGGAACAAATTAAAACGATCCCTAGGTGTCCCAACTACACTAGGTTGAAACTATGCTCCTTGAGGCTACCCTTGGAGTTGTCTTTGTTTTCTTGATGGAAGATGCATATGGGGAGCTTTCTAGGGATCTTAGGAGCTCATTTAAACATTCATTTAGGCCTAGGAATTATTGTATCAAATCAGATTTTACAAGAAACACTAGAAACTCTAGGTTTGCTATTTTAATTTTCTATGGTTGTTTGTTAATTCTCTTTGCATATTCTTATTCTCCTCCCTTAAATTCCTAAGATTTGGCCTTGGTTCTGCCTAAAATCCAAGCCTTCTTGAAGCTCCTTAAGTGGGACAAACTAAGGAGAAGAAGGGAGCAAGGGATAGCTACTATGGAAGGAAGATTTACCTTATTTTTCTTTGTTTTTTTATTTGATTCTTCCTTTTCTTGGCCTCTTCTCTTCAAATCCAAATTTCCCTCTCTGTTCTTCCCTCAAAATAATAAAACCATAGGAAAGAAGGGGAATTGGAGAAGAAGAGTTTTGCTAAAGAGAAAGCATGAAAAAATTAAGAAATTTCATACTTTTTGCCTTCTTTTTCTCCTCCCTTTCTCCTTCTCTTGGTGTGCCTTAAACCCTAGCTCTCTCCTCTGGTTTAGGGCAGAAACAATTGTGTCTAAATGAGTGAGGAGGTGGGGCGCCTCATATATATATATAGGAAGATTAAGAAAGACTTTTCAAAAATTTCAATTTTGTCTCTTCATCTTGGCATTTTTGTTTCTGGTTTGTTTTAGCTCTTTTTTAGAACCATATTTTCCATTATGATATTTGGGTTTCCAATTTAATAAAATACCTTTGGAATCACTCAAATCAGAGCTAAAACCTTCCCAAACAAATTCGTCAAAGTTCAGGTCAATTGACGTTTGAAAACATCAACTAAAAAGGTTGTAATTGTCCCAAGGCTTCCCATGGTTTTCAGGGTCTCTGAAAACTACAAAGAACTCAAAACTTTTATTTAAAAAGCCCTTCTATAAGAATTCTAAAATTTACTTAAAATTACAAAAAATGCCATTACATTTGGTCAATCTTTCGTTCAATTTCGTTTCTTCATTCTAGCTCTATTTTCTTTCTATATGAGCTAGGGATTCTCATTTTTAGGAGTCTAGAATGCTACTTAAATTTTTTGGGACCTTAACTAATTCATTTTGGAAGTCTTTCTTTGAAAATGCATCTATTTTCATCGTTTAACGAGAATCGAACATTATAATTCTCCACTCTTTAAAAATTTTGTTCTCAAAATTTAGATAATATACCTTATGGGAAGAGCTCTGGATACTTCTTTCTCATTTCTTCCTCTAGCTCCTAGGTAGCTTCTTCAGGAGATAACCCCTTCCAAACCATTTTCACCAATGGTATCACCTTATTCCATAATTGCTTGAGTCAACATCCATATCCAATTTGGTGATACTATATATGATAGATCATCCTGTAACTAGATATTCTCATACTCTATGACATGTGAGGGGTTGGGCTGGTACTTTTTAAGCTGTGAAACATGGAATACATTATGTACTTGGCTTAGGTTTGGGGGAAAGGCGAGTCTGTAAGCCACAGGTCCTACTTTATCAAGAATTTAGAATGGACCTATGTATTTTAGACTGAGCTTTTTACTCTTTATAGATTGACCTATCCCTATGACTAGAGACACTTTAATGAAGACATAGTCTCCAATCTTATACTCTAATGACCGTCTACGTCTATCTGCGTAACTCTTCTATCTACTCTGGGCCGTTAGCAGTTTCTTTCTGATGGTCTTAATTTGTCTAGAAGTCTGGTCTACTAATTCTACGGATATTAGGCTCTGCTCTCCTAGCTCAACCCAACGCATCGAAGATCTACATTTCCTCCCATACAATGCCTCATACAGTGCCATTTGTATACTTGTATGATAGCTGTTATTATAGACAAACTCCATTAGAGGCAAGTATGTATCCCAATTTTCTTTCATTTCTAATACATACACCCTCAACATGTCTTCTAAGGTTTGGATGATTCTCTTCGTTTGTCCATCTATTTGTGGGTGATAGGCTGTGTTAAATCTAAGTCTAGTACCTAAAGCATCCTGTAATGATCTCCAAAAATTTGAGGTGAATTTGGGATCTTTATCTGACACTATGCTCTTAGGTACACCATGTAGTCTAACTATTTCCCTGATGTATAGTTGGGCTAATTTATATAGGGTATAAATGACTTTCATGGCTAAAAAGTGTGCTGACTTTGTTAATCTATTCACTATTACCCATATTGTATCATGCCTCGATGATGTCTTAGGTAAACCCATAACAAAATTCATGGCTATACTATCCTATTTCCACTCTAAGATGTCTAGGGGCTGAAGTAACCCAGCTGGTTTTTAGTGCTCTATTTTGATTTTTTGACATACTAAATATCGAGAGACATATTCTGCTATATTTATTTTTATTCTAGGCCACCAAAATATTTTCTTTAAATCATGGTACATTTTATTGCTACCTGGATGAATAGTAAACTTACTCTTATATGCCTTATTTAATATTCTCTCTCGGATTTCTATATTTCTAGGCAAATACAGCCTATCCCTGTATCTCACTTTATCATCTTCAGATAGATTGAACTCCTAAATATTATTCTGGGCTATTTGGGATCTAATCTTACTTACATGGTCATCTGTCTGCTAAGACTCTCTTATCTGGTCCCTCAAGTCATTTTCTATTCAACTTGCACTCATTAATAACTTTCCTAAATGCACCTCACACGAGAGATTCATATCTCTAAATCTCTTAATCGATTCTTGTTCTTGGATCATCATATAAGCCATGTGTATAGATTTTCTACTTAGTGCATCAGCTACCATATTAGCCTCATCGGGATGGTATTTCAATGTGAAATCATAGTCTTTAAAAAATTTTAATCATCTGCGCTGTCTCATATTTAATTCTTTCTGTTCAAATAAATACTTAAGGCTCTTATGGTCGCTGTAAATTTCTATGGTTGCCCTATATAAGCAGTATCTCTATATTTTCAAAGCAAATACCACTACAGCAAGCTCTAAATCATGTGTGGGGTAATTTTCTTCATGAGATTTTAGCTGTCTAAAAGTATAAGCTACCATTCGGCCTTTCTGCATAAGCACACATCCTAACCCTTTCTTAGAGGTATCACTGTAGACTACAAAAGTTTCTCTAGGGTCAGGAAGTACTAAAACTAGGGCCGTGGTCAACTTATGCTTCAACTCTTATAAACTCTTCTCACACTTTTCATCCCATAAAAACAATACATTTTTTCTAGTCAACCTGGTCAATGGTATTGCTATCTGAGAAAAGCCTTGAATGAACCTCCTATAATAGCCTTCTAAACCTAGAAAGCTCCTTATCTCTGTCATTATCCTAAGTCTTTCCCATTGAAATACTGCTTCTACCTTATAGGGATCTACTGTGACTCCTGCCTAGGAGATCACATGGCCTAAGAATTGAACTTTAGTGAGCCAAAACTCATATTTACTAAGTTTAGCATACAACTGTTTCTCTCTCAGGATCTCTAAGGCTAATCTCAGATGCTGCTTATATTCTTCTCTACTTTTAGAATAGATGAGAATGTCATCTATGAAGATAACTACAAATCTATCTAAATATGGCCTAATACTCTGTTCATATAATCCATGAACACTGCAGATGCACTCGTCAACTCGAAGGGTATACCTAAAAACTCATAGTGCCCTTATCTAGTTCTAAATGTTGTCTTGGGAATATCCTCAGCCTTTATTCTAAGCTGATGGTATCCTGACCTGAGGTTTATCTTAGAAAATACCGACGCCCTTACTAACTGATCTAGAAGGTCATCTATGTGAGGGAGAGAGTACTTATTCTTAATATTTATCTTATTGAGCTCTTGTAATCTATACACAGTCTAAGGCTTCTGTCTTTCTTCTTTATGAATAAGACTGGAGCTCCCCATAGCGAGACATTGGGTCTGATAAAACCTTTCTCTAAGAACTTTTCTATCTACTTTTTAAGCTCAGCTAGCTCGATCGGAGCCATCCTATATGGAGCCTTAGACATTGGACCTGCCTCAGGTACAATGCCTATAGGAAACTTGACCTCTCTCTCTGGGGGTAGTTCGCTAATCTCTCTAGGGAATACCTCTGGGAACTCTTTCACTATTAGGATTTCCTCTATACCCTTTTCTACCTCAGCCTAAATTGAAATGAAAACTAGGTATCCCTGACAACCATACATTAGAAACCTCTCAGCCTGAGAGGTGGTCATAACAGAAAACTCAGTCCTTATACTAGGTATGGTCCCACACTCAGGTAAAGTAATAGATTTGTAGCTACAATCTACACTGGCATTATTAGTAGAGATCCAGTTTATACTAATAATTAAATCAATATCAACGAGGGGCATACAAATCAAATCAAGAGTGTAAGGCAATGATTAAATTGGACCACATAATTCAAGCAAGCATGGGAGGTAATGACTAAGTTTCCTGTGGGGGTAGGTACATGCAAGTCATATGGTAGTGTATGCATACTCAGACCAACCTCCTAGCACTGTCATATGATATGAAAGAATGGCTAACACTCAAATCAAATAATGCAATCACAGAAAAATCATTTATTCTAATAGTACCTTGGATCAGACTTGGGGACCGACCAACCTCTTGCTGTGACAAGGCAAAAACTCTATCCTGGGTCTGAGGTTTAGAAGTATGAGCCATCTCCCTCTATTATACAAACTATTGAGGAGCATGTGTATAGTCCCTAGCCATATGTCTTAGCCTACCACGCTGATAACATACGTTCTGCCCCACGTAGCATGGTCTATTTCCATGGTTCCTGCCACACTAGGGATAAATTGTAGGCGCAGCCTTTGCTAGACTGAGTTCTCCTTCTCTTTCTTCTTTTGTTCCACTGGCTCTTACCACCTCTCCTACTAGTAATTGCAACCCGTGATTCCTCTCTAGGTCTTTTGGGCTTAGGGAGGGGTGGTTTGGCACTAGAGGTAGCCTACATAGTTTTGAGGTTTACTTTTGTTACTTTGCATATCTCAACTAGGATATTAAAGTTCTTGATTCTCTATGGAACTACCTTATCTCTTGTCTCTGGAAGCAAATCCTTTTCCAACTTGTTTGCTCTCCAGCATTCATCATCATGCCTCTACAAATATGAGGAGTATCTGGATAACTCTACAAATTTAGCCATATACTAGTCTATGGACATCCTCTCTGGCCATCTCAGGAGTATAAACTTTGACTCCTTCTCATCTCTAACTGAGCTAGGAAAATATTTCTCATAAAAGGCCTGAAGGAATACCTTTCATGTAATCAGGAGGTTCCTTGCCCTCAAACTTGGTGCCCCTCCACCAATAATCTACCTCTCTCTGTATCTAAAAAATAGCCATAATGACTTTCTACTTAGATGTACACTCCATCACTTAGAAGATCTTTTCTAACTACATAATCCAGGCCTTAGCTTTTTCTGAGTTCATCTCACCATCAAAGGTGGGAGGCTTGAATTTCCTGAACTAAGTGATGATCTGCCTGGTAGAAGGTTGCTCCAAGGTTGAAGGTGTCTAAATTGGTGGAATAATGGCAACTATCTATATGTGTGGCTGCAGATCTAGGTGAGTCACCCTAGAATGCTTGGGATGATCTGAGTGGTGAGGTAGCTATGGAGGAGGAGGTGTAGGGCCTTGACTATCTCTCTCAGCAAGCTATTCCTATAACTACATGATCATGGGCTGCTGCTGATTTAGGTGAGCCATAATAGCCTGTAAGGCTCCAGCTACTAGATCATTAAGCTCAGCTCTATTAATTTGCACGAGCCTCTCTAGATGGCCTATCTCTCTTAATGTTCACCATGGATTTGAAATATCATAACAAACTTTAGCATCAAAGGGAACACTTTCACAACCATCACACACTCAATTCATTCAAAAATAGCTCATATACACTAAGGTAACTCATAAACACAAGCCATAACCCACATTAAGACCTTGAACCTTTGCTCTGATGCTAATAGATATAACACCATAAATTTCTAGCTTGTCTCATGCTATTTTCATACATTAAGCCATGCATCTCACAAGGAAGCAAGAAAATGGCATTAAAAAAATGAATAAATTTACGTTATGTAGCAGATAAATTTTTTATTCGGGTCCTGTGAACCATATGAACTCATTTAACTCATTCTCATATTTAATTACACTAATACAACTCAAAAACATCCACGGAAGTGGCCTAAAACTCGTGCAAGTAGATAGAATACACAAAAACATTATGTGCAGCCTCAGCTAGAAATTTTAATTTACTGTCATGAATTTTGAAAAATCATAACTAATTCGAAAAAAATTGAAATCATGCATAATTTTCTATTCTTGAAAGCAATAGATATCTACTTTATGATATAGACCTCAAAAGGGGCTGCTAGCCACCGAAAATTGATGAAATAGTACCAGAGGTTAACTGTCATCCCTTGTAATGATTTTCAACTTTAAAAATTCATATCTCCTGCTTAGAGGTCTAATTGGGGTGGTCTCTATGGCTATAGAAATCTTATAATGTCTAGTTTATTTTTGTAAAATTTCATGAGCATTAGATATCATTTGGCCCATGATGACATAGCCCAAATTTCTGACCATATGAACAGTGTTTGCATCAGTTTAGTAGAAAAATATCAAGTTTGAAAATTCATAATTAACCTCACAGAAATCCAAATAATATGATCTTTTGCTTTCTAAAAAGCTCTAGATGAGATCTATATGTGTGTCAAATTTCATGGGCAAATTCATTTATTTGGCTAGATCTTGATATTTGGTTACAAAATGGCTCGTTTTGTGTCACCAAAGGGGTCCAAATAGTCCATTTTGAGCTCTAAAGCAACTATGACCACTTGAGCACGTGAGAATGTACCAAAATGACCTTCTAAACTTGTCTCAAAGATGTATAGACCCAGAATTTAAAAACTCACCCTCTCACCCCATGCCATATAGAAGATTACACATACTCTACCTTGTCATTCACTATCTAAAATGCACATCTCAATTCATTAGACACTAAAACTCATACATACATAAAAAATCTAGGTAATTACATATCTTTAAATGATTACATAACAATTCCATCATAGGTTTACATCATATGCCATGTGTATGGCTACAAAAGAAGTAAAACTAGGCAAATGGTTGTCAATCTCTTATCTTTCAACTTGATGACTTCCATTACCTTGCTCACTTGGTCCACCTAGCATGTTAGGACATTGGAAAGGAGGGAATGAGATTCAAAGAATTCCAATAGCTCATCTCCCTTTCAATCACACATTAAAGATATAAAACAAGTCTTGAAAATGCATGCATGAGTATCATAAAGTGCATGATTATTCAAGAAACATTCTTAGCACTTGAACAAGTCATACAGAGCATACATAGGCTTGCCAAGTAAGTGGATTAGCCTTACCCATTCTCTTATAGATTTTGGACTTGCCTCACCTATTTTCTCTATGAGGTTTTGACTGAATCTTACTCTTGGGAGACTCTTTATTTTATCTCAACCAATTTTAAGGCTTCTTGGCTCATCTTCACCATGGCTAAGGGTTCTTAGTTTTACCACACCCAAGCAAATCAAAGCACACATACTAGGCATCATTTGAAACAACATTATAACATCATGGTATCCTAATACATATGCACATGCTAGAACATTTTTCATAGCTTAAAACACACATAAACATATTCAAAGATAAGTTAAGCATACATTCATGCATGAGAAAAGGAGAAGTGAGTTACCTTTGTTGTAATCACACACTTTTTCTCTTGGAAATGCTCTTCTTTCCTCAGCCTCACACATACAAAGGTGTGGGATTTGTTTCTCTTGACCTAAACATAATATATGGAAGCCAATTAGCTTCATGGAGTCATTTTTAAAGCCATACATCTTCCTCAAACATTAGCTTGGTCTAATAGCCCTTTTATAGTTCCAAAATGCACCTAATGAAGCAACATCCATCAATTGAGTTCTAGGCTCCATTCTTTTCTTTCATTTTTGATTATTGACTCCTTTTAATCCTCTTGGAGTCATCACACAATTAAAACAAAGAGCCAAACTAGGTGTTGCTTCTTTAAGTCATATTATGGAATACATAAGACCATCTGTAATGCCATATATATCTAACCCCATTCTTAGCATTCATAAGCTCCATATCATCATGTTTGTAAGAGCACATGGAAAAGGAACCAACAATAATGGATTTAAATGCGTTACGTCATGCTTAAAAATTCACAATTAGTGTCACATGGACCGTATGGGTTCATACCATGCATCCTTATATTTAAATACATCATTACTACTCATTTTCATTACAAAATCTTGCTTATAACTCAAGAAAATCAAAATGGAGCATAAATTGAAGTCATTGAATTTCGGCCAGATATGCCTCCATTATGTCCAAAACTTTGAAAAATCATAACTAAATCTAAAAAAATTAAAATAATGTAATCTTGGTCATTCTGGAAAGCTTAGGATTTCTAATTTATGCTAAAAATATATACAAGTCATAACATCCCACACACAGAGCTTTTGACATGTGAAATCATTTGGAGGTTGGACTGGGTTCTAATGCTGTTACAATTTATTGATATGAACTTCAAAAATATCCAATTAATTTTAAAAAATTCCAATTTGAGTGAATGATACCAATATGGAAAGCTGAGGATGTTATCTAAAAGGAAAAAATCACTCCAGACCAGTTCAAGCTCTCCCAGACCCATAATTTCAATCAAACAGTGACTAAGGTCTGGTTGGATGCCTGACACTAGATTGAATCTTTGAAAAATCATATCTCACTCTCTAGACATCCAAATGAGGTGATTCTAGTTTTCACAATTCACTTATGACCTTTAGTTTCTGCCTATAAATTTCATGGTAATTGGACTTCATTTGATCCCTGAGTGACAGAAAAACAATTTAGACCCAATGGAACAGTACATCAGACCTTTTCAAGAATTTTGGCCAACTTTAAAAATTCATCAAATATTCTCTAGATCTCAAAAAATTATGAACTTTAGCTTCCCAAAAAGCTCTCAACATATTCTAATAGCATGCCAAATCTTAAATCAAGAATAAATCATTTAGCTAAAAAGTGATATGGGGTTCTATTTTAGTCACTTTTAGCTCTATATAGGGTACCAAAATTGCTATTTGGCTTCCCTTGGGTCTTGGCACCTTTTAGGCAAGTCTAAAAGCATATTTAAGATTTGTGGGAGTTGCCCAAATGGTCCCAAACCATTTGCATCTCATTTTGGCCTTCTCACCCTCACTCATACACATTACACCAAGCTTTTCTCAAATGCATACATTGGCATAAGCACTCACTTTATGATCTAGAATACATATACCATACTCATTCATTTATCTATCACGTAATATCATTTTTACATTTGTCCAAGAGGTCATAGACTATTTACAATCATAATATACATCATGAAGTCTCATTATGAGTCAAAAACACAAAAATCAAGCATAAGGGTGGCAATCTTCTTTCTTCAATGTGATTGACTCCCATTGCCATGTCCACTTAATCCACCTAGCATATTAGGACATTTAAGAGGAGGGAGTGAGATTCAAGAATCTCAATAGCTCATCTCCCATTCCATCACACATAATATGTGCAAGCAAGTTCTATGAATGCATGTGTGAGAAAAATAAAAGTCATGAACATTTAAAATTAAGCTTGGCATAGAAACACATCATACAAGGCATTCAAGAGCTCACTAAGTATTTGAATTAGCCTCACACTTCTCTCAATGGTATTTGGACTTGCCTCACCCATTCTTTGAAATCTTTGGACTCAACCATACTCTTTGGGAGTCCACTTTACTTTTGGGAGACTCTTTACTTTGTCTCAACTAAGCTCAAAGGCTTTTGGCTCATCCTCACCATGGTGAAAAGTTCTTGGCCTCTCCATACTCAAGCAAGCTCAACCACACATCATATATTCATTTGAAAGCATAATGTGGCATCAAGAGTCATGGTATATAAGAGCATGCTAGCATACTTTTCATAGCTAAAAAAATTACATACACATATCATAAAACAAGCTAAACACACATCCATGCATGAGAGAAGGTGGAGAGAACTACCTTGTACAAATTTACACACTTTTCTCCTTATATTTCCCTGCTTTGCCTCGGCTATACACCCACAATTTGGTAGAGATAGTTTCTCTTGGCCTAGACATGATTTGAGGGAGCCAATTAGGTTCATGAAATACATTCTAAGGTTACACAAGTTGCTTAAACCCTAGATAGCTCTATAAGTTCTATTATAGTCCATAAAGGCACCTAATGAAGCAACACCCCTCAAATAACTTCTAGACCTCATTCTTTATTTTCACACATGATTCTTGACTCCTTTTAAGCCTCTTGGAGTCATCACATCATCAAGACAAAAGGCCTAGCACCATGTTGCTTTTTTAGGTCATATTATGGAACCTATGACCCCAATTCACTTTCCTTGAGTTCTAAATTTTTCCCAAGGCCTTTACTCATCTTCATTCATCAAATGTGACTCAAGAATAGCCTTAGAAAAAATTGAAACTCTCCCTAGCTAGGTGAACTTGTTTAGGCCAAGACTATGGGTGCATTAGCCTTCCATGGAGTTCTCTTTGTTTTCTTGAAGGAAGAAGCATGTGGGGAGCCTTTTAAGGATCTTAGGAGCATGTTTTAACATTCAATTAAGCCTAAAAACATTCATATAAAATTAGATTTGCAAGGGAGCATTTGGATCCCTAATGATTCCATCTTATTTCCTAATGCTCTATTCTTGATTCTATTGGTTCATTCTTAATCCTTGCCACCTAAAACATCTAATCCTCCCTGAATTGGATAGAAAATAACCCCTGAGAATTGGGCTCATGGTGGCCAAATTTATGCAAGAGGGAGGGAGAGAAAGAAACTACCAAAGAATGAAAGTTTTACCTTGTTTTCTTACTTTTCTTTGCTTGCTCTTTGCCTTCTTTGGCCTCTTTACTTGATTTTCAAAATTTCCCCTCTGTTTTCCCTTCAAAACAACCCTAAACTCTCCATTAAAACCATAGAAAGAGAGCTTGAGAGAAGAGGAGTAAGTTTCAAGAAGGAAGGATATGGAATTTCTTAAAGTTTCTTACCTTTTTCTTGAATTTGTTCCTCCAAAATCTTCCTCCTCTTGTGCGCCTAAGAAGCAGGAGTTTTCCTCTGAAAATGGGTAGAAGCAAGTCGGTCTTAGAGAGGAGAGAAAGAACGTGGCATATAAAGAAGAAAAAAGAAGCTTCCTTTAACACTTTAATGCTAATTTTGCCATTCGTTCTTAGCATTTTCATTTCTCCTTCATTTTAGCTCTTTTTTTAGAACCGTCTTTTTCATTATAAAATTTAGGTTCCCAATTTAGTAAAATACCTTTGGAATCACTCAATCGAAGCTAAAACCTTTCTGAACGAACTGGTTAAAGTTCGGGTCAACCAACGTCAGAAGAGTACACCGAAGAGGCTTTACCGGTCCCGGGGCTTCCCATGGTTTTTGAGGCCTCTGAGAACCTTGAGAAACTCAAAATTTCCATTTAAAAATCCCTCTTAGGTGCTTTTCCAAAATTACACTTATTTATAAAAATGCCACTAGCCTTTCGACAAATTTTTCGAATCACTCTGACCTCGATTTCTGGGCAACTCAAGGCTCAAATCCTTATTTTCTATTATTTAAAATTTTATCTAAATTTTATTTGGCCTTGAATCACTCATCTCAGGGGACTTGCTTTGAAAACTGACTAATTTCGGTATTTTACAAAAAATCGGACGTTACACCATCTCACTTTCTATAGTTTCTAAATTTTTTCCATGGCTTCCTCTCATCTTCACTCATCATATATGACTCAAAAAAGGATTTGAAATTAAAACTATCCCTAGGGGTCCCAACTACACTAGGCCGAAACTATGCTCCTTAAGGCTACCATTGGAGTTGTCTTTGTTTTCTTAATGGAAGATGCATATGGAGAGCCTTCTAGGGATCTTAAGAGCTTATTAAAACATTCATTTAGGCCTAGAAATTATTGTATCAAATCAGATCTTACAAGGAACACTAGAAACCCTAGGTTTACTATCTTGATTTTCATGGTTGTTTGTTAATTCTCTTTGCATATTCTTATTCTCCTCCTTTAAATTCCTAAGATTCACCCTTGGTTCTATCCAAAATCCAAGCCTTCTTGAAGCTCCTTAAGTAGGACAAACCAAGGAGAAGAAGGAAGCAAGGGATAGCTACCATGGAAGGAAGATTTACCTTGTTTTTCTTTGTTTTCTTGCTTAATTCTTTCTTTTCTTGACCTCTTCTCTTTAAATCCGAATTTTTTCCTCTGTTCTTCCCTCAAAACTGATCCAAAAACTTCAATAAAACCATAGGAAAGAAGGGGAATTGGAGAAGAAGTGTTTTGCTAAAGAGAAAGCATGGAAAAAATAAGAAATTTCATACATTTTGCATTGTTTTTCTCCTCCCTTTCTCCTTCTCTTGGTGCTCCTCAAACCCTAGCTCTCTCCTCTAGTTTAGGGCAAAAACAATTGTATCTAAATGAGTGAGGAGGTGGGGCACCTCATATATATTTATGGAGGTTAAGAAAGACTTCTTAAAAATTCTAATTTTGTCCCTTAATCTTGGCATTTTCATTTCTAGTTCATTTTAGCTCCTTTTTTAGAACTGTCTTTTCCATTATAAAATTTAGGTTCCCAATTTAATAAAATACCTTTGTAATCACTCAAATCAAACCTAAAATCTTCTCGAATGGATCTGTCAAAGTTCAGGTCAATTGATATTGGAAAACGTCTACCGGAGAGATTTTAACTGTCTTAGGACTTCCCATGGTTTTCAAGGCCTCAGAGAACCTCAGCGAACTCAAAAATTTCATTTAAAAATCCCTTCTGTGAGAATTCCAAAATTTGCTCAAAATTATGAAAATACCATTACATTTCGTCAACCTTTTGTTCAATTTTGTTTCTTTATTCTAGCTCCATTTTTCTTTCTGTTTGAGCCTGGGATTCTCATTTTTAGGAGTCTAAAATACTACTTAAATTTTTTGGGGCCTTAACTAATTCATTTAAGGGCTCTTGCTTTGAAAATACATCCATTTTCATTGTTTAATAAAAGCCAAACATTACAAACAATGCATGATCTTAGGTGCAAATGAGCCTGTGATCGAAGGCCAACATTCCAAGTGCAAGGTGGACAATAAATAGGATGATGAGACAAGCCAAAGTGTGAGCACTGTCAGAAGATCGGGTATATATAGGAACAATTGTAATATCTCAAAATTAATTAAGATGTTAATTATGGATTTGGACTAATTAAAAATAATTATTATAGAATAATTAGGCAATCTATGTGAATAGGAGTTTATAGAGGAATAAATAAGTAAGGTAGCTTTAAGATTCAATTGGGTTGGGACTTAATTTATGCCTAATGACCTTTAGTGCAGACCTAACTACCAATTATGAAATTTGGCTTAAGAGAAACTACTTAGTAATGGCCTAATTTGGTCTAGTGAGATAGAGGCCCAAAGACCATTTTACATAAACTCTTATAGCTAGCCCAACATTCATTATGTAATCCCAAATTAGATTGACTCTTGGAATTTGGCCTAACCCAATCAAAATTCTACAGCCCAACTTATGAAATCTAGCCCAATAAGTATAAATCTGAAACCCATATAGATTTGGATCTTTGGATCAGTATATAACTCATTTAGGACCCAACTTAAACCTATCTAAACCCTAAATACATGCTACCCCCTCCCACCATTCTGCTGAAACATTAAACACAAAAACATTTTTGAAGGTCTCTTGGGGGCTAGGTCTTCCTTCACTTTCTTAGTCTCATTTCTCACTTCTAGAGTCAAATTAGCCAAGGTGAGTGTTATATAACTTAATTCCCTTCTCTTTTTCTTTAATTTAACTTAATTGGCTTCTCATTTAAAGCATTTTCATTATACCTAAAATCTAAAATGTGTTTGTTTGGTATTTTTTTTAGAGGATTTTTAGAAGTTGAGGTTAAGAGGGATATTGGGTAAGTATAAACTATTTATTTTGATGTATTTACTACTAGTTAGAGACCCCATTAGCTAACTTATGATATGGACTCTATTTCTATGCGAAAATATCTATAATGTAAGGTGATACTTTGAGGTTTCTGATTTAGGAAAGGCAAAATCTGAAATTAAAGTCTCTTGGTGGTTGGGTAAGTGTCCCTTAGGTAACTATTGGTGGTTTAATTCTTTGAGCATTGGGTTGTTGTCATAATTGATGAATAGGGATGGTAATGGACTGATTTAGAGTGATAATTTTCTGATGTTGTGATTATAGGAGGATTTTGGTACTGCTGGTAGTTTCCCAATTTCTCTACAAGTGAGGTAATCAGGGTTTATGTTAAATTCCATGCATATGTCTATTTTAATTCTATATTTGTTGTACATAAATGATTTTGAATGCATAATGAATGATTGGTTATCTGTATATTTTGTTTGGACCTTGTAAGTTCATGGTGGAGTTGGGGTGCGGCTACTACCCATGCATGTACTTCGATCAGGCATTGGGTTATGATCAGATTTCAAATGTATTAATCCGTGGTTGTACTTATTATGGAGTAGGTGTCGTGGACAGAGCTCTCTTAGTGTTATTGGCCTTTAACATGTGAAATTATGATTGTTAGTATAGGATAGTAGTCACTAATAGCCTAATTGTTTCATTTGTTGGCACGACTAGTACTTTTTTATGCTTATATGATATCATGCACACATGTTAATTAAATTAGAATATATAAATGGAATTTATCTTCGTTACTAAGATTTGCGTCTCACCCCATTGTATGGACTAATTATTTTTAGTGAAAGTCCTTCCGGTAAAGATAAGGGGAAATAAGTGGATGAATATCCATGAGCTAAGATTCGATGTGGGGGATGTTGCACTTGAGTTGCTCTAACCTAGGATAGATGCTAAATTTTGTTATTCTTTTGTATATCATCATCATGTAATTATATTGCCAAGTGTAGGAGATTGTGTTTTGATAACCTAGAATGCATCTATAGAGGAGTTAGACTTTATGTTAAATTGGTATTTGATGTATGAACTTATGACATCTGATATGAAACCTTGTTGACCCTATGATATGGTTTATTACTTGGAATATAATCATATGTTAACTTAAATGATAACTTAGACTAATAATGCATGAAACTCTATTAAGATTTCTATTAGAATGATAATATTAGTTGTCTATGAATCTGTTTGCTTGCTAATATCACATGGACTTTGCTGATGTATGATAGTTTGGTGAGTAAAGAACAACCTCTAAATCCTGAATTGGTAAGGTTAAGTATGTTGGGTAATTTAAAAAGATAAATTCCATTAAAGTCTCACAAATTGAGGGAGAATGGCCCTAGAGTGTTCCTAGAGGAAGAATTGGAATGTATGGGATGAAATTTTAAGAGTTTTAGGTACAGAAGGAGTTTCGCCATGGCTAAAATGGGTTGAATAGCGGTGATGTTACCCAATGAGGGTAATAGAGAGTAATTCATCACGGCACGAAGTGGAGCTTGCCACGGCAAGTGTCAAGAGGCTAAATTGGAAGTCTTTTAGGGAGTAATTTGCCACAACGCAAAGAGTAGTTGGCTATGGCTAATATCAAGGGGCGAGTTAGGGAGGCTCTTGGAAGTCTTCTCGCTGTGGCACCACATAGGCTTGCCATGGTGAAAGGTGTGAAAGTTGAGTTGAACTTGAGAGCAATTTGCTATGGCATGAAAACATTAGGCCTTGGCAAAGGTTCTCAACTTCTCATAATAACTTAGAAACACTGGTAGGTGGCTTTTGTGAGTTGGAATTAATGGATAAATGAATCAAAGTCTCCTCACTAATAATTAAATTCACTTATGCATTCAAATACTTGTAGTTGTTTAGTTAATGACCCCAATGGTTTTAAGATTCAAATTTCTCTACTTTTTCTCCTAATGTAATCAGTTGAAATGACTTTAGACCTTGATTTATGATTATTAATCCCATACCTAACTTTAATTACCATAATTAGACGTTAGGGTCGTCACAATAATGCTATGAGATCATTAGTTATCTGGTGGATTGGAAAAGAGGAAAGAAGAATAAATCAATAAAGAGGGGTGGCCCAAAGGCCACACAAGTGGAATTGGATGACAGTTTCATACTAGGTTTAATGATAACATAGTACAAGACTCTCATGGAGCATTTAAGTAAGGTTTCTGACACAGCAAATAGCAATGAAGCAGTGGTGAATATGGTAGGTAACTTAACACAACTTGGATCATCGATTCAGAGGCATCAAAACATATAATTTGCAGTGACAACAAATTGGAAAGAGAAGGATCCTCGAGTCAACATTTTGTTAGAATACCAAATGGGCAAAGCATACTAGTAAAGGGAGTTGGGGAAATTTCCTTACCAAATGGCATGAAAGTTGATAATGTTTTATACATCCCAGACTTTAAATGCAAATACTATCTATTAGTAAGTTAGTTAGACAACATAATTATACTATGATTTTTGTTGATGATCTTTGTACAATATAAGACTTAGTCACAAGGAGCTTGATTAGAGTGGGTAGGCATCAAGATGGACTCCATCTTCTTGAACTAGTGTAAGGTGGGAGAGTGGCACTAATAGCAAGGGAAGTGAATGAATATTTAGAGCTCTGGCATTGGAGGTTGGGTTATGCTTCAAAAGAGAAAATAAAGCATTTAGATTTTCCTTTAAGTTCAATAAAAATGAAGTCTTGTTTTGAATTGATTCATTGTGACATTTGGGGACCTTATAAAATGCCCTCACTATTTGGTGCTCATTATTTTCTTATTATGGTCGATGATTATAGTCAGACTATGTGGGTTTATTTAATGAAGGACAACTTTGAAACAAGCTAATACTGATAATGTTTGGCTGTAAATCAGTTTGAAAAGAAAACAAAAAGGGTGAGAAGTGATGATGAGTTGGAATTTCAATCAAACTATATATAGCAAACATATGAAGAAAAAGGAATAATACATGAAACGAGCTATGCATATACACCCTAACAAAATGGAGTGATGGAGAGGAAACATCAATATATTCTTAAGACAGCAATGGTGTTGAGATTTCATATAGGACTAGCCATTAATTTTTTAGGGGGAATGTGTTCTCACTATAACATATATTATCAATAGATTGCCTTCAGAAGTCATTGGGAATAATACTTTGTTTGAGATACCGTTTGGGAGGAAACCCATGTATAGTCCCCTAAGGGTGTTTGGATGCCTCGCTTATGCCTTGAATAATGACAGAAGTAGGAAGTTTAATGAACTAGGGAGGAAGTGCATCTTCCTCAGATATCTACATGGCAAGAAAGGCTACAAGGTCTATGACCTTGAGGATGGGAAAATACATGTAACTAGAAATGTAAAATTCGATGAGAAAAAAGTTTCCTTAGAAGGAGGGGTCTGTGAAGATACACATGGAACAGGTTTTTGCAAATAATAAAACTAGAGACACATGGCAGGAGGATATGAATACACTAGTCACGTGTGAGCAACAGGAAGGAGTAGGTGATGAAGTGAGTGAATGTGGGCCTCAAAATGCACCAAGTGGTAAAGGAAGTGAGAGTGGACCTTAACATGGGTTTAAGGAACAAGCAGAACCCAGTAACAAAGTAAAGATTAATGAAGAAACAAAAGTAGAGATAGGAATGAGAACTGGGCCTGAACAACCAGTTAAGCTTAACAGAGAAATGAGAAGCCATCGAAATAGTGGTCTACCGAGATACTTAAAATAATATGAGATAGATTTGCCACCCTCACTTGCGTGAACTTAGCCTACTCACCCATCAAGTAACATAGTTTTATATACAATGGCCCATCATATTGCTTATGAAAATTTTACAAACTCACATCGTGCTCTATTAGTGGCCATCATAGAGAATGATGAGCCTAAGACTTTCCAACAAGATGCAAAGCATAATCATTAGAGAGAAGCGATGAAAGAGGAAATTTAGGTATTAGAAAAGAATTAGACCTAGACTCTTGAGGAATTGCTACTGAGAAAAAGTGTTATTGATTCAAAATGGGTATACAGGGTGAAGTTTAAGCCAAATGGGGAGGTAAAGTGATACAAGACCAAGGTAGTGGTGAGATATTTCACACAGGTTAAAGGATAAGATTTTCATGAAACTTTTGCTCTGGTAGCCAAGTTGAAAACTATATAGTGTTTGTTAACGAATGCTGTTAAGAGAGGCTAGCATATATATAAGTTGGATGTAAACAATGCCTTTTTATGTGGTGACTTAGACGAGGAAGTATACATGAAAATACCATAGGGATTCGCGAAGAAGGGGGAGACCAGAGTTTGTAGGATAAAGAAATCACTCTACGGCCTGAAGCAAGCTTCAAGGAATTGGAATGACAAGTTTATTGAGGCTGTACCAAAAATAGGTTTCAAACAATCAAGAGCAGATTTCTCTTTGTTCATATATAGAAGAAAGGGAGTGTTTGTCATAACCTTGATCTATATGGATGACATAATCATAACTGGGAACAATGAAAAAGCCATACAAAAGGTAAAGGGATACCTAGATTTGAGGTTTAGCATAAAGGACTTAGGACCTTTAAAGTACTTCCTGGGCATTTAAGTCACACATACTCAGCAAGGATTGGCCCTTAGTCAAAGAAAGTATGTGATAGATATATTGAAAGAAGCTAGGTTACAAGCATGTAAGCTATGCACGATGCTAATGGAATAAAATGCAAAGTTGAGCACAATGAATGATAAGCCATGTGTAGACATGAGACACTACAGAAGGAGGGTGGGTCATTTATTGTATTTGATAGTGACACGGCCTGATATAACGTATGCAAAAAACATGTCGAGTCAATTTGTGGCTACACTAAAGAAGGGTTACATGAAAGTTATAGAAAAAGTTCTATGCTACATAAAGAAGGCACCAATTCACTAAAAAATGAAGAAGAAGAAAGTTATAGCTACATCATCAACCGAAGTAGAGTACAGGGTAATAGCTAGCACGGTAAGTGAAATACTGTGGTTCAGATAGTTATTGAAGGAATTGGAAATAGTTCAGTGAGGTACAACAATGTTACACTATAATAACCAAGCTGTAATATACATCTCTAAGAATCTACTTTTTCATGAAAGGATAAAGCATGTTGAGATAGATTGTTATTTTGTTAAAGAATGAGTTCAATCGGGTGAGGTAAAACTAACTAAGATTTGGACAAAAATGCAAATTGTAGACATATTTATGAAGCCCTTAGGAGGTGACAGATTCAAATTGATCATTGGCAAGTTGGGCATCATCAATCTTTATGCTCCAATTTAAGGGGGAGTGTTAAGAATAAGTTACGCATGACATCTTCAACATAGCATTCATTAAAATATATTCATTTATTTAGTAAATATATGTAATTGTAAATATTATCAGAGATATGATAAGAAGATTATAGGAGTTGTTGTAACCATGGAACTAACTTAGCTACATGCCCATGTCTGTACCATGTATATATATTCATTAATGAAGAATAGAATCATTGCGTGATTATTTTCATAGCTTATTGATCTCTCACTATCACACGTTGATTGCTACATTGTCAGTAGTCATTGTTAACCTCAGAACTACCAAGATGGTGCTTGCTTTTCCATGATCATGCATACAGCCATTATTTGGTCACTAGAATAAAAAAGCACCCTAACAAGGTCGTCAAGAAGGATTCCACCAAGAACAGCCAAGACCTTTTAGTTCAAGCCCTTGGCGAAGCATGTTAACTATTAGCACTTCATGCCCCCATGCTCCACCCTTGACATAGATTTTATGGACATCATTTTTGTTATATGTCTTGGAAGTTATGTTTCCTCCCCTGTTTTCTCTCTATTTCTTTTGTTATTATGGCCAAGCTCAGATTAAGAAGAGAAAGATACCATGATTAGTGGTAGAGGAAAAAGAACTGATGAGTCTTACATTGATTTAATCACTGTGGTTGAATTGCATAGGAATATATTAACTTTTCCTAGGAAAGTTAAGTCATCATTCACGTATCTAACCCTAATCTCTTCTACCATCAAGAATAAAATCTTCTAAGTTACAAACCCTATCTTTGCATTATCATTATTTTTAATTTTTGAACATTGTAAGGGCTAAAATCATCAACTTTGAGATATCTTCCTCTTTCCATGACTTCTCCTACATCAAACAAGGTCTTTAAGACTCAAGTTTGGCTAGTACTTTGGTTTGTCATCATTCTAATTAATTAACTACGCTAAGCCAAACATGTGTGTTGACCAAAACGATGCTTTAGATGGAACAAAAGCAAGAGTGAAGATATCCTTTCTAAATTGCAAGAAAATAAAGACAACGAGGAGAAAAAGGTGGTCTTCACCCTTCCAATTAACACCTTAACATTAGTCTCGTTGACTTCATCATGTTCAACTTTGTCGATTCTTTTTTGTTTGCCTTTGTCACATCCAATCTTCTACATCTTAGCCTAAATCATTCTATCCTTAGTTTCGATCTTTGCTCGTGAATTTGGTTAGGATGTTCCTACTTCAAATTATAATCACAATCCTTCAATTCTTCGTAGTTGTCTTCCCTTTCAACATGATTAATGGTCTCTTGAGTTTGATCATCCTTTCCTTTCCTTTTCCTGAACTTCCTTGATTGAAGTACCTTTCTCCCCTTTTAGAACTTTTCTTGGTCAATGTCATACCTTAGCCTTATAGCCCTTACACAATAATCACATAGGTTATCTCAATATATCTTATCCATATTGAAGCATATTTGGAAGGAGACATATGCTTTAAGCATGTATAATTGCATAATTGGGAGGCCATATTCATGATTCATGGCTTTAAGGACCATGTGAACTCATCCATATGATTTTCTATCCATAACATATCTATTCAAGTCATAAACATCACAACTTATCTCATATATCTTGGGTTTCAAGCTATATATTAGAAAATTCAAGTTTTGCTCTCGGGTTAACATATCCAAATTTCTGATATAAGTTTTGAAAATTCATAACTAATTTTAAAAAAATTAAAACCAAGCAAACCATATCATTCTAAAAAGCTCTAGATGTCTACTAAAGACTAAAAATAAATCAAGATTAAGAAAATGGTGTTTAACTCATGAAAATTGATAAAATAGTACTAAGGGTTGAGCTGCATTACTGATATTATCATGCAACTTCAAAAATTCATATCTCCTTCTACAAAGCTCCAAATCAGGTGGTCTCAGTGGTTATAGAAAGCTTATGGTATCTAGTTTATGCTTGTAATAGGTATTGGACTTCATTTGACTTAAAACTAATACAAAAACAAAATCTAACCATATAAACAATGCACCCTACCATTTTGCATAATTTGACCAATTTTGAAAAATCATAATAAATTTTCTAGAGCTATTCGGTGTTATTTGGTTTTATGGAAAGCTCTAGTTAAGTTCTATAGGTGTGCCAAATCTCTTGCCAAGATTAGTCTATTTGGTCAATTTGTGGTTCAACTCATGATTTGGTCACTTTTAAGGGTCAAATTGGGTTCATAAGGCACCAATTGATCTTCCTCTTATTTCGTAGTTATTTGAGCACATCCCATAGTATAAATACAGCCTAATGAAGCATGTCAAATGGTCCAAAACATCATGGAGCTTAACCTCACCATGCCACACATACTTATACGTATGAACATCATAGAACCTAGGTGGCAAAAATCCATACATTCATTCATTTGGTTCCATAATTGATACATACATAATGTTTACATACTTTCAAACATGTTCAAGAGTCTACATTATATGTACATCACATGGTTACATAATTTGACATCAAAATGCTATTTAAAGCCTATTTCTCTACTTCATTATCAAAGCATCATGCTCCAAGGTATTTGGTTTCCTTTGGTCTTCTTGGCTTACCTAGACATTGTTAGATATTGGAGGGAAAAGAATGAGATTCAAAAAATCTCAATAGCTCCTTACCCTTTCAAACATATATAATCGATTTCATTGTCAAAGAATGCATGCATAACTTTCGAGCCACTAGTGAACATATACATAGCATTTTTCATGTTTAAGAAACTCATACATAACATGCATAGGCTCTCAAGAACATTGGTTTAACCTCACCCATTTTTTTTGGGACTTTTGGATTTGCTTCATCCATTTTCAAGGGACTTTTGACTAAGTCTCACTCTTCTTAAGACTTTTAGCTTTGTCTCACCCAATCTTAAGGACTTTTAGCTCATCCTCACTATTGTTAAGAGACTCTTGGTATCACCACATCTATTCAAGCTAAAATATATTCATAAAAGATATTTCCAAAGTATCATGGTACCATGGCATGTAGATAGTAGTTAAGAATATTTCTCATGGCATAAACATATATACATAAACTCAAAAACAAGAAAACATCCAAGAATGCACGAGAAAAATGTTAGAGAGCTACCTTGGAGTAATTGTCACACACTTTTTTTTTTTTGAATTTTTCTCCCCCTTCTTGCCTAAGCCTTGTAACTAAGTGGCCCTTGGTTCTCTTGGCCTAGGCATATCAAATGAGACATATTTAGGTCATTGCAATGAGCTCTAGCCTTATGCAACTTCTATACATGCTTACTTTCTCATTTGTCTCCATAATGGTTCCATACAAGACGCAATGAAGTAACTCTTAAAATTCAAGATCTTGACTCCATTTTTCAATTCATTCTAAGTCTCTTGACTCTATTTAGACTTCTTAGAATCATCATATAGCTATAAGTTGCTTCTTTATGTCTCATTATGGAGCCTAAACCTCCATCTCACATTCCATGGCTTTTAAATTTTTTCCAATGCCTCTTTTAGTACCCTTCCATCATATCTAGTTCCATTCTAGTCTTGGAACAATTTAAAACACTTCCTAAATACTTTTTCTTTACTTGGCTGAGACCTATACAATAGAAGGAACCTATGGAGTTTTCTTCATGTCTTTTATGGAATGGCCATTTGTAAGACTTCCTAGATGTCTTAGGAATTTATATACACTCTTAGATAGCTTAAATTACTATTAGAAAGTTTCATACATATTTAGGTGCAATTGAATCCCTAAGTCATGTAACTTTAATTCTAATGCTTTTCTTTTAAATTTCATTATATAATATTGTTTCCAATACACTAAAACCTAAGTTCCATGCTTGGTTTGGGTCACAATTAATTCCTTTTGTCATATTCTCTAAGTGGCCAAACCATCGCTAGGGAGAATAAGGAAAGAAAAGTATGGAAATCTATGATAGTTACCTTGATTCCATAGCCTTTTCAAGAGCTTTATCCTTTGTAATAGACTTCTCCTTCAAATTCTAATCTTCTCGCTCTAAACTAGACCTAAAACAGATCCAAATTACATACTAAAACCATAGAAAGAAAGAGGAGAAGGAGGGGAATATCTTTTGTAAAGGAAGAACCATGAAATTCTACACTTTTTTTACTTTTTCTTGAATTTTTCTTCCTCTTCTTCCTCCCTCTTAGTGCATCCTTCCCTACTATCTCTCTCTCTGTTTTGGGTAGAAGGTAGGTTGGTTAATATGAGGGGAAGAGTGAGACACCTCTTAAAAAGCTACTTGTCTTAAAAATTGTTCATCCAAAATTTATTTACGTATCGTCTTCTTGTCTTTTTTGTTTTAGACTCATTTTAACTTCTTTTTTAGAACTATCTTTTCTATCATAAAATTTAGGTTCTCTAACTTATAAAATATCTTTGGAATCATTCAATTTGGATCTAAAACCTTCTCAAATAAAAAAGGTCAAAGTTCAGGTCAATTGATATTGTAAAACATCAACTGGAGGGGTTTTAATTGTTCTAGGGGTTCCTATCATTTTCAGGACTTTTTAGAACTCTAGAAAACTCATTTTTCCCATTTAAAAATCTCTCATTTGAGTTTTCAAAAAAGTACCCGAAATTATGAAAATGCCATTACATTTTTGTCCATTTTCGTTCATTGTTTTGATTCCATTTTCAAGGTACCTCTAGCCTTGGATCCTCATTATTTAAAGTATAAAATATTGTTCTAATTTTATTTGACCTCAAATCATTCTAATTGGAAGTAAGTTTTGAACGTTTATGGAGAAATTGGACATTGCGTTTCTCAAGTTGATGTTACAATCAAGAATCATAAATAATGGTTTGTGTCTAATCCTTATTTGCCATATCTATCCCAGAAATGCATGTTTTGATCTTCTTTAATTTCTCCTTCATTTGCATTATGAAGCTTTGTATTCAAGCAACATCTATTTCCACTACCTTTATTCTAATCCGTAGCTCTTCTTCCATTCTGTAAGAGCAAAACCACTTTAATACTAATTGATACATGGTAACAATAAACACACACTTTATCAAATCATTCACACCAATTACGTCTACTTCATTCTTTATTTATAGGCTACTAGGAATGCAAGCTATTTAATGGGATTAACAACTTCTATTAACAACTAATTAATCCTAACTAACCCAACTAATCTTTGCTTAATCCAATGTAACAAAAACTATCATATTATAAGACAAACTTTCAGTCCCCTAATCCATTGTAATTTGTGGGTTTTCAAGAGTGCCATCTAAATAATATCTTAAATCTAATAAGCAATTGTTGTACTTATTTGCTTCCAAACAAATTCCTGCTCCAAGTAACTCTTAGGCATTGTAAAAGGTAACATTCACTATGCTAGGAAATAGCTTTGTTGGTGGTTTTTTTTCCTTTTATTAGTGATTTTCAACTGTCAACAATGGAAATTCCAACAAAAGGATTAACCATTTGTTGGCGGTTATTAAATAACCGCTAACAAAAGTTAGAACTTTTTTTAATTAGAATATAATGTGCTAGGATTAGAATATAACGTACAAAATTTAATCATTCAAAATGTGAGTGAATGCATTAAGAATAACAAGTAAATCATTCAAAATTAAAGAGCCAAAAAAAATTTACATACGAGATAGAAGAATACAAGCTGTAGAGAGAAAGAAGGAGGAGGTAGAATCAATCGGTGAAGCATGAAACTAATGTTGCTAGTGTGGAAGATGCCGAAAAAGGATGGAAGCCACTAAAAATGGGAAAAGGACCATCGAGAGATGTGACGAAGATAATGGGTAGGGATGGTGGAGAGTTTACGACACGTAGTGTGAGCTTTTGCAACTATGGAAATAGGGTTTTGCGAACTTTAAGGAATTTTAAAAAGACATTAGTTGGTTCTTATATACAAAACCACCAACTTTAATTGAGTTTAGTTAACGGTTTTAAAATAATCACTAACATTGATGTAACTTTAGTTAGTGATTATTTAAAAACTGCCAACTAAACTCAATTACATTTTAAATATTTTATTAATAAAAAATATATAATCGCTGGTTTTTGAGAAACCGCCAGCTATGTATGTTATAGTTAACAGTTTTTATAAAACTGCCAACTATAATAATATAGTAGGTGGTTGTATAGGAACCACCAACTATATCTCTTCATTTTGTTAGTGGTTTTTGTAATAACCGCTACCAAATTTATTTCTTTTAGTGGTCTTTTAAGAATCGTCAATGAATGTGCGCTAATATATCCTATTTCTATGGTAGTAATTGCTTACATTCAAATAAGAAAAACATTCTTGAATTTCATCCCCCCTTTGTAAGCAAAAGATTATAACAAGATCTATGAAATGATTTATGTTATGACCTTGATTAGGCTCAATGTGTTGTCTATTATAATAACAAAAGAAGTCAAAGGTGAGCTCACAAAATGAAGGAATATTACCATAAGGGAGCACTTGATTGAATAGCTCTTTAAGAACAAGGAAAGGATGTTGATTCTCAAGTTTCAACAAATCCACGTCTAAGTCATTCATCAACTGTGGTTGCAATAGGATAACATCATTGACTAACAATATACCCTTATGATACCTTAAGAGCTCAACTATAAAAATGGCATCCACTAATATCACATTCATGAATTCTAGGCTAGTAAGCATGGTGATCTTTGAGTAACAAGCACGAACTCTTAGTTCCAAATCATTCACCAATCTAACCAAATCCTCCAATCTAATCTTTGTTCATTTTAAGAAACTTCTAAAAAAATAGCTTTTTTGTGTTTCCATGTTTTGCAATCTTGGGTTGCCATAATTAAAAAGGCCAATTGAAATAGTCTTTAGAGGACAAGCATTTTTGTTTAGTTTGCAAATGATAAGGGGAACCTTGTAGATAAAATGTGATCTAGCTAACATAAAAGTTCCTTCTATTTCTAGCATTTCTTTATTAATGTCAATGATCACATCATTCATGACCCTTTATCATGTTTGACATAGTGAAGAATTAGAAATTCCATATGGAAACGCATGCAAGAAAAATTGGAAAAAAGAAAATTTGAGCACCAGAATAAGGGCATATATGCTCAGTATACCTGATCATGTGTTGGGGTTTTGGATTAGACAAATTTTTTTTGCATTTTCCCCATTTCTACTTCATTCTTATTGGCAATTTCATAGGAAGGTGGATTAATAGATCCTCTATAGTTGCGCATTGACTATAAAGGATGAAGTCACAATTTAAGCATATTTTTTAGTTAAAATTTTTAAAATATAATTTTTTCTTAAAATTAAAATTTTTGTCTAGTATAATTTTTATTTTCATGTTTCAAATTTATAACCTCAAAAAGAAAAAAACAAGGCCTAAAGAAAAATTAAAGAACAAACTTAGGTGTAATTTATAAACACAAGGAAAATTAATATTGATGTTCAACAAGGTTGTTAGAGGAAAATTGTAGGAATTTTAACCATTTTCCTATTAAAATAATATTTTTTAATCTAAAATCTTCTTTATATATAAAAGCCATGGCTCGTCACTGTTTATTTGGCACTGTTCATAAATTATTGTTTACAATGTTGCATCGCTAGTTCTGTTCATTTATTGTGTTATATTGTTTATTGCACTGTGCTACACTATTCATATGTATTTTTTTATTTATATTTTTTATATTATTTTTTTTCTTGCTTATGGGACTCACTTTTTTTTTTTCAAATCCCTAGATTTGCAAGGGTCATTGCTAGTGTTAACTTCCCTTTTTTTCTTTTTCTTTTTTTAATATTTTATGGAAAGTCAGAGCATCTTGTTGATATGCGTGACAGGCATGATAAGGCTACGTTTGGTACGTAGAATGAATTTTGATGGAAATGGAAATGGGGAAGGGAATGGGAATGGAAATGAATCTTTACATTTATTTTTTTATTTTTGAAATTAAAAAAAAGCTGCTTAGCCATTTAAAAATATTGTCCTCCACTTAGGAAAAGCTCATTCCATCAGTTTATTAAAGGAAAGTTTATTCCATCATTTAAAAGAAAATTTCATTCCATTAGAAAAGGAAACCAGCATACCAAACATAATAGACATGGAAATCCGTACACCTTTCCCTCCCTCTCCCTCGTATAACCCTTATACCAAACATGTCCTAAGAGTTAGGGGATAGAAGGCGTGGGAGAGAGAGGAAATTGGGATGATGCGTGGGGAGGGGACATGGGTGGGAAGGGGATGGGTAGTTAATTTAATATAATTTATTATATTATATATAAAATAATAAAATATGATTATTAATAATAAAATTATAAATTTACTTTTTTTAAGTAATATTTTTAATCAAAATTTAGTTTTTAAATTTTTTTTGTATAAAATAATATTTTTACTTTTATTAAAAATTTTATACAAAGAAATGATCTCAATTTATTTATAATAATAGTTCAATTTAGTTTGGTGACAAGTTCAATAGTATGTTGTATTATTTAGTCAATAGAATAAATAAATTGAATATTAAGATTAATTTAATATTTTAAATAAATTAAGATAATTTTTTTGTATAAAATTTTTAATTAAGAGTAAAAAATTATTTTATATGAATAAATTAAAAATAATTAAATTATAATTAATTTTATAATAAATACATAAATAAAAATAAATAATAAAGATAGATTTGATGAGGGTTTAGAAAACACTACTAAATGTCAACCAAAAAAAACAAGAAAACACTACTAAATCATTTTCCCCACCCCCTCTATACCCCACACTATCCCTCGCCTGCATGTCAAGTAAGGAAAGTCGGAGTCTATCTCTAACTTTTCATAAAATATTTATTAAAAAAAAGGTTAGAACTTGTGTCATCAATTTTCTTAAAATATAAAATATGAGTAAATATTTTATTAAGTATAATTTTAAATAAAAATATTAATTCAATAAAAAAAGTCCAAAATTTCAAAATTTTGAATGATAATATGATGGATTCATTTACCATCTGTCTAATTTATATCATTGACAAGAGTCTGTACTGTGTCCATTCATTTCTAATAACTGTACCAGTCAAGTTGAGAGTCCTATGGTTTTTCTCCTTTGGCTTGATTTAAAATCAATTTATTTCTTTATTATTTTAACTGTATAGCATTTCAACGTTCATGGTATGTCTTTAATTATTATTTAATTACTTTATGGAATTTTATTTTCAAATTTTATATCTTAAACATTTTTTGTGTATTAAAATTGTTACTGATATTAAATGAAATATGCTTTTAACAATAAAATTCTTTATCATTTTAACATTCACTTAGTCATTTTTTTTATAAAATTAAAACTAACAATATTAAAGTTAATTAAATAGTAACAAAATAAATCACAAATTAATTAATTAATTAATTAAACGAGGTACTTTAAATCATTAGTAGATAAAATGATTTTAAGTTTAAAATGATTTTAAGTTGATATGCTTGTGAGACCTTGTTGAAATATCATCTTCCAAAAAAGATTAGGACCCACCATAATTAGGCACGTGAATTATTGTGTATAAAAATCTGCGTGGCATATTCTCTAATGCCTTAAATAATGGAATCAAATGGATTAATGTTTCCTCTATACTAGGCTCGCCGTTTAGATTGATCAGAAAGTTTTCAGACATAAGTCTACTAGGACACTACTTTTTTTTTTTTTTTTAATCAAAAGATAGAAATGCTTATTTCTTAAAAAATGAAGAGTAAAAAATATTTCCAAAATACAAGGGAAATTAGTTTCTTGAATATCCAAACCAGAGCGCACAATCAACAAGACAACAGAAACTTGCAATAGAGACGACGAAGCCACATTTTTTAAGGCCTTCTTAGTCTTCCAAATAATCCAAAATATGAGGCAAGCCAACTAGACAAGCTATCCTTAATAGCAACCCCCCATATTGTGAACGAGCCAGGAGGGACGCCAACACGGAGCATTTGCGATGTTTCTTCGAGAACGCACGCTTGATTTACAAATCATAAAAAGAGGGGAAAAAAGTTTGAACATGATATGGACTGCTTGATTTATATAACTTCGTTTATTGATAGATAATATAGTGCTTGATTTACATAACTTCTTTTATTGATAAATAATACAGACTAATGCATTGTTTGGTATGACAAGAGAGAAAAAAATAATATAAAAAAAAGAGTAAAAAAATAGATGAATTATCTTTTATTTTATTTGATTTAAAAGGAAACAAAAAATATATATTTCTCTTTTTTTATTTCATTTTATTTTATATATATATATATAAGATGATAAATTACTTTATCATTTTATATTTGATTAAATATATTTACTATGAATAAAATATATCTCATCCCTATTTGTTTATATTAATATAAGTATACGCCTATTTATCTTATTTTTATTTTTAATTTTTTTAATTATAATTAATTTTGATTTTCAAAAAGAATTTAATATAATTTTCATTTGATGTGTATTTAAACTATGTATTTCTTAAATTTTTATAGTTGGTGGGTAATAGTATTAATAGCAAAGGTCCAATGGCACGCTCTTTCTCTCCCTATCTATCCTTTCCATCACTCAATGGCCAATCCTTTTCTTTCCTTCCCACTTGTGCAAGCCAAACAAAGGAGAGAGATTCTCCCTTCATTATTTTCCTTCCTTTTTTATCCATATCTCTCTTACCAAAGGAGCCCTAAACATGACACTTTTTATCTCGATATTACGAAAGAAAAAATATTAAGTAATATCCGATATCAATAAAACTGTTGCATCTAGATGTTATATTCTACAAGTATCTTGGCTAGAACCTTTTATCTTAATATCCTTTCCTTTCTTTTCATTTTCTTCGTTTTTTCTCTCTTATTCTCTCTGTTTTATTCCCCTTTTCACATATAGCATGATCCACCTCCTTCCCTTCCATCATTACAACAAAAACTAAAATAGCAACTAAACTTTTAGCCAGGAAAATGGCAAATTTAGTTTGAAATATATTATTTCCGACTGAAAATTTAGTTGCAAAAGTAGACAATTTTTCCCCATTTAGTATCCTCTTGCCAACTAAATTTTAGTAGCCCAACAATGCCAAATAGTGACTTTACAACTTGTTCATATTTGTCACATCACGTACAGATGCTGCAACTCTTTAATTTACCAGTTATCTTAGTATTGATAAATAATTTTTATTTAATATGCATTAATAAATTATAATTTTAACAAAAATTTATTTAAAGAAAATCAATTATTAGATAATATCAATAAAAACTAGTGATAATTATTTTAATTGATATAAATAATAATGAACATTTTAAAAAATAAAATTATAAAAAGAAAAGAAAAGAGTTTATGTGATTTTAATTTATTATCTAAAAAAATTAAAATTAAAATTTCATTTTAAAAAAAAGTTAGTCAAAAAAAATTTTCAATGAAATTTTTGTCACTATCCACCCAAAATTCAGTCAAATCAACATACAATTGATTCATGGTCAGACAGCATTTGACCAAACTTCAGTTGGATACTATCTAATTTTTATTTTTATTTTTAGCTATAAATATAAATATTTTTTAATATACTAATTATTTCTCTATATATTAATAATTATATATATTTTAATAATTAACAATATTTGTAAATTTTATATTTGTGTATTTTATAGTTAATAATCATTTGTTTAATATTTATTTCATTTCATAAAAATAATATCTTTATTTAATTCAAATTTTTGAATAATATATTATTAGCACATTATTTTATTATTTTTGGCTATTTTAAAATTTTATTATGGCATTAATTTTTCTTTTTTCTTTTTTCTACATCTTTTTTCTTCATTGTCTTCATCCTCATCTTCTTCTTCATTCTCTAGATTTTTCCTCTAACTTTTCATCTGTGCAATTAAATTTTTATCAATCTAATAGATTAAAAATGCATTAATCTATAAATTTTTACATGTTAGCAACCAACATTACAAATCAAATTGAGACCTCAAATAAATTTTCACATGTTGTAAACAAGTAAACAAAACAATAAGCAACCAAGATCTGAAATAGATGAATGCAAAAAAAGAGAAGAAGAAATATATAAAAGGAGAAAATTTGGGAGTAAAAAAATGAAAATCCAACCCAAATTTGAAACAGAGAGCAAGCTTGCTAGAGCTTCACGACAAAATTTGAAAGATGAATGAGAGAATTGAACCACAAAAAACCATAAAAGAATAAAACTAAAAACAAAAATGAAGAGATGAATGAAAAAGAGCAAGAAAAGTCATGCATTTTTAAAAAAGGAAAAACAAAAATTTGATAGGTCATAATTTAGCGATTTTCAAACTCGTGCCATTTGCTTTTGTTAATTGGTGTCCATTTTTGGTTAATAAGTTTATATATATATATATATAACTGTTTAACATATATATGATATATAAGTTAATATATAATTTTTATTTAATTTGTTAAATATGATTTTATAAAGTAAAAATATTAAATTTAAAACAAAATAAAAGTTAAAAAATTATCATAAAAGTTGACAACTTGTACATCATTTAATTACATAAATTTAATAAAATTACATAAAATAAATAAATATTCACTCCTCCTCCTCCTCCTCATTATTGTTATCTCTCATTTGATCTCTAATATGAGAGATGTCTAGCCTATATGGATGTGAACATTCTTGTGAAGTTGGGACATCATTTTGTTAGGAGTGTTGTCGATGAAAACTCATCATCATTTAGTTGTTTTTGCATTTCTTCTATTGCTTTTCTCTACTATTCAAGTTGAGCACCATAAGTTTGTCTTGTATAATCAATAAATTAATTTTTTATTATTTTTTGTAGATATGGAAAGTGAGTGTATGGTGGTTATCGACTGTGGAAGTATCCCTTGTTGTAACTCGTGGTTGGATTTCAAACTATATTATGTGATATGCCTCTTAATGTAATATCCTATAATTTGATAATTAAAATAGTTTTTAAAGAGTGATAAATTATTTAAAATAGAGTCACAGGACAAGAAGAATGGCAATAATTAGAACTACTATATTAATACAAGAGGACCCTAAAGTAAAATAAATTGAGACAAATTAAGAGCAAAATATTAATTAAAACATCTATAAATAAGATTAAAAAATCAAAAATGGCCCAAAATCGGAGTTAAAATTACTAAACAGAATGAACCAAAATCATAATGATAAAATCATAATTTTGGGCAAAATTTTAAAAACTCAAAAAAAGAAGTTTAAATGGTAAAGTTAAATTCACTAGGGTTTTTAGACGTTTTAAAAATTATAAGAACTATTAGAATGGCTAAAACCCTATAATGTATGATTTAGAAAGTTGGTTAACTAAAACTTTGACTAAATTATTTTGAATTATTTTAAATCCCAAAAATTTTAAAATAAATATTTGTAATAAATTAGAGAGCCTTAATTTTATAATGTAAAAGATAGTTTTAAAAAAAGATCTAAAATGAACTCAAACAAAGGAATTAAAGTATAAGGGCAAAATTAAAAATTTGAAAATTATGAAACCTTAACTTTCTTATATAAACAGGACTCCATCCTTCTTCCTCCTCATTTGGCAGACCTACTTTAGCCCTAGAATAGAACTAAGAAAATGTGAAGAAGAGAGGAAGCAAAAGGAATAAAGAAGCCATCCAAAGGTAAGCAAATATGGAGAATTTGCTTATGATGATATTATAAAAGTTTTTCTACTCTTTCATCTCTTTCTTTTTATTGTTTTGGCTTCTTAAAAAAGTGATTTTCATAGTTGGACCTTTGAGTGAAGAAGCTCTTTTGAGGAAAGCAATTATGCCAAAATAGTCACCATTAAGTGCACTTTTAAATGATATAAGAATTAGGCGAGGAAAATTTAGCATGCATAGAACCCTAGCCTATGAGCAATTTAGCCAAGAGATGGGGGTTGAGGGAGAGGCTTGAATTTGATGAAACCATTGTGGAATTAGGGATTTTGAAGGGTGAAGATTGAGATTGTGCAATTAGAATTAATAAAGAACCTAAAGAATGGTTTATTATTCACCTAAGGTTTTGTTTGCAACTTGGAAGTTTTGAAATCCTAGAAATATATTTCAAGCCATTTAAAATCACACTTAAAGTAGAAAGAGGCAAGGATACTCTATATATGCCAATCCCAAAAGAATTGAGCAAAACTCCATGAAAGTTAAGTGTATAGGGTGTCTCGGCCAAGACCTTGTTTAGGTGCTTAGAAAGTTATTTTGTTGATTCTAAAGTTGTAAATAGTATAGATATAAATTATAAATACTAACAAAAATCATTGGAATGAATTTTTGAACCTTATTTTGAAAAGTGAAATTTTAGGGCTCAATTAATCCTAAAAAAACAACTTGGCATTAAACTTGTGTAATTATGCATATGATGGCTCTAATGAGTTCTAATAGAGTCATATAACTTATATCAAGTGATATTTTGGAACCAAGAAGTTAAATCATAAGAATTTCTTCTTACAACAATAAAAAAAGCCATTAGTTACACCTAAAGTCCTAAATTGCATCTATGAGACTAACATGAATATAAATATCATTTCATTGATGGTTTTATACTCTATTTGATATGTTTAAGCCAAACAAGTGAATTCATATCCAATTGTGGGTGTAAAGTAGTGGAAGAAGAAAAGAATACTAAGAGGAATTAGTAGGAATTCTTGTATCAAGGTGACTTTTCCTCCATTCTTATATATGTATACTTGGTTCGCTTAAGTATCTTGGATTGCTTATATGTATTACTTGCTAGTTATGTGTATTATTGATTGCTTAATCATTATATGTAATTTCATGACATTCATTGCATTTAAGATTGAATTAGCTCTTGATAAGTGAGATTGTGTCAAAAGGTCCTTAGTAATAGGTGAGGTTAGGCCAAAAGTTCTAATTGTGGGTGAAGCTAAGTCAAAAATTCCTAAGAGTGGATGAGGATAAACAAAAAGTTCCTAAGAGTGGATGGGGATAAACTAAAAGTCTTTAAATGTTGGGTGAGGCTAGACAAAAGTCTCTAGAGCATAAAATTATTCTTGATAAAGTCTTAGATCCTAAAAGCATGAATATGGTTTATCTATGGTTGTATAACATGCATACTTGTATCTTTGATCTTGAGTAAGCCATATATGTATGCTTGAATGTTGGAATATGTAATACCATATATATCTAATGTAACACCATAATGACTTAACTCTATCTTATCTCCCTCTAGGCTTGATTCCATATGATTTCCAAAGAAAATAAACAAAACCGTGGCATTGTACTGTTTTATGTCGGGGTTTAACCGATCATATTTTGCCCCGTGGGTCCCATTAACCTATCATTCATATTTTTTACTCAAACACCATTTGTACAACTTGTACATAGCCTCAAACAACTCATAAAACACGGATATGAAGCCAAAAATCGAGAAAATGCAATTTCTCAAATGAGCCCAAAAGTCAGATTTTTGGCTCTAAATTTGGAAAATCATAACTAATTCTAGAAAAATGAAAATAAAGCAAATCATAGCTCTTTGGAAATATTTGGATGTTAAATTCACACTAAAAATAATTCCCAACCAAAATATCAACGTTTAGACCATCTTTGACATTGAAAAAGAGATAGAGGTCCGGCTGTCCCTGGTGCTGGTGCAGTTTACTATCATGAACTTCGAAAATTCGTAATTAATTCCACAAAATTCCAATCTAAGAAAACTATACCAATTTGGAAAGATAAAGATATTAAATAGAGGAAAAAAATAAGTCCAGATCAGTTCTTGAGCTCTTGGACCTCGAAAACCAATGGAATAGTAACAAAGGTCAGAGAGCTTCCCTTATGCTGATACAGAACTTCAGAAAGTCGTTTCTCTCTCTACAGACCTCCAATTGAGGTACTTCCAGTTGGTATAGGTCACTGTGGATATCTAGTTTATGCTCATAAAATTTCATGATAATTGGACACCATTTGGTCCATGAATGACATTGATTTATTTTCAGACTAGTTGCACCATCCCATAACCAAAACCATTAAAATTTTCAAACTTCAACAATTCGCCAAATATTCTCTAGACCTCCAAATATTATCCACTTTAGCTTCTCAAGAAGCTCTCAATAGACTCTAGAGGCATGCCAAATTTTATATCAAGAAGAGAGCTCATCTAGTCATACTTTGACAGAGCTCACAAAATTGGCAGTTTTGGCACTCAAAATGGTTTAAAGTGGGTCTAAATGGCCTCCCGCATGCTCTAGCATCGCTTGGGCAAGTTTGAAAGTACAAACATAACATATATAAATTTCCCAAATGATCCAAGTCATCATACATTACAAATTCACTATGCTACGGAATAAAATACACTATTCCATGTAAGCCACAAAAAGGCCAAATTCTACATTTCTATTGCTTTGACTCTATACATAGTTCATACATCATTTTTACATATGTTTACATTTGCTCACATACACAGATCTCAAAATTAATAGGTGCATATTCATTCTGGCACCTCTTTACAACAAAAAAAACTAGAAGAATTACACAATTATCTAAGCATTCTCAACTAGACTCCTTAGTGTGCACTTGATTCTCCTTGAGCTCCACCTAAGATGTTAAGATGGGAGAGGGAAGGGGGTGAGATTTAGGGAATCTCAATAGCTCATACTCATTCAAAAAGCAATCAAGATATATAAACCAGTCAAAGCATGCAAACAAGTCACAATGACACAACATATGTGTTCCATGCCATGTCAAGAATAGGCTCCAGGGACTCTCGATCTAGCCTCACCTGAGCGTTGGGACTTTGGATTGGCCTCACCCTTAGTTTAGGGACTTTTGGCTCCACCTCACCCGTCTCAAGGGACTTTCGGCATCACCTCACCCGAGCAATTTCCACAATTCATATCATAAGCATATTGGTACCAATACATCAAGACAACATCAAATGGCATGTCTTATCATACAAGCACATACACAAACATACAATGACTATTACACATCCAAGAATGCAACAAGAAAGAGTAGAGAGCTACCTTATTGGCTAATACAAGCCTTCCCTTTCAATTTCTCTTCTCCCTTCTTGATTTCACACTCACAACTAGATGGAGTTGCTTCCTTTGAGCCTAGTCACAACAAAGAGTATGGGATTATTCTCTCATAACTCAAATAAGTACTCACAAAGCTAAAGAGGCTCTTCATCGAAGCAAACCCCTACTACTCATGTAAGAAACTAGGGATTCTCTCTCTAGAATTCCACTCACTCTCCTTCCTCTCTCAAGCTCTCAAAAAGGAAAGTAAAGAAGAAGAAATGAAGCTACATGAGCTCTACCCTTCTTCAAGAGTGGTTTTCCACTTTCTCTCTTCTGAACCAAACCTAAATCAATTACTAAAACCATAGAAAGAGAGGGCAAAGAGAGAAGAATAACATGCTAAGGAGAAAAGCTATGAAAATCTCAAGATTACTTACCTCTTTGCTTGTTCTCCTTCTTTCTCTAGGTCTCTCTCTCTCTTCACAGCCCTTTTCTCTCTCTTAGTCGAAGCTTAGGTCGGTTTACAGAGAAAGGAAGAGTTTGGAAGCTTTAAAAAGTCAAAATCTTCTTTTTCATGCTTTTCCGGACTAACCCTCGCTATAGCGAGCTATAACCTTCGTTACGGCGAGCTCGTGTTAATCCCAGACCTTCACTTTCGCTATAGCGCACGCTACGGCGAGCAACGCCTTGGTTTTTTGTATGGGATGCCTACACTCGCTATAGCTAGAAGCATTTTTGCTATAGTGAGAAGGCACTCTCGCTATAGTTAGGCTATAGTGAACAGGTACATTCGATATAGTTAGGCTATAACTAGCAAATTTAGAAAATTTTTAGCCTTCGAAAATTTTCAGCTTTCTCTTTCTTTTTCCTGGTTGTTACATCTAACCCCATTCATGGCATTTATAAGCTCCATATCATCATTTTCATAAGAGCACATGGAAAAGGAACCAACAACAATGGAGTTAATTGTGTTACGTCATGCTTAAAAATTTTAAATCGGTGTCTCGTGGACTGTGTAGGATCATACCATGTATCCTCATATTTTATTACATTATTACAACCCATTTTCATCATAAAATCTTGCTCATGACTTAAGGAAACCGAAATGGAGCATAAATTGAACTTATTGAATTTCGGCCAGATTTGCTCCCATTCTGTCCAAAATTTTGAAAAATCATAACTAAATCTAGAAAAATTGAAATCATATAATCTTAGTCATTCTAGAAATCTTGGGATGTCTACTTCATGCTAAAAATATGTATAAGTCATAACATCCCACACACCAAACGTTTGACATGTGAAATGGTCTAGAGGTCGAACTGGGTCCTGATGCTGTCACAGTTTACTGATATAAATTTCAAAAATGTCCCATTAATTCTAAAAAAATCCAATCTATGAAAATGATACCAATATGGAAATATGTGGATGTTAAATAGAGAGAAAAAATATCTCCAGATCAGTTCATTAAGTCCAGACCTCAGAATTCAATGAAACAGTACTTTTGGTCGGGCAATGTTACTGATACTGGACAGGAACTTCAAAAATTCATATCTTCCTCTCTAGACCTCCAAATGAGATGCTTCTACTTGGCACGAATCACTATAATTGTATAGTTTCTTTGTATATAATTTTGTGGCAATTGGACATCATTTGAGTCTCGTGTGATAGAGAGTAATTTCGAACCCAATGTAATAGTGCATCAGACCATTTCAAGAATTTTGGCCAACTTTGAAAAATCATCAAATATTTTATAAATCTCTAAAAATTATGATCTTTAGCTTTCCAAAAATCTTTCAATGAGACCTAATTGCATGCCAAATTTTAGACCAAGACTAACTCATTTGACTAAAAAGAAATATAGGGATTTATTATGGTCAATTTTGGCTCCATATAGGGTACCAAAGTTGCCAAATAGATTTCCCTTGGTCTTGGCATTTTTTGGGCAAGCCTAAAAGTATATTTAAGACTTGTGGGAACTGTCCAAATGGTCCTAAACCACTTGCATCTCATTTTGACCTTTCAACATCTATTTATGCATAGTACATTAAGCCATCCAAGAGCCAATTTGCACAATGCTATTGATTTAGTGTCATATAAAGACTACATCATATTCATATATCATTTTACACTTGTCCATGGTCTTACATCAAAAAAATATTACATACATCATTAATTTGACATTTAACCACCACTTAAAGTACATAATACACCAAAATAAAGATGTTCAATGTCCTTGGCTTGCATCTCCTTGACTTGGAACACCACCTAGACAATTCAAGGATGAGGGGGAAAGGAGAGTAAGATTTCAAGAATCCCAATAGCTCACACACCCATTCACACCACATTCAAGGCATACATACATCAATTTCATAACTATACAAGCATAAAGTGTACAATAAATTCCATTTCATGCCACATTCACATGTCAAGATCACTTTCATGCTCTAAGGACTTTTGGTTTAGCCTCACCCCATTTCTAGGACTTTTGGATTTGTCTCACTCTTGGTCTAGGGACTTTTGACTTTACCTCACCTATTCAAAGGACTTTTGACCTTGTCTCACCTATACCATGAGACTTTTGGCATCTCCTTACCTTCATCAAGGGACTTTTGGCATCACCTCACCCTTATGAGCTCTTTCCATAACCATAGTCATTCAAGACAACACATTGGTACTAATGCACAACAAGGATCAAGTGGCATGTTATCAAGTATCAAGACTGCCTGCAAGCACACTAAGACATACATATGCACACAAGAATGCAAAGAGAATGAGATGGAGAGCTACCTTTTTATTTATGCAAGCTCACTTTGCAATTTCTTTCCCCTCCTTGGTTTCACAAGAGCACTTAGGTGGAGTAGGGTTCTCTTGACCTAGATATCACAAACATCACACAATTACACACTTGAAGCAAGCCAAGACACTAGGTTCACTCTTAAACACACATTTGGTTTCATAATTGGCATATTGGTTCCATAAATAGTCCATTAAAGCAACTCATATTATCCAAGTTCTAGGCTCCATTCTCTTGTTATTTCTAAACTTCTTGGACTCATTTAAGATCCTTGGAGCCATCATATATTCAATTGCACCATTGAAAAACTAAGTTGCTTCATAAGGCACCATTATGGACACCATTGTCCCATCTCCCAACCTATGGCTCCTAAATTTTTTCCAATGGTTTCTCCCATCTTTTAATATTATATAAAGTCCCAAACCAAGGCTAGAACAAATTAAAACACTCTTTAACCCATTAAACCACTCTTGGCCGAGACATGTGTACCATTTATGCTTCTTGGAGTTTCAAAATTTTCCTTTATGGGAGAGCCACTTGAGAAGGTTTCTAGGGGTCTTAGGAGCTCAAGGAAACATTTAAATAGCCAAGAAAATATTCACACATAATCACACTTAAAAAACACTACACTTTTCTAACTTGTTTTCTATTAGTTTTTCTTAGAATTTCTTGCCATATTCTTAATCCTTGCACTCTTTTCCCTAGGTTTCTCCCTTGATTCTGCCCAAAATCTAGCCCCTCCTACCCTATCCTAGGTTGGCCGAAACATACAAGAAGAAGGGACAAGAAGAGGCTACCATAGGAATGAGATTTTACCTTGTTTTTCCTTAGTTTCTTGGATGTTTCTCCCCTTGGTTGGCTTCTCCTCTCCAAACACAAAATTTCCCTCCTTGTTTTGACCCCAAAATAGAACCAAATCATTCAAAAAATCCATGGAAAGAAAGGAGGAAGAAAGGAGAACAAGATTGGAGGAAGATGGAGCAAGAAATTCCATATATTACCTAGTTTCTCCTTGGCTTTCTTTCTCTTTTTCTCCTCCCTTTGGTGTGCCTAAGAGAGCTAAAGATTTTTTGAATTTTGGGCAGAATGGGTCGTGCTCATTAAAGAGGAGAAGAAGGGAGAAAAGTGTAGAACTCTTTAGAACATTCAAGAAACTACAAATTCTAATTTTGCCCTTCCATAAATGGCAATTTCATTTCGGTTTCGTTTTACCTCTTTTTTTAGAATCGTCTCTTCCATCATAAAATTTAGGCTCCTAATTTAATAAAATGCCTTTGGAATCACTCAATTTGGAGCTAAAACCTTACCGAACCGAATTAATCAAAGCTCAGGTCAACTAACATTGAAAAATATACACCGGAACGGCTTTACCGGTCCTGGGGCTTCCATACTTTTTAGAGCCTCTAAGAACCTTGGGCAACTTAAAAATTTCATTTAAAAAGCCTTTTATGTGGTTTTCCAAAAATTATATTTATTTACGAAAATGCTATTATGTTTCGTCAGTTTCTGTCGTAAATTATTTCTCCATCTTAACTTCGTTTTTCCTTTTGTTTGAGCCTAGAATTATCATTTTTAAGAGTCTAGGACTCTACCCAAAATTTTTGGGATATTATCTAGGTCATTTCAAAGGACTTGCTTTTATATGGCTCATTTTGTCATTTTATAAAAATTACGTTCATTACATATTAGCTATTGAGAATTATTTGAATCTCACTTTTCCTCTATCTCCTATAACCATAGCTAGATGGCTCTCAAGGAAGAAAGAATGATAAACAAAGGGCTTGGGGGAGAGCAACCTTGATAATGAAATTTGATTAAAAGCATACTTTTGAGTATATGATTATGTACTTGTATATTTTGATGTATGAAAATGGAAATACATTCAAAAGTGTTAGACTATGATATAAAGACCATTGGAGGGTTGTAATATATGATACAATACAATATGGTGCCTTGAGTTCCTATATGTATATGTGAATTCTTACATGTGAGATAATGATTTTTAGTTGCATGGAAAATTTGACATAATGGATCATTCCTATGTGCTATAATTGTTGATTCAAATTTGCCCAAAATGAGAAATGACATTTTAGAACTCATTTGGTACAATTTGGAATTAAAAATTTGTCCTATTTGAGTTATAAAATATTTCTTTACCCTTGATAGCTCAAATGATCTAGTTTGGGGTTGGAATTTGGTAGGCAATTAGGGGACACTTTCTAACAAGTCAAAGTTTGCATTTTTTTGGAGTTTTGTGGAATATTTTATGAATTTTTTAATCTAGCTTAATTATGCATAAATTTTATAATACTATTCATTTGGTCTGTCTTGGATTTCATGGTTTTTGAGGGATCAAATAGACTCATTTTAAAGTGAATTTTTTTACAAGGACACTTAATTTGCATTGTGTAGCTTAAGTTATGAATTTTTGAAATTTAGCTTCTATTATGTATTATATGGTTCAAATGTGCATATGACCAAATTTATAGATTCAGTGCTTTTCTATGTGATAACTTCAGCATAATAAATTGGTTATGTATGGATTTAAGAGTTGGAATAATAGAAATCCATGTAAGAACATCATATGACAAAGTGCCACTTTCAATGATATAAATTCCACTGTTTAAAATATTCGTTATCATATTTGCCATTAAAGTATGTATATAATACAAGATATAGTTAAGGTAATATGATGGTATAGCATTTGTTAGTATCAAAGCTAAGATTCAAGCAACCTAGCTCTATGTTTGAATTTTGGATTATTTCAATGGTTGTATATGTGGTATGATTGTTTGGGAATAGTTGGAATGGTTAATTATGATATAGTAATTGTGTATATGTATTAAGGTTGTAGTTTTTTTAAGACATAATGGTGAATAATAGAAAGAGTATACTAGCTAGGGTTGAACATGAGGATCCTATACAAACCATCATAAATTGGGTTAGATCAACAATAGGCCATGATAAAACAATAGAGACAAATTATATAGCAACAATAGGCAATGATACTACAGTCATAAAATGCCCTAGTTATGAGAGAGGATGATAGAAGAAATACTTCAAAACCACTACAATTAACACTTGAAACCCTATAACACCCTTTCAAACCCAAGTACAAGCCCAAAGTGCCAATCAATAGTTGTTAAATCAATTTAGAAAGAACCATCCACTCTTATTTAATGGAGAGTTGGACATACAGAAGGCATAGGTATGGATAATATAGCTAGAAAGATTTTTAAAGTAATAGGTTGTACCTTTAAGCAAAGGTGATACTAGCTACTTTCATGCTAAAGAAGGAGGTTAACCATTAGTGGCATTGAATCGAGCCATGTGAGAACCTAAAGTTCTAACTAGAATGTATCAGGCCATCACGTCCATTAAGTCCCTAAAACCAACTTTCTTTATCTCTAAATAGAACCAAAACATGAGAGAAGAGATGAAGGAGAAGGAGGAAACTAAGGTATCCTATGTAATATAGAGTTTTAGCTTCTTTTGCATTCGAAAAAGTTCTTCTCCTTTTCTCCTCTTTCTTTCTATTGTTTTAATATTCTAAAAGGGGGAATTTTATGGATGGATCAATAGAAAGAGAAAGGAATTTGGAGGAAGCATTGGGAGCATAAAAACTACTATTTGATAAAGAATTGAATAAGATATAGTTCCATATGCATGACTTGCTCTTTCTTGGTTTTCTAAGTTCTCTCTTGGTTAGCCAACATGTGGAGTCTCCAGAGGAATTTGATTCTTAACTTAACCATGGTAATTTTGAAGGTTTTAGTGTGTGGAGATTAATATGGAACCAATAAAAATAACTAAAAGGCTATAAGTTATAAGATTCCATACTTAGGGTTTGCAATACACCTTAGGAAGTATGAGGTTTTAGAATGATATTTCAATCATATAAGAGTATAATTGAGCTAAAAAGAGGGCAAGGATGCTTTATAAGTGCCCATTTCACAAGAGAATTGAGTAATGCCTAATGATACGCATGTCTTGTCCATGATTACTTTAGGTTACCTAGGGAGAGTTTTCTTTGATTTTAAGGTTATAAATAATCTATATGTGAATTATAAATACCGAAGGAGCCATTAGTTTGAATTTAAAAGCCTTATTTTAAAGAATAAAAGTTAGGGCTCCATTATGTATAAAGAAACAACTTCATATTAGGCTCTTTGAATTGAGTTTATAATTGCCCTAATGAGTCTTAATAGAGTCATACAAATCATATTTGGTGATATCTTAGAGCCAAGATATTGAATTATAAAGGTTGCTTTATTATGCTATTAAATTGAGCCATATAAGAACTTAAAGTTCTAACTAGAGTGTTATCATGCCAGCATGTTCTTTAGGCCCTCAAAATTGACTTTCTTCATCTTTGAATAGAACCAAAATGTGGGAGAAGTGATGAAGGAGAAGGGAGGAAACTAAGGTATCCTATGTATGTAAACATGGAGTTTTAGCTTCTTTTGCCTTTATAAAATTTTTTCTCCTCTTTCTCCCCTTTCTTTTTATTGTTTTAATATTTTATAAGGGGAAATTTTGTGGCATAGATCAATAGGAAGGACGAATTTGGAGCAAGCATTGAGAGCGTAAGAACCACTATTCGACAAAGAATTGAATAAGATATAGTTCCATATACAATGACTTGCTCTTTCTTGGTTTTTTCTTTCTTGTTTGGCCAACATGTGAAGTCTCTAGAGGGATTAGATTCTTAACTTAACCATGGTAATTTTGAATGTTTTAGAGTGTGGAGATTAATATGGAACTAATAGAAATAACTAAAAGGCTATAAGTTGTAAAATTCTATACTTAGGGTTTGCATTGCACTTTAAGAAGTATAAGACTTTAGAATTATATTTCAATCTATATAAGAATATAATTGAGCTAAGAAGAGGGCAAGGAAGCTTCATAGGTGCCCATTTGACAAAAGAATTAAGAAAACCACCATGGATGCCTAATAATAAGCATGTCTTGACCAAGATCACTTTAGGTTACCTAAGGAGAGCTTTCTTTGATTTTATGATTATCAATGGTCTAGACGTGAATTATAAACACCAAAGGAGTCTTTAGTTTGAATTTAGAAGTCTTATTTTGAAAGATAAAAGTTAGGGATCTATTATGCATAAAGAAACAATTTCGTTTTAGGCTCCTTGAATTGAGTTTATGATGGCTCTAATGAGTTCTAATGGAGTCATACAAATCATATTGGATGAGATCTTGGAGCCAAGATATTGAATTATAAGGGTTGCTTTATTATGCCATTGAATTGAGCCATATGAGAACTTAAAGTTCTAACTAGAATGTATAAGGCTTAAATGAGTATAAGGAATGGTTCAATTGACAATTTTGTGTTACATTTGATATGTCTAGGCCAAGCAAATGAAGTCTCCCTCAAGTGTAGGTGTAAGGCTGAGAAGACAACCCAAGAGAAAAGGGAGAACTAAATTGAATTATTGCATAAGGTAGCTCTTCATATATTCTTGCATACATATGTTGGTTATTTGATTAGTCTTAGGTTACTTGTATGTCTTACTTGCTAATTATGTATGTTAGTGATTGATGGATGAAAATATGCAATTGCATGACCTTTGATTGCATTTAGAATGGATTTGAAGTGAAGTTGTCCAAAAGTCCTTAAATGTGGGTAAGCAAAAGCCAAAAGTCCTTAAAGGAGGGTGAAGCTAAACCAAAAGTTTCAAATTATAGGGTAAGGATAGACCAAAAGTCCCTAGAGCTTGTTTTGTACTTAACAGAGTCATATAATCCTTTATGCATGATTATGATTGATATTTGTTTGTGTTATATACATACATGCTTTCTTTGACCTTGAAAATGCCTTGTATGTGTGCTTAAATGATAAATGAGCTATTGGAATGATTTGAATCTCATTATTTTCCATACTTTTCCTAACCATGTTTAGGTAACCATTAAGGAAGCAAGAATGGTGAACAAAGGAATGAGAAGCCTAAGTTTGATAATAGTTTATGTTTTTGATGCATATTCCTTCTCACATATTGATGTATATATATTTTATGAGATGTGATCATTCCCACACACCTAAAGTATGAGACAATTGTGTATAAACCATTTTTGATTGTAAATATAAGATATTATGTAATTTGACTCTATGAGTTCCATGTTGTGCATGTGTAAAATGGTAAATGGGATAATGATTTTAAGTTGTATGGCTTTTAGAACATGTTAGATTAGTGATACACATTGTAAAATGATTCAAAGTGGAATACTTGATACCAAAATTTGCAAATTTTGAGCCATAATCTATCTCTGAACCAAAAAACCATGCAAATGATGAATTTTTAGATAAAATTCGGCAAGCAAGTAGAGCTCATCTAGAGCTTTCCATAGAGTGACAGAATTCAATTTTTAGAGCTTTGTAGAATATTTTATGAATTTTCAAGATTTAGTAGATTTTTAACTTTAGTTCCTATTATTGTTCCACTGGTTCAGTTATGATATTTCAAAGATTTGAGGGATCAAATGGATTCCATTGCTTATGAAATTTTATATGCATTAAGTAGACATCCTAAACTTTCTATAACCACTAAGTTTGTGTAAATCAAAGTTGCATAGCTCAAGTTATGATTTTTCAAAAGTTGATGTCTAATATGTGTCAAAACTTGAATTGTTGCATATAAGGCTATATCTGAATTTTAAGCTTCTTTTTGTTATTTCTTAAGCTTAACAAACTTGTTTGGCATGAATTTAGAAAATTTTATGATGAGAATAATTATTTAGGCACAAGAGAAATTGATGATTTAATAACGGCAAATTCTGCTGCTAAAAATATTAATATAAGAAATTATTGATGTTAAAGGAAAATGAGATTAGATATTGTAATTCCTTTGATGGTATAACATTTGTTGGTATCAAAGTAATAGTTTAGGTAACTTAGCTCTATGGATGGATCTTAAATTGTCTGAATAGGTTATGCTTACGGTGTGATTGTTAGGAAGACAGTTGAAATGATTATGCATGCTATTAAATTGGTATATGTGTACTAAGGTTGTGATTATTTTCAGACATCATCATGGATACTAGAAGGGGCAGACCAATTAGGGTTAGAGTTGAAGACCCTATGCAAACTATCATGGATCATTTGGATAAGCAACAAGCCATGATAGAATAGTAGAGATAGATTATGAAGCAACAGAAGAAAAATGATGCAATAACTATAAACAAGAGAAATACTCCTAAGTCACAACCACCTACCCTTAACAACTTACCAGCACCCTTTTAGAATCAAGAATAGGCCTAGTTATCTCATCAACAACTGCTAAATCAATTTAGAACCCTCATTTGAAAGAGAATTAGATGTAGAGAAAGTAAAGGCATGAATTATGTAGTTGAAGAAAATCTTCAGAGCGATTGGTTGTACGTCTAAGCAAAACACGATGTTGGCCACTTTTATGTTAGAAAGAGAAGCTAACCACTAGTGGTGTAGCACAAAATCAATTATATAGACAATGAATATTCCTATTAATTGGGATAATTTTCTAGTTCAATTTTATGAGAAATACTTCCCTGGCTCTATCAAAAACTAGAAAGAAATGCAGTTTATAAATCTCAAACTGACTGATGAGATGTTAGTTAATTAGTATGTGGCTAAATTCATTAAGTTGTCTCAGTATTCCTTTTATCTCTAGAAATATGATGATGAGAATTAGAGGTGTAGGAGGTTTGAAAATGATTTCAAGCCCTTAATTAGAGACATGGTGACTTTACAGAGAATCAAAACCTTGAATACTCTTGTGGAGATCAATAGGGTAATAGAGAATAACCTATAAGATATCTTGCCAACAGTGACTAAGACTAGTCACAGAGAGGCCTCAGAGTTGAAAAGACTGAAACAAGATAATAGTGCTAGTATAAATGCTAACAACAAGAAAAAAAGGTAAGGTGCTCTAGAACAAAAGAGCACATAAGGGGAAGAAAGTGTAGCCTAGTAAAAGACAACCATCTACAGTGACTTGTTTCATATATGGGAAGCCTAGCCAAGAATTGTTCTTCAATAGAGGTGGCATGTCCACCTAAACCACAAACCTAGGGTAGAGTGCTCACCCTCACTTAGCAGGAGGCCAATATGTCCTCCCAATTTTATTAAAGGCATGATCATAGTGAATTATTTTCTTGTGATTGTTATGTTTGATTTGGGTGCTAGTCACTCATTTATATCCTATAATTGTGTTGAGAAAACTAGGTCTGGTTATCGGTACCTTACCTTATAATTTTTCTGTTACCACCTTTACTAAAGGCCATATGATTACTTCCCACATTTGTTTGAATGTCACTGTATAATTTAACCATTCTTATACTACCATTGATTTGATTTATATGCCTTTTCGTGACATTGATTTGATTGTTCGCATTAGTTGGATGACTGCTAATAATATTATGCTAGATTGTGAATATAAAACCATCACCTTTCCTAATTGTAGGACCATACCTAGTATTGGGGCTGAATTATCTTTCTTGACCACTGTTTAGACTGAGAAATACTTAGAACGTAGATGTTAAGAGTTTTTAGTCTCTTTCTTTATATAAGTTAAGGTAGAGGAAGGGATAGAGGAGACTTCTATAGTTTGGGAATTCATGGAAGTTTTCTTTAAGGATTTTGATTTTTATGGCCTACCTCCAGAGAGAAAGATAGAATTCCTTATTGATATAGCACTTAGGGTTGGATCAGTGTCTAAAGCTCTTTATAGAATGGCTCCTACCAAGTTAGGAGAATTAAAGAATCATATTGAGGAATTGTTAAAGAAAGGATTATATGCCCTAGTGTGTCGCCTTAGGAAGCTCCTATGTTGTTAGTGAAAAAGAAATAGGGTAGCTTAAGGTTATGTATAGATTATATAGAACTTAATAAGGTTACCATTAAGAATGAGTATTTTCTCCTTAGAATAGATAATCTTTTAGATCAATTAGCAGGGGCATCTGCAACACCATAATTTCCTCTTTTATCTCATGCTAATTCTAAGTCTCATGTTATAGAATTCACAAGAATACAAGAAAATAGCATATAAAAAGTGAATATTTTAACGTTGCGTTACATATAAATTTTTTATTCGGCATCCCATAGACCATGTGAGCTTATATATTATATTCTCATATTTAATTTCATAGATACAACTCATTTCCATCCAAATTTGGCTTAGAGCTCGTGCAAGGCAAGAGAACACATGAAATTCATGATAGTTGCCTTGGCTAGAATTTTTCTATTTCTATCACAAATTTTGGAAAATCATAACTAATACTAGAAAAATTAAAATCATACATTCTTTGTCATTCTAAAAGGCTACACATGTCTACTTTATGTTAAAAATAGGTCCAGTCATGAAACACAACACAAAAGATGTTGGACATTCAAAAAGGTACAGAGATCTGACTGGCTACTGGTATTGTCATAGGTTTTTGCTACAAACTTAAAAAATGTGCAATTAATTCCAAAACAAATTCAATCTATACAAAAAATACCAATATGGAAAGCTATCGATGTTAACTAGAGGAAAAAAAATAACTCCAGACCAGTTTAGGCATGCACAAGTATAAAAAACTAATCAAATAATACCTGATGTCAGTTTGAATGCCTGATACTGGGTAGAATTGTTAAATATTCATATCTCCCTCTCTAGACATCCAAATTATATGCTTCTAGTTAGCACAAGTCACTAGAAATGTCTAATTTCTTCCTATAAAATTTTATAGTAATTGGACATCATTTTCTCCCTGAGCGATAGAATTCATTTTCGGACCAGTGTGAACAGTACCATGAACCAAAATCAGAATTTTTTTCAAAATTGAAAATTCATCAAATATTCTATAGACCTCCAAAAATTCTTCACTTTAGCTTCTTAAAAAGCTCTCAACAAGCTCTAAATACATACCAAATCTCAAATCAAGAAAAACTTATTTGGATAAAAAATGGTATAGGTTTTCAATATAGTCAATTTAGGTCCATATTAGAGACCAAATGTATCCAAATGGCTTCCTTTGTTATTTGGCACCTCTTGGATAAGTTTAAAAGCAAGATTATGACTTGTATGAACTGCCCAAACAGTCCTAAATCTCATGCATCTCAATTTGGCCATTCCACTTCCATTTATAGACAATTGCACAAAGCCATTCAAGAAGCTAGTTTGCCATAACATACTCAAATTACATTTTAATGATCACACAACATAATCTCTCATTTATACATAACATATTAATATAATTACATATGCTCAAGAGGTCATAGGTCATATACAATAATAGATTACATCATTTGCCACCTAAATGGTCTTAAAGAAGCAAATTCCATGCATTTTGATGGTATACTCTCATCTTTCAAAAGGTTGGCTTCTATTTCCTTGTTCTCTTTGTCCACCTAGCATGTTAGAACATTAAAGAGGCGGGGATGAGATTCAAAGAATTCCAATAGCTCATCTCCCTTTCAATCACATATAAAAGATGCAAAACTAATCTTAACAATGCATACATGAATATCATAGGATGTGCAATCATTCAAGAGACACTTTCAACATTTGAACAAGTCATATATAGTATACAAAGGCTTGCCAAGTAAGTGGATTAGCCTCACCCATTTACTTGTAGATTTTAGACTTGCCTCACCCATTCTTTAAGAGGTTCTTAGATTTAACCTTACTCTTGGGGGTCAATTTCACTCTTGGGAGATTCTTTACTTTGTCTCAACTAATTTTAGGGGTTCTTGACTTCACCACACTCGAACAAACCAAAGTAAGTATCATAAATATCATTTGCAAACATAATACATTATCATGGTATCATGGCATATGAAACCATGCTAGAATAGTTTTCATGGCTTAAACACACATACACATATTCAAAGACAAGCCAAGCATACATTTATGATATGAGAGAAGGAGGAGTGAGCTACCTTGAATGCAAACATACACTTTTTCTCTTGAATTCCCTCTCCCTTCTTTGACCTCACACACACAAAAGTGGGGGAATGATTTTTCTTGGCCTAAACACAATTTATGGAAGTCAATTAGATTCATGGAATTAATTCTAAAGTTACACAACTTGTTTAGACATTAACTTGGCTCATTAAACCCTTTATGGTTTCAAGAATGCACCTAATGAAGCAACATCCATCAAATAAATTTTAGGCTCTATTTTTTCTTTTCATATATGATTCTTGACTCCTTTTAAGCCTTTTGGAGTCATCACACAATTACAATAAAGAGCCTAACTACATGTTGCTTCTTTAGGTTATATTATGGAACATATAAGGCCAACTCACTTTCTGTGGTTTCTAAATTTCTCTCAAGGCCTCCCTTAATCTTCAATCATCATATATGACTCAAAAATGGACTTGGAACAAATTAAAACTCTTCCTAGGTATCCTAACTTATCTAGGCCGAGACTATGCATGGTTTTGGTCTTCATGGACTTTGTTTTTTTCTCTTAATGGAGGAAGCATATGGGGAGACTTCTAGGGATCTTAGAAGCTCATTTAAAGTCTCATTTAAGCATAGAAATTAAGGTATCATATCAGATTTTACAAAGAACATATGAAACCCTAGAATTTGCACTTTGAATTTTCATAGTTATTTGTTAATTTTCTTTGCATATTCTTATTTTCTATACCCTTTTTCCTAAGAATTACCCTTAGTTCTGCCTAAAAACCAAACCCTCCTATGACTTCTTGAGTGGGGTGAACCATAGGGAGAAGAGGAGCAAAGGGTAGCAACAATAGAAGAAGAAATTACATTGTTTTTCCTGGTTTTCTCATTTGAATCTTGTCTTCTTTGGCCTCTTTCTCCAAATTCAAAATTTCTCCTTAATTTCTCCCTTAAAATAGATTTACAAACTTCATTATAATCATAGAAAATAAAGGAGAATGGAGAAAAAGAGGTTTGGAAAGGAAAAAGCATGAAAAATTATCAAAATTCCATACCTTCAAGCTTTAATTTCTTCTCCTCTTCTTCTTCCTATTGTGAACCACTCTCCTAGGGTTTCTTCTCTAGTTTGGGGCAGAAAAATATGAGGCTAAGTGAATGGAAGAGTAGGCCACCCTATATATATAAGTGGAGGAAGAATGACTTTTTTAAAATTTTATTTTGCCCTTTGTTTTTAGCATTTTTGTATCTAATTTATTTTAGCTCCTTTTTAAGAGTCATATTTTCTATTATAAAATTTAGGTTTCCAATTTAATAAAATGCCTTTGGAATCACTCAAATTGGATCTAAAACCTTCTCGAACGAATCTGTCAAAGTTTGGGTATACCAATATTAGAAAACATCCACCGGAGATGTTTTAATTATCTCGGGGCTTCTTATGGTTTTCAAGGCCTTTAAGAACCCTAGAGAACTCAAAAATTTTATTTAAAAAATCCTCCTATGTGAATTTCAAAATTTGCTCAAAATTACAAAAATGTCATTACCTTTTGTAAGTTTTTCATTAAATTTTGTTTCTTCATTCTAACTCTATTTTTATTTCCGTCTGAGATTGAAATTCTCATTTTTGGGATTCTAGAATATTACTCAAATTTTTCGAGACCTTAACTAATTCATTTCGAGGGACTTGCTTTGAAAACACACTCGTTTCTGTCATTTAACGAAAACTAGACATTATAGCATCAATATTCTCTAAGATTAATCTTAGATCTAGGAATCATTAATTGCGGGTTAGAGCTAAAGATGGCCTTCATAATTAGATATAGATATTATGAGTTTTTAATGATGCCATTCGATTTAACAAATGCACCTGCTATTTTCATAGACTATATGAATAAGGTATTCAAGCCATATTTGGATAAATTTGTAGTGGTCTTTATTGACCATATATTGGCATACTCCATATCATTTGAGGATTATGAGAGGCATATGAAAATAGTCTTGGAAACATTAAGAACTAAGAGATTATATGCCAAAGTTAGTAAATGTGAATTTTGGCTAATTAAGGTGAGGTTCTTGGGTCATGTCATATCACAGGTAGGGGTTGCAATTGATCCTTATAAAGTTAAAGTTGTATTACAGTGGGATAGACCTAAAACTTATCACTAAGGTTAAAATTTTTTTAGGTTTGAAAGGGTATTATAGGAAGTTTATACAAGATTTTTCTTATATAGCATTAACACTTATGAGGTTTACTAGAAAAAAGACACTTTTTGTGTGAGATGACAAATGTGATAGGAGTTTTTAAGAGTTGAAACTTTGGTTGACCATTGCCTTATATTGATCATACTCGATCCTATTAAACCTTTTATAATTTATAGTGATGCTTCAAGAAAAGGGTTAAGATGTGTGTTAATGCAACAGGGTAAAATAATGGAATATGTCTTTAAGCAATTGAGGCCTCATAAGGAGAATTATCTCACTCATGATTTAGAGTTAGTTATGGTGGTATTTGCCTTCAAAATCTAGAGGCATCGCCTATATAGTGCTACGATAGAAACCAATTTAAGAACACAGATTTTAGATACCCAGAAAGAGGGTGATTTCTTGAAGGGAATTAGGAGTGAAACTTCCAAGGGTAAGACCTTGGAATTTAGAGTATTTAAGGATGATATGGTAGTATAGTAGGATAGAATTTATGTGCCAAACAAAACTAAATTGAGAGAAAAGATTTTAGAGGAAGTATACTATCCATCCAGGTGCCACTAAGATGTACTAGGATTTGAAAAAATTATTCTAGTGGCTAGTTATGAAAACAGATATAGCCAATTATATGGCTAAATGTTTAGTGTGCCAGAGTGTCAAAATAAAATATCAAAGGCCAGTTGGGTTATTATAAGCACTAGATATCCTTGGATAGAAATGAGATAGCATAGCTATAGATTTCATTATGGAGTTACCCAGGACATCCTTTAGACATGACACTATTTGGGTAATAGTAGATAGATTGACAAAGTGTGTACACTTTTTGTAATGAACGGTAAATTTCGTAAAATGACGAAATGAGCCATATAAAAGTGAGTCTCTTGAAATGAGCTAGATAATATCCTAAAAAAACTTGGATAGTATCCTAAGATCTTAAAAGTAATAATCCTAGGCTCAAACAGAAAGAAAAACAAAGCTAGGATAATGAAACAAATTATGACAAAACTAACAAAATGTAATGGCATTTTCATAAGTATGTACAAATTTTGGAAAAAAAACTCAAAGGAGGGCTTTTCAAATGGAAAATTTGAGTTGTTCAGGGTTTTCAAATGCCCTGAAAATCATAGGAAACCTTGGGACTGGTAAAACTCCTCCATTGTACGTTTTCCAATAATAATAAACTCGAACTTTGATGGATTTATTTGAGAATGTTTTGTTTCTAAATTGAGTGATTCCAAAAGCTTTTTATTAAATTAGGAATCTAAATTTTATAATGGAAAAGACAGTTCTAAAAAAGGAGCTAAAACGAAATTACCATTATAGAATGAAAAAATTAGAATTTTGAGAAAAATTGGTTTCTTGAATGTTCCAGAAGCTTCATGACTCTTTCTCCCCTTATTTAGGTCAAACCTCTCTACCCAAAATACAAAAAAACAAAACACAATTCTAGGCAAACATGAGGAGGAGAGAAAAGAAGGAAGAAACTAAGGAAAATGTGAGGTTCTCCTTCTTCCAATCTTATTCCTCTCCTTCTTAGCTCTCTTTCTATGGTTTTATTGAATGGGTTTGGTTCTATTTTGAGTCTAGAATAAGGGGGGGATAGTTCAAAAATTTTGAGAAGAAGCAAATCAAGGAGAAATGCTCTTGAAAGCAAGCTTGAATCTAAGGTAATTTCTTATTTTGGTTACTTTCTTTTCTTGTTTCTTCCTTGTGCACTTTTTAACCTAAACTAGCACCATGAAAGGGGAAGGAGTTCTATCCAAAAACAAGAGAGGAACTAAGGTTTTAGGGCATGAAGAAGTGGAATATGCCAAGAAATTGCAAGAAAAACCATTGGAAATCAAGTTAGGAAAGTGTAGGAATTTTTAGGGTTTTCTAAAATTTGATTTAATACATGACTTTCCTAGGCTATGTAAGTGTTCCATTGAGCTCCTAAGACCTCTAGAAAGCCTCCCAAGTGGCTCTCCTATCAAGAAAAAACCAAGAAGCTCAGGAACCCTATTCATGGAAGGTGTCTCGGCCAAGTTAGGTTCATTGGGTTATAAAGTGTTTTAATTTATTCTAGCCTTGGTTTGAGACTTCATATGATGTTAGAAGATGAGAGGAACTATTGAGAAAATTTTAGGAGCCATGGATTGGAAGATGGGAAAATAGTGTCCATAATGGTGCCTTAAAAAGTAACTTGTAAGTTAGCTTGTACAAATGAATGTGTAATGGTTCCAAAGACTTTGAATAATGGCAAGAGGCCTAGAAATAAAATGATAATAGAGCCTAGAACTTGAATTGTGAAGGTTGCTTCAATAGGCCATTTATAGAATTATTATGCCACCTATGAATCAAAAGTGTGTTTAAGAATGAATTTGGTATCTTGACTTGTTTCAAGTATATAATTGTATATTAATTATGATATCTAGGCCAAGAGAATCTTAACCCACCTAAGTGCACTTGTGAGGCCGAAAAAGGGAAGGAATGAAGTGAAGCCAAGCTTGCATAAATTCAAGGTAGCTCTCTACCTCATTCTCTTGCATTTTTGTGTGCATATATATGTCCTTGTGTGGTTGTGCGTGCTCTTGTGACTTGAGAACATACCACTTGATGTCTTGAGATTGCATTGGTACTAATGTGTTGTCTTGAATGTCATGGATTATGGAAATGGCTCATAAGGGTGAGGTGATGCCAAAAGTCCCTTGATAAATGTAAAGAGATGCCAAAAGCCTTATAACATGGGTGAGACAAGGCCAAAATCCTCTTGGATGGGTGAAGCCAAGTCAAAAGTCCCTAGGTTAAGGGTGAGACAAATCTAAAAGTCCTAGAAATAAGGTGAGGCAAAATCAAAAGTCCTTAGAGCATGTTCTTGACTTAGTGTGAATTGGTGGCATGAAAATTATGATCTTGCATATTTTATGGTTGTCTCACTTTCTACACTTGTGCTTTGATGTGTATACGCCTTGAATGTGTGTGTTGTAACACCTTACTGACTACACTCTAATTCATCTCCCACTAGGCTTGATTCCATATGATTTTCCAGGAAAATGACCGAAACCGTGGTATTTTACTACTTTAAGTCGGGGTTTAACCGGTCACATTTTGCCCCGTGGGTCCCGTGAACCCATCATTCACACTTTCTACTCAAACACCATTTATACAACTTGTACATAGTCTCAAACAACTCACAAACCACGGATATGAAGCCAAAATCCAAGAAAAAAAAGCAATTTCTCAAATGAGCCCATATGTCAGATTTCTGGCTCCAACTTTGGAAAATCATAACTAATTCTAGAAAAATAGAAATCAAGAAAATCATAGATCTCTGGAAATCTTGGGATGTTAAATTCATATAAAAATAACTCCCAACCACAATCTCAACATCTGGACTATCTTTGACATCGAAAAAGACACAGAGGTCCGGCTGTCCCTGGTACTGGTGCAGTTTACTGTCATGAACTTTAAAAATTCGTAATTAATTCCAAAAAAGTCCAATCTGGGAAATTTATACCAATTTGGAAAGCTACAGATGTTACTAGAGGAGAAAAATAAGTCTAGATCAGTTCAGGAGCTCTTAGACCTCGACAACCGATGGAACAGTAACGAAGGTCAGAAGCCTCCCTGATGCTGATACAGAACTTCAGCAAGTCTTTTCTCTCTCTACAGACCTCCAATTGAGGTGCTTCTAGTTGGTATAGGTCACTTTGGATATCTAGTTTATACTCACAAAATTTCATGACAATCGGACACCATTTGGTCCATGAATGACATTGATTCATTTTCGGACTTATTGCACAGTACCATGACCAAACCATCAAATTTTCCTAACTTCAACAATTCACCGAATATTCTCTAGACCTCCGAATATTACCCACTTTAGCTTCTCAAGAAGCTCTCAATGGACTCTAGAGGCATGCCAAATTTCATACCAAGAAGAGCTCATTCAGTCATACTTTGATGGAGCTCACCCAATTGGCAATTTTGGCACCCCATGTGGTTCAAAATGGGTCTAGATGACCTCCCACATGCTCTAGCCCCTTTTGGGCAAGTTTGAAAGTACAAACATAGCATATATGAAATGTCTAAGTGATCCATAACATCATACATTTCAAAACCACTATGCTACGGAACATAATACACTAGCACATGTAAGCCACAAAAGGGCCAATTTCTACATTCTCATTACTTTGGCTCTTTAAACAATCCATACATCATCTATACATATATTTACATGTGCTCCCACATTTAAAACTCAAAAATAATAGGTGCATATTCATTTTGGCACCTCTTTACAACAAAAGAACTAGAAGAACTATACATCTTCCTAAATATGCTCTACTAGGCTCCATGAGGTATGCTCGACTCTCTTTGAACTCCACCTGGATATTAAGATGGGAGGGGAAGGGGGTGAGATTCGGGGAATCTCAATAGCTTATACTCATTCAAGATGCAATCAAGGCATATAAACTAGTCAAGCATGCACACAAGTCACAATAACACAACATATGTGTTTCATGCCATGATAACAAATAAATGCCAAGGATAGGCTCTAGGGACTTTTGGTCTAGCCTCACCCGAGCTTTGGGACTTTTGGATTGGCCTCACCCTTGGTTCAGGGACTTTTGGCTCCACCTCACCTGTCTCAAGGGACTTTCGGCACCACCTCACCCGAGCAATTTTCACAATTCATATCATAAGCATATTAGTACCAATGCATCAAGGCAATATCAAATGGCACATCTCATCATACAAGCACATACACTAACATACAATGACTATTACACATCCAAGAATACAACAAGAAAAGAGTAGAGAGCTACCTTATTGGATAACACAAGTCTTCCCTTTCAATTTATCTTCTCCCTTCTTGATTTCACACTCACAACTAGATGGAGTTGCTTCCTTTGAGCCTAGGCACAATAAAGAGCACCAAATTATTCTCTCATAGTTGAAATAACTCTCACAAAGCTAAAAGAGGCTCTTTATCGAATTAAACCCTCACTACCCATGTAAGGAACTAGGGATTCTCTCTCTAGAACTCTACTCACTCTCCTTCCTCTCTCAAGCTCTCAAAGAAGAAAGCAAGGAAGAAGAAATGAAGATATATGAGTTCTACCCTTCTTTTAGAGTAGTTTTCCTACTTCCCTCTTCTGAACCTAACCCAAATCAACTTCCAAAACCATAAAAAGAGAGGGCAAAAAGAGGAGAGCAACATGCTAAGGAGAAAAGCTAGGAAAATCTAAAGATTACTCACCTCTTTGCTTGATCTCCTTGCTTCTCTAGGTCTCTCTCTCTATCCACAGCTCTTTTCTCTCTTCTTGGTCGAAGCTTAGGTCGATTCTAAGAGAAAGGAAGAGTTTAGACTCTTTAAAATGTTAAAATCTCTCTTTTCACGCTTTTCCGGACTCACCCTTGCTATAGCGAGCCAAAACCCTCGCTACGGCAAGCTCGTTTAAGTCCCAGACCTCTGCCTTCGCTATAGCTCTCGCTACGGCGAGCTACTCCCTGGATTTTGTATGGGATACCCGCACTCGCTATAGCTAGAAGCATTTTCGCTATAGCTAGCCCATTTCTCGCTATAGCGAACAGGTACATTCGCTATAGCTAGGCTGGAGCTAGCAGACTTAGAAAATTTTCAGCCTTCGAAAATTTTCAGCTTTTCTTTTCTTTCCCTTTTCTTTTCTCTTTCTTTTCTTTTCTTTTTCTGGTTGTTACATGTGTGAATGGATGTGTGAGCTATTGAGATTCTATGAATCTCATTCCCTTTCCCTTTTCCTTCTTAAAATGTCTAAGTGGTGTTCAAGATCAAAAGAATGCAAGCCAAGGAGCTTAATAAGTCTTACTTTTTTAGTTATGTATTTTTAATTGTAGTTGAATGTTAAAGTAAACTTGTACATGTTATTTTTGAAATGTAAGACCTTGAGCAAATGTAAAATGATGCATGAATGTTGTATGAACCCTTGATGGCACCAAAGTAATGTAAATATGTAAATTGACCCTTTGGTAGCTCATGTGTATTAGTGTATGAATGGATGTGGAATGGTCAAAATGAGATGCATGAGATTTGGGACCACTTGGACAGTTCATATGAGTCATATTCATGCTTTTAAACTTGCCTAATAAATGCCAAGCCATAATAGAAACCATTTGGACCAAAGATGCATTATAGGAGCTAAAATTGGCCAATTTGTGAGGTTGTGTTACTTTTTGTCTAAATGAGCTCTCCTTAAGCTAAAACTTAGCATGCATCTAGAGATTATTGAGAACTTTTTAGGAAGTTAAAGTGTAGAATATTTGAAAGTCTATAGAATTTTTGGCAAATTTTTGAAATTGGCTAAAATTTCAGAATTTGCACTGATACTATTCATTTGGTCCAAAATGAAACTCTATCATTCATGGCACAAATGATATCTAATTGCTATAAAATTTTATAAGGACAACTAGACCTTCCTAATGACCTATGCCAACTAGAAGCACCCTATTTCATTGCCTAGAGAGGGAGATATGAATTTTTTAAGTTTCTATTCTGTTCTAGGCATCTAATCAGACCTTATTCCCTATTCCATCAATTTTTGGGGTCTAAATGCTTTCGAATTGATCTAGAACTATTTTTCTCCTCTAGCTAACATTTACACCTTTTTGAATTGGTATATTTTGCTAGAATTGGAAAATTTTGGAATTAATTATGAATTTTCAAATTTTATATTTGTAAGTTGTATCAGAATTCTAAGCAGTATGACTTTTGTGCATTTTCTATTATCAAACATGGTCTAGATGGGATTTTCATGGCTAGGAATTATTTTTAATGTAAATTTAACATCTAGAAATTTCCAAAAAGCTATGGTTTGCTTGATTTTAATTTTTTTAGATTTAGTTATAATTTTTCAAAATTGCTCCAGAAAACTGCCACCATGAAACCAAGGTAAAATGTGATTATTTTGGATTTTTAGCTCTTGGTTCATGGTTTGTGCTAATTTTTGAGATCTTTATGATTTTTATGGATTGAAAATAGTTAGACATTGATGTTGGGGAATTCACGGCGCCTATATGTTGTAAAATGAAAATTTAATCCTTGATGTAATGCAAATAAATTCATTATTTTCATGGATTCTTATTGGATTTTCCTTGAGAATGTATGTAAATCATCTGGAATGGAGAAATATGATACTAGAATATTATGGTATGACACTTTTTACCTATTTGAGCTACATATACCTTAGATATGTTAGCCCAGTTATACATAAAAGAGATAGTGAGACTTCATAGAATACCTAATAACATAATATTTAATGAAGATCCTAGGTTTACATCAAACTTTTAAAGGTCATTTTAGGCAGCTTTAGAGATCAAGTTAAGGTTTAATACAACATATCACCTTTAAACAAGTGGTTAAATCGAAAGGACCATCTAGACCCTAGACATGTTGAGGGCATGTATGTTAGAAATGAAAGGGAACTAAGATATATACTTATCATTAACTGAATTTACTTAAAATAATAGTTATCATTCTAGTATTTAGATGGCCCTATATGAGACATTGTATGGGAGAAAGTGTAGATCACCTTTGTGTTAAGTTGAGCTAGGTGAAAGGAGTAATATCTGATTTTTCAGAAACTAAACTAAAACTAAAAATGTGATATGAGAGGGCCCTAAAGCAAAGTAAATTAAGACCAATTGAGGACAGAATGCTAATTGATGCATCTAGAAATTTGATTAGAAGACTAAAAATAGCTTGAAATTAGAGTCAAAATGACTAAATAAAAGGAACTGATAACCTAGTGGTAAAATTGTAATTTTGAACAACTTTTGAGAAACTAAGAGGAAGAGGTTTTAAATTATTAAATTGAGCTCACTAGGGTTTTTAAAGGCTTAAAAAATCATAAGAACTGTTGGAATGATTAAAACTCTTCCAGTGTGCAAGTTAAGTCATCGATTAACTAAAACTTTGACCAATAGGTTCAATAAAGTTTTAAATCCCATAAATTTGAAATAAAATATTTTAATAAATTAGAATATCTAAATTTTATGATGGAAATGATGGTTCTCAAAAAGGAGTTGACATGAGGTCAAATAGGGAAATTGAAGTGGAAGGGCATAATGGATATTTTGAAAAATACTATAAACACCTCTTTTCTTTTTATATCATGCTAGTACGTCCTTTAACCTCCCCCCCCCCCCAAAATCAACTTTCTTCATCTTTGAACAAAACCAAAACGTGGGAGAAGGTAAGAAGAAGAAGGGAAGAAACCAAGGTATCCTAGGTATGTGAACATGGAGCTTTAGCTTCTCTTGCCTTTATAAAATTTTTTCTCCTCTTTCTTCTCTTTCTTTCTATCATTTAAATGTCCTAAAAGGGGGAATTTTATGGTTGGATCAGTAAAAAGAGGGAGGAATTTGGAGAAAGCATTGGGAGCATAAGAACCACTATTTAACAAAGAATTAAATAAGATATAGTTCTATATGTATGGCTTGCTCTTTCGTGGTTTTCAAAGCTTTCTCATGTTTGGCCACCATGTGAAGTCGCTAGAAGGATTTGATTCTTAACTCAACCATGGTAATTTTGGATGTTTTATAGTGTGGAGATTAATATGGAACCAATAAAAATAACTAAAAGGCTATAAGTTGTAAGATTCCATACCCTGCATTGTACCTTAAGAAGTATAAGGCTTTAGAATGACATTTCAATATATATAAGATTATAATTAAGCAAAGAAGAGGACAAGAAAGCTTCATAAGTGCCCATTTTCCAAGAGGATTGAGCAAACTACCATGGATGCAAAATAATAGGCATGTCTCGACCAAGATCACTTTAGGTTACCTAGAGAGAGTTTTTTTTTATTCTAAGGTTATAAATGTCTAGATATAAATTATAAACACCGAAAGAGCCATTAGTTTGAATTTAGAAGCCTTATTTTGAAAGATGAAAGTTAGAGCTCCATTATCCATAAAGACACAACTTCATGTTAAACTCCTTGAATTAAATTTATGATGACTCTAATAAGTCCTTATAGAGTCATACAAATCATATTAAGTGAGATCTTGAAGCCATGATATTGAATTATAAGGGTTGCTTTATTATGCCATTCAATATAAGAACTTAAAGTTCCAACTAGATTGTATAAGGCTTAAATGAGCATAAGAATAATTCCATTAACAATTTTGTGATGCATTTAATATGTCTAGACTAAGTAAGTGAAGTCTATAATATCTGATTCTATGAGAATGAAAGAAAATGTGAGAAATGTAATGTACAATTTCTCCGTAAACATACAAAATTCACCTGATAAAAAAGGAAGTCCCCCGAAATGAATTAGTTAAGATCCCAAAAATTTAAGTAGCATTCTAGACTCCTAAAAATGAGAATCCCAAGCTCAGACAAAAAGAAAAAGTGGGCTAAAATGAAGAAACAAATTTGAAAGAAAGGTTGATGAAACATAATGGCATTTTCGTAATTTTGAGAAAATTTTAGAATTCTCATAAGAGGGCTTTTTAAATAAAAGTTTTGAGTTTTCCAAGGTTTTTAGAAGCCTTGAAAACTATGGGAAGTCCCGAGACAGTTAAAACCCATCTAGTTGACATTTTTCAACATCAATTAGGCCAAACTTTGATGGGTTTATTCAAAAAAATTTTAGCTCTGATTTGAGTGATTGTAAAGGCATTTTACTAAATTGAGCACCTAAATGAAAAAGATAGTTCTCAAAAAGGAACTAAAATGAACTAGCAATAAAAATGCCAAGACAAAGGGATGAAATTGAAAATTTTGAAATGTGTTTCTTAAACCTACCTATATATATGAGGTGCCCCATCTCCTCCTTCAGTTAGCCACATTTGTTTCTGACCTAAACCAGAGAAAGAACCCTAAGGGTGAGGCGCACAAGAAGGAGGAGAAAGGAAAGAGAAAAATAAGGAAGAGGTATGAATTTTCTTGGCTTTTTTCATGCTTTTTCTTTAGCAAACTTCTTCTCCTCCATTTCCCCTTCTTTCCTATGGTTTTATTGAAGCTCTTGGATTTGTTTTAAGGGCAGAATAGAGGGAGAAATTCGGATTTGAAGAGAAAAGGTGAAGGAAAGTGAGAAACAAGCAAGAAAAGCTAAGAAAACAAGGTAAATCTTCATTCCATGGTAGCTATTTCTTGCTCCCTTCTTCTCCTTAGTTCATCCTACACCAGAAGCTTCAAGAAGGCATAGATTTTTGGGCAAAACCAAGGGTAAACCTTAGGGAATGGAGTGTGGAGAATAAGAATATGCAAAGAGAATTAACAAACAACCATGGAAAATCAAGATAGCAAAGTTAGGGTTTCAAGTGTCTCTTGCAAAATATGATTTGATACAATAATTCCTAGGCCCAAATGAATGTTTGAATAAACTCCTAAGATCCCTAGAAGGCTCCCCATATGTATCTTCCACCAAGAAAACAAACCAAACTCCCTTGGTAGCCTTATGCTTCATAGCCACAACCTAGAGTAGTTAAGGTACCTAAGGATAGTTTTAAATTCAAGGCTTATCCATTTTTACAATATGATTATCCATTTGATATTGGCAAATGTCTTGAAAACCAAAAGGCCAAAATACAATTAGATGGCTAGTATTTATAATCGATAACTTCATCATTTAAATAAATAGTGCATATATATAGAGAGAAAGAAAGAGAGAGAGAGAGAGAGTCAGGGGGAGAGAGAAAGAGAGAGAAATTTGTGGTATGCTTTGATAAATTAATGGCTATATAATGGTTTTTTTACCATAACATTGAAGGTTAATAATTTGTAGATTTTATGCCACCAAAAAGTTTTTAAAACTCCAAATTCAACATGTTTATGAGCAAGTTAATGATCACTTATGACCTATGCACAAATTATTCATTAAAGGTTAGTAATGATGGCCATGGTTATTAAAATAAAATTATGGCAACAATATGGCTATAAATCATAAAGACAAATGATCATAAATTCATTAACCTTGAAAATGCCAAAAGTGGCCATGAAGTTTAAAAGATTATAAGATGTTGAATGGTCATGTTGTTATAATAATGTATTTTATTGTGGCAATTCATTTGCAAATTTTAAGATTATAAGAGAGAAAACCAATTGTAATTTCTTGCTATATATATGATTGGCAATGTTGGAAAAAATTCACAAGCGCACAAGTTGCACAAATAATATAGAAAAGAATAAGTCAGGTATCATCTCACAAAGAAGGTAGATAAAGTATTAATTACAAAAAATTCATCCAATTATCTAGAAGATCACTAAAAATAAATAAACTAAGAAGTAAAGGAAAATAAAACTAATGAAAATAACTAATGAACTATCTAATAATAAAAGGCTATATGATTTAGATTTCAATATCACTTCTTAAAACTGGCTAAAGGCAACTTATGCAATTCATTTTCATTATAGTTAACAAATGATTCCCTAAATTATCGAAATTCCCTTTTCAGATAAGCTACATATATTTATGTTAAGCCTACGTAAGTTTCATGGACTACACAGTACTCGTACATGTAGCAACTTGCAAGACATGCATGTTACAATCCCGTTTAGGCTAGATCACTATCTCTATAAAACCTATACTTAAATTTATTATTCAAGTGAGCCCTAATAGTAATTCACCTTCTGATGCCTCACACCAAAGATTTAACATTTACAATAAGTAGCTACCAAATTGAAAAAGCAATACAAACTAAATAATCAATTAGCTTCAATTAAAAAAATCATTACATAAGTATTCCCATTTTAGTCAAAATCCACAGACATATCCATTTAAAACCTAGAATGAAGGGTTTACCAACTCATATTAGAAAATTCAAACAAAACCTCTAGATAAAATAAAGTCATATAGAAATAAAAGAAAAGTATAAGAGTAGAAAATCAATGAAGGTGTTGTAGCCATCATCACACAAAAACTCCAATTTCTTTGAGCACGAATCAACATCTTTATAGCTCTTTAAGGTTGTTACATGATAGGTAGAATATTTCCTTAAGGTCCTTATGTGTTCCCCTTAGAATTTCTTAAAAAGCTTTTAGAATATTGCAAAACTTTCCAAAATTATGTTTTTAATGCGAAACATGGCCTTCCTATGGCAAGATGTGTAACACCCTAAAATTAATTAAGGTGTTGATAATATATTTGGACTAATTAAGAATAATTATTATGGAATAATTGGATAAGCTATATGAATGAAAATTTATAGAGAAATAAGTTATTAATAAGGTTTAAGATTTCAATTAGATTAAAGTTTAATTTAGGCCCAAAATTTAATTTGAGTAAGCCATGGATAAGGATTTATGAAGGCCCAATGATTTTAGGTATAAGCCTAACTCCTTATCATGAGACTTGGGCAAAGAGAGATCACCTAGCAATGGCCTAATTTGATTTAGTGAAATAGAGGCCTACGACCCAATTTACATAGACCTTTATAGTTAGCCTAACACACATTATGCAGACTCAAATTGGATTGACTTTTGAAATTTGGCTTGACCCAACTACAACTCTAAAGCCAAACTCATGAGACTTAGCCCAACTAACACTAACCTTTGAATCCACTAGAATTTGGGCCTTAAGGTCAGCACACTTCACCTAAATTCAAAGTGTTCTACAGCCCACCTCACCAAACAAAGGCCCAATGACTAGAAATAAGTCTAAATGGACCTTGGGCTGATGGGTTGGCCCATTTCCCCCTAATAACCCTAAAGGTTCAACATCCTCCCTCCCCATTTAGCAGAAAACACAAGAGGCAAGGGAGAAAATTCAGAGGTTTAAGGGAGGCTAGGGTTCTACCAATATTACAACTCTATTTTTGACTCCTAGAGGATGATTTGGCCAAGGTGAGTTATATATAACTTGACCATCTCATTCTCCTCTTCATCTTGGTCTGATTAGTTTCTGGTTTTGGACATTTTCATCTCCTTCTCATATATGAAACTTGTTGTTAGGTGATTCCTTGCAAGATTTTTGGAGTTTAGAGTAAGTAGAACCATGGGGCAAGAGTTTGCTTTTATTTTGTGGTGTAATCTTGCTCAGATTTCATGTTATAAGCTAACTTTGGTATACAGCTGATTCCATGTGCAAAAGTCCAAGTTTTAAGGATCGCCCATGGTGTGTTCTTAGTAGTTAAGGCTCAAACCAATCCATTTGACCTCTTGGGTGTATGGGTAAGTGTTCCCTCTTCTCTTGTGTGGTGTATGTGCTAAATTCCTACATTTTGGATTGACTTTTGCTGCATGGTTTGTACATGTGCGAAAATGGAGTTGTAGGGAGCGAATCATGATGAGCTTTGAAGTATGGACCCTAAATTACTGTAATAGATTATTAGGAAGCTTGGGTAAGAAGCTCTCAATGAACTCTTATTAAGATTAATCTGTGGATAGGGAAATTTCTAATTAATGATAGTTAAATGATGATGATTATCCTTATGTTAAGCCTGGTGTGCTTTGAATCATGATGGTAGCTAAAGGAAGAGTAATTGGCTTCATTAAGGTAACTGAAGTTAATTTCCTAGTTCCATGTATATATTCATGTTAATATGATATTTGTTACACATGTATGATTTTAAAATGTCAAATGATTGGTTGAGTACTTGAATTTTTATTATGACTGGACCTTGTGAGTCCATGGTGGAGCTGTGGCATGGCTGCCACCCATGCATGTGCTTCGATCGGGCACCGGGTTATGATCGACCCTGAATACACTGAGCCCAGGTTGTACTCATTGGGGAATTGGTGCCGTGGACGAACCATTCCCGATGTTATTGGCCATTAACATATTATGTGTGATTGCTGGTATGAGACAGTAGTCATTGGTAACTCAACTAATTCATTTGTAAATTAAATTGATGGTTTGGGTATTGATGATATAAAATTGTATTATATTGATTAATCTGTACATATATATATGGAATTTGCCTCTTATTACTGAGATTGTATGTCTCACCCCGATTGTGGGCTAACATTTTCAGGGACCAGACCTCTTAGTGGCAAGGAGAAAATTAATGGAAGCTTATTATATGGTTTAGTAGTAGGTAGGTTTGGAAACCTTGTTAGATTATATTTGTATAACTAGACTACTAACTTTATATAATTGCCGCATTGCATCATTAATTGCCAAGCATAGGGACTATAATCATTTGATACATCATATGTCAACTTAAACTAGTGATGTATGAAATTTCTAATGGGACTTATGTTTGAATGGAAATGTGAATAGTGTATAAACTCTTTGCTGTCATTGATTTATGAACTCACTAGTTTATGGTGGTTAGAGGGTTAAGGATCTACATTTGAGTTTTAAATAGGTAATGATAGATGTGTTAGGTAGATTAACTAAAAGAAAAATACTAAATCTTCACAAACTAAGTTAAAATGGCCTAGAGTGTTACTAGAGGGGGAATTGGAGAGCATGAAATGAAATCTTGCAAGTTATAGAAACATAAGGCAATTGGTCGTAACCAAAATTTAATTGGCCTTGGCCAAATGGTAATAGAGGGTAATGGGCTATGACCAACATTTAATTGGCCTTGGCCAAATGTGGCAAAGCTACCAGGGAAGAAAACAGAGAGCAATTAGCCGCGATGAACAGTGAGGTTAGCCGCGGGTAAGTCTGAGAGGCAGGTCTAAGGGTGTTTCAGAGGGTATTTGGCTGCAGTGAAATGCATGAAATTTGTGAAGGTGTAAGAAGTTGAACCCGAAAGTAATTGGCCGCAACGCAAGGGAATTTAACCACTGCAAATGTGCTCAATTTCTTATATTCTCCTAGAAACCTTAGTTTCTTTTATGGTAATACTAAGGAATGATTTAGAAATACTTGTAGAAGATTTTTATGAGTTGGAATTGATAGATGGAAGAATCAAAGGCTCCTTATTGATGATTAAATTCACTTGCACATTTGAATAATTGTAGTTGTCTAATTAATGACCCTAATAATATTAAGGTTCAAATTTTCCTACATTTTTTTAATATAAATTAGTTGTAATGACTTTCAACCATAATTTATGGTTATTAATCATGTACTTAACCTTAATTATGATGATTAGAAATTAAGGTCATTACAAGGTGATCCTAGAATATGACCTACCCGAGTTGGCATCTATCTTAACTTTGTAATGCAAGACCCCTAACACAAGAATGTTGGCCAACACGAGTTGCTCGTGTTAGTCCCTATTTTGCTCATTTTAGCTTGAATTCAGGCCTGCGTCTTCCATCATATCTCAAGTGTGGTGTTGGCTATAATTGGCTCCTAATTTGACCAATTTCTTATAATTACTTAGTTCCATCCAAACATAATCAAATCATAAAGAATTTTCATAAATATTAACTTAAAGAGAACAAATTCAACAAGTTTAAGGCAACTAGAATTTTCGTAAATTGAACTTATCAAATGAAACCAAACTTGAATCCTTCCTCATCTTCAACCAAAAATAAAAAATCAACCTAAAACATATAAATTTGACTCAAAATACTAATGTAGATGCACATATTGTTATGTATAAATGTAATTCAACAAGTTTAAGGCTTAGCATACTTGTTTCTAATCATATCTATCTAACAATACCCTCACTAAATCACATGATCCTAGTAGAATCTAGAATAAGTTCATGCAAAATTTACCCCTCAACTAAATAATTCAACATAACTTTGGAATTAAGCATGCCTTACGTTCCATCTTGTTCAAATTTTTTGCTTGTAAATGAATGCGTTTTATGCTTTATCTCAACTCACCTTAAAGGTTTACAAATTAGTGCATCTTTCAGTCCATTTCATTTGCCACATGTGAAACTAAAGCATTTAATATTTTATTATTCTTGCCATTATTCCAAATAATCCACAATTAGGCTCTAACTCAAGAGAAAAAGTTAGAATGTTCATCCATAATTTGATTAAGCCTTGCTACAAGGTCCTTACAATTTTGCAAGAAATACTAGTTTTAATCAAATATTAAGATTTTAGCATGCTTAAACTCATGTTATATGCACATTGCACCCCCTTTCAACTAGGTGATGCATATGCAATAATATAAAACAAGTCCTATGCATTAGTCAAGTATTTTAAGAAAAACAACATTAAGAGACCAATGTGTGGCAACATTTCCCCAAACTCACATGATGCAATGTCCTTAATGCAGTATGATATGAAACCAAATAATGATAAAAATATAGCATGCATAAAAAGGGTAAAGGTCAAAATACTGCCATAATATCATTATAGTTCTATCAAGTACAAAGGGGGTAATATGAGCAAGAAAGGGATTGAAAAAGAACATTAAACTCATAGCAGCCAACATATTAGCACAAGTATATCAATAAAGCATGAAAGACAAAACATGTGAGAGTGCAATAGTCTATACAAAAAATAATAATCATAATAAAAGTAAAAGGTACATAGACTATGCTATAGGGAGCATATAAGCATAGGGGTAGAGTAATAAGCTATCTAATGGAGGTAAAGAGCTTGGTGGAAAATGAAGATAAAGAATTTGGGTATAGAGTAAGGCAAACTATCTATCATAAAGGGTAAGGTGCTGGTGGATCTAAGCAAGGTCCTCTTAGGTCTCAATATTAAAATGCTTTAGCCATAACAAGATCTTTTCTAACATAAACATATGGGCATTAAAAGCTAAGGCAGAAGTCTAAATGGTATGCTGAGGGGACTATGAGGTAGCTGGCAATAATGGAGGGACATGGTCGAGGTCGGGGTCCTGGGCGCCATACTCAGCAGCTGCACCACCTATTGGAACCAAACATCCCTCGTGATAAAGTAAGATAAACACCCCATTCTAGCAAGAGCAAAACTCCATCAACATGATGTTATCTATCCACTCATTCCCATTAAAATGAGAAAGTAGTAGGTCATTAGTGTTTAGTAAGCCAAGGCATCCCCTAATATGCATAATGAAACCACCCAACCACAATTGACCCAATAAAAGGCCATAGTGACATGCCTCTAAAGTTGTAGTAGCCATAGACTGATATATACTCATCCCAGTATATGTTTAATGTAGAATGAGTAGCTTACTTTGGTTCTATTATACCATTATAGATTACATGGAAATCTCATACCATATTTCTCATTTAGCAATAATTATTCAATTTCACACTTTCAACAGTGGAAATAACTGTCATTGAAACTTCATATAGCCCAGTTGTTCACAAATAACTATTTTCATCATTTTATTATCCAAATTCATACCAAACAAGTTTGTTATACTTAAAATATCACAAAAAGAAGCATAAAACTCATAGGTTGCATCATATACATAATTTCACCTCTTTAACACATATTAGGGGCTAAATTTGAAAAATCATAAATTGAGCCACATAACTCTAATTTGTGCAAACTCAGTGGCATAGAAAGCTTATAGTGAGAATTATCTATTAAAAAATTTAAAGAAAAAGTAAGGTTCATTTGGCCCCCCAAAATCACAGAAATAGTAGCTAACCATATGAATAGTACATCAGAAAATTTTGCAAAAAATAGCTAGTTTCAAAAATTTATAATAAATTATATAGAGCTCCAAGAATTACGTTCTTTAGCTTTATGAAAATCTCTAAATGTGCTATAAATGCCTACCAAATTTTTAGCCCAAAATTTGTCCATTTGGTCTGTCAATGGTTCATGAACATTTTATGACTCAAAGTATAGAAATTTTGGTGTCAAATGGTGCTAAATGGGCCATCTTATGCCGTGTCTCTATTTAGGCACATTTTGAATGATAAATATAACATGTATAGCTAGCTCAACATGTCTCACATATCACACAACTCAAAATGACCTCCCTAATTGCCATTATATACATGCATTTTCAAGAACTCCATAGGTCAATTTACATAACATGGTATATTACTATCTATAAATGGTTTCTACATTATATTCTCATATTTTAAATGTGTTAGAATGATCATACACCTAAATATACAAGTACATAGACATAGGTACAAGAATATGTCTAAATATGAATTTCGTTGTCAAAGTAGCTTTTTTCATACTTTAGGATTATCATTTTTACTTCCTTGAGAGCCACTTAGACATAGTTAGTGGAAATACAGCAAAAAATGAGATTCCAAGAATCCCAATAGTTAATCCAACATTCAAGCATACATATAAGGTTCCTTCAAATGTAAGGATGCAAACATGCATGTTATACAATCATAAATCATTTAAATTCATGCATTAGGGATCCGATAACTCTTTCAAGAGCAAAACCAAGTTCTATGGACTTTTAGTCTAGTTTTTTAGCTTCACCTTACCTATTTCAAGCCACTTTAGACATAACCTCACCTATTCAATAGCCCAACCAATTTTAAATACAATCAAATGTCATGCAATTGCATATGATTATCAAACAAGTAATATCATACATAAATTAGCATACAATACGTACAAGCAATCTAGACACTAAAGCAACCAAGCATACATATACAAGAATGAAGAAAAAACTACTTTGATCCATGAATTCCAATTAATTCTCTTTTGGTTCTTTCCATTCTTCTAAGGCTCTACACTTACACTTAGTAAGATTTCACTTGCTTTGCCTAGATACATCAAATGAAGCACAAAATTAACATTGGAACCTTACTTGTACTAATTTAGGCCTTATACAAGTTAACTAGAACTTAAGCTCACATATAGTTCAATTAAATGGCATTATAAAGTAATTCTTGTAAATTAATATCTTAGCTTTAAAACCTCACTCAATATGAGTTATATAACTTAATTAGATTACATTAAAGTAATCATAAACTTAATTTAATTTTAAATTATACTTCTTTAAATATAATTAAACCCTAAATTTTTACCTTTCAAAATAATACTTATAAATTTAAACTAATAGTTTCTTTAGTATTTATAATTTATATCTAAACTATTTATAACTTTGGAATCATTGAAAACTTTTTATAGATACCCATTGTCACACCCCGAAAATGCGACCGCGTGGTGCCTTTTTTCAAAATAAGAGAAAAATGCAATCTTTCAACGTGAAAATCGGAAATCGAAATTTAAAATTAAAAATAAGTGCAATAGTAAGGGTCAGGAGTCGCCACCAAAATTTTATTTTTTGAAAAGGCAAAACTTTGGAAAAACCTTTTACTTGAAAAATGGTCTACGAACCAGAAAATGGATCCGGGAGTCGATTGTGAGTGGGGAAGGTGTTAGGCACCCCACTACACCTGTTACTAAGAACGGTTACCCTAAGTCAGTTGTGTAAAAATAAAATGGCCTAAATTCTATTTTAAATCTCCCTACAAATCACATGCAAAATAAGAATAAAGAAATAAAAAGAAAGTTGAGAGTAGAAAAAGGAAATCAATGTTAAAATAAAACGTAAAGAAATTTAATAATTGAAAAGGAAGAAAAAGAAATTTAAAGAAAAAATATTTTATTTACAAGGGCGGACTTGACCTAGGATGAAAGCCTAGGGCCTACGTACCCTTCAGGAGGGATCAAAGTCCACGTAGTTCGATTGAAAATTATATCTGATTGGTATTTTGTTTTGTTTGGTTTTTGGTTTCTTGTTTTGTGTCACTTTTTTATTTATTTATTTATTTATTTTTATTTTATTTTTTTATTTTTTTTGTTTTGTTTTGTTTTTGTTTTGTTTTTATTTTTTGTTTGTTTGTTTTGTTTTGTTTTTATTTTTGTTTTTGTTTTTTGTTTTTGTTTTTGTTTTGTTTTGTTTTTATTTTTGTTTTTGTTTTTGTTTTTTTTTGTTTTTGTTTTGTTTTTTTTCGAAAAGACTAAGAAATTAGAACTTAACTTTCCTTTTGACAAATAAAACGATTTTGAAATTGGTTGATTGTGTTTTAGTTTGTTAAAAGTAAAGACAATTTTACTTTCCTTTGTCTTTTCAATTTTTCTCCCTTACCATGTTTTTGCTTTTTATTTGTTTTTTTGTTTTTATATTTTTTGTTTTTGTTTTTTGTTTTTTTTTTCGTTTGTTTGTTTCCCTTTTGTTCTCTTGATTTTTGATTCTCCTTTCCCTTTTTAATTGTTCCTTCTTTTTTTTTTTTTATTTTACCTTTTTATTTTGATTGTTCTTTATTTTTTTGTTTTATCCTCTTTTTGTTATTATTTGTTTTCCATTTCCTTTTTTTTTGTTTTTTTCTTTTTTTTTTACCTCTATTTCTTCTCTTTCTACATTTTGTTATTTTTCTTTGTTGTTGTTGTTTTTCTCTTTTTTAGTTACTCTTTGTGTTTTCATTTTTTTCGCAATTCTTTATTCTGAATTTTTGTTTTTTGTTGTTTTTTTGTTTGTTTTTGTTTTATTTTATTTTTATTGTTTTTTTTTTGTTTGTTGTTTTTCTTTTGTTTTTTGTTTGTTTGTTTGTTTGTTTGTTATTATTATTATTTTTATTTCCCTTTTTCTTTTTCTCTTTTGCTTTCTTTTGAATGGGGCTGTTGGGGCCCAAAACGTTTTTGGAATACTTTTGAATAAGGCTAGTGGCCCAAAACCCCCTTTTTTTTTTTGAATCTCTTTTGCAATCTTTTGAATGGGGCTATTGGAGCTCAAAAACATTTTTTGGAATACTTTTGGATAGGGCTAGGAGCCCAAAACCCCTTTTTTCTTTTAAAAAGAAAAGGATAAATATTCAAAAACAATCTAATCCTCTTTGATTCCTGGCTTCTATATATTTTTTTTTCTGAAAATTTTCTGAAAGGATTCTACTAAATGGGGCCATTAAAACCCAAAAAAAACCAAACAGTAAATTCACGTTCAAAAAGCAACAAGGAGGCGCTGTTGCCACACATGGCTTTTTGATTCCTACTTGCCTGAGGGGACATGAAATCCCACACGGCCATTCTAACGTATAAATTGATGAGAGAAAAAAAAAACATATCTACAAGCCAAAGGACAGAAAAGAAGAGAAGAAGAAAACGTAATGGACAAGTGTGTGCCAAGTGTGTACCCAGGGGTCAGTTCATCCTCCTTGAGCACATTTACAAGATCAAGACTGAACAGAAAAAAAAATGAATAATAAAGTAAATAAATAAATGAATATGTATCTTGATCACATATGCATCGCAATATGTTCTCTCCTTCCTCTGATTGAATGAAAACGGCACTTCGTTCATTGAAAACCCGACCTCCCTACTTACTGCTTTAGCAGGACGTGCAAGTCCACAAGCAAGCAATACAAGTCGCGAAGACATTTCGAATGAACTGTCCCGAGGCTATTTTAACTAGAACAGCGTAGCTCAATCAAGTTTACTGTATCAAATTATTAATCCCACATTTTCAAACATTTCATCGAACAGTTATCAAACTGATTTCACCCATGTTGAATTACCCGAATTTATATTCTCATTTGGACACCATCTGCGTCTCTAAGAGAAAATCCTAAATCTAGGCCAGTAAACAGAGATGAAGCATAAACAAATATGTATGCGTATATATACAAACGAAAATGAGGTGATTCGCTAAAATGATCAAATGTACAGAGATGAAATCAACTACCAATGCATCATCTAGTAATCCTAGACCAACCAGAACAAACTTTAGAAACAAACAGCAACTAACTGATAAAAATGAAGCACAGGGGAGGCAAAACACGTTATTCAGCGATTCAGCCGGAGATAGAACCAATCTAAACATTACTCGACAACCCAGGAATAAACAGAACAAGTCTCAGAAACTAGCTGGAATTAAATCAATGTAATAATGAAACAGATGGAGTAGTCTAGTAATGTGGCATTATATGAAATTAATAACGTATCATACAGCAGCCTAAGATCAAACAGCCCACGTCTCAAAAGCGAAATGGGATTTTGAATTAATACCTGGCTGGTGGCCTCGCCAAAATCTGGGGTGTTCCGCTCTCCTTCAACCCGCACTCTGTTTCTGTTTCTCCTGCGTTCCCTTGCACCTCTACCGTTCTCCCGACGCTATTCCGATACAACTCCAAAATCGCACAACCGAACTTCCCCGCTGTCGTTCTCTTAATCTCTTCTCATCTCTTCCTCGCCCTAAAGAAACCCCCTCTCTTCCCCTCCTGAAAAATAGCCCCACAGCCCTCTCTCTAGTCCGGAATCCCTCCACCTTTTGATCCAAAAAAAAATCCCCCCTGGCGAATTCCCTTCGGTTTTTTTTTATAGGCGTCTTCCGTATGGTCCCCCCTTTCCTCTGCACCTCTCTGCTCCACTCACCCCAGCGTCGATCCTCTTTTTCTGCGAGCGTCCTGCGAGCTTTGCGCCTCCACCTCTCCATTCGCTACCTCGCTCTCTCACTGTCCTTTCTGTGTTCGTTCCTTTGTTTCTGAGCGTCTCCCCAGTTCTCCTTCCACTCCGACGCCTTTTTCTGCGTCTCTCCCCCTTTCGCGCCTGCCTGTCCATTGCCCCCCCAGCTGTCTGCTGTACGTCTCCCAGAGGACTGAATTGGGGGGACCAAAAGTATTCGGGTAGGTTTCTTGAAGGCGGATCCCCGAATCAGATAAAAGGGGCTGATGGGTTATGGACGGGTTGGGCTTGGTTGGATCCAAAAAGGCCTGCTCTTTAGTTTTTTTTTCCTATCCGTTTTTTAGCTAATTTTGGGCCCTCAACTTATTTTTTTGGACTCTTTTCTTTCTTTTGATTTTTTTTTTTTGCTTGGGCTCTCCAAAATTAAAATTTTCTTAAGTTTTTCTTTTTAATATAGATATATTTTTTTCATGAATTTTTTTTTAATTACTATCCTTTTAATAATTTTTTTCTGCTTTTAGCCCCTTTTTTCATTTTTCTTTTCTTTTATTTTCTTGTCTCTTTTATTTTTGTTTCAACTCTATTTATTTTGAATTTTTGTTACTCCCTCTTTTTTGTTTTAATTTTGGATTAATTTGCTTTTACTCTTTTTATTTATTTATTTTTGAATTCTTTCTTCTTTGATTCTTTTTTTTTTTTACTTATTAAACTAAGAGGACTTGTTTAATTTAATTTTTTTTATTTTTTTATTAGTTTAATTGTATCATTATTTTTAAAGTACGCCCGGACAAAATACGGTGTTCACAGTTGCCCCTCTTTACTTGTTTCTTAGGCAAAGAAATTGAAAATGTAATTTGTGATATTTTTTTTGCATAAGAAATAAGTAAAGATAAGAACACGTATTTTGTCTGGAGCAATTTGATTGCCTTCTGACAAATGCAAGAAGAAAGAGCGACCCAAACAAAATATGGTGTTTACAGGTTGCCCCTCTTTACTTATTCTTTAAGCAAGGAGATCGGAAATGTAATTTTTATATCCTTAGCTTAAGAATAAGTAAAGACGTAAACGTATATTTTGTTTGGGGAGCTAGTAGATCAAAGGGAATTAATTGACCGGGATGCGTTGGAACTTGATATTAGTTGCTTGCAAGTATAAAATCTCTGAAAGTATGCTCGATTTATATAAGATTTTGGAGTGCTTGGTGTATGCAGGACTTTTAGTTGCCTATTCTGGTAGGACTTTGGTGCCTATTCTGGCAGGACTTTGATGCCTATTCTAGAAGGACTTTGAGTGCCCGTTCTGGCAGGACTCTTATTGGTGCCTATTCTGGTAGGACGTTGAGTGCCTGTTCTGGCAGGACTTTGGTGCCTGTTCTGGCAGGACTTTGATGCTTATTCTAGTAGGACTTTGAGTGCCTGTTCTGGTAGGACTTTGGTGCCTGTTCTGGCAGGACTTTGGTGCCTATTCTGGTAGGACTTTGAGTGCCTGTTCTGGCAGGACTTTGATTGCCTGTTCTGGCAGGACTTTGGTGCCTGTTCTGGCAGGACTTAGGTGCCTATTCTGGTAGGACTTTGGTGCCTGTTCTGGCAGGACTTTGATGCCTATTCTGGTAGGACTTTGAGTGCTTGTTCTGGCAGGACTTTGATTGCCTGTTCTGGCAGGACTTAGGTGCCTATTCTGGTAGGACTTTGGTGCCTGTTCTGGCAGGACTTTGATGCCTGTTCTAGCAGGACTTTGGTGCCTGTTCTGGCAGGACTTAGGTGCCTATTCTGGTAGGACTTTGAGTGCCTGTTCTGGCAGGACTTTGATTGCCTGTTCTGGCAGGACTTTGGTGCCTGTTCTGGCAGGACTTAGGTGCCTATTCTGGTAGGACTTTGGTGCCTGTTCTGGCAGGACTTAGGTGCCTATTCTGGTAGGACTTTGAGTGCCTGTTCTGGCAGGACTTTGATTGCCTGTTCTGGCAGGACTTTGGTGCCTGTTCTGGCAGGACTTAGGTGCCTATTCTGGTAGGACTTTGAGTGCCTATTCTGGCAGGACTTAGGTGCCTATTCTGGTAGGACTTAGCTAAGGCATGTTGTTTATTCAAAACGCTACCCATTTAACTGGACCCAAGGTATTTCGGCTCACATCCAATAGGGAATGTTTGGAACTCCTTCAACATGGAATTGTATACTTCTATCTTGGAAATTGCAATTGTCCTCGTCGTTTGTCCCTTGGGGACGGGAATCATCATATGTCTCCATAATCAAGTTCAATGAAAGTGGCTTGTCAATAAAGGTCATTTGATATTTGGTTCCGGTCTATCTTCCCGGTATTGATTAAGACAAATAGTTCAAAGAGGGTTGTAACACTGACATCCTAAATAATTGCTTTGACAAATGGCGTTCCTCAGTCATTAATTCGTTCGTAGAAAAACATGAAAGTAGCGGTTGTGATATAAGCGAACCATGACTTGCAGCAAAAATAGAAATTGTTGGAAGAACGAGTTCCAATTAAGAGTTTATTAAGCACATAAGAGTTAGGACAACAGGTAATTTGAGATATGAAAAAAGAAAGAAACGAAAAAAAAACGAAGATTGAGAAGTATTTCGAAGAATGTCCTCTACAGTTAGCCCGGTCTCCCCCACGTAAGGTGATTCTTTGCATCATACGCGACATGCATTCTGCCGAATCCAACACAAAGCCTGTGACCTCTGCACTTTGGCCCAACTTGAACTTCAGATTCCTCCTTACCTAAGCATTTTCTCATATTGTTTGGCAGGCCTTCCCTTCCTCCTCTGCTTTCCTTCTCCTTTTTCTTTTTCTTTTTCTTTTCTCTTTTTTCCTTTTTTTGTTTCCTTTTTTGTTGCTCTAACTTTTGCCTAGGCTGCCCATTTGGGTTTCCAACCTAGCGAGCTTCCCCCTCTTTCTTACGCAAAATATTTTTTCACTGCATCGGAGTTGAAAGGCTTAGGCAATTCGTGACCGTCCATATCCGTTAAAACTAATGCCCCTCCTGAGAAAGCATGCTTCACAATGTACGGCCCTTCGTAGGTAGGTGCCCATTTGCCCCGAGAATCATCCTGGTTTGGCAAAATTCTTTTAAGAACCAACTCGCCGGCCTTGAACTCTCTGGGACGAAGCTTTTTGTCGAAAGCTCGTGCCACCCTCTTTTGATACAGCTGCCCATGGCATATAGCGGTAAGTCTGCGCCCCTCGATCATATTCAACTGTTCATACCGAGCCTTCACCCAATCACTTTCATCTATATTGGATTCAATTAATACCCGCAAGGTCGAGATCTCAACCTCAACAGGTGTGACAGCTTCCATTCCGTAAACCAGAGAGTACAGAGTTGCCCCAGTCGATGTACGCACAGTCGTGCGATAACCATGCAAGGCATATGGGAGCATATCGTGCCAATCTTTGTAAGTGATTGTCATTTTAGCAATAATCTTCTTTATATTCTTATTTGCCGCCTCCACTGCTCCATTCATCTGCGGTCGATACGGCGCCGAATTATGGTGTTTGATTTTAAACTGTTCACAGAGTTTGGAGATCTCTGTTCCATTCAGGTTAGCAGCATTATCTGTGATAATCTTTTCAGGTATTCCATAACGGCAGATGATGTTTGCTTTGAGGAATTTGCAGAAAGCCTTTTGAGTAACACTGGCGAAGGAATTGGCTTCTATCCACTTGGTGAAATAATCAATAGCAACCAAAATGAAACGATGTCCATTTGAAGCTTTGGGATTAATTGGGCCAATTACATCAATGCCCCACATAGAGAACGGCCAGGGGGTTACCAAGTTATGTAGCGCAACTGGTGGCGCATTGATTCTGTCTGAATATATTTGGCATTTGTGACACTTCCGAACATAATCAATGCAGTCCTTCTCCATCGTTAACCAAAAAAATCCACATCTCTGGATTTGTTTGGCCAACATAAGCTCGTTCGTATGTGTACCGCATATTCCTTCATGTACTTCTGTGATTATCTTCTGGGCTTCCCTTGCATCTACACATCGTAATAGAGTGCCATCATGACTTCTCTTGTATAGGGTCCCATTGCTGATGAAGAAATTCATGGCTAGACGCCGAATGGCTTTTTTTATCACTTTCCATGGCCTCAGCTGGGTATTCCCTACTTGTCATGTAAGTTTTGATGTCATGATACCAAGGTTGCCCGTCATGCTCCTCCTCTATGTTTAAGCAATATGCCGGTAAGTCTCTGACTTCCACGCAGAGTGGTTGGACTTGGACTCCGTAGTCAAGTCGGATCATCACTGCTAAGGTGGCTAAAGCATCCGCAAATTGATTCTTGTCCCTGGTGACATGATGAAAATGGATATCTTCAAATTGCTTGATTAACTGAGCCAGAAATCTCTGATATGGAATCAGTTTTGAATCCTTAGTTTGCCATTCTCCGGTCACCTGATGAATTATGAGGGCTGAGTCACCATAAACCTCGAGACTCTTTATGCCCAAAGTTACAGCAGCGTTCAGTCCGTTAATGCAAGCTTCATATTCAGCTACATTATTAGTGCATTCAAACTCCAATTTAATGGCCACTGGGAACTGCTTTCCTTCAGGGGATATGATTACTGCCCCAATACCATAGCCATACATGTTTGCAGCCCCATCAAAATACATCTTCCACTGCCCATCATCATCACCTCCTTCATCTTTATCCTCCTCAATAGCCAATATGTCCTCGTCAGGGAAATGGAAATCCAAAGGTTGGTACTCATTCAAAGGATTTTCAGCCAAGTGATCCGCTATGACACTCCCTTTCATAGATTTTTGCGTCATATACTTAACATCATATTCTGATAGAATCACTTGCCATTTCGAGACCCTCCCAGAAACATGTGGGCTCTCGAAAATATATTTGATGAGGTCCATCCGAGAAATTAGCCAAGTGGTAAAATAGAGCATGTATTGCCGCAAACGCCTAGTGGTCCATGCTAACCCACAGCAAGTCTTCTCAATCAATGGGTAGCGGGCCTCACATTCATTAAATTTTTTGCTCAAGTAGTAAATTGCTTGCTCTTTCCTTCTAGAGGCATCCTGTTGTCCCAGTACCGCCCCCATCGATCTCGACAAGATGGTTAAATAGAGGATCAACGGTCGACCTTGTGTGGGCGGGACCAAAATCGGGGTATTTAACAGATATTCTTTAATTTTGTCAAAGGCTTGTTGACAATTACTATCCCATCCTCTGGCGTAATTCTTTTTTAACAACTTGAAAATCGGATTACAGGTTGCAGTTAAGTTGGCAATGAATCTTGCTATGTAGTTTAGTCGTCCCAGGAAACTCCGGACTTCTTTTTCTGTTTGTGGGGATGGCATTTCTCGAATTGCTTTTACTTTATCGGGATCCACCTCTATTCCCCTCTAACTTATCATGAAACCCAGCAATTTTCCAGTCATGGCCCCAAAGATGCACATGTTGGGATTCAAACGGAGTTTATACTCACGCAGCCTTTCAAATAGCTTTCTCAAAACTACCACGTGGCTTTCCCCTTCTCCAGATTTAGCTACCATATCATCAACGTACACTTCAACCTCTTTATGCATCATATCATGGAAGAGTGCCATCATGGCCCGTTGATAAGTGGCTCCTGCGTTCTTTAATCCAAATGGCATTACTTTATAACAATATGTTCCCCATGGTGTAATAAATGTGGTCTTCTCTTTATGATCTTTGTGCATAGGGATCTGATTGTACCCTGAGTAACCATCTATGAAGGAGTATCGATGGGCGTGTGCCGTATTATCAACTAACACATCAATGTGGGGTAATGGAAAATCATCCTTAGGACTTGCTTTGTTCAAATCCCTATAATCAACGCACATACGTACTCTTCCATCCTTCTTTAGGACGGGTACGATGTTTGCCACCCACTGAGGGTATGTGGACACTTGAAGGAATCCCGCCTCTAATTGTTTCATGACCTCTTCTTTGATCTTTAAAGACATGTCAGGGCTCATCCTTCTCAACTTTTGCTTTTTCGGCTCAACATTCGGAAATAAAGGAATCTTATGAGAGGCGATCTCTGGGTCCAGTCCAGGCATGTCTTGATAAGACCATGCAAAGACGTCCATGTATTCCCTGAAAAGCTGAATCATTTCTTTCTTTTCTGGATTATCCACCACTTTAACCTCCCTTTTATCTTCCTCTGTCCCTAAGTTAATATTTTCGACTATTTCTTCATGTGGGCATATTCCTTTATCTTCAGAATCAAGCATTTTCTCAAAGATTTGGGTTAACTCTTCGCTATCGGATTCGGAATCATGCATATCTGTAGTAACGCATAAATCACGTAGTGGGGACTCGGGGACTTCTGCGTTGGACAGGAGTCCCGAGGAAAACGGTTTCCTGGGAGAAGAAATAAAAATGCAAATGAACAAGAAGAAAATGCGAAGAAAGAGAAGGTAGGATATCCAAGGACTTTTAAATTCATTCGCAAAATACCACTATCATTCATAAAGTACTGATTGAAATTGCAAAGAGAAATGTCTTAAACAAATTAAAACAAAGGAACAACATGATCATGACAATTACTCTAAAGTTACGACATCGGTGATATCCTCAGTCTCCCAGTTATCCAATCTTTCCCCGGAGTCATCGACCTTGATCCAAGCTTTAACTCTCTGTGAGATTCCATCATCAACCACTGAAATGCTTAACTGGTCCGAGGCCCCTGAAGGATTCAAGAAGGTTTCTCTGATATGAGGGATTTTCTGCCTCTCCTGCTCTTTACTCCCCTTTGCGCTTGGTTGTGCTCTTAGTTGACTTGACAGCAAAGGTTCATATCCCAGCCCTTGACGCCTGGGATTTTCGGGGAGACTAATGGGCTGTTCAATTCCTTGAAGCTTTATTCCCAGTCCTTTTCCAGGTTTAAACCCATTTTTCTCTAACATTTTGACCACAGTCTGATTAACATTCCCAACGACATGCCTGGGTCCATCCATCTCTAGACTTTGAAGGGGCGTTTCTGTCTCTTGTTCAGCAACTTCAATATAGGGCAAAGTACTTGGTTTGCTTAGCATTATCTCCTCTTCTCCTTTGACCGTGACTATCCTCCCTGCGTCAATGAACTTGACCCTCTGATGAAAGGTGGAAGGTACAGCACCGGCGGAATGGATCCAAGGTCTACCTAACAACATTGTATAGGACGGATCAATATCCATAACTTGAAAGTCTACCGCGAACGTTTTTGGCCCGATCTCTAAGGACAAACGAGTATTGCCGATCACTGCCTTTTTAGAGCCATCAAATGCTCTAACCACCATATCACTTTTTTCAATGTGTGCCTCCTCAATTGCTAATTGCTCAAATGTGGTTAAGGGTAACACATTAAGTGCCGATCCCCCATCAATCAAAACCTTTGCAATTATAAAGCCATTGCATTTTAAGGTAATATGCAAGGCCTTAGGTTGATTAGCAGATGACCCTACAACCTCCTCTTCAGAGAATGAGATGGCAGATGTAGATTTGACGATATTCATCACATTGGTAACCCTTTCTGGGGTAACATCAGGCCGCACATATGCTTCCTCTAATACCTTTTGTAGCGCTTGCCGATGTACCTCCGAACTCATAATTAAAGACCACATTGAAATATGAGCTGGGGTTTTCTTCAATTGTTCAGCCACGTCATACTCGCTTTGCTTCATGATCCGTAGGAATTCCTCGTCAGCGTAGTCCCCCTTTCCTTCTCTTTCTTTACTGTTATCAATTCCCTTTCCTTTCATGTCCTTATTAATATTGGTGGGGAGATAAACCCTACCACTTCGAGTAACCCCTCTTGCCTCTACTATATTTGTGACGGGTTGTCCTTCTGCCTTGGCGATTACTGCATGATTCGGGATGTCTCCAATGATTTCCTCATATCTCCAAGGTACGGCGCGGTCACTTTCATATGGGAAAGGAGCTGGCATGTGGATTATAACTGGGGATGATTCGGGGGTGAGAGGACTTGATGGTGGGCATGGATCACTGACAGTTAGAGTAACTGTTCTCAACTGCTTAGTAGGGATAACAAAATCCACATACTTCTGATCTGTTGCGCAAACTTCTTCTTTAGACTGCCCTACAACCACAATTCCTAATGTCATTAATTCCCTCAGTGCTTCTTGGAACTGTGTACAACCCTCGACATCATGATCTGTATCTTGTTGATGGTAATCGCAAAATGTGGCCTGTGGCCCAATAACGATCTTGACAGGCTTTTCTGGTGATAGCTCCAACATGTACCCTGCTAATCAAAGATTGGCCAACAACATTTTCATGGACAACCCAATAGTACCGGGATTCTTGGAAAACCCTAACTCACTTTCAACGGCATTAACCTGTCGCTCGTGATTAGGAAGAGGGTTGGTGGCAATTGTTGAATCTTCCCTGGGCTTAAGCTGGATATGATTAGATTCTATCAGATCCAGCACATTCCTTTTGAACGTGATACAATTTTCAATTGAATGCCCCGGGGTCCCCATATGATACTCACAGGAGACGTTGGGGTTGTACCAGGCCGGGTATGGCGGTTGCATCCCTTTCACGTACCGTGGTCCTATGAGTTTTGCCTCCAGTAATTTTTGGTACAACTCCGCATTGGTAGAATTGAAATTGGGCCATGGGCGATCGTCTCTTGGCCTTACATGGGTTCCCCTCTCTTGGTGTCCTTGTCCAGTCACTGTCGATCTATATTGGTTTTGGCTTTCATTTCCCCTACCGATTTGATAAGACACAGGTTGTCGCGGGAATGGTCTTGAGGGCTGAATATAGCTCACCTCTCCTTCTCTCTTCTTCACGACTTGCCCCTTTTTAAAACCACCTTCCGTTAAAGGGGATGTGAGCTTTCCATCTCGAATATCTGCGTCAATTCTCTCCCCAACCTCGATTAAATCAGCCAAATCGGTGACGTGGGTTCCCAACATGATTTTGTAAAACGGATCGGATAGTGTCCGAATAAAATAAGAGCAGAATTTAGATCCAATCATCGGAGGCTGAACTTGGGAAGCCATTAATCTCCACCTTTGGGCATATTCTTTGAATGATTCAGTTGGCTTCTTACTCATTCTTTTCAGTTGCTCCCTAGTCGGGGCGGTGTCAAGGTTAAATTTGTATTGCTTCATAAAAGCGTTTGTGAGATCTCTCCACTTGCGAATCTTGGAATGGTCTAATTGCATAAACCATAATAAGGCAGACCCGGTCAAACTCTCGGGGAAGAAATTGATCAGAAACTTTTTATCCCTTGACCAAACAGTCATCTTTGTGCAATATGACTTAAGGTGGTAAATTGGATTGCCAGAGCCGTCATACTTGTCGAAATCTGGAACTTTGAACTTTTTCGGAATTGACACTTCAGAAGTTAAGCATAACTCTTCTATGTCTAATGACCCCCAGGTGGTTGGACCTTGTAGATCACGCAGTTGGTCCTTGACCTCCCCTAACTCTCTTTCCCAATCCTCCTTGGCATCAATATTTTTCCCTTTATCGTCTACAGTTGGGATCTGGAAAGTATACGTATCATCATATCCAGGAGAATCTTGCATGTCTTTTACTTCATCATGGGAAACCTGCTTGTCAGCAGCCACTATGGGAGGATTTTGTGCACTCTTTTGTTGCAGCACAGGGGCAGGCACTCGACTAGAATGTGCTTCTGTTATGACCACTCCGGGTGAGCTTATCCCCACTTGCGCAGGGATGGGCGGATGACTAGATGCACTGGGTGAGTCATCAGTGCCTTTTCCCTTGAAGGTTTCCAGCAACATCTTCATCATTTCGCTCATTTGAGCCATCTGGTTCTCCATGGTTGCGATTCGATCATTCAGTGCAACTATATTCCCCTCAGCTCTCTGGCTATCTTCCCCTTGATGTCCTTCCATGAGCCTTGCTCTTGAACGTGTGTCGTATACCCTAGTAGGACGGATCTGGTTAGATGGGACGCGTTTCGGAGGCGCAATATTGTCTTTCTTAATTTGACCTTTCTATCCTCTTTTCTCTCTCTGGAAAAAAAAATAAATTTAGTGGTATGGAAAAATATTTCCCTCATTTTATTATTATTGTCATTAATATATATGGGTATCTTTAGTTTAGATTAACCATTTTGGCGTAATTGGTAAAGGAACATTGGGCCCCTTGATTCTTAAAGGATTTTATTAACCCACATAAGAATATCAAAGTTGACACTTGAAGTAAGAGGGAAATAAAGACCCCTACACGATCAGGTCTTTGCATTGATTTGAGCCATGTCTAAATCATAAAGGAAATACAATTCTTTTTCCAGATCAAAGTATCAAGGGATACATTACATCAGCATTCTTTGAAACTTAACAACTATTGAGATATTTCAACTCATTTACAACGTTATTGCATAACATAAAGAACTCCGTCACTTCCTTTGGCGCACTTAATGGATTAATTAAACCTTCAGCTGCCTTCAAGGTGTTTGTGAAGCTAGGGAGGATTTCATCGGCTAGGAGAATTAATTTTCTGAACCAGGATCGGAATCTTTCCTTTTCTGTGGCTTGATCTGCATGGAGTGTCTTCCACGTCTCCATTGTCTCGGCTTGCTGATTAAGTTGTTCGACCAAGTTTTGCACCACTGCAGCATTATCACTCCTAATGAGGGATATTTCATTCATTTTCTGTTCTAATTTCTGGGCCAGCATATTCAGCTCACGTCTAGTCCCACCAGATTCAAGTTTCTGCATTTGCCTCTCTAGTGCGTCCTTTTCTTTAAGGACCTTCATCAACTGAGCCTCACCAATATATATCTTCTTTTCATTTTCGATCATCCGTTGTTGAGCTTCCTCAATCGTACTTTTCAATCTTGTATTTTCTTCTTTCAGCTTTTTCACCTCGACAGTCCCCCTACTTCCTTTATACCTCTTTACCCTATCGGTCTCTGCCCGCAACACTGCACATTCGTTTCTCATTTGGTTCAAACTCCTCAGGCGTTCTTGCCTTTTTTCTTCTAAACTCTTCAATTTTTCCTTTTTCTCTTCGACTTGCCGTGCTAACTGTTCATCAATCGCACGCAGATCGTTGCCGAGCATGGGATCCTTCGGTCCAAAAGAAGGATTAGCCCCTTTCGTTCTATCCTTCAACCACTCTTGATATTCTCTAGTTGCAGCTACAATTCGCTTGCCCAGCTCACATTTCCCTTTACATATCACTTGGTTCCATGCATTCTTTATTTTTTGACAAAGTGTCTTAGCTTCCGGATCATCATGATAGAAGTGAACCAATCGCGTTGCCTCTTCAGACGGAATGTCTTGCTTGTATGCAAACTGTTGATGAACAATCGATGGATTGTAGTTGATACATCCTCGAGGGCTTATGAGAGGTACATTCAGGAATTCCCCGCAACAATATATAATTTCCTCGCTTTCCCACCAAGCAAGCTTCCACCAGACTGTGGTTTCGTCTAACTGACCAAGGGATTGAGCCCAATCATCACGAGTCATTCTTGAGGACGACAGGACAGAACCTTCACGATTAAGGAAATCCCTAACCGGGTGGTGGATGGTGTCATGTCGTTGACCCAATTGATACTTCCTCCCATACACATGATTGAACACCCAAACTGTGAGGAGCTGTAAGCAACACTTTAATTTCCCTCCCTTTTCTAGTTGACAAAAACTCAACGTCAGGAATGTTTCTGCTAAAACTGCGGGCACCGGATTTACGCGGTGATTTTCCACCATCCATAGAACACTCACGGCCGCCAAATCGATTATTCCCACGGCCGATGAAAATAACACTACTCCATATATGGCTAAGGCGAGGACCCTCTTAAAAATTACCCAATCTTCTTTTTCAGCTAGGATTTCCAAACGCTTTTCCACATACTTCCTTGAAAGACCCTCAGTCTGTCCTCTCTGATGAAGTTGGACCTTACTAGGATCTTCCCCTAAAATTTGAGCCACTGTGCGCTTCGACGGCAAATGTCCAGGGTAGTAATAAACTGAAGTATCTTTTCCTACGGGTGCATTTATGAAGCTCCCATATTCCTCTAGAGTGGGTGTAATCTGGAACGTAGGGAACGTGAAACACCTTAGTGAGCTATCCCAATATTGGGCCAAGGCAGAAAGTGCTTCTGGCTGGACTGGTATTCGTAGCAAGTCTAGAATATCCCCATAATCCCTTCGGAAATCTCAGATATGCCTTCCATTCAACTTCCCACTTAAAGCAACTAAACTTTCGACTGATTCAGCTTCCGCCTTGATTTTAAGCTTCACTCCTGTTGCAACTAAGCCAGTCTGCCTCAGATCTAGATATCGCCCATTGCCCAAAGGTTCCATTACCAATATTATGCCAATCAATCCGGTTAATCGTCCACTGTTTCAAAAATGTTCAAAACTCGTTAGCTGGTGTATCATTATCGTTAACTTGACAACTTGCCAAATCCTCAAGGAATTTATTATTCCATAGAGAATGGAGGCGTAAAGATCAATTTAAGAAGGAATAACTCCCCACGTAATTGACACCGAGATGTTCAGCAAGTTAATATAACGATCCACTAACAATTATACTATGATTTTGGATATAATGTTCCGACATGGGAAATGACAGAAAATATCGCGTTATTTCTTGAGGAGCCAATTGCCCCATGAAAGTAAAGAGGCGGCAACTAAATCGGGAGAAATATACCTTTCTACACGATTCGATGCCTTAAAAGATTTAAATCCCTAGTCGAAACACTACATCCGTATGTTGGAGATGCAAAACCCATGGGTTTTATAATCATCCAAAATTTGAACATACCCATTTTCTATTGGAAAAAAACATCGTTGCGTGGAGGTTTGTTTTAATGAAAATAGATTAGATATTGTTTATCAGCTTATCTCATTTTCTTTCATAGTATGTTATGAATATGTGAAGAGAACAAATGTATGCTGAATGAGCTCCCTTTTATGGGATTAAGGAATGCGATTATGGCCTTTTTGGGGTCGGGAACCCGCTAGGTAAGGGTCGGTTTAGCTAATGCATACTTTCCTCATAATCAATGTATGTCCTATTGTGCAATGGCATATCATTAATTATTCCAGTAAATAGCGACAATGCGTCACTTTCCCTACGGATATCATTGGATGAATGAATGTGATATATAAGTGATTGGGGAGCACCCTCCTTTGCCCTAATATGGATAGATCTTAGGTTGGGAGTATTGGTTCATAGAAGTTTGGCTCTACCTATTTAGGAAGTATCTATGGCTTGATTATCAGTGCCAATTTTGGTGGATCTATAACCCCTAATCATTGGTCCCCAAATTGCCCTCACCGTGAGATGAGGATCTTATTATATGAACCCAACCTTGAGAGGAAAAGAGATCCTACACAGGTCCAATCCATATAACAAGGTACAATTTAGGCGAGGTCTTCATGATAGCCTCAGGAAGCACAAGGCTTCACAGGGAAATCAATATAAACCTCTACTAACCTAGGAACACTCAGACCCGGGTATAGGGCCCATGACGTGTGTGAGAATTTTGTGTCCGTGACGTGTGTGAGGAGGGCGTTTACCTCCTTATCCTATGAACTACCCTACCCTCATCTGCTAAGCAGATTGACAGAAATAAAAACAGAAACAGAATAAGAGATAGAAAACATATATATACAAAAACAAGAAGTAAGATATAAAAACATGGTCCTCTATCTTAAGGTTTCTTTCTCATGTTATCTATCCTACACATATTATATAGACGAAAGATAAAATGTATAAAGCAAGCATGTGAGAGGCACGTTATCTACCATAACCATATAAGACAAACAACAAACAAAAGGAGGATCAAAATAAGATAAGGCCATAATATTTTTGCACAGCTAACTTAAATTGGGCTTGACTCTCAAAGAATGTCCCCAGCGGAGTCGCCAAACTGTCACACCCGAAAATGCGACCGCGTGGCGCCTTTTTTCAAAATAAGAGAAAAATGCAATCTTTCAACGTGAAAATCGGAAATCGAAATTTAAAATTAAAAATAAGTGCAATAGTAAGGGTCAGGAGTCGCCACCAAAATTTTATTTTTTGAAAAGGCAAAACTTTGGAAAAACCTTTTACTTGAAAAATGGTCTACGAACCAGAAAATGGATCCGGGAGTCGATTGTGAGTGGGGAAGGTGTTAGGCACCCCACTACACCCGTTACTAAGAACGGTTACCCTAAGTCAGTTGTGTAAAAATAAAATGGCCTAAATTCTATTTTAAATCTCCCTACAAATCACATGCAAAATAAGAATAAAGAAATAAAAAGAAAGTTGAGAGTAGAAAAAGGAAATCAATGTTAAAATAAAACGTAAAGAAATTTAATAATTGAAAAGGAAGAAAAAGAAATTTAAAGAAAAAATATTTTATTTACAAGGGCGGACTTGACCTAGGATGAAAGCCTAGGGCCTACGTACCCTTCAGGAGGGATCAAAGTCCACGTAGTTCGATTGAAAATTATATCTGATTGGTATTTTGTTTTGTTTGGTTTTTGGTTTCTTGTTTTGTGTCACTTTTTTATTTATTTATTTATTTATTTTTATTTTATTTTTTTATTTTTTTTGTTTTGTTTTGTTTTTGTTTTGTTTTTATTTTTTGTTTGTTTGTTTTGTTTTGTTTTTATTTTTGTTTTTGTTTTTTGTTTTTGTTTTTGTTTTGTTTTGTTTTTATTTTTGTTTTTGTTTTTGTTTTTTTTTTGTTTTTGTTTTGTTTTTTTTCGAAAAGACTAAGAAATTAGAACTTAACTTTCCTTTTGACAAATAAAACGATTTTGAAATTGGTTGATTGTGTTTTAGTTTGTTAAAAGTAAAGACAATTTTACTTTCCTTTGTCTTTTCAATTTTTCTCCCTTACCATGTTTTTGCTTTTTATTTGTTTTTTTGTTTTTATATTTTTTGTTTTTGTTTTTTGTTTTTTTTTTCGTTTGTTTGTTTCCCTTTTGTTCTCTTGATTTTTGATTCTCCTTTCCCTTTTTAATTGTTCCTTCTTTTTTTTTTTTTTTATTTTATTTTACCTTTTTATTTTGATTGTTCTTTATTTTTTTTGTTTTATCCTCTTTTTGTTATTATTTGTTTTCCATTTCCTTTTTTTTTGTTTTTTTCTTTTTTTTCGACCTCTATTTCTTCTCTTTCTACATTTTGTTATTTTTCTTTGTTGTTGTTGTTTTTCTCTTTTTTAGTTACTCTTTGTGTTTTCATTTTTTTCGCAATTCTTTATTCTGAATTTTTGTTTTTTGTTGTTTTTTTTTTGTTTTTGTTTTATTTTATTTTTATTGTTTTTTTTGTTTGTTGTTTTTCTTTTGTTTTTTGTTTGTTTTTTTTGTTTGTTATTATTATTATTTTTATTTCCCTTTTTCTTTTTCTCTTTTGCTTTCTTTTGAATGGGGCTGTTGGGGCCCAAAACGTTTTTGGAATACTTTTGAATAAGGCTAGGGGCCCAAAACCCCCTTTTTTTTTTTGAATCTCTTTTGCAATCTTTTGAATGGGGCTATTGGAGCTCAAAAACATTTTTTGGAATACTTTTGGATAGGGCTAGGAGCCCAAAACCCCTTTTTTCTTTTAAAAAGAAAAGGATAAATATTCAAAAACAATCTAATCCTCTTTGATTCCTGGCTTCTATATATTTTTTTTTCTGAAAATTTTCTGAAAGGATTCTACTAAATGGGGCCATTAAAACCCAAAAAAAACCAAACAGTAAATTCACGTTCAAAAAGCAACAAGGAGGCGCTGTTGCCACACATGGCTTTTTGATTCCTACTTGCCTGAGGGGACATGAAATCCCACACGGCCATTCTAACGTATAAATTGATGAGAGAAAAAAAAAACATATCTACAAGCCAAAGGACAGAAAAGAAGAGAAGAAGAAAACGTAATGGACAAGTGTGTGCCAAGTGTGTACCCAGGGGTCAGTTCATCCTCCTTGAGCACATTTACAAGATCAAGACTGAACAGAAAAAAAAAATGAATAATAAAGTAAATAAATAAATGAATATGTATCTTGATCACATATGCATCGTAATATGTTCTCTCCTTCCTCTGATTGAATGAAAACGGCACTTCGTTCATTGAAAACCCGACCTCCCTACTTACTGCTTTAGCAGGACGTGCAAGTCCACAAGCAAGCAATACAAGTCGCGAAGACATTTCGAATGAACTGTCCCGAGGCTATTTTAACTAGAACAGCGTAGCTCAATCAAGTTTACTGTATCAAATTATTAATCCCACATTTTCAAACATTTCATCGAACAGTTATCAAACTGATTTCACCCATGTTGAATTACCCGAATTTATATTCTCATTTGGACACCATCTGCGTCTCTAAGAGAAAATCCTAAATCTAGGCCAGTAAACAGAGATGAAGCATAAACAAATATGTATGCGTATATATACAAACGAAAATGAGGTGATTCGCTAAAATGATCAAATGTACAGAGATGAAATCAACTACCAATGCATCATCTAGTAATCCTAGACCAACCAGAACAAACTTTAGAAACAAACAGCAACTAACTGATAAAAATGAAGCACAGGGGAGGCAAAACACGTTATTCAGCGATTCAGCCGGAGATAGAACCAATCTAAACATTACTCGACAACCCAGGAATAAACAGAACAAGTCTCAGAAACTAGCTGGAATTAAATCAATGTAATAATGAAACAGATGGAGTAGTCTAGTAATGTGGCATTATATGAAATTAATAACGTATCATACAGCAGCCTAAGATCAAACAGCCCACGTCTCAAAAGCGAAATGGGATTTTGAATTAATACCTGGCTGGTGGCCTCGCCAAAATCTGGGGTGTTCCGCTCTCCTTCAACCCGCACTCTGTTTCTGTTTCTCCTGTGTTCCCTTGCACCTCTACCGTTCTCCCGACGCTATTCCGATACAACTCCAAAATCGCACAACCGAACTTCCCCGCTGTCATTCTCTTAATCTCTTCTCATCTCTTCCTCGCCCTAAAGAAACCCCCTCTCTTCCCCTCCTGAAAAATAGCCCCACAGCCCTCTCTCTAGTCCCGAATCCCTCCACCTTTTGATCCAAAAAAAAATCCCCCCTGGCGAATTCCCTTCGGTTTTTTTTATAGGCGTCTTCCGTATGGTCCCCCCTTTCCTCTGCACCTCTCTGCTCCACTCACCCCAGCGTCGATCCTCTTTTTCTGCGAGCGTCCTGCGAGCTTTGCGCCTCCACCTCTCCATTCGCTACCTCGCTCTCTCACTGTCCTTTCTGTGTTCGTTCCTTTGTTTCTGAGCGTCTCCCCAGTTCTCCTTCCACTCCGACGCCTTTTTCTGCGTCTCTCCCCCTTTCGCGCCTGCCTGTCCATTGCCCCCCCAGCTGTCTGCTGTATGTCTCCCAGAGGACTGAATTGGGGGGACCAAAAGTATTCGGGTAGGTTTCCTGAAGGCGGATCCCCGAATCAGATAAAAGGGGCTGATGGGTTATGGACGGGTTGGGCTTGGTTGGATCCAAAAAGGCCTGCTCTTTAGTTTTTTTTTCCTATCCGTTTTTTAGCTAATTTTGGGCCCTCAACTTATTTTTTTGGACTCTTTTCTTTCTTTTGATTTTTTTTTTTTTGCTTGGGCTCTCCAAAATTAAAATTTTCTTAAGTTTTTCTTTTTAAATATAGATATATTTTTTTCATGAATTTTTTTTTAATTACTATCCTTTTAATAATTTTTTTCTGCTTTTAGCCCCTTTTTTCATTTTTCTTTTCTTTTATTTTCTTGTCTCTTTTATTTTTGTTTCAACTCTATTTATTTTGAATTTTTGTTACTCCCTCTTTTTTGTTTTAATTTTGGATTAATTTGCTTTTACTCTTTTTATTTATTTATTTTTGAATTCTTTCTTCTTTGATTCTTTTTTTTTTACTTATTAAACTAAGAGGACTTGTTTAATTTAATTTTTTTTATTTTTTTATTAGTTTAATTGTATCATTATTTTTAAAGTACGCCCGGACAAAATACGGTGTTCACACCCATTACCCTTCATGGCCGAACCTATGTCTTCATTAGAAGCTAAGGAAGTTTTGTAATTCTTTTTGGGATTTTGGACACTTATAGATGTTTCTTAGCTTCTTTCTAGTTCAATTATGATTTCAAATGGCTTAAAATACCTTTTTAAAGTTTTGAATTTGCTAAGATGTAATTAAAACTCTAGGTATTATATTTTGTAATTTATAGCATTACAATGGATTTCCTTTGTTCCATATTAATCTCCAAACTCCTAAACCTCTATTTTAATCATGATCAAAAACCAATTCCCTTCATGTTCTTCTTAAGTTGGCCAAACATGAGAAAGTATGGAAGAACAAAGAAGAGCAAGTTTTACATATGGAATTATATCTCGTTTAATTCCTTGTCAAATGGGGATTCTTGTGCTACCAATAGTTGTTCCAAATTCCTTTCTTATTCCACTAGTTCATCCACTAAAGTGCTTCTTTCAAGAAGCTAAAACCATTAAAAGAAAGAGCTCAAAAAGTAGAATAGAGTTTCTAACTATCATGAGACAAAATTTTGCAAATTCACATACCTCTTTGCCCTATCTTTCCTTCCTTTTTCGCCTTCTCTTGGTTCATGTATGGCTGCTGGTTCAAGGTAGAACTAAGTTGATTAACATGAAGAGTAAGGGTTGGGGCACTTATAAGAAAGAAAAATTGTGTTTTGTAACATTTTGCAAAATTCTCATTATGCCCTTCTACTTCTATTTTTCTATTTGAGCTCATTTTGAATCATTTTTTAGAATTTTTTTCCATCATAAAATTTAGATCTTCTAGTCTGTTAAAAACTTTTTTGTTTCAATTTTATAGGATTCAAAACAATTTTAAACAATCTAGGTCAACTAATAACCTAAATTGTGCATTAGAATGGTTTTAACTATTCTAATAGTTCCTGCGATTTTTTAGGCCTTTGAAAATCCTAATAAGCTTAATTTTATCATTTAAAATCTCTTCCTTTAAGTTTTTAAAAAGTTTTCTAAAATTATAATTTTGCCACTAGATTTTTAGTTCACTTTCTTTAGCTGTTTTGTGTAACAACCAGGAAAAAGAAAAGAAAAGCTGAAAATTTTCGAAAGGTTGAAAATTTTCTAAGTCTGCTAGCTATAGCCTAGCTATAGCGAATGTACCTGTTCACTATAGCGAGAAATGGTCTAGCTATAGCGAGAGTTCCTTCTCGCTATAGCGAAAATGCTTCTAGCTATAGCGAGTGCGGGCATCCTATACAAAAACCAGGGCGTTGCTCGCCGTAGCGCGCCATAGCGAAAGCGGAGGTCTAGAACTGATACGTGCTCGCCGTAGCGAGGGTTATTCTTCGCTATAGCGAGGGTAAGTCCGAAAAAGCATGAAAAAAGAAAATTTGACTTCTTAAAGAGTCTAGATTCATCTTTTCTCTGAAAACCGACCTAAGCTTCGACTAAGAGAGAGAAAAGGGCTGTGGAGAGAGAGAGAGACCTAGAGAAGGAAGGAGAACAAGCACAAAGGTAAGCAAGCTTAAGATTTCCATAGCTTTTCTTCTTAGCATGTTGTTCCTCTCTCTTTGCTCTCTCTTTCTATAGTTTTGGTAGTTGATTTGGGTTTGGTTCAGAAGAGAGAAGGTGGAAAATTACTCTTGAAGGAGGCTAGAGCTCATGTAGCTTTATTTCTTCTTCTTTTCTTTCCTTCTTGAGAGCTTGAGAGAGAGGAAGGAGAGTGAGTGGAATTCTAGAGAGAGAATCCTTAGTGTCTTACATGAGTAGTAGGGGTCTGCTTCGATGAAAAGCCCCTTTAACTTTATAAGTGTTTATTTAAGTTATAAGAGAATAATTCCATGCTCTTTGTTGTGCCTAGGCTCAAAGGAAGTAACTCCATCTAGTTGTGAGTGTGAAATCAAGAAGGAAGAAGAGAAATTAAAAGGGAAGGCTTGTGTTAGCCGATAAGGTAGCTCTCCACTCTTTCTTGTTGCATTCTTGGATGTGTAAAAGTCATTGTATGATTGTGTATATACTTGTATGAGGAGACATGCCATTTAATGTTGCCTTGATGCATTAGTACCAATATGTTTATGATATGAATTATGAAAATTGCTCGGATGAGGTGGTGCCGAAAGTCTCTTGAAACGGGTGAGGTGGAGCCAAAAGTCCCTAAACCAAGGGTGAGGCCAATCTAAAAGTCCCAAAACTCAGGTGAGGCTAGACCAAAAGTCCCTAGAGCTTATTCTTGGCATTGATATGATATTCATGGCATGGAAAGCATGCGTTGTGTAATTGTGAATGGTTGCATGCTTTGACTTGTTATATGCCTTGATTGCTTCTTTGAATGAGTATGAGCTATTGAGATTCCCTGAATCTCACCCCCTTCCCTCTCCCATCTTAACATCTTAGGTGGATCTCAAGGAGAATCAAGTGCACACCATGGAGCCTAGTTGAGAATGCTTAGAGAATTGTGTAGTTATTTTGGTTCTTTTGTTGTAAAGAGGTGCCAAAATGAATATGCACCTATTATTTTGAGATATAAATATGTGGACAAATATAAACATATGTATAAATGATGTATGAACTATGTAGAAAGCCAACGCAATGAAAATGTGAAAATTAGCTCTTTTGTGGCTCACATGTAAAAGTGTATTTTAGCCTGTAGCATAGTGAGTTTGCGATGTGCATTGATTTGGACCACTTGAATAATTCATATATGCTATGTTTGTACTTTTAAACTTGTCCAAGAGATGCTAGAACATGTGAGAGGCCATTTGGACCCACTTTGAACCATGTTGGGTGCCAAAACTGCTAATTTTGTGAGCTCCGTCAAAGTATGACCAGATGAGCTCTTCTTAATATGGAATTTGGCATGCCTATAGAGACTATTGAGAGCTTCTTGAGAAGCTAAAGTGGGTAATATTTGGAGGTCTAGAGAATATTTGGCGAATTGTTGAAGTTTGGAAATTTTAATGGTTTTGGTTATGGGATGGTGCAACTAGTCCGAAAATGAATCAATGTCATTCATGGACCAAATGGTGTCCAATTGTCATGAAATTTTATGAGCATAAACTAGATATCTACAATGACCTATACCAACTAGAAGCACCTCAATTGGAGGTCTGTAGAGAGAGAAACGACTTTCTAAAGTTCTGTATCAACATCAGGGAAGCTCTCCGACCTTTGTTACTATTCCATCAGTTTTCGAGGTCCAAGAGCTCCTGAACTGATCTAAACTTATTTTTATCCTATATTTAACATCTGTAGATTTCCAAATTGGTATATTTTACCCATATTGGAATTTTGTGGAATTAATTACGAATTTTCAAAGTTCATGATAGTAAACTGCACTAGTATCAGGGACAGCCGGACCTCTGTCTCTTTTTCGATGTGGAGATTGTGGTTGGGAGTTATTTTTATGTGAATTTAATATCCAAAGCTTTCTAGAGAGCTATTATTTGCTTGATTCCCATTTTTCTAGAATTAGTTATGATTTTCCAAAGTTAAAGCCAAAAATCTGACTTTTGGGCTCATGTGAGAAATGACATTTTCTTGGTTTTTGGCTTCATATCCGTGGTTTATGAGTTGTTTGAGGATATGTACAAGTATTATAAATGGTAATTGAGTAGAGGATGTGAATGATGGGTTCACGGGACCAACGGGGCAAAATATGACCGGTTAAACCCGACTTAAAGTAGTAAAATACCACGGTTTTGGTCAATTTCTTTGGAAATCATATGGAATCAAGCCTAGAGGGAGATGAGATAGAGTTAAGTCATTATGGTGTTACATTTTGGCTCCAATTTCATGCCCTTTTTCCTAACCACATTTCTAGATATTCTAATAAACATTCTACCCTTAATTGGCCTTAATTTACTTTGCTTTAAGTTTCTCTTATATCTTAATGTACATTTTGGTTTAATTTTTAAAAAACTAGATATTATAAGTTCACCATACAATTGCTATCACTGTGGCCAAGTAGAGAGTAAGACATAAGATGATGGAAGCAATAATGTGTATGGTTATGTAGCTTTGTAAAGTTGGATTAGCCCATAAAGTACATATGTTCATAGGATATGGAACTGCAAAGCTAGCTATAAAAAGTGTTAGATGGCATAAAATAAACCTTAGCTTGGGCGAACCCGAACATGTCATTAATATCTACCAATGTGAATTGGAGCTCCTAATGATTGAGGAAAAAACAAATGAGACCTATGTCTTGAGGTTTATTTGGCATAAGCCCTAAGGAAAATGAGTTGAAATTTTCCAATGTTAACTACTGGTAGGTCAACAAACAAAGATAGAGGAACCGGTCTTACCTTATAACATAGGTGAGCTAACGGACCTCCTTCAGTAGCCCCACCTACACTAAGGCAAACTTGTCAAAGTAGCAACAGACCTAAATAGGCCATTGAGTTAGCTGGATGTACAAAGCCTCCTAAGCCACTTCATGAAAGATAATACTGTCCATGAATAGTTAAAGTGGAGGTGCGAGAAGAGAGTGGGTAGGGTTAGTTCTTCAGGGCCACATTTAGTATCTAAAAAGGAAGAAAGAGCACAAATTGGCATAGGTAGAAGTGAAGGCTAAGCCACAAGCAAAATAGTCCATAATTAAGCATAAAGCAATTGCATAAGATTGGGTAGAAGAAATCCAAGACATGGAACAATAGAAATAATTTAGAAAATGGGCTAGTCTATAATGCCTCTAGCCCGATCAACATCATACCCAAGAGGTAAAGCAATGTACACCTAGAACACAAGCAAGAAGGAAAGATGGGATAAATGGCTAAAATCTAAGATATGCGAAATAGGGCGCTAAATATAAAAGAAGTTGCCCAAAAACAAAATAAAATAGCCTAAAGGCAAGGAGAGCCCATAAAAATGCATTCAACTTGCTTAGTTAAAGTGGTAGTAAAAAGGAAAAAAAATATAGACCAAAAGGGGCATGGAAGCATTCATTAACAACATATACAAGTTAGAACCATCCAAATTGCAAAGTGGAAATCAAACAATGCAAATTACAAATGGAAAGCCCCAAGTAGCTAATGCCCTAAGTAAAGACTCATAGAATGGTGGCAACTAAGATGTACCAAAGCAAAGATACACATAACAAACTAGAATTGAAATCTAGAGGTCTAGATAAAGCTAAAGTCAATACTCTAAGGGTAGATAAGGTCATATAAAAAAGTACAAAGTAGAGCTTGTGAAAAATGGAAGCAGTCTAACAACAACAGGCCAAATTAAAAAGAGAATAAAATAAAATAAAATAAAATAAATAAAATGAAAGTAAAGGAAGAAGACATATAGACACCCATTAGCAACATGGTGTGCAAGGGTCAACAGTTAGGGAACCAATTTGCCCTAAGCAAAAACACACAACAAAGGAAGAAAGGTGCAAAATATGAAGACTTGCATCAAAGGAACCATGCAATAAAAGGTATGTACAAGGCAAAAGGTGTTGAAAATAAGAGAGGGTAAGAGTGGGGAGCTCAACAAAAGAAGGAGGAAGAAGTGGTGGAGGGTGTGACAGTGTTAAAAGAGAGACAAAGAGGATCGGGTAGTTGGGACAAGTAAGGATCAACAATAGGAAGGGGCAAAGGATAGGGTTTAGACAAATAAGATGGGTAAAGATGCATTAAGTTGATGTTTGCACAATCAAAGTGTGGGAAGTAGGTTAGGTTTGGGCAAATAGGTGACCAAAGTTGTAAATCTATTAAGTCTCATATTATTTTTTTCGGCAAGTGTTAAGTACATGCATAGGGATAGGCATGGGTTACCTATGGTCATCAGGTTTGCTTGCAAGTAGCCTGTGGTAAACAACACAAGCAAATTATGACATCAAGAACATGGGTATGGCCAACTAACCCACCCACGCTGGTCTCAAGTTCTTATAAGTTAAAAGGAAAATAAGCCTATACAGCCATGTTGGCAAACATGGCTTAGCCCTGTTAGCCATAGCTAAGAGGTCCAGAATAAGTTAAAGATCCCACAATACCATAAACATGTTATATGACTCAACCAACATGCAAGACACTCATAAGCTGTGTTGGCCATAATTAACAGAACTAGAAAATGCTAAAGGTGCCTATAAGACCAGAGACACACTATATGACTCAACCAACTTGCAAGACACTCATAATTATAGAAGGAACAAAGAAACTTCCTTGAGATTGACAAATTCTAACATAATATGCAATGCTCCCCCAAATTTTCTAGCTAATTGTCCACAATAACACCTAACAAAGAGAAACATAAAAAAAAAAATCAAAACTGAACTAACATAAAATCAAACAAAACATAAATAATTAAACATAAGAGAACAAAGTTAAGGGAGTTTGAAGTTATCATTGTTAGCTTGACCTTTAGAACCCCAAGTGCTAAGAGGTGGCCATATCACATATGGCCATAACCTCCATTACATCTATAACCAAGTATGGCTTATGCTTTTAGCCATCACCAATTTCAACTACACCAAGTAGGAAAACTTGAAAAACTATGAAAAGGCTAAACCACTTAGACTTCAGCTTACCCAAAAAGAGTTTAAGCCTGGAGTTGTAAAGTAGGATTTATTATCCCATCTCAAATTGCTTCTATAAGATATGCTTATCATGATATTGCTTTGTTCTTTCCTTATACATTCAGCATTGTCTGAGGCATCTAGTCTCAATTCCTCAAGCTCACTTAGTTACAATAAATGCTTTTCACCCATCATTTTAAGATCAAAATTAAGTGCCTTAATAGCCTAGTATGCCTTATGCTCATGCTTGATAGGTAAATGATAAGCCATGCCAGATACTAGCCTGTATGGAGACATGCCAATAAACATCTTAAATATGGTGTGATAGGCCTATAGGCCATCAAGTAACTTTGCAAACCAAGGTTTAGATATTTCAACCTAACCATTAGTTTAAGGATGGTATGGGGTGACTACACGATGATGCACCCCATACTTCTTAAAAAGTGTGTCCAAGTGCCAGTTTAAAAAATGCATACCCTTATCATTATTCATTGCTTTTGGGACTCTATAAAGAGAGAAAATATTTTTCTTTAGGAAATTGAGCATAACTTTGGAGTTATTGGCAGGAGTTGCAATTGCCTTTACCCATTTGAAGGCATAGTCCACTACCACTAGAATGTACATATTACCATAGAAGGACAAGAAAAGGATGATGAAGTCAATACCTCATACATTAAACAACTAAAACACTAAAATACTATAAAGGGGCATTTCATTCCTTTCAGATATATTCCTATTCGTTGACATTTGTCATAGGTAGAAAAGAATTGGTGGGCATCTTAAAACATCATGGGCTAGTAGAAACTAGATTAGAGAATTTTTTTTCCAGTTTTTGAAACACCTGAATGGTCCCTATACTCTCTGGAATGAGAATGCTTGATAACACTACGAGCTTTCTCTTGCAAAACACATCTACGAATGATACCATTGGAACAGTGCTAATATAATAGTTATTCTTCCCAAAAATAATATTTGACATATGAAAGGATTTTTTTGTTGTTGACAACTCAAATTATATGGAATGATGTTGCTCACTAATAATTCACCAAATTTGCATACCAAAGGGTGGTGAAGGCCATAAGAAATAGTTTCTTGTCCAAAAAATCCTTAATAATTAGCAATTTAACCACTACTTCCTGAATTAGAGCTTCCATCTAAGACAAGTAGTTAGCTACCACATTTTTTATTCCCTTCTTATCCCTAATCTCTAAGAGAAACTCCGATAGCAGTAGCATCCATCTAACCAATTGTGGCTTGGAATCCTTTTTGGACAACAAGTACTTAATAACTATATGGTTAATGTAAACAATAGTCTTATACCCAATTAAGTAAGAGCAAAACTTGTCAATTGAAAATGAAATAGCCAATAGCTCCTTCTTAATAATAGCATAATTAAGTTGATTATAATTTAGTGTCTTGCTAGTATGGGAAATGACATGAAGGTATGCACCTTCATGTCATGGCACTACATATAAGCTTAAATGGTAAGACTAAGTTAGGGCCACCATGATCAGAGTTGAGGCTAGCTCTTTCTTTAACCTATTAAAATTTGAACAAACACTCATTAGTAAATTCAAAACCCATATTTTTATTAAGCAAATTGCAAAAAAAAAAAAAGATAGAAATCTTAGAAAAATTTAATAAAATAGCATTAAAAGCTAACATGGCCTAAGAAGCTCAGCATGCCCTTGACTAAAGTTGGTGGTGGCATTTGCTCAATCATTACTATTTTGGCTCAGTCCACCTCAATTTTGTACTTAGATTTTATAACCTTAGCTTATGCCTTTCGTCATCATGAAATGACATTTCTCCCAATTCAAAACCAAGTTAGTCTCTTTGTAATGATGCAAAATAAGAGAACGATTAGCAAAGCAATTATTAAAAAAGTAACCAAATATAGAAAAATCATCCATAAAGGCTTCCATTATGTTTTGGATCTAATCAAAGAAGATTGCCATTAGGTAGTGCTAAAATGTGATAGGAGCATTACACAAGCCGAAAGGCATCTTTTAGAAGGTAAAAGTACTGCATGGATAAGTAAAAATGGTCTTCTCTTGATCCTCCAGAGCTATAGGAACACGATTATACCTATAATAACCATCAAATAAGCAGTAGTAGGCGTGACCTGTAGTCAATGAAAGGCAATAGAAAATTGTCCTTATAAGTGCTATTTTTCAATTTCCTATAGTCAGTGCACATATGCAACCCTATCACAGTCTTAATGGGGATTAATCTATCATTTTCAATTTTAACCATTGTCATTTCACTCTTTTTAACACCATTGTACAAGGCTCACTTATAAGCCATCTAATATGAAGTAAATTATACCTATATCTAAGAGCTTAAGAACTTTCGCTCAAACTACCTCTTTTATATTGGGATTAAGTCTTTGTTGGCATTCAATCAATGGCTTGTAATTGTCTCCCATAAGGATTTGATGCACACACAGGGATAGGCCAAGGCCTTTGATATCAAATATTGTACATCCTATAGCTTGTTTCTTCCTTATTAACACTCTTAATAGCTTGTCCAATTAGGTGTTAGTGAGATAAGCAAACATGATAACTGACAAGATCTCATTCTCTCCTAAGTATGCATACTTCATGTGTGGTAATAAAAGGTTTCAACTTAAGGGTTAGTGTCTTTTAAGTAAAAAGAAGTAGAAGTGGCTTGCACTTGCCTAAATCTTTAACTTTATGTCTTTTTTAGAGTAGCACAAGAAGGGTTGCCTTTAAAGTGTGAGTTATGGTTGCAAGGTCTTCACTAACATCTTTGGTTAAGGTAGCTAGGGATAAACATGCTTCAAAGGGATCCTTTATGGCTATTATAATATCTGGTACATCATAAAAACACCGTAATGAGTCAATTTGAAAAGCAAGCCCCCTTAGATGAGTGATTTAAGGCCAAATAAAATTTAGATAAGATTTTAAATAATAAAAAATGAGGATTTGAGTCTTGAGTTACCTAGAAACTGAGGTCGAAGTGGTTCAAAAAATTTGCTGAAACTCTAATGGTATTTTCATAAATATGGGCACTTTTTTGGAAAACTCACAGGAGGGCTTTTTAAATAGAAAATTTGAGCTTTTCGAGGTTTTTAGAGGTCTTAAAAACCATGGGAATCCCTGAGACAGTTAAAACCCCTCCAGTGTGCATTTTTTAATATCAGTTGACCTGAACTTTGACCGGTTCGTTCGGGAAGGTTTCAACTCTAATTTGAGTGATTCCAAAGGTATTTTATAAGATTAGGAACCTAAATTTTATGATGGAAAAGACAATTCTCAAAAAAGAGGTAAAACAAAACTAAAATGAAAATGCCAATTACAAGGGATGTAAATGGAATTTTTCAAAACAAATAAATCAAAAAGCTTCTTATACTATGCGCCCCACCTCTCCTTCTCTCCTTAACTAACTGTCCTTTGTCCAAAAATAGAGGAGAGAGCTAAAGAAAGAGGCGCACAGGGAGGCCAAGACAGAAGGGAGAAAATCAACGAAAAGGGTAAGAATATTCATAGTTTCTCTTTTTGCAATTTCATTTTTCTCCCCTTACTCCATCTTCCTATGGTTTTGAATGCTTAAATGGTTCTATTTTGACCTTGAACCAAAGGGGAAGAGTTAGAGTTTCAAAGAGGAGGATAAAGCAAAGAGAAACACTCTTGAAGAAGCCTTGAATTCAAGGTAATTCCCATCCCTTCTTGCTTTTTTCTCCTTCCTCCTCTTAGTGTATGGTTCAGCCAAATGGAGACTAGGTAGAGGGGGAGAATTTCTATCCAAGAACTAGTGATTATCCATAGAATTAGACTAGGGGAACTTAGAATATGCCAAGAAATTGTAAGAAAAACCAATGAAATCCAAATTGGGAAAGTGTAGAACTCTTGAACATAATGTAAAAATTGATTTGATACATGAGTTTTCTTGCATGTGTGAGTCTTTATTAGGCTCCTAAGACCTCTAAGAAGCCTCCCAAGTGTGTCTTCTATCACACCTACACTTTACATACACTATAACTTACCATATGAAGGGATCTTGTACTACTAACAGAAGACCCTGTTGACAAGGTCTTACGTTTTACAAGGCAAAATCCAAGATCCTGTCGACAAGGTCTTTAATTTCCTTAGTGTGGAGTCCAAAATCATGTCAACAAGATCCTAGACCTAAAAAGATAATGGTCATACTTAGACAACCTTCATTATTTTCACAAGAAAACCATAAGTTGATGATGCTAATGTGCTAGAACTACTTCCATGGTTATCATAATCAATTTCATTTAATGCAAACATAGGAGTTTACTTGTACCGAGAGTTCGGTAGCCCTAATAAACATTACAGTTAACTTACGATAGATATCTCATGTATAATATTTGTACAAATCAAAAGAGAGATTTATACTACAATGTTACATCCTCACTGGAGTCAAACTTTACATTCAACCCTTGTTCAAAGGATTCATAAGACCAATTACAATCAATATGTAATCTATTGGTCAGTTTGTTCGTTCTCTATTTGTCTGACTCTATTCGTAGCATAGTTCATACCTGTACAATAGTCAATTTGTAGTGAGATAAAATCTCAATAGCTAACAATGTACTCAAAAAAAAAAAACATACATATAAATAGCACGGATTACTATCCAGGATACATTTGATGCATACTTCGGTGTCAGATCATGTAATATCTAGGTAGCAGCATATTCTCATTCGTTAGGCTAAGTATTAGCACATTCTCATTCGTTAGGCTACGTAGCAGCATTTTCTTATTCGTTAGGCTACGTAGCAGCATATTTTCATTTGTTAGGCTACGTAGCAGCATTTTCTTATTCGTTAGGCTACGTAGCAGCATATTTTCATTCGTTAGGCTACATAGCAGCACATTCTCATTCGTTAGGCTACCTTGCTTCGGTTATTGGCCAATAACAGCAATCTGGTACTCATAAAGAGTCATATTAGTAGATATACATGCAACCAAACACAGCATAGGGACTTCGGGATTTCATCCAGTGCATTAACATAAATAGCAAAAATGAGTACAACGTTAACTACCTGTTTCGTCACTGTCGTTTTGTCACGTTATTCCTTAGCCCTGGTTGTCCCAATGGCCTTCCTAAATTTCAATCATGCATTATACTAATTAAGAATGAGTCATGGTTAATATTTACATTGCAATTAAATTACTAATCCCCCCATACGAAATTCCTAAATCCCTTTTGCTAGTTAACTATTGGAATTCCCAATTATAAACAATCACATCTTTGCTTTCCTTTCCTTCTCATTCATTAGTTACTATCTAAGTTATTCATGTGTGGTTCAGTTCTATAAAGCTAAGTCCTTAGCCCTTATTTTGCAAGCTAGATTCTCAATTTCCCATGTAAAGTCACACTATAACAGCAAAAGACTGAAAACTACCACAGTCTCAATTTAACTACATTTTCGGACCTGTTTTTGTGAAATTTCTTTCCTCCACTAAATGACCTCCAAAAATTGTAAAAATTGGCAGAGTGACCCCTCATTATGTTAATTATAAGCCACAGAAACAGTTTTCAAGAAATCCCAGGGATAGCCCCTAAACTCCTACTGTTTTGGTCACTACCTCAGTTGAGCTCGCTGTACACTGCCCTCGCTGTTTCTGGCTTTGTTATCCTACCAAATGAGCCCAGAAAATTCTAAGACTTTTTAAACCTGACGTAATACGTCTTAGCTACCTCCCCACAAATTTTCATGCACTAATTCCTTTGTTTACCCATTTAACAAAATTCTTTATGAAATCAGCCCCAGGCTGTTCCGTACAGAAGCCAAATTGAATTAGTGGGTTGTTTTCTTTAATTTACCTTGTTCCAAAAATTCTATAATTTTCCAGATTTCAAGTATGAGGGATGGACAACCTGTTATAAAAATTTTGGCTTCAAAATCCATTTCTAACTAATTCTACAAGGCCAAAACATCCCAGTCCAGAACAAGGGAGCAACTTGGAGCTTACCTCTTTTTTTTTGGAGTCCTTGTACTTCGGTTTTTCCTTCTCTTCTCTCCTCTCCTATGGCTGTCCGAAATTTCTTCCTTCCTTCCCCTATTTCCCTCCGCCTAAAATGAGTTAAAGTGAAGGGTAATTAATGCAATGGACAGCTCCTGCTTTCCACCGCTATTAGGTGGCATGAAGGCAGATTACAATTTCATGAATCAGTGCAAGTGGCTAGGTGGCAGCAGCTATGTATCTTACTCTCATGTAATCTATATATATTAAAGCAATATTTAACTCCCACTATCACACCAAATATGGCACCAACAATTCACAATGTAATTAGGAGGCATGAAGGCAAATCATCATTCCATGAATCAGTGCATGTGCTAGGTGGCAGCAGATGTGTCTTACTCTCATTTAATCTATATATATTAAAGCAATATTTAGCTCCCACTATCACAGCACAGACGGCACCAGCAAATCACAATTTTATATACATATATATGAAAGTGGGTGGTGCAAGCATGAGGTGTCCTCATCTTAGATTACTTAAGCCATTCATTTCATGCACCCTTCCTTTCTAGCTCCACCACGGCTGAATATATTTCCTTAATGCAATCAAACATCATCTACCACATATACTCACACACCTTACACATGGAAGCACGAGGTGGCATTGGTGAATTCCCACATCTAAAGAAGAAGCAAGTTGTGGTCAATTAGTATATATATATATATATATATGTATTTTTACATCACTTCCATCTAATACACAAATTGTGTATGACGCCTAATCCCCATAACTAAACATAATGCCAAGTGACCAAGTGAATGCTTATGCTCTTGTGTGGTGATGGTGTCAAATGGGTGTAATTAAAATAATTAAAATCCCTTCTTTCCATACTATTTAATTGAGTGGACTGATATGGGTTATGCTATCAGTTACAGGAAGTTCGGAATGTGACATCTTCCATCAAGGAAAAATCAAAAACCCCATGAACTCTCTCCTCCTCCATAAGCTTGACCAAAGCTAGAGCAATAGGTTAGGGGATGTTTTAATTTATTCTAGCCTTGGTTTAGGACTTCATATGATAGTAGAAGGTGGAAGGAACCCTTGGGAAAAATTTTAAAGCCACAGATTGGAAGATGAGGCAATAGTTTCTATAATGTAGTCTTATGAAGCAACATGTACTTAGGCTTGTGAAAGTGAGTGTATGGTGGCTCCAAAGACCTTAAATGAGGTCAAGAGACCTAAATATGGCAAGAGAATAGAGCCAAGTACTTGAATTATAGTAGTTGCTTCATTAAGCCATTAATGGAACCAATATAAGACTAATGAGACAAAGTGTGCTTCTTAAGTATAAGTTTAATACTTTGGCTTACTTCAAGAGTATAATTAAGTGTTATTCATGATGTTTAGGCCAAGGAAACCAAATCCCATCTAGTTGTGCTTGTGGAACTGAGAAAGAGAAGGAATAAAGCAAAGTAAAGCTTGGATTTTTACCAAGGTAGCTCTCCACCTCATTCTTCTTGGATTCTTAGTTATGTATATGTCATTATGTGCTTGTGTGTGCTCTTGTGTCTTATGAACATGCCACTTAATGTTATGATATTGCATTGGTACCAAAATGCTTTTTTGAATGTTATTGGTTTGTGGACATTGCTCATAAGGGTGAGGTAATACCAAAAGTCCTTTGATATGGGTGAGGAAATGCCAAAAGTCTCAAGGCATAGGTGAGCAAGGCCAAAAGTCTCATGAATAGGTAAGGCCAAGTCAAAAGTCCCTAAGCCAAGGGTAAGGCAAATCCAAAAGTCTTAGAAATAGAGTGAAGCTTAACCAAATGTCTCTAGAGCTCATTCTTGACCTTGTTGTGACCTTGTGGCATGGAAATATGGATTGAAATGCTTTATGATTATGTTAGCTTGCATCCTTGTGCCTTTGACATATTATATGCCTTGAATGGGTATATGAGCTATTGAGATTCCATAAATCTCACTTCCTCTCTCTCCAATTTTATCTTGTTTAGGTGGAGCTCAAGAGACAAAGGATGGAGGCCATTAAACATCAATGGCCATCTCTTGATACTTTTGCATGATTATGTATAGTTTTGATATATAAGAGTGCCAAAGTGCTTATGTCTATATTATTTTTAAGTTGTAACTATTTGAGCAAATGTAAAAGCATGTATGGATGATATAGAAACCATATTTGATACCAAATCAATGTAAATGTAAGATTTGGACATTTGATTACTTATAAATGCTTATGTATTCTTGGATGTGGAATGATCAAATTAAGATGTATAATGATTTGGGCCACTTAGACAGTTCATATATATTGTAATTATGCTTTTAAACTTGCCCAAGATGTGCTAGAACGCAAAGAAGACCATTTGGACCAAATTGGTGCCTTATGTCACACCATATTATTCCTAGCATCAATTTCCTTAATCAAGGTGGGATTACACAAAGTAGCAAGGAAATTCCAAGACTTTTGCATTAAAATCATGACTTAATGACGTTATGTCGGGGTGAGGATTCAAATTTCGATCTGTGAACCCTCAGAAACTTACCAACAACATCTTCTAATTATTTTCCATTCCTACAAGTCATAAACATCTTAAAACTTCACATGAATCACGGATCAAGAACCAAAAATCACTAATTCTCACGTTTTGCCTCGGGTCCCAAGGTGGCAGATTTTGAAGCAAATTTGAAAAATCATAACTAAATGTAGAAAAATAGAAATGAGGAAAATGATAGCTTCCCAGAAATCTCTATATGTCTACTATAAGGTAAAAATAATTCCAGGTATGAAACACCCAGATGGACTGCGTTTGACAACCGAAAAGTATGAAAGGTCTGGCTGCTCTTGAGTTCTGCTATGGCTTACTGATATGGACTTCAAAAATTCATAACTAATTCTCAAAAAATTCAGATCAAGTAAAATATACCAATATGTAAAGCTACAGATGTCTAAATTAAGGTAAAAATAGCTCCAGGCCGAGAGAATGAAAATAAACTGGAGAAACTCGATGGAACGGTGCTGAGGGTTCTGCTGCATCACTGACAGGGAGTTATAAATTCAAAAATTCATTTCTCTCTCTATAGACCTCCAAATGAGGTGCTTCCAGTTGCTATAGCTCACTGTGCATGTCTAGTTTCTATATGTAAAATTTTAGGACCATTGGACCTCATTTGGCCCATGTTTGCCACAGATGCATTTTCGGACCAAAGTTACAGTACACTGACCCAAATCAGAAAAATTCCTAATTTCAAAAATTCACCAAATATTCCCTAGACTTCCAAAAATTCTTCACTTTATCTTCCCAAAAATCTCTAGATGATCTCTACATGCATGCCAAATTTCATGAGGAAATTTGTCCATTTGATCAGTTTGTGACATAAAGTTGCAAAATGCCCTTTTTAAGCTTCATATGGGGTCTCAAGGCGTCTATTTTTGCTTCTTCTTATTCTATGGCCACATGAGCACGTGGGAAAGCATTAAAATACTCTATCAAACATGTCTCAAAGGGCTAATAACCCAGATTCCATAATCTCACCCATCCACACCAAGATATACACAAGAGCCATACTTGTATAACTTGGCATATCCAAGTCAAATTCATGAAATATCCTTCACACGGGTCTAGTTCTCATACATATACAATATACCCATACTTTTACAAATATTCATAAGCTCATACATCATATACATTATGGAGATACATCATGTGACAACCATATGGCTATAATATAAATATTTTACAACTCCATTGCTAATCTTCTTGCTTCCAAGTGTGGTGGCTCCCATTTCCTTGCTCTCTTAGTCCACCTAGGCATATTAAGTAATGGGGAGAAAAAAATGAGATTCTAGAAATCCCAATAGCTCATCTCTCATTCAATCATGCATAAAGAATGTAATACAAGTCTTAAGGATGCATGTATGGCATATTAATATAGAAAATGGTGCAAAATACATTCTTGGCATTTTCACAAAGCACATATAACATACTTAGACTTACCAAATGAATGGATTAGCTTTACCCACTTTCTTCAAGGTTCTTGGACTTGCCTCACCTTTTTTTCTCAAAGGCCTTGAACTAAGCCTTGCTCTTGGGAGACTTTCTCTTGGTCTCAACTACTTCTAAGGGTTCTTGGCTCATCCTCACCGAAGATAAAAGGTTCTTGGCCTCTCCACATTCAAGCAAACCAATGCAAACATTTATAGGCATTATTTGAATACATAGAGCAATACTATGGTTCCATGGAACATAGGCATCATACTAAAATACAATTCATAGCTTAAAATACTAATACACACATTCAAAAATAATGTAGACATTCATTCATGCATGGGAGAAAAGAGAGAGAGCTACCTTGCTTGCATTCACACACTTTTTCTTTAAGCCTTGAGTCCTATCCCTTGACCTCACACACCCAAGAAGGTGGAGATCATTTCTCTTGGCCTAGACACACCAAAAGAAACATGAATTACTCATGGAAACTAGCTTTGGCATTATATACACTTTACATGATGCTACTTTGGTTTATGGCTCCATTATGCTTCCATAAGGTACTTAATGGAGCAACTACAAAAATTCATGATCTTGGCTCCCTTCTCTCCTTCAATCTATGATTCTTGACTCCATTTAGACTCCTTGGAGTCATCACACAATTATTTTAAGGAGCCTAGCTAGGAGTTGCTTCATTATGCTACATTATGGAGCCTACACTTTCATCTCACTATCTATGGCTTCTAAAATTTTTCTAAGGCTTCCTCTCATCTTCTTCCATCCTACATGACTTAAAAATAAGTTTGAAACAAATTAAAACTCCCCCTTGGTACTCTTTCTAGTCTATGCCAACATTATGGAAGCATTTAGGGTTTAAGGGGTTTCTAATTTTTCCTTGATGGGAGAGTCACTTGGGAGTCTTCCTAGGGGTCTTAGGAACTCAAAAAAACACTCACATATGCTAGGGAATGTATAAATCAAATCAGTTTTTACAATGTGTTCAAGACTTCTTCACTTTCCTAACTTGAATTTTACTTACTTTTCATCCCATTTCTTTGAAATTCTTAGGTGCCCACATACTAAATCAATGGATTCTTGCTTGTTTTTGGACAAAAACTCCTCCCCCATAATGGTTCTATTTTTGGCCATGACTCTCACATACAAGAAGCAAGAAGAAGAAGCAAAGCTACAAGGATATCTACCTTGAATCTAAGCTTCCATCAAGAGTCTCTTCCTTTGGTCTTCGTCCCTTTTTGAAACTCTAATCCTTCCCCTCTGGTTCAAGGCCAAAACAGAACTATTTCATCCACCAAAACCATGGAAAGATTAAGTAAGAAGAGAAGAACAACTTTAAAGAAGAGAAAGCCATGAAATTCCTTGAATTTACCTATCTTTCTTGGCTTTCTTCTCCTTTCTCTTGTGCTTCCCTTTGTTCACCTCTTTCCAATCTGTTTCAGACCAAAAAGACATCGGTGGAGAGGAAGGAGAAGGGCTGGACGTGTTTTTAAAAGCAAAAGGGTAAAGTTAACATACTTTTTAACTTTTCATTTTAGTCCCTAATCCATGGTTTATCCGTTTGGTCTCATTTCAACTCCTTTTCAAAATATGTCTTTTCCATCATATTCCTTAGGCTCTTAATCATAAGAATTGCCTTTGGAATCACTCAAAAAGAATCTAAAACCATTCCGAACTATTCAGTCAAAGTTTCAGTCAACCAATAGCCGAAATTGCTCACTGGAGGGATTTCAACTGTTCTAAGGGTTCCCATGGTATTCGGGGCCTCTGAGAACCTTAGAAAGCTCAAATTTTTCATTTAAAAAGCCCTCCTGTGAGTTTTCAAAATTTTTCAAAAATTACAAAAATGCCCCTACTTTCTTCGGTAAATTTTTTGAGCTCTTTTGGCTCTGGTTTTTAGCATCTTAAACCTTAAATCCTCATTTTCTAATATTTAAAATTTTATTCTAAATAGAAGTCCTCAAAATAAAAGGATTTTGAGAACTTCCTTTTATATTTGGCCCATTTCTAATATTTACAGAGAAACTGAACATCGCGTTTCTCACGTTTACGGAGGAACCGGATGTTACACCTTATGAGATGCAAAATTGACTATACTTGTGAGCTATAGAAAAATCTATCCAAATGAACTCTTCTTGGTCTAAAATTTGGCACACATATAGGTCTTGTTTATAGCTTTTTGGGAAGGTAAATTGCATATTATTTGGAGTTATATAGAATTTTTGGTGAATTTTCAAAGTTGGTTAAAATTGCAAAGTTTGGCAATGGCACTATTCATATGGTCCAAAATTTTGCATCTATCATTCATGGGCCAAATGATGTCTAATGGCTATGACATTTTACAAGAATACACTAGACATTCATAGTAAACTATACCAACTAGAAGCACCTCATATCAGTGACAGTAGTGCAGACTGACCTTGGGTACTGTTCTATCAATTTTCAAGGTCTAAATGCATCTAAACTAGTCTAAACTTATTTTTCCCCACTAATTAACATCTGCAACTTTTCAAATTGGTATACTTTGTTTCGATTAGATTTTTATGGAATTAATTATGAATTTTTGAAGTTTATATCAATAACCTATAATAGAAATACTAGACAATCTGACCTTTGCCAGTTTTATATTGTCAACCATGGTCCATATGCAGTTATCATGGCATGGAATTATTTTTAATATAAATTTAACATCTAGAGCTTTCCAAAAAACTATGGGTTGCATGATTTTGATTTTTCTAGAATTAGTTATGATTTTTCAAAGTTGCCAACAAAAAACTAAAATTTTAACCCGAGGCTAAAACGTGAAATTTTTTGTTTTTGGCTTATAATCCGTGGTTTATATAATGTTTTAGATTATTTGTGACTTGTTTAGATGAAAAATAAATAGATAATGATATTGATGAGTTCATGGGGCCTAGGAAATAAGAAATGAAATTTTATACCTTGACATAACGCAAAAAAATGTAATATTTTTATTCCCTTTTTCTTAGTTTTCCTTGAGTAAGATGAGACAAACCTTTAATATGGGAATATGAAGCTGAATAACCTATGGTGTGACAACTATCCATCAAAATATATCTCTTATCATCTTATCAACCACATCTATCTGGCAACACTAAATTTCATCTAATGGATTCCTCAAGGCCTTGAACAGATTAAATCTACATTCAAGGTTAGCTTGCCATTTTTCGTATCACTAATGGCCCTTGTTATGGCTAGAAAGGGTCTCCCTAAAATCAAAGGCATAGCTAAATCCTTTTCCATCTCCAACACGTTAAAATCCACTAAAATGAAAAGCTTGCTAACCTTTACCAAGACATTCTCTAAAACACTGATAGGGTATTGATAGAGTAGTCAACTAGCTACAATATGATTATAGTAGGTTTTAATTTACCCAAGTCGAGTCACTTACATAAAAAAAAAGAAGCATCAAACTCACATTGGCACCCAAATCAAATAAAGTGCAATCAAAAAGAATGTCCTCAATGAAACAAGGAATAAAGAAACTCATTGGATCAGCAAACCATGGTAGAAGCTTGTTCCAAATAATTGCACTACAATTCTTGATATATCCAATGGTGGTATGCTTCTCAATCTTCTATTTATTTGATAAAATATTCTTCAAACACTTCATATAAAAAGTTAACTATGCTAGTACATTTACAAAAGGAATATTAATGTGAAGTTACTTAAATATATAAGAAATTTATCAAATTGCTTATCAAGTTTTTACTGTCACAGTTTCTAGAAGAAGGGCACTAGCAAAACATAAAGATTGATGGGTGTTGGTGCTAGTGGCTACTCTACCTCAGGTGTAGCCTACTTAATTTGGCTTAAAAAGTTAGTATACTCTTTGTCATCAATGTTATCTTGTTCCTTAAGCATATCAATCCTCATAAAAGACTTTGTAACTACTTCCTACTCCTCAATATAACCACTTTATAGTATTCTCTTGAGTTAATGTCAATCTAACAAGGCAAATTTTCTTGGGGTCTAGAATTGGACATGCGAACCAATTGTTCCAACTGCATCCTTAAACTTTGATCATGTCTAGCTAGCTAGTTCATCATTGATACTAACTTCTCAAGCTAATCGATAGTGACAATACAAAACTTTTCAAATGTAGTTTCTTAAGATGACTTGCTTTCATTCTAATGGTGACCACCTTGATTTTTAGGCTAAAAGTTCTATCTAGGTGGTCCACTATAATTCCCATAATTACCTTAGTGCTCCTAATTGCCTAGGTTGAGTTAAGGTGATTTCTCTAACTAGGATTATAGGTTGCTACATAGGGATTATTTTGCTACTCTGAAGTGCATGATGCTTAAAAGTTATTTAGCTAGCACTCACCATAAGCATGCCTACTACCACAAAATTCATAACTAGAAAAGGATGGAGAATTAGACATTGTATTTACACTCATCTAATCAAACTTCATCATTAACATCTTAAATTTAGCATCAATCCTAGAGTTCAGTGCATGAATGCTATCTATCTCCATGGCATTAACAATATGTCTCCTTTAAATAGGCCAATTGCAATCAATGGCAATCATTTTTTCTAAGATGTCAGACACTTTATCCACATATTTTGCCAAAAGGGATCTACCAGCTACAACATCTAAGTTGACTATAAGTTGCTATTCTAAGCCATTATATATTGTATCTAGCTTAACATCCACTCCTAATTGCTATGATAAGGGCATCGCCTCTACAAATCTTAAATTGCTCTTAGGTCTTATATAAGGACTTAGCATCCTTTTGACAGAAACTTTGTAAGTCACTTCTCAATCTAGCAATCTCTTTTTGTGGAAAATACTTAGCTAGAAAAATTTGTGAAAGCTCATTCCACATGGTAAAAGATTGAGACAAAATTGAGTCTAAGCATAATGTAACTTTTTATCATAGGGAAAATGGATACAAGCAAATCTTAATTGCATTTGTTGAGACCTTGTTCATTTTTATTGTATCACAAATCCTTAAAAAAATAGGTCATATATGCATTTAGATCTTCAATAACTCTTCCTCCAATTCATTCTATTGCATGATCTAAATCATACTATACTTAATCTCAAAATTATTAGCTGCGACCTTCAGGCTAACTATCTTGTTATTCAAGCCATTAACATCTAACATGTAAAGTCCTGTATAAGTCTTGATTAGTGTCTACTTGCCTTTATCTAAAATGAAGTTTACACTTTGGTTCTAAGTTGGGCTTCTGAAGTGCAACACTTAAGGATCAACTCATAGATCTAAACAACCTGAAAAAGAAAATTAAAATCTTAATTAAAAAATAAAAAAGAAAAGACAAAAATTAATATTAAAATAATGAAAATTCAAACAAAACAAATAAAGGAAAATTTTTAAAACTAATATTGATTATGCCTTCCTTGGCAACAACACCAAAAACTTATTGCACAAAATCTGCAAGCACAAAGGCCACATAAGCAATATATAAAAGAGTGAAATGAGTATCATCCCACAAGGAAGGTGAATCAAAATCAAGTTCTAAAATTAATTATATTATCTAGAAGATCACAAAAAATAAATAAACCAATAGCTAAAGGAAAGCAAAAATTGTGAAAATAACTGACAAGGCTGTTAATGGTAAAAGGCTATAGGATTTGGATTTTCAATTTCACTTTCTAAAATTGGCTAAGGGAAACTCATGCAATTCATTTTTATCTTATTCAGCAGCTAATTCCTTAAATCAGGCAAAATTCCTTCTCGAGATAAATCGTGTGCATTTTTGTTAGGCTTATATCTACTCTTGTAATGGCATGCTCTAATGCAAATCTGTTAAGTTCTGTCTAGATTTTAGTGCACTCTTGTATGTAGTAGCTTAGCATACATGTAGGTTACAATCCCACCTAGGCTAGATCACTATCTCTAGAAAACCTATGCCTAGGTCTACTATTTAGATAATCCCCTGTAGTAATTCACCTCTCAATCCCTCTCATCATAAATCTAACATTCACAATAAGTGTTACCAAATTGTAAAAGCAATATAAACTAAATAATAATTAATTTTAATTAAAAAAATCATTGCACAAGTATTTCTAGTTTAATTAAAATATATATACATATTTATCCAAACCTTAAAATGAAAGGTTTAGCTACTTATACTAGAAAACTCAAACCAAAGCTCTAGACAAAATGAGGTCATGTTGAAATGAAAAGAAATGCAAAAAAGCAAAAAATCAATAAAGGTTATGCAAAAATCTTCAAGCAAAAACTCCAATTTCCTTAGGCATCAATCGAAGTCTTCAAAGCTTTCCAAGGTTTTTGTGTGATGGCTAAAATGTTTTCTTCATGTCCTTGTGTGCTCCCCTTAAGTTTTCCTAAAAAGCTTCTAAAAACACTACAAAACTTTCCAAAATGGTTTTTATAATGTTGAATACAACCTACCCCTATTGAGATGACCATAGAACATGGCATGCTCATGTTAGCTTTTATCTTGACTTCCTAATACAAAGGTCTCCAGCCAACATGGCTCGCCCTTGTTGGTCTCTGTATTGCTCATTTGAGCACAAATTCTAGCATATGTCCTCTAGCATGGCTTAGGTGTGGTGTTTGCTACATTTAGCTCCTAATTTGCCCAATTTCTAACAGTTACTTGGCTCCAACCAAACCTGATCAAGTCATAAAGAATCTACATAAATATCAAATCATAAAGATAAAATCTAACAAATTTAGGGTAAGCAAAATATGCATAAATTGAATTCATTAGGTAACCTCCATTATAATGGAAAATAGAAATAAAGTGCATTCATTTTATACTTTAATTTTTATTCTTTACCAACAATTAAATTCTTTATATGTGTCAGTTGAAAAAAATATATATCTTATATACATGTGACATTTGAATTAAGAAAATGTATGCATTTTTATTATTTTAGATTTTGTTATTTGCCTTTTAATTAAATTATTTTGTTTCTTATATTGATTGCACACTACCAAGAATTACAAAGTTTGAATTCATTATGATTAACTTTTGAAAAAAAATACTCATTACAAGTATTTGATGATGAGTTTACTTTATCAATCTTGAAAATATTTTAAAGTAACAAAACCAAGCATTCTTACAAAATGTGTAAATTTTTTATTTTTATTTCTAGTCAATTGGATGAAATATATTATATAAATGAACATGTAGTCCATAAATAATTTGAAGGAAGAATGCATATACCAAAAGTAATGATTTTTCCAAATGATATTATGAAAGTATAGATAATGAAATTTAATTACTCCATATTTCATACTTTGAATGTGCTCTTGCAGTAGAAATATTGAAGTAGTTGATATTTACTATTAAAGAATAAAACAAATGTATAGTAATAATATATATACAAAAACTATAATGTATCTTATGACTTACTATGACTAAAACCTTGTTAACAGGATCCTGGTAGAGTTACAAGGGTCTTGGGTTTTATCAAGTTTTCTCAATTAAAGAATATCTTGTTATACAGTAAAAGAGCCTTTTAACAAGGTATTAAATTTTTCTCTACTGGGTCTGAGACTTTGTTAACAAGATATTCAACCATATCAACTATATATTATACCTTGTTAGCACATTTTATTTACAGTTTTATTAATGGAATAAGTTAGTCTATATGGACCTTTTTCATATCATTTACCTCAGAAACATCAAAAGACAACTGTAACACTACCTTTAGTAGTGGTTTTATAGACTTTCCACATATGAAATGGAGCTATAAAGGTCAAGATTATAATTTCCTTTCCATGTCCATAAACTCCATAAACACATATGCTTTAACCCATTCAAACACAAGATAAGCTAAATTTGCACAAGAGAGCCATATTGCCATTTTTGGCTTCTTTTGACATAATATGAGTTAAACTTTAAAAATTCATAACTTTGGCTGTACAACTCTAATTTATACAAATTAGGTATCTATAGAAACTTATGATGTGAACTTTTCGTTGTAAAAATTTTATGTGGAAATGAATTCATTTAGTACTTTGAAACCCACAAAAATAGAACCTGCTATAGTAGCTACAGTAACAAACCATTCTGCATAATTTTGTCAACTTTGAAAATTCATAAAATATTCTATAAAGCTCCAAAAATGAACATTCTTCACTTGTTAGAAAGCTCTATAAATTCTCTAATTTCATGCCAAATTTTAATCTTAAATTAAGACATTTGGGCTATTAAGGATAGAGGTGCAATTTGTGGCTCATTTTTACCAAAATTTGGTTCTAAAGTAGTCCATTTGGTCTCTAATTTGCAAATTTTTCCATTGAGCAAATTTCAATCTATCCAAACATCATTTCCCTAAAGTCTATGGTATAAAATAGGGCACATATCAAAATTTGACCATTCAATACCCAATTATACATATATCACACTATGGTATCTAGTATGTAAACCATGTACAAATTACCACATAATGCATCAACTAGCATATATTATGGTCTCAGGATTATACATATGTCACCATTATATATTCTTGTCATATACAATGTATTTCCTTACTAATGTATCTCATACATAGGCCATTACATAATTACATGACAAGTTGCCAATACATTGGTTCTAAACTCTAATTCTTTTCATTTTTCTTCTCCTTACTTAAAGAACCTGAAACAGTTAGTAGAAGGCACATAAGGTGAGATTCTAAGAAAAATCTCAACCGCCAATTTCAACTATTTCTATGCATACACGAATGCTATGAGTAAATACAATGCATGTGGCGTACACTTGTGATTTATGTGCATCGTGTATCTCAAACATAACATTTAGCATAATCTCATTTCTTTTCAAGCCATGGTATCTAAACATAACTTATTGTGCTCAATTTTCCACCATAAGGAGCAAAGAGTTGAAAACATATCTAACTTCTGCATAAAACTCATAATGAGAAGCATATCAAAGCATAGCTCTAGAATATAACAAGTAACTACACATGCAAGTATCTCAACTCATTTCAATATTCAAATGCATGCAAGATAAGGAGATAAAGTTACCTTGTGGAGTTAAGAGCCTCAAACTACTATTAACTCTTATAAATGTTCTCTCTTCTTTAGTTCTTTACCTCATCCTCCTTGGTTCACACCTCCACCAAGTGGGGTTGCATTTCCTCAGCCTACATGTAGCAATACCATGCAAAAGAATCTATCAAAAATCATTCTAACTCATATTATCACCACTTAGTCCTATTAGAACCTAACATGCTATTTTAAGTCATTTAAAGTTCATTAAAAAGCAACTTTTAGATTTCACTTTTTAGACTCCAAACTCTCACTTGTTGTGAGTCATATAACTCTAATAGAACTCATTTGGACTATCATTTGCATAATTACATAAGCTTAGAGCCAACTTACTTCTTTATGCCCTTTAGGTACCCCAAAATTCACCTTTCAAAATAATGCTTCTAAATTCAATGCAATGGTTTTATTAGTGTCTATAATTCATATATAAACTACTTATAACCTTAAAACCAATAAAACTCTTCCTAGTTACTTGAACCATGCCTTGGCCTAGACAAGCACCCTTCTTGGCTAACGTGGCATTTGCCATTTCTTTTAAGGAATTTGGTATATGTGGAGGTTCCTTAACTCTTTTCTAGTTTAAATATGATACTAAATAGCTTGAAACATCTTTCTAGGATTCCAAAAATTCCAAGGTATAACAAAAGCCCTGGATACCTTAACTTGCATTCTATGTCTTCATAATTGATTTCAGTTGCATAATCTTATTTTACACCTTTCAAAACTCCTAATTCCATCAAATTTCAAACAAACTCACTTTCCCTCTTTGGTTTCTCTCTCTAGGCTGAACATAGAGGCCATTGAAATTCAAAGAAAATAAGTCTTTCTATTGCATAACATACCTTATTTAAAAGCTTGTCAAATGAATATTCCCTTGCCATATTTGGTTGTTTCAAACCTTAACTTTTTCTTAAGAGGTTAGCCATCAAAATTATCCTTTTAAGAAGTTGAAACCACCATTAAAAAGAGCATGAAAAGTAGAGCAGGGTTTCTAACTACCATAACATAAAATTTTGTATATATGACGACCATAACTTCTAATCATTGTAATTAAGGTTAATCACATGATTAGTAACCATAAACTAGGGTTACAAGACCTTAAGACTAATCACATTCTAGAAATGAGGAAAAATTTGAATATTAATGTTATTATAGTCATCAATCATATAATCACAAGCACTTACATACATTAAGGAAAAAAATATTCATTCATAAGCCATTGATTCCATTACCGATTAGTTTCAACTTACAAGAATCTTCTACCAATGTTCCTAAGTCATCTATTGAGATTGCCATATGAAAAATCAAGATTTTCTGGTCATTATAGGGGTTTTAAGAAGTTCACCGCGGCCAATTTCCCTTTAGCCGCGGTCAATTCCTCTCGATCTCACTCCTTACTTCATTACTAATTTTGCCACAGCCTTTTGCTGCGGCAAACCTATATGGCACCACGGTGAGGAAGCCTCTGGAACCTACCTCGCTCGCCTCTTATTATTGGCTGCGGCCAATAACTTCTTTCGCCACGACCAATTCCTCTCTGGAATGCTTGACACCGTAGCGAATTACCCTTTAGACGACTTCCAGTTTTGCCTCTCACATTTCGCCGCAGCGAATTGCTTTTTGGTACTCTCCTTGGGTAACTTTGCCACTATTGGCCACGACTAATCATATTTTAGCCGTGGCCAAATGCTCTCTGATCCTACTATTCTTAAAACCTTGTCTCATACTCTCCACTCTCCTTCCAATAACACCCTATGGCCACTCTACCTTAAATTATGCAACTTTAACGGTGTTTAAGTACCTCATTTACCCAGCTATTCTACCATTACCAATTTGAAACATAAGTATGAATTCCTACTCATCCAGCTACCATATGTCAGCAATTTCATATATTGATAATAGCAGAATTATATGAGCTTCCAGCAATTAACATGCAAGTATACATTCCGTTAAGGATTCCATACATCACTAATTCAAGTCAACAAGCTAATATATCATAGGATTTCATTACTCAAATAGTCAGTTATATCATAGGTGCACAAGCCATAAGTAGTGTCAAAGCTTATACATCCACTAACAACTAGTATGAAACCTATTTCTCATTAGTTACATTCTATGTTATCAAAATACAACTCCTACACTTGGTAATAAAAATACATGATGATGTTATACATAAGTTAACAAAATTAGCATCTACTCTATTCTATTCAGACCAAATGTAGCTTCCCACACTAGGCCTAAGCTCATAGATGTTCATCCATTTACTTGCCCTTGTCCTTACCCGAAGAACCTTCACCTGAAATGTTTAGTCCCATAAAACCGGGTGAGATATAAATCTCAGTAACCAAGGCAATTCCATTATATATTCCAGTTTAATTAGCATACATGCATAATTTCACATAAGCATCAGAAAAATACCAGTCATATCAGTAAATGAAACAATTAGGCTATCATAATTACTATCCTATACTAGCAATCATATTTCCATATGTTAAAGGCCATTAACGCCAGGAGAGGCCCGTCTATGGCCCCTACTCCCCATTGAGTACAACAGGGCTCAGTGCATCTGGGGTTTGATCATAACCCGGTACCCGATCGAAGCACATACACGGGTGGCAGTCGCACCACAGCTCCACCATGGACTCACAAGGTCTAATTACAATACAATAGATAGCCAACCCATTCATTCAACATTTCAAATCATTTATGTATAGAAAATATGAAATTAACATAGATATATGCATGGAATTAATATAAACTCGGTTACCTCACTTGTAGACAATTTGCAACAGCCACCAATGGTATACAAATCTCCCTATAACTATAACATCAGGGAATTACTACTTTAATTCATTATTTACACTAGCAACAAGTACCCAAAGAATTTAAAGTACTAATGACTACCTAGGGAACACTTACCCAATCACCACTAAACCAAATTCGGATTCAGTTGCTTCTACCCCAGAAACCTCAAGATAACACCTCAAATTCTGAGTAAATTTGCACAAAAACAATACCCATATTATAAATCAACTATAGGGGTCTCAAACTAGCAAAGAAAGCACCAAAATGGAGAGTTTATACTTACTTAATGTCAGCCCTAACCTCAACCTACGAATTTCACCAAGAAAAATCCCAAACAACTACATTTCAAAATTTGGATATGGTGAAAATACTCCAAATGAAAAACTAATAGGGCCAAATTAAAGAGAAAGATGAGGAGATTAAGTTATATAACTATTACCTTGGTTGAATCTTGCTCTAAATGTGAGAAATGATGGATGTATGCCAAGAACCCTAGAGCCTCCTTTGAACCTCTGAATTTTGAGATGTGTGTTTGTGTTTCAGCAAGTGGGGAAGAGGCTGAAGCATTTAGGGTTTTAGTTGGGTTAAAGTTAGGTCTAAGATGGATCATGGGTTGCTGCAAGGTCCAATTCTAAATGAGCTTCAGATTTTTAACTTTGTTGGACCAGTTTTAAGATGTTGAGCTGCAGAATTTTATTGGGCCAGACTTAGTTTTAAGAACTTCATTGTTTAGGTCTACACAAGGTTTATTGGGCTATTCCTAAGAGCCTATACAAAGTGGATCTTGGACCTCTATCACATTGAATTAGATTAGGCCTACACCTAACTTATTAGGCCTCTATTAGCTTCTTATTATAATCTCCCACATTAATTTGGGCCTAAATGAAGTTTCTATCTTAATTAAATCTCAAACCCATATTAATAATTTATCTCTCTAAAATTTCTATTTACTTAACTTACTTAATTATTTCATATTAATTATTCCTAATTAATCCAAATCCATGATTAACACTTTAATTAATTTTGGTGTTACAGCATGTATACTTACTTATTTAACTTCCTTTTTCTTCTCTCTCTTCCCTTTCTTTAACACCATGGCTAGTCTAGTTTGGAGCAAAGCTTGCGTATATGAAATGAGGAGGAAGGTGGCATGGTCATAATAAAAGGAATTGAGAGGATGTTTTAACTTTTTGCATTAATTACAATTTTCTCATTATATTTTGATTGTCCTGTTTGAGTTTGTTTTAAAACCTTTTTGTGAAATATTAGTTTCATATGAAAATTAAGACTCTATATTCTATTAAAATTATTTACTTTAAAATTTTTAGGATTTGATTCAATCGCAAATAATCTAGTCAAATTTACCATCAACCGACATCCTAAATCATATACTGCAAGGGTTTTGACCATTCTGACAATTTTTAAAGTTTTTAGGACCTTTGAAAACTACAATGAGCTTAACTTTGGCATTTAAAACTAATTTCTTTGAGTTTTCAAAATTTTACTCAAAACTATGATTTTGTAATTGGGATGTTGGTTTCCTTTGTTCAAGCACTTTGGCTCTATTTTTGCTCTTTTCTTTCATCTTATCTAAACTTCTAATCCCTCATTATCATGATCATTAGCCTTTCTTGTGATGTCTCAAGATTTAGGAAACATAGGGTATGACAGCGTATGTTATTTTTGAAGAACTACACATAATATAATATAATTTAGTTCTTAAAGAACTAATATGGATATTTCTCATTTTATGATTGGACACAAGATACATGATGAAGACATATGTCTTGTAGATAGTACTTAAAAATAAAAAATATTTTTCTCATTCAATAATAGGCGATATCAATGTAACATTGTATCAAATAGTACAAAACTATTTAAGACTCTAAAAGAAATACTATATTATTACCTGGGAGACGAAATTTATTATTAATGAAACATTATTTTCTACTAAGTTTCAAAGAAATTTATTAAACTTCAAAGATATTAACCACAATAGATATCATATTAAGACTATAAATGAATAATATATTGAATATCTACTTATCATGGCTATTATATCAGGAAAGAAATGTGTATTGGAAAAATTGTCTACCTTGTCTTCTAATTTGTACTATACAAATATTAGTACAATTGAAAAAAATATTATAATAAATCAAAAGTTTATTGATATAAGTATATTTAAATTTATTATTTGGCATGATTGATTAAACCATCTCAGATCAAGTATGATGTGAAAAATTATTAAGAATTCACATAGAAATCCATTGAAATACCAAAGGATTCTTTAATTCAAAAAATTGTCATGTGTTGATTATTTTCAAAGTAATAAGTTAATCACTAAACCATTAGCTAAGATTGGCATTAAATCCCTATATTTTTAGAATATATCCAAGGTGATATATATATTTATATATATATGAGCCCATTCATTTGCCACAAAAACCATTCAAATATTATATAATATTAATAAATGCATATACAAAGATGGTCACATGTATATTCATTATCAACTTGCAACCTAACATTTATAATATTGCCTGCTTAAATAATTTAATTAGAAGTATAATTTCCAAGTTATGCAATCAAAACAATGTGTCTTGATAATGCTAGTGAGTTTACATCTCATCCTTTTAATAACTATTTTATGTGTATTAGAATAATAATTAAAAAACCTATTGTCATGCTTATACAAAATGGCTTAGTAAAACAATCCATTAAACATCTATAATTAGTAGCTAAACCAATGCTTATGAGAACAAAACTTTCCACTTCAATATGAGGAAATCCTATTTTACATGCAATGACACTTCTATACATCAAGCTAACAAGCTATTATAAACTCTCCCTATTACAAATGACTTTTAATTAGAAGCTAAATATTTCTTATCTTATTATTTTTGAATGTGTAGTATATGTTTCAATTGTTCCACCATAATGCATAAAGATGTGTTTTTAGATAAGGTTAGGAATATATGTTGTGTATAAATCCCCTTTAATTTATGGCATGATTCATTGACTGTCATTTTGACAAAATAATTTTTCCAACCATAGGAGGAGAAAATAGGCAATTAAAAAAATTAAATGGAATGCATTATTGACATGTCATTTAGATCTTCACATAAAAAAGTGTGAACTAGAAATTTAGAAAATAACCATTTACAAAATATTGTAAATGAACTACCAAATGCATTTTTAGACATAAAGAAAGTTTCCAAATCTCATATACTATTTGAAAGTGCTTCAATCTAAATTAATGTCCTAATAGGACAATTCATTAGTGCAAATGAAAGTAAGCCACGTCTAAACCATGACTGATCAATCAATTTCAATGATAAAAAATCTTTTAAAAAAATTAAAAGAGCAAATAACTAAGATAGTGAAATTAAGGATGAGGGTATTTAAGAAGAGATCTAAAACATAACTAATCATAAATCCATAAAAGAGGTTTAGATACCTGAAAATAATGACGAGATTTGGATAATTATGAGAAAAATATGGGCTAGAAAATACATAGTTATTGACAACATTTTTTTATACAATATTACCATTGAAATAATACAACAAAATTAGGATCTTAACTTAAATTTGTTGAAGAATATAGATATAGATTGGCCAAAATGAAAAGATGCAATTCAAGTATAATTAAATTTACTTTCAAAATGTGAACTTTTTAGACTTATAGTCCACACACATAAAGTGTAAAGCCATGAAAATCAAAAGAGAAAAATAACGTCATCAAATATAAAGCATGACTTATAACATAAGGGTTTTCACAAAAAAGCTAACATTGATTATGAAAAAATTTATTCTTTTGTGGTAGATGCAGTCATTAGTTTGGCAATACAAGAAAAATGTGATATTAATAGATATTGTTACAACTTATTTATATCACTCATTGTATAGCGAAATTTATATGAAAATTCTTGAGGTATTTAAAATGCTAGAAGCATGTAAGGATTATTCCTAAGAATATTATTCAAAATATATACATAAATTCTTATATAAATTAAAATAGCTGGGCATATGTGGAGTAATTATCTTAGCAAATATTTGTTGAAGATTGGTTATAAAAATGATCTAATTTGCCCATGTGTTCTTACAAAAAAAGATCTTGATCAAAGTTTGTCATAATATCTATATTTGTCGATGATTTAAATATTATTAAAACTTCTGAAGAGTTTCAAAAAGCAATTAATTATTCAAAGAAAGAATTTGAGATGAAAGACCTAAAAAAACAAATAAACAAACAAACAAACAAACAAAGTTCGATCTCAACTTGCAGATTGAGAACTTAATGAATGGAATTTTTCTTCACTAAAAAGACCTTAAAGTGATTTTATATGGATAAAACACATCCAATAAGTACCCCAATAAATGTAAGATTGTTAGATATGAATAAAAATTCTTTTTGTCTTTGAAAGAATGATGAAGATTTTTTTTTTGTTCTAAAGCATCATATCTGACTACTATAGGAGTATTAATATATTTTCCTAATCATATATGACTTGACATTGCATTTGCTGTTAGTTTGTTAACAAGATTGAGCTCTTTTCCAATAAAAAACATTGGAATAGAGTTAAGCATTTAGTGTGATATGTTAGAAGGACTATTGATATAGTATTATTTTATTCAATTGAATCAAAATCACAATTAATTAGCTATGTAAATGCAAGATGCTTATTTGATCCACAGAAAGTTCAATCTCAAACAAGTGATTTCTTTACATGTAAGGATACAACAATATCATGACTTTTTACAAAACAAACTTTAGCTATTATTTCATCAAATCATACAAAAATAATTACAATACATGAAGCAAGTCAATAATGTGTTTGGTTAAAGTTAATGACCTAACATATCTAGAAAATATACAGTTTGCCTTTAAAGAAAATAATTCCAACAATATTATATAAGGATAATGTAGCATGTATAGCTAAAATAAAATGAGAGTATATTAAAAGAGATAGAATAAAAAATATTTCACCAAAAATTTTTTTTACTTATGATATTTAAAAGAATAGTGATATAAATTTTAACAAAAACATGGCTAAGGAACTTAACATCTCTATCACTCATGTAACACCTTAACCTCTAACTCATACCCAACATGCCCTCTTACTCATATGCACATGCGGAACTCACAAGGGAGATAATTTCTCTACCTTATGCTTCTTTCTCTATGGCACTATGTGTGGGTAGAGATCCACTTAGAAGTAACATGGACCGGTTGAGCTCTCTCTACTCATCCTCATGCTCAATTGCACTATTGAGACTTGTTTCAATCCCCACAATATGCTTTAAACTCATGGAAAGCAAAAAGGGATTGGAGACATGCATTTTCGCTATTGGCAGATTTTGCTTCTTTTCTGGGCTAAGTTTGAAAATCCATAACTAAATGTGGAAAAATCGTAACTGCATGATCTGGGTCATTCTAGAAAGCTTGAGACGTCTACTTCATGCTAAAAATACTTATAAGTCTCAATATCTCACATACTCTGCGTTTGACATCAAAATCGTTCACTGGTCAGAGGGGGCTTCTTTGCTGTCACAATTTACTGATATGGACTTTGAAAATGTCTAACTAATTCCACAAAAATCCAATGCTCATAAATTGTATCTCTATGGAAATATGTGGATGTTAGCTAGAGGAAAAAAATATTTCCAGATCAGTTCACCAAGCCAATTTCCCGGAAACCAATGAAACAGTACTTCGGGTCTGGTTGGGTGTCTGATTCTGGGCAGGAATTTCGAAATTGCATAACTTCCTCTCTAGACCTCTAAATGAGGTGCTTCTGGTTCCTACAAGTCACTGTGACCATCTAGTTTCTGTGTATAAAATTTTGTAGCCATTGGACTACGTTTGCCCCTCGGATGACACGTTTCTCAAACTGACCAAATGAACAGTGTTTTCTGAAATCCGATTTTCTGATGTCAACTTTGAAAAATCATAGAAAATGCTATAGACCTCTAAATGACATGAACTCTAGCTTCCCAGAAAGCTCTAAACATAATCTAGCTACATGTCAAATCTCATAACAAGAAGAGGTCATATGGCTAATCTATGACATCAAGTGCAAGAAGGCCTTTTCTTGGCCAAAAGTGGGGTTCATAGGGTCCAATCTTGGTTTTTCTACTTCTATGACTCTTTGAGCACATGAGAAAGCATCTCTAGGGGCCATCAATCATGTCTCAATTGTCTAGTAACTTAGATTGGAGAAACTCACTATCTCATGCCCACTTATGCACCCATATAGTTTATACTACTTTGAGCATTTCATATCAAAATCTACTTTCTCATTCATCATAAACCTCATTCTCATACATACATCATCTTACATACATGGTCTTACAACATTTATAAATGTTACATCATATACATCATTTACATCTCTCATGTACAACACATTACAGTGTATTTACAAGAAACCTTTACACTCTTCTTCATTTCTATCCCTAGCTTCATGCTTGGTGGTGGTTCCCATCTCTAGGCTCACTTGGTCCACCTGGCATGGTTGGATGGTGGAGAGGGAGGGTGAGATTCATGGAATCTCAGTAGTTCAACTCTCATTCAAACATATATATATTGCATGCAACAAGTCTCATTATGCATGTATGGCATGTTAGCATATAAAACCATGATGAAAACATTTAAAACATTTGAATTGGCCATGCATAAAGGAAAACATTCTCCACATGTGAGTAGGCCATACATAACATCTAGGAGCTTGCTAAGTACTTGGATTAGCCTCACCCATTCCCTTGTGGCTTTTGGAATTTCCTTACCCACTCTTTAGAGGTCCTTAGACTCAACCCTTACTCTTTGGGAGTCAACCTCACTTTTGGGAGACCTTTTACTCTTGTCTCAACCAACTTAGGGCTTGGCTCATCCTCACCTTGGCTATAAGGTTATTGGCTTTTCCATTTCCTCAAGCAAAACCCAAATCATTCATATAAATCATCATTTCAATTCATATCATATAATCATGCTAACACACTTCTCATAGCTCATATCATTCATACACACAAGCAAGACAATGTAAACACACAATTATGCATGAGAGAAAGTGGAGAGAACTACCTTGCTAGCTATTCACTACTTGCTCTTTCACTTGACTCCTCCCTTGTTGGTTTCACAACAACTTCTAGATGGGAGAGCTTCTCTTGAGCCTAACCACACAAAAGCATGGAATTAATTCCTTGATACTTGATTCTTAAGCTAGGGATTACTCCTAATCAACTCTACTGAGCTTCTCAACCTAGGTTTCTTCCTCTCACTAGAGCCCATTAGCTATTCTCTCTCTTTTCTCAACTCTTAAGCTCTTAAGAAAGGGAGAAAGCAAGAAAGAGAAGACTATATACTTCTAATCTCTCTCAAGAATGGTTTCCCACTCTCTCTCTTCTGAACCAACCTCAAGACCTAACCATTTTTGCTAAACCGTAGGAAAGAGAGGGGAAGGGGAGAAGGGCAACATACTAAGAGGAAGCCATGAGAATCCTTACCTTTCTTGTGCTTTCTTCTTCTCTTCAGCTTCTCTCTCTCTCCTCCGCCCTTTTCTCTCTCCTAAGATGAGTTTGAGTCAGTTAGAAGAAGAAAGAAGAGATTTGGAAGCTTTTAAAAGTCAAACTCTCTTTTTCTCGCTTTTCTGGACCGCTCTCGCTATAGCGAGTCATTACCCTCGCTACGGCGAGCTCGTGTCTGTTCCAGACCTCTGCCTTCGCTATGGCGTCGCTACAGCGAGCAACTCCCTGGTTTCTGTATGGAATGCCGCACTCACTATAGCTAGGAGCATATTCGCTATGGCGAGGGGGCATTATCGCTATGGCGAGGCCATTTCTCGCTATGGCGAGAAGACTTAGAAAATTCTCAGCTCTTTGAAAATTTTCTAGCTTTCTCTTTTCCTTTTCTTTTCTCATTTCTTTTCTATTTTCTTTTTCTGGGTTGTTACAACTCACAATTGTTCTAAGCAAACCATATAACTTAACAACTTCTTTAAAGAATAAATCAGCAATATGTGTAGTATCATTAGTTTTAGCACATGCAATAAAATGAACCATTTCGCTAAACCTATCAATAACAACAGAGATGCTATCTTTTCCACTTTGAGATCAAGGTAAACCCAACATAAAATTCATAAAAATATCAATCCAAGATTGGTAGGTACAAGTAAAGATGAATATAATCCATGTTATTTAACCTTAAATTTTGCATGTTTACAAGTTATATATCTATCACAAACAGTAACAACATCTTTTCTCATGCTAAACCAATAAAAATGTTCATGCAAAATAGATAAAGTCTTATCAACACCAAAGTGACCTATTAAACCACCATCATGAGTTTCTTTCACATGCAATTCATGCATAGAGCTACTAGGAGTACACAATTTATCCCCCTTAAAAAGAAAACCATCAAACTTGTAGAAATAATTAAATTCATACTTTTATAAGATTTCAAAATTTCACCAAAATCATAATTAGACTTATACAATCCTTTCAATAATTCAAATCCAAGCAATCTAGCATGTAAGAAAGTAAGAAAGGTATACCTCCTAGATAATGCATCAACCACAACATTCTCTTTATCTTGCTTATGCTTAATGATGTAGGGGAAAGTTTCAATGAATTCTAGCCAATAAGCATGCCTCTTGTTTAGCTTATCTTGAGACTTTAAAATTTTTAAACTCTTATAATCAAAATAAATAATGAACTTTTTAAGCCATAAATAATGTTGCCATGTTTCTAAAGTTCATTTCAAAGCATATAATTCATTATCATAAGTAGAATAATTCAACGTAACCCCACTCAATTTCTCACTAAAGTAAGCTATAGGCCTATTTTCTTGCATCAATACTGCTCCAATACCAATACCAAATGCATCACACTTAATTTCAAAAACTTTATTAAAACCAAGTAAACTAAAAAATGGTGCATTGATAAGTCAATCTTTCAAGGTGTTAAAAGCATGTTTGTAAGCTTGACCCCATTTAAAGGTCACATGATCCTTAACAAGCTCATTCAAAGATGCAGCAATGGATGAAAAGTCTTTCACAAATCTTTTATAGAAGCTTGTTAATCCATGAAGACTCCTCACTTTATTTGCATTCTTTGAGGTTGGCCATTCAGGAGTAGCTTTCACCTTCTCTTCATCTACATGGATTCCTTATGCACCTACAACAAAATCAAGAAAAATAATAGAATCCATACAAAAAGAATACTTTTAAAGATTTGCATAAAGCCTATTCTCTATTAAAGTCCTAAACACTTCACATAAATACATAAGATGGTCATTTAAATTCTTGCTATAAACCAAAATATCATCAAAGTAGACAACCCCAAATTTTCTAATAAATGAACAAAAAACATAGTTCATTAAGCTCATAAATGTTCTAAGTGCATTAGTTAACCCAAAAGGCATAACCAACCACTCATACATCCAAGCTTAGTTTTAAATGCAATTTTCCATTCATCACTTTCTTTCATGCCAATTTGATGACAACCACTCCTAAGATCAACTTTACAAAATAATGAAGCCCCATGTAACTCATCCAACATATCATTTAACTTAGGAATAAGATAGAATTACTTAACCATTATTTTATTAATGGCTCTACAATCCAAACACATGCACCATGGTCCATCTTTCTTTGGAACCAAGATCACGAGCATGGCACATGGGCTAAAACTCTCCCTTACAAAGCATTTCCTCATTAGTTCTTCAACTTGGTGTTGAATCTCCTTAGTTTCCGCAGGATTAGCTCTATAGCCAGGTCTACTAAGAATGGATACTCCATAAATGAAGTCACCAGGGTGTTCAATGCCTCTTAAAGGTGGCAACCCATCGGGTATCTCATCTGAAAATAAATAACCAGACTCCTACAACAAAGACAAAACACTAGAGGATAAAAAAGGATTAAGTTCATTAGTAGAAAAATAAACATCCTTGTACATAAGCACAAAGACTTGCTTACTTTCTAATAAAGCTCTCTTTACCTCTCTTTTTCCAGTAAACAAACTCACTCTTTTATTTTCATCTTTCTCATAACTCTCTTTCTTTTTCTTATCACTCACACTCTTCTCTTTCTTTTGGACTTTTTCTTTAGCTCTCTTTTCTTTCAATTCACTGCACTCTCCTTGTTTTCTCTTTTCTTTTGCTTTTTTGACACTCTTTTCTTTTTCTTTCTTCTTTTTTCCTCTCATTTTGCACTCTCTTTCTATCCTAAGTTGATCTTCATAAGCTTGCATAGGCCTAAGGAGTCAATACAATAATTTTTCCATTAAATGCAAAAAAATAACTATTCTTATATCCATCATCTCTAACTTTTCTATCAAATTGTCATGGCCTACCAAGCAAGATATGTCTAGTATACATAAGAGCAACATCACAAAGCACTTCATCCTGATATTTGCCAATAGAGAAAGAAATCATTTCTTACTTAGTAACTCTAACTTCACCACTATCATTCAACCATTGCAATTTATAAGGCCTAGGATACTTCATAAGAGGCAAATCCAATTTCTCAACAAGGAAGGTACTAACAACATTAGTATAACTACTACCATTAATAATTATGCTACACACCTTATCCTTGATGAAGCATCTAGTGTGAAAGACATGTTCATGTTGCTCTTTCTCATGATCTTCCTTAAGTTGAATCTTAAGGGCACACCTAGCCACCAAGGCATTTCCATAGATGGGTTCATCAACCTCTAAGTTAGAATCTTCAACCAAGGGTGGCATGTCATCTTTATCTTCATCCAGCAACAACATAGTCCTCTTGTTTGTACATTGAGAAGCAATATGCCTAAAACATTGACACTTAAAACACTTAATATCATGAGTTCTAAAAGAAGGTTTAGAATCAATTTTACCTTTTAGAGTTAGTGTTGAAGCTTTTAACTTAGCCTCCCCTTTTGGCTTGGCATCCCCCTTAGATTTGAAGGATGTTTAAGTATCCTTCCAATTTGACTTCCAAGAACTCAAACTAACCATCTTCAATTTTTGTTAAGACTTGAGTTGCTTTTCAACCTTGATACTCTTTCATATCTACATAGTGTTGTAGATCAACAATTACAGCAATCTCAAGGTTGAAACTATCAATGAATCTTACCATTGTCACATCTTTGTCTTCTTCAATATTTGCTCTAATCATGGCAATCTCCATCTTTTAGTAATACTCTTTAGCACTCATGAAGCCTTGCTTTAATTTCTGTAACTTTCTATGCAAATATCTATAGTAATGACTAAGGATAAATCTCTTACACATAATGGTCTTCATTTATTGCCAAGTTCGAATTGTCATTTCACCATTTCTTCTTTTATTAATGAACAATTGATCCCACTAAATACTTTCATAATCTAAAAATTTTATAGCACCCAATTTGGTCTCTTTCTCCTCTGAATAATTATGCACCCAAACACATGCTCAACTTTTCTTTCACACTCCCAATAAAACTCTAGATCATTCTTTCCTCGAAAAGCAGGTACTTTCATTTTTATGTTGCCCAAATCATTCTATTTTCCTAAAGAAGCTTGCTTATCTCTTCTAAAGTTGAGCTCTTCAACATCAGAATAATCATTAGCCTTATCTTATTGCTCACGTCTCTTTGCAACTTTGCTATTAGATGGAGTTTCAACATCATCCAACCTAGCACTTAGCTTCTCTAGTTAGCCTTGGATGACCTTCCTCCATAACTTGAGATCAACTTTGCTTCTTCTTCACCGAACATCTTTATGAAGCCTAAAAATTAAATAAATAGGAAAATAAAGAAAAGGGCCTCACTTCAATCTTCTTATGTATTTCATCAATACAATGTATATTCTTTTGTGTTTCACTCTTTTATTGGCTTTTTCTTTAATGTAACCACTCTTGTCTTTTACCACTTAAGCTTGCCTCCTATGAATGTTCTTAATTGAATCACAACAAATCAAAAAGCCAATGTCAATATAGTGGCAATCTCAAAGCCAAAAATTCCAAAGGCCAAATTGCCAAAGGATTAAACAAGTAGGGCATGTGAAAGAAAGAAAAAAAGAAGAAGAAGGAAGGGAGGAGTCATGAAGAAGAAACAAGAAGGGGAGAGTGTGACATGACTCTAGTCTGAAAAGGACGAAGAAAGAAGTTAAAAACAATCAAAGAAAAGGAAAGGAACAAGAATAGGAAAGAAATAAGAAAGGAAAGTAAGTAACTTGTAATTAAAGTTTAATGAAATAGGAAACTATTTGCAACTTACAATTCAAATTTGAAAAACTAGGAAACTACTTGTGACTTTTAATGTAAGTTAATCAAAATAGGAAACTTTTTGTAACTTTCAACTCAAGTTGATCAAAATAGGAAACTATCAAAATAAGAAACTACTTGTAACACCATATTAAGATAACACTTGTCACACCTAAAAATACAACCACGTGGCACTTATAAAAGAAAACTTTAATTTCAAAAAATTTCGATTCAATTTTTGTCAAAAGGAAAACCGAAATTAAAGTAGAAGTAAAAGTAGTAGGGTCACCACCAAAATATTATTTTTTAAAGGTAAAATTTTGGAAAAACCTTTTTATAAAAAAAAATGATCTGCGAACCAGATATGTGTTCAGGAGTCAATTGTGAGTGGAGAAGGTATTAGGCACCCCACAACACTCATTACCAAAAATAATTATCCTAAATTAATTGTACAAAATTAACGTGGTCATCGCTTTATTTTAATTCCCCTAACAAATCACATGCAAAATAAGAAAAAAAAAACTTAAGGAAATAAAATAAAAAATAAAAAAAGGAAATAAATCAAGAAAATAAAATTAAAAGTAGAAAAAGGAAAGAAATTAAGAAAATAAAATTAAAAGAAAATATTTATGTACAAAGGTGAACTTAACCTAAGATGAGAGTCTAGGGCTTACGTACCTTTCGGAGGGATCAAAATCCACTTATTTCGAATAAAAGCTGTATTTGTTAATTGTTGTTTTGTTTTTTGTCTTTTTGGTTTAGTTCTTTTTATTTTTGTTTTTGTTCTTTTCTTTTTATGAAAAGAAAAAGATAGTAATAATAATGTTAACTTTCACAAATAAAACGACTTTGAAATTAGTTTATAAGTTTTAATTTGCAAGAGCTAAATTAATTTCACTTCTTTACTCTTTTCTTTTTGGTTTCCTTTGTTTTTTTTGTTTTATTATTTCTTTTTTCTTTTACTTTCATGATTTTTTTATGACGTTAAAAGGATTTTTTTAAATTCTTCTTTTTTTTAAATTTTTTTATTTGATTTTTTTTATTTTTTTATTTTTCTTATATTTTGATTTTTTTAATTTAGGCAAAAAATATTTTTCCATTTCTATAAAATATATTTTATTAAAAGAAATTTTCAAAAAAGTTTATAAGTGTTGAAAAAATTACTTTCCACTTATTGTTTTGTTTTTTTTTGTTTTTTGCTCTTTTTAATGTTTCTGTTTGTTTTATTCTTTTTTTTTTTAAATTGTTTGTTTGTTTTTGTTTTAAGAAATAAAACTCTTGAAAGAAATGCTTACCTAGAATCTAACTTCTAAATTTGAAAAGTTTGTTTAATTTTCTTCTCTTTCTCCTTTCTTTTTTAATCCTCTTTTGTTTTTTCTTGTTCTCTCTTTTTTTTGTTGAAAATGATTCTTTAAAAAATCATTTGATATGGGCCATTGAAACCCAAAACATGTTAAAATATAAATTTAATACCTAATAGATACCAAGAAGGCTTATTACTCCATATGATCCTTTGCTTCACTCTTATGTGCCTAAAGAGACAAAAGATCTCACACGACAACTTTAAAAGGATAAAAGATAAAATAAAATTAAAACAAAAATATCTACAAGCTTGCAGCAATTTTTTGCTTTTTCTTTTGGATTGTGTGTGCTTGTGTGCGTCCAATCATAAGTAATATAATATTTACAATTGAGAATAGAGTGTAAAACTAGAAACAAGTGCCTTCCTTTAGTCTTCTATTTCTTGAATACCATGTTATCCTCTTCTTCTATGCAAACGTCCAAGGGTGATTTGCATGATCTCGAAGCAATTTGCAATTGAAGAATCAGTACAGCTTTTGTCTCTAGCTTTTTCTTGAACTTCTCCCCTGAGGGCTCCCAAGTGTTCCTCCAACAAATTCCTCATGGCCCATAATACAATCACAATAATAAGAATGTAAAGTAGGATTTGCTTAAGATCATAATTAAATAAAATTTAAGTCAAAAATGAATATGGCATCAAGCAATAACTTGTACAAAACATGAGTCCTTATTCAAGCCTTCAACAAGCTATTTTTATTAAAGATCACACCAAGCAAAAGGCAAGCATCAAAGCATAAAATTCATCTATGAGAAGTAAGATTGAAGTTAGCATCATCAACATGATTTCAACCATGAAAGTATAATACTAAACCGATGAATTAATGCCCTAAGTCAAAATCTAATTTGCAGTAATATCAAACCCAAAATCAACACTAAACATCCTATGAGGCAATTAAAAGCATAAGGGGTAATTTGAATACCTCTTTCCCATGACAAGACCATGCTTTAAAATATGAGAAGAAATGATCATTTTCAATAACAAAAGAATTCCCACAACACTTCAACTTACAATAGTATTTACCATTTAACTCAAGTATAAGTCCATGAAATCTCAACTTACCAGTCATAAAATTCCCTTGCCATTTTTTCACATAAACAAAGAGTATAACACAAGATTATAAAGTCACTAGAATTCATAAATGCTAGCAACAACTTGAAACCAAAACATAACAATGAACAAAATTTAGACAATAAAATACTGAGTAGAGAAAAGTTAATGCAATATCATCTTAAACACATTTCTTAGAGAAAACCCTCAATAAGAATTAACATTCAAAGCACGAAAACTATTCCCCTTATGGAATTGGGTTTCACAATAGGAATATCAAATGAATCATTCAACAAGAGCAAAGATTAAAGAAAGGGTCAAGAGACAGTACCTTCAACAAGATTCGAGCTCAGGCGTGTATGCAAAAATGTTCTGGATGTCCCTAATTCTTTGTTGATCTGAAGCATATCTCGACTCCTGTCTCCTCTTTCTCATTCATTCTCTCCTACTCTCCACCTTTCTCTCACGTGACCCCCTCTCAATTTTTTCATTCTTTGGTTCATATCTACTGTTCTCTCTCTCTCGGTCTTCACCTTATGCTATTACCACGTCTGAGCTACCACAAAAAAAGTTCAATCAAAATAAAAACTATGCTCTCTTCCCCCCGTTCTTCCTCTTCCCCATGCCTCTCTCTACTGATGCCCAAGTGTGTTTTGTTTTGTTTTTTGTTCTGTTTGGTTTTTTTTTGGTTTCGTGTACATACCATCCTCTCGAGCATTCCTCCCAGTTTTCCTCTCTCTCTCCTTTATCACAGAAAAATCTCACCCCAAAAGCTCTACCTTCCTCCTCTGCTCCTTCCTTCTCCTTTTCTTATTCTAGGTTCCCCCTTCGTGCTACTATCCTTTTTGTTTTCTATGTGCTTCATACTTCCACCAGAACCACACGAAAGAGAAGGACCATAGAACCTAACTTTTCATTCATCTCTCCCTCATCTTCCCTTTGTATCTATTCTCTCCCCTCCTTTGCTCAAGTAGCTTCTTCCTCTTAACCTCTTTACCTGCTCCCTCTCTCATTCTCTCTTTCCTCTCACACTCCATCTTTTTTTTCAAATTATAACGAAGGATTTTTCCATAAAACATCGGAATTGAGCTGTATAAAGCAAGTCTCTTGAAATGAGTTAGTTAAGGTCCCAAAAAATTTAGGTAGTATCCTAAGCTTCTAAAAATAATAATCACAGGCTCAGACAGCATAAAAAATGGAGTTAAAATAGTGAAACGAAATTGTAATGAAATTTTGACGAAACATAATGGCATTTTTGTAAATATGTGTAATTTTTGAAAAACTCATAAGGGGAATTTTTAAATAAAAAATTTGTGTTTATGGGGTTCTCAGAGTCCCTGAAAACCACAGGAAGCCTTGAGATAGTTAAAACCCCTCCAGTGTACTTTTTTGAATGATGGTTGACCCAAACTTTGACCATTTTGTTCAGAAAAGTTTTAGCTCCAAATTGAGTGATTCCAAATGTATTTTTTAAGTTTGGGAACCTAAATTTTATGATGGAAAAGATTATTCTCAAAAAGGAGCTAAAAATGATAAAACAAAAATGCCGCGTATGTGGGACATAAACGTCATTTTTTGGAACAAATAATTCTTGAAACTTCTTTAAATTAGGCATCCCATCTCCTTGCTCCTCCTAACTAACTTTGAGCTCATCCAAAATAGAGAGAGAGGCTACCAAGAGAGACTCATAAGAAGGCCAAGAAAGAAGGGAGAAAATCAAGGAAAAAGGTAAGAAAATTATAAGAATTCATGGCTTCCTTCTTTAGAAAATTAGTTCCTCTCTCTTTGCTCTCTCTTTCCAAATTTTTAGGTTCTCATATGGTTCTCTTTTGGGCTTGTTTCAAAGGGGGAAGTGTAAGAATTTAAGGAGAAGATTTAAGCGAAGGAAGAACCTCTTGGAAAGAGCTTGATTCAAGATAACTTCCTTCTATTTTGTTGCATCTTCTTCCCTTGCTTCTTCTTAAGTGTCTCAGCCAAATGGAGACTAGGTAGAGGGGGAGAGTTTCTGTCTAAGAACCAGAGAGAATTCATTGATTTAGGCTATGGAAACTTAGAATATGCAAAGAAATTGGAAGTTTATCCATTGAATTTCAAGTTAGAAAAGTGTGAGACTCTTGAACATATTGCAAAAACTGATTTGATACATGAGTTTCCTTGCATGTGTAAGTGTTTAATTGAGCTCCTACATGTCATACCTCACTATATGATGCCTCTCCTACTATGGATGCCTCATATAGAACTTAAAAGAACTACTGGAAATCTGAACTGATGAAAATTTTCTTTCCTTTTTTTTTAAAAGCTTCCTCATACAATTTTACTATTCATTTGGTCATTCTCAAAATATTGTCCAACTTTGAAAACAAGCAATTAATTATAGAAAAATTATATGAGGTCAGTTCAGGGCTCTAATTCAAGCTCTCTAAGTCCTTTACAAGGAAAAAAATACTTACTCAACAGAATGCATATGAATTCATATAAAAATGTCCTTATAAAAATCGTATGATTTTTACCCCTCATTTAATATATTATTATATTTATATTGATTTGTCCTTACATAAGTGCATGTATCTTTGCATTCTAGGCACACTAGTCATACTCTCTTTACTTAAAAGTCAAGTATATACATGGCTCTCTATTACATACCTGAGTACCTTACAACATCATACCATAACTCATACATACAAGAATCTAAGATACTTGATTACATGACCAAAATGTGATACATAAAGTAAGGTCCTCGGTTTATGCCTCCATACCTTTTGCCCTTTCTTTGCCTGAGCTTGGACCTAACATAGGTTATGTTTGGTGTGAGATTATAAAATCTCAGTAGTAGTAAACCAATCTCATTCATAAGCAAGCATATAAATACATAGCATAAAGCCAATCAAGGTGCCACATACCACATAGTAATACAAAGAATTTTATACAAGGCCGAGCACAATCTAAGCATACATGTCTTATCTTATAGCATAAATGACAACTTGATATAGCATAACACTCATCATTATACAAACATACAATCTTAAAGAAAGAGAAAGGAAAACTACTACCTTAGCAATTTGGCTCCTCAAGCTTTAGGACTCAGTCCACTTGCTCTTGGAGTTTCCAAACAATTATCAAACCCTATAATCATAATAATAATTTATTACAATCAACATATAGACCCAAAATCCTAAAGTAATATAGCCCTTTTTAAACTTAATAGGACCATTGGAATTGTGAAAATCTAACTTCTTCCCTTCCAATTCACTATGGCCGAATAGTATACATTTCTTGGCCAAAATTTAGAAATTTTATTCCATGAGTTTTTGGGGCTTTCCTATAGGTATTCCTAGTTAAAAATACTCTTTTGAATCCATTGGAAAGGATAAAATTATCAAATTCTAGCCCCAACAACACGTTTTGGTCATAACATAATCTAGCTCTGTTTTAGGCCTAAAAGTGAGTTTCTTTGGTTCTAAAAGTTCCATAGCCTCTTCCTTTATGTTTTAGGGCTTGAAATTTGGTATACATGACTTTAAGACATTAATAAAACACCATAAAAATTTTGAGAAAATGCAGACAGCATCTCCCCAATATTTTAATTTTCCCAAAAAATTATAATATTTGTGTTTTTCAAGGTTCTAGCATACAACAAAATGGATGAGTTCATATGGCCTCCATAGCCAATATATAAACTCCATTCCTAGGCCTTCATATTCAACATATAAACTCAATTTCTAATGATCCATATGCTATCCAAAAGTGACTCATAGCTAGGGTTTAACAAAACTAACTTACATGTGATTTTCAAGTGCTAGGTAAAGAAAACTTACTCTTTAAGCTTAATCCTTGCTTCCTTTGCTTTTCTCACACTAAAATCCTTTCTCTTCCCACTTAGAGCAACATTCCACCTTGAAGAAAAGATGAATATGCAGCTGCCCTTTGGAGAAAATAGTTGGAGGATGGAGAAGATGAAGAAATTTGGTGAAAAATAATGGTAGTTTTGCTTGGTTTCACTTTTTCTTCCACTTTTTCTCTCTTTCTCTCTCGTCATGTTTTTCTCTCCTTCTCCCTTGTGTGTGGCATGAAAATGGTGGAATGGAGATAAAGGAGATGAATTTAAATGAAGTTAAATGGTCATACTAAATTTAGACCCTTGGATCAACCTTTTTAAGATCAAATCTTAACCTTCCATTCCTTTTTTCTTTTGATTTTCTAATTTCATAACTAAATATCTTCTTCTAAACATTCTTGGCCACACACTTGGATACCTTTTCTTAACCCTTAAGTTATGGATAGTAACCATGGTTAATTTTTTTAACTAAATCATGGTCAATTTTTAACTCAATCATTGTTAATTTCTAACCTAATCATTGTTAATTTTTTAAACTAACTAAAATCATTTTCTTCTTTCCTTTCTGTTTCATATTTACATTTGGGTTTGAACTGCTCTAAACCCTAATTATATCTTCTTTTTTCTTATTGGCCTTTAGAATTAGTTATTGGGCCTTACAATAGTCTAAAAATTGATATTTGGGCCCGATTAAGGTTTTACGGTATAATACATACCTTTAAACTTTCTAAAATTTATAAATATTGTTTCTTTTACTTTCTAGCCATACTAAACCTCAAACATGGATCAAGGGCCCTTAATCTCAATCCTCATAAATTTCGGTGTCAATCAAACACCCAGGTCTATAGGTGTAATTTTCACCGTTCTGTATTATGATTGTGCTATAAAATTTTCATTTACTGCAGTTTAGTCCCTGAAACTCTTTCAGGGTTTCTTAGCCCTTTAGCTATTTCTATTTCTATAGTTGTTACAACTTCTTTTTTCTATTTTACTCATAGCTATTGATCAGGCTAACCAAATCCCGGACCAAATCCCACCCGGCCATCCAAATAACGTAGCGTCATTGGACTCATCTCATCAAACTGAGTTTAACCGTGGGTCACAAATTTTTGAGATTCTTATCCAATTTTTTGATATTCGTGCCTAAAGCCACAAATAGAGGGTGAAACTAGAGTTCTCTGAACTTTTGAGCAATCTATACATTTTGCCCAGCATATAACTTTTCTTTGCATTTTAGTCCCTGACTCCTTCATACTTGACTCTTCGGGACCTTTTTCAGATCCCTTCTTTTTTCATCTATTTTGGCACTAAATTTAGGGCACCTCTAGCCTTGACTCATCATTATTTGTGGTCTATAATATTATTCTAATTTTATTGGACCTCAATTTACTCTATTTAGGATACTCCTTTCTATATCCATTGAATTTCATACGTTGACGGAGAATTTGTATGTTATGTTTCTCGCATTTTCTTATGTTTTCTTGTATTTTTTAAGGACCGGATATTACACTAAGACCTCTAAAAAGCCTCCCAAGTGTCTCTCCTATCAAGAAAAAAATCAAAAACCCCATGGGCTCTTTCCTCCCCTATAGTCTCTGCCAAAGCTAAAAGAATGGGCTAGGGAGTGTTTTAATTTATTCTAAGCTTAGTTTGGAACTTCATATGATGGAAGAAAGTAGGAGGAACCCTTGAAAAAAATGTAAAAGTCATAGATTGGGAGATAAGATAATGGCTTCCATAATGTGGCCTTGAGAAGCAACTTGTGTCTAGACTCTTAGAAATGAGTTTGTGATGACTCCAAGAGTCTAAATGGGACCAAAAGGTCTAGATATGAGAAGAAAATGGAGCCAAGAACTTGAATTATGGTAGTTGCTTCATTAGGCCATTAATGGAACCATTATGTGATCATTAGACAAAGTGTGTTTCTTAAGAGTGAGTTTAATGTTTTGACTTGCTTCAAGAGTATAATTGAGTGTTATTTGTTGTGTTTAGGCCAAGGAAAACAAGTATCATCTAGTTGTGATTGTGGAACCGAGGAAAGGAAGGAATAATCAAGGATTAAAGCTTGGAATTCCACCAAGGTAGCTCTCCACCCTATTTTTGTTGCATTCTTGGTTGTATATGTGTCATTGTATACTTGTGTGTGCATTTGTATTTTGAAACATGCCACTTAATGTTATGTTGTTGCATTGGTACCAATATGTTTCCTTGAATGTTAATGGTTTATGAAATTTGCATATAAGGGTAAGGTGATGCCAAAAGTCCCTTGATATAGTTGAGAAGATGCCAAAAGTCTTTAGGCATAAGTGAGACAAGGCCAAAAGTCTCATGGATGGATGAGGCCAAGTCAAAAATCTCTAGGCCAAGAGTGAGACAAATCTGAAAGTCCTAGAAATAGGGTGAGACTAAACCAAAAGTCTCTAGAGCTCATTCTTGACTTTGATGTGACTTTGTGACATGGAAATGTGGATTTAAATACTTTATGGTTATGTTGGATTGCATACTTATCCTCTTTGACATTTTACAAGCCTTGAATGTGTACTTGAATGGGTGTATGAGCTATTGAGATTCCATGAATCTCACCCCCTTCCTTCTCCTATCTCATATTGTTTAGGTGGAGTTCAAGAACCAAAGAATGGAGGCCAAAGAGCATAAATGGCTATGTTGTAACAATTATGTAATTTGTATAGCTTTTGAATGCAAAGAAATGTAAAAGTGTTTATGTATATATTATTTTTGAAATATAGCCATTTGAGAAAATGTAATAGTATGTATGGATAATGTATGAACCATATTTGGTACCAAATCAATGTAAATGTGAGATTTGGACATTTGATGGCTTGTAAATGCTAATATATTCTTGCATGTAGAATGACCAAATTGAGATGCATAATGATTTGGACCACTTAGGCAGTTCATATATGATGTTTTTATGCTTTCAAACTTGCCCGAGAGTTGTTAGAATATAAAAGAGACCATTTAGACCCATCTTAAACCATTTAAGTTAGTAAAATGGCCAAATTCTATAGTTATGTCAAAGTTTGACCAAATGACTTCTTCTTGGTCTGAAATTTACCATGCATGTAGATCTTGTTTAGAACTTTTTGAGAAGCTAAAGTTCATGTTATCTAAAGGTCTACAAAATTTTTGACGAATTTTAAAAGTTGGCAGAAATTGAAAATTTTGATAGTGGCACTATTTATATGGTTGGAAATTTTGCCTCTATCATTCATAGGCCAAATGATGTCCAATGACTATGAAATTTTATAGGTAGAAATTAGACATGATAAGATGTGGTCCTGAGATCACCTTAATTGGATGTCCGAAGAGGGAGATATGAATTTTTTAAATTTCAGACCAATGACAGTACTGTAGCCTAACCTTGGTTATTGTTCCATCAATTTTCAAGGCCTAATGGCTTGTGAATTGGTTTGGACTTTTTTTTTTCTCTCTAGTTGACATTTAGAGCTTTCCAGAAAGCTATCATGTACTTTATTTTGATTTTTTTAGAATTAGTTATGATTTTTCAAGATTCATATTAGTAAATTAGAATTTTGACCTAAGGCTGAACATGTGAAATTCTGGTTTTTAGCTTCTCATCCATGGTTTATGGATTGTTTTGAGATATTTATGGCTTGTATAGATAGAATATGAGTAGAGAATGTTGTTAGAAAGTTCCAAGATCCACAAGACACGAATTGGATTTATGAACCTGACGTAACGCCACAAAAATTCTATTATTTTTATTACTTTTTCTTGGTTTTCCCTTTTGATTCTCATGACCTCATTTCAAATAAAGGAATATGATGCTAGATAAATTATGGTGATGTGAGACTCCGTAGAAACCCGTTCTAGGAACCCCAAATTACACGGATCAGTGATCAAATTTTGGCATGCAGCACAAGAACAAATAATATGGACAATAAGCAACAAAGAACAAAGAACAAAGAAAAGGAACAAAGAAGAAGAAGAAGAAGAGATGTTGGTCAATGGAATTGAACCCTAAGAGAACCCGTCTCTTAGAACCCTAATCCGGGACGCCACAAAGGAAACCACTCCTTTGATAAGTCAAAGATTTTCTCCAGCACACAAAGGCCACAAGAGAAACCTCACAAATCAGAAATAATTCTGAAAAGATAATTCATTCAATCTGCCATTCTTAGAGTACAAATGGGCCTTATATAGGCATTATTTGAAAATAAAACCCTAAACAAAATAATGAAAATAAAAGAAATTTAAATCTGAACAAATTCACCAAGAATGGTGCCTAAAAATCTGAAACAGCAACAATCAAATTAAAACAAAATAAAACTAAGAGAATTTTGTGGAGAATGGCTGATTTTGTGGAAAATGGCTAGACTCCTTCAATTAGGCTCCCTTTGGGCTTGGGCTAGCATCTTGTAGGAATGCAATAATCTTTATGCCAATTTGTTCCTTTTGGGCTTCATATTCAGCTAAGACTATGGGCTCCAAGTCTATTAGTTTTTGGATCACTCCATTCAAGGCCTCTTTCATAACTTTGGCTCTTGATCTTGTGCATGGGCCTCCCATACCTTGCAATGGATCTTTAGTTGGCCATCTTTTAGAGTCACGTCCAGCCCTTTTGTTTCCAAGTTCTTGATTTTGTTCAAGCTTCTTCAAGTCTCCTATCTCACCTCCATCATTCCCTCCCTCCTGAAAAGGATTCGTCCTCGAATCTGCAATATCAAAATGAGAAAGGTCAGCCACATTGAAAGTTGCGCTTACATTCCCATAAGAACTAGGTAAATCAATTTTATATGCATTATCATTTATTCTTTTCAACACTTGGAAAGGACCATCGCCTCTTGGGTGTAATTTGGACTTCCTTTGTTCAGGAAACCTTTCTTTCCTCAAATGAACCCACACCCAATCTCCTGGTTCAAAGATAACCTTCCTTCGGCCTTTATTAGCATGTTGAGCGTATTGCTCATTCTTGCGCTCAATATTCGCCTTAACCTTAGCATGAAGATCCTGCACAAACTTAGCTTTCTTTGCACCTTCAAGGTTAGCAAACTCATTACAAGGCAAAGGAAGTAGATCTAAGGGAGTTAAAGGATTAAAACCATATACAATCTCAAAAGGAGAAAACTCAATTGTAGAATGCAAGGCACGATTATATGCAAACTCAATGTGAGGCAAACACTTTTCCCAATTCTTTAAATTTTTTTGAATTACAACACGCAATAAGGAAGAAAGTGTTCGATTCACCACTTCGGTTTGTCCATCTGTTTGAGGATGTGCAACTGTAGAAAACACAAGCTTTGTACCCAGCTTAGCCCACAAAGTTTTCCAAAAGTGACTAACAAATTTAACATCACGGTCACTCACAATAGATCGGGGCAAACCATGCAATCTAACAATCTCCTTGAAAAACAAATCAGAAATATGGACAGCATCATTTGTTTTTGTGCAAGCAATGAAATGAGCCATTTTACTAAATCGATCAACAACAACAAATATGCTATCCTTTCCACTAGATGTTCTAGGCAATCCAAGCACAAAATCCATTGAAATATCTACCCAAGGATGAGAAGGAACAGGTAAAGGAGTATACAAACCATGTGGTTGCATTTTAGATTTAGCGTGCTTGCATGCAATGCACCTTTTACATATAGCAATCACATCCCTACGCATATGAGGCCAATAAAAATGTTCCTTCAACATGGATAAAGTCTTTTCTATCCCAAAGTGTCCCATCAAACCACCCCCATGAGATTCTTTAACCAAAAGCTCACGCATAGAACAAACAGGCACACACAATTTATTTCCTTTAAACAAGAAACCATCAAATCTAAAGAAATCATGAGCACCATGTTTTTCACACAACTTCCAAGTATCAGCAAAATCAGCATCACATTCATACATGCTTTTGAAAGATTCAAAACCAATTAACCTAGCTTGCATAGATGTAATGAGACTATACCTCCTAGACAAAGCATCAGCCACAACATTTTCTTTCCCCTTTTTATGTTTAAGTACATAAGGAAATGACTCAATGAATTCAAGCCACACAGCATGCCTCTTATTCAACTTATCTTGGGTCTTTAGGTATTGAAGACTCTTATGATCAGAATGCAAAACAAATTCCTTAGACCATAAATAATGTTGCCAATGTTCCAGAGCTCTTTTTAAAGCATACAATTCCTTGTCATAAGTTGAATAACTCAAACAAGCACCACTAAGCTTTTCACTAAAGTAAGCAATAGGCCTAGACTCTTGCATCAAAACAGCACCAATACCAATTCCAGAAGCATCACATTCAACTTCAAAAACTTTAGAGAAATCAGGAAGAATAAGTAGAGGGGCATTGGTCAATTTATCTTTCAAAGTGTTAAAAGCCGCCTCTTGTGCCTCACCCCATTTAAAGACAACATTTTTCTTTACCAGCTCATTTAAAGGTGCAGCAAGGGTTGAGAAGTCCTTTACAAAACGTCGGTAGAAACTTGCAAGTCCGTGGAAACTCCTCACCTCACTAGCATTCTTAGGTGTTGGCCACTCCCGAATTGCCTTCACCTTCTCTTCATCCACCCGGAGGCCATCACTACCTACAACAAAACCAAGGAAAACAACAGAATCCAAGCAGAAAGAGCATTTTTCTAAATTTGCAAAGAGTTTATTTTCTCTCAAAATAATAAACACAGAATGCAAATGCTTAACATGCTCTTCTAGATTCTTAGAAAATACAAGAATGTCATCAAAATACACAACAACAAACTTTCCTATGTAAAGGCGAAACACATGATTCATTAAGCTCATGAATGTACTAGGAGCATTAGTTAAGCCAAAGGGCATAACAAGCCATTCATACAAACCAAACTTAGTCTTAAATGCAGTCTTCCACTCATCACCCTCTTGCATCCTAATTTGATGATAACCACTCCTAAGATCTATTTTTGAAAACAAGCAAGCACCATGCAACTCATCAAGCATGTCATCAAGTCTAGGAATGGGATATCTATACTTAATTGTGATTTTGTTAATGGCTTGGCAGTCCACACACATCCTCCATTTGCCATCCTTCTTGGGCACAAGTATTACCGGAACAGCACATGGACTAAGGCTCTCTCGCACAAACCCCTTTTTCATGAGTTCTTCCACTTGTCTCTGAATTTCCTTAGTCTCTTCTGGATTTGCCCTATAAGCAGGTCGGTTAGGAAGAGATGCTCCAGGAATAAAATCAATCCTGTGTTCAATGCCTCTTATGGGAGGCAATCCATCCGGTACCTCTTCCGGAAACAAGTCTTTATATTCCTGCAACAAACTCAAAACACTAGAAGGAAGAGATTCATCAAGGTCACTAAGGGTTAGATAAACATCCTTATACAAAAGTACAAAAGATGTCTCACTACATAAAGCCCTCTTAATCTCTCCTCTACCAGAAAATAATGTTACTTTCTTTTCTTCACTCTCTTGACTTTTCTTTTCAGTAGCTCTCTTTCCTTTTCTCTCCATTTCACTTTCTTTTCTTTCTTTCTCACGCACTTTCTTTTCTTTCTCTCTTAGCTTGCATTCTTGAGTAATTCGCTTTTGATCCTCATATGCCTGCAAGGGTCTGAGAGGGGTTAGCATAATGGTTTTCTTATTAAACTCAAGAGAATACCTGTTAGTATAACCATCATACTTAACTTTCCTATCAAATTGCCAAGGTCTACCCAATAATAAGTGTCCAGCATACATAGGAGCTATATCACACAAAACCTCATCATGGTAACTTCCTATGGAAAATGCTACAACAACCTGTTTAGTTACTTTAACATCCCCATTATCATTGAACCACAACAAATTATAAGGAGTGGGGTGTTTTCTAGTTGGTAAACCTAGCTTTTCAACTAACAAGGTACTAGCAACATTAGTGCAGCTCCCATTATCAATGATAAGACTACATACCTTGTTGTTAACAAAACACCTAGTGTGAAATATATGCTCTCGTTGTTCTTTTTCAAGCTCTTCTTTAGGTTGAATGCTAAGAGCACGCCTTGACACTAGAACCTCACCAAATACAGCTTCAGCTACCTCCACATCAGATTCATCACCTCCATTGGAGCTCAACTCAGCTTCCACTTCTTCATCACCACTACTTTCACTAGTAACAACACCATTCTCAAGCAAAATCATAGTCCTTTTATTTGGACATTGTGAAGCAATGTGACCAAAACCTTGACATTTAAAGCATTTAATTTTAGAAGAACTAGAAGAAGATTTAGGTTCAGATTTACCTTTAGAAGTAGGTGTTTGCATCTTCAACTTATTCTCCTCTTTAGGCTTGGTCTCTCCCTTAAACTTGAAGGAGGACTTGAAGTCTTTGTTGGAACTAGCATGTGATTTCAATTTCTGTTTTGCTTTAAAATGCTTCTCCACCTTAATGGCTTTATGCAACAACTCTTCCATATCAAGGTAGTTTTGCAATTCAACTTCTGTAGCAATTTCAGGGTCTAAGCCACCAAGAAATCTTGCCATTGTAACTTCTGAATCTTCCTCAATGTCAGCTTTGATCATGGCAATTTGCATTTGCTGAAAATATTCTTCCACACTCATAGATCCTTGTTTGATTTTGTGGAGCCTTTTGTGCACATTCCTATAGTAATGGGTAGGGACAAATCTCTTCCTCATGAGAGCCTTCATTTCTAGCCAAGACTGAATTGGACCCTCTCCAGAACGCCTCCTACTAGTGGTTAATTGATCCCACCATAGGCTTGCATAATCTGTAAACTCCAAAGCAGCTAATTTCACTTTACTTTCCTCTGAAAAAGATTGGCAGTCAAATATAAACTCAACTTTTCTTTCCCATTCAAGGTATACATCAGGATCAGCTTTCCCTTGAAAGGAAGGGATTTTCATCTTGATATTACTAAATGCATCTTTCTTTTGAGGTGGAGCTCTCCTAACTCTTTCATGTTGGCTTTCCTCCTCAAAATCAGATTCATCTCCTCTTAGAACGTTTTTACCACGTCTTGCCTTGCTATTGGAAGAAGAAGAATCTATTTGATCCAACCTAGTATTTAGCCTCTTGAATTGTTCTTGAACAGATTTGATGAACAATTTAAGGTCAACTTGGTTATCTTCACTTTCAGACATGATTGGCACCTGAAATGTTAGTGAATAGCAAGAGAAAGGACCTGACCACTCCCTCTCGTGTTTCACTCTAAATGATGCAAATTCACTCGTGTTTCACACTTGTAATGGCTTTTACAATGATGAAAACACTCTTACCTTTTTCCTCTCAACTTGCTTCCTATAGTGTACTAAATTAAATCCAACAAATCAAAAGAAGTAGCAACTGAAGTGGCAATCACAAATTAGAATTCAAGATGCAAAGTTCTCCAAGAGACAACAAAAGTCCAACATTTTAAAAAAAAATTCGTAGGTGCAGCCAATGGAAAATACAGCAAGTGACTAGGAAAGGAAATGAAGACAATGAATTTATGGAACAAATGGTATGTAGCAGATTATGAGAGAACAAATGGTTAAATGATTAATTATCAAGAGGAAAGGATGGAAAGGAAATTGGAATCTGAAATCAATAATGAAGCAATCAGAAATTTGAAATTTAGAACAAGGTGAATGAATGCAAATTTTCCTTTTATGAATTGTGCACAATATGACATTTAATGACCAGATCAACTCAAGGAATCAAAAATGGTAATTCCAAGAATAGATAATCTTCAGCAATTGCAATTTAAGTCAACAATTTATAATTTCCAGCACAACTTTCTTTTTCACAGATTTTGACTTCCTTTTTTTTTTCTTTTTTCTTTTTTTTTTTGCAACTTTTCCTTCTTTTCTTTTCTTTTCCCCTTTTTTTTTCAATGTAATATACTCTCTTTTTTTTTTTTTTTTCGAATCTCAAAGGTGCTGAAATTTGCAAACAGAACACCAGATTTCTGAAAGATCAGAATGACATGCACGCAAGAAACAGCTATAACTTGCTCTACAAAAATCGGATTGACGTGATTCCAAAACGAGAAGAAAGAAGAGATCTTAAGACACAAGAACGACCTATTACACGTCCAAAAAGACGAAGGAAAACACCAGAAACAGCCGCACGAAAATAAGGACGAACAGAAACTAATCAAACGAAATAAGGGAAAAGAACAAAGAAAAAGTGGATGAAACCAACATCAACCAATGCTCTGATACCAGATGATGTGAGACTCCGTAGAAACCCGTTCTAGGAACCCCAAATTACACGGATCAGTGATCAAATTTTGGCATGCAGCACAAGAACAAATAATATGGACAATAAGCAACAAAGAACAAAGAACAAAGAACAAAGAAAAGGAACAAAGAAGAAGAAGAAGAAGAGATGTTGGTCAATGGAATTGAACCCTAAGAGAACCCGTCTCTTAGAACCCTAATCCGGGACGCCACAAAGGAAACCACTCCTTTGATAAGTCAAAGATTTTCTCCAGCACACAAAGGCCACAAGAGAAACCTCACAAATCAGAAATAATTCTGAAAAGATAATTCATTCAATCTGCCATTCTTAGAGTACAAATGGGCCTTATATAGGCATTATTTGAAAATAAAACCCTAAACAAAATAATGAAAATAAAAGAAATTTAAATCTGAACAAATTCACCAAGAATGGTGCCTAAAAATCTGAAACAGCAACAATCAAATTAAAACAAAATAAAACTAAGAGAATTTTGTGGAGAATGGCTGATTTTGTGGAAAATGGCTAGACTCCTTCAATTAGGCTCCCTTTGGGCTTGGGCTAGCATCTTGTAGGAATGCAATAATCTTTATGCCAATTTGTTCCTTTTGGGCTTCATATTCAGCTAAGACTATGGGCTCCAAGTCTATTAGTTTTTGGATCACTCCATTCAAGGCCTCTTTCATAACTTTGGCTCTTGATCTTGTGCATGGGCCTCCCATACCTTGCAATGGATCTTTAGTTGGCCATCTTTTAGAGTCACGTCCAGCCCTTTTGTTTCCAAGTTCTTGATTTTGTTCAAGCTTCTTCAAGTCTCCTATCTCACCTCCATCATATGGTATGACAAAAATGCCCTCCCTTTTATTCTCCTCTCTTCCCTATATCTCTCTTGTTCTCTGTTATTCCAGTAGCCTTCCCCCCTCCCTTTCTTTGCATGTCCCTTTTGGTATTGTCTTGTCCTTCTGCTATTAGTGGGTAGTCCTCTTAGACGTGCTTGATGCCTCTGACCTGAGATGCCTTCTCCACTATTCTCTTTTCTGCCATTTCATCTCATGGCTCTAGGTTTTGTTGTACAGAGGTATCATGCATAAAGGAAGGTAGCAGGGGTTGTAGGGTTTTGTCTATGCTTCCTTCTCTTTTTTTTTAAATTCTATTTTTGGATTATATTGGGTTTTAAGATCAATGGCTGAGAAGAGCTAATACTGGTCTACATTATTTAATTTTTGTTCTTTTTTATTTTTTTTTTTTGTCTTTTTTTTTAATCTTCTTTTTTTTTAAGTTTTGATTTGATTTTTTTATTTTTATTATTTGATTTTTTTCATCATTTTATCCTCTCTTTTTTCAAATTTTTTGTTTTTAATTTTCTCTCTTTTCTACTTTTTTTTCATCTTTCTTTTTTTTTTAAGTCATTTGGTTTTCTTTAAGGCTCTGTTTGGTAGGCGGGAGAGAGCATTCATGGAATGGGAATGAGAAATGGAATGGGAATGGAAAGGAATCTTGTACCCCATAGGTATGTTTGGTATGATGGAAATAAAAAAATAAATATTTTTATTTTTTTATATTTGAAATGGGATGAAAGAAAGATTGAAAGGTCAAAATATTCTTAATTATTTTTTATTGTTAATAATAATAAAATAATTATTTTTAATTATCAATAAAAATAAAAAAATGAGAAAAATAATTATTTTTTATTTTTGATAATAATAAAATAATAATATTTAATTTTAAAAAATTAATTTTAATTATCTCTACCACCAGAAATTAAAACACACAAGGTTAAAATGATCCAAAAATTTGCTTTCCCTCAAGGTAGACTACTTTCCATCACAAATATGAAGGTTTGCACTCTCCCATGTTTGAGGGTTTGAACTTTCCCAAGGAAAAGACTATCCTGCATACCAAACATGCTTTCCTTGCTCTCCCATTCCCTTTTCCATTCCAGGAGTGATCTTTCCCGCCTACCAAACGGGGCCTAATAGTTTGTTTTCTCTCTTTTTTTTATCAATTTTTTCTTTCTTCCCTTTTTTTTTCATTTGATTTTCTTATTTTCTTGTTTTTTCTCTCTTTTTGTTTTTTGGTTCTTCTTTTGTCCTATCTTGATTTTGTTATTTTGGTTATTTAGACTCTAGAATTTAGAAAAAAAGAAATGAATTTTTTTTATTTTTTTTGTTTTGCTTTTCACTTTTGCCTCCTAAAATTTTTCTTTTCTTTTCTTTTTCTCTTCTTTTCTTTTTCTTCATTTTTTCTTTTTTTCTTTTTTTACTTTATTTTACTAATTTAATTTTATTATTATTTTTGAAATATGCCCAGACAAAATACAGTATTCACAACACTTAATTTGCATCACAAATAGTCCAAAGCATCCATTTTTATAAATTCATTACTTTTAACAGCAAAAAATGGCATCATTAAACACAAATAATTCATTTCTTATTAAATGGACTAATTGGACTTACCAAACTCATCTTACCCCCTTAATACACTTATTCATATAGAAACATCACAAATTGAAGCATGAATTTCGGGTTTGAGACATACACAGATAGCATCACAATCCCATTTTTGCTATGGTTGCATCATCCTATCCTGAATTCAAAAATGCATAACTTGAGTTAGAAAATTTTAAATCATGCTAATTAAAACTTTTTAGAAAGCTCAGGATATCATATAACTACTGTAAAAATTTTAGATAAAAAATATCATTTGATCATGAAATTCTAATAGAACAGTATCGAGGTCAGAAATTCAGACTAGTGCAAACCTAAAAATTTAAAAATTCATATCTCATGTTACAGAGCTCTAAATTGGATGATCTTAGTGGCTGTGAAAATTTTATAATATCAACTATATTTCTATAAAATTTTATGAGTATTGGACTTTATTTATACCCTTAAATACACAGAAAACCAAATTGACCAAATGAACAATGCAAATACAATTTTTACATAATTTGACCAATTTTAAAAAATTATAATAAATTCTCTAGAGTTTCAAAAATTGTATTCTTTAGCTTTATGAAAAGATACATATGAGATCTAAATTCTTGCCAAATTTTATGCCTAAGTTCATCCATTTGATCTAGTTTTGGTTCATGGAAAGAATATGGTCCAAAATGGTATCAATATGGCATCAAATGGTCGAAAATGGCTTCCCAAATGAAACATGACCATTTGAGCACGTCCAACACCTTAGACACAACATATAGGAGCATCATAATAGGTTCAAATTATCATAGAACTCAAAATCACTATCTTACTTGTTCATATATGCATGCAATCCATAGCTCATATATGTCAAAAAAATGGAATTCCCTGCATTTGGCTTTAACTTTGGGTCACACAACATATTTATATACTTTTACACATAAGCAAAGGGTTACATCTCATAAATACTATATATATTCATACTTTGACATTATTTTACATAAAAAGTTATTCCATTATCAAAGTAATACAAGCTAAGCTTTTTAACCTCCATTTTTGGCTCCATAAGTGCTACCTAAACAAGATTAGATAAAAGTAGGAGAGAGTGAGATTTAAAGAATCCCAATAATTCATTCACCCTTTCAAGTAGGTATATATGGTATTTTATCATGTCAAAGAATACAAGTATGCATGAAATGCTTTTAAGAACCAAACATAAATATGTTTTCAAGGTCATATAAACATATCAAGATAAAAAATCAAGTTCTAAGAACTTTTGATCTAGTCTCATCCTATTATTTAGGACTTTGGGATTAGTCTCACATATTTTCTAAGAACTTTTAACTTAGATTTACTTATTCTTAAAACTTTTGGCCTTGTCTCATTCATTCTTAAAAACTTTTAGTACAACCTCATCCATCAAGAGCCATACATGTTCAAAATGTAATTAAAGAAACATAATGGTACCAAAGTATCAAACTAATAGCTAAAGGCATGTTTTATGATTCAAACATACATACAAATATTCAATAACAATCAAATAACTATAAAATGCACAAAAGAATGGATGAAGAGCTACCTTGAGTCAAGGGGCACAATTTCTCTCTTCGCTCCTTAGCCTCTTGGTTCGGCCACTCACACACACTTGGAGGAGGCTTGATTTATTTGGTTTAGACACATGAAACAAGATATAAATACATCAATGGAACCATCTCTAACCTTACATAAACTCTACATAAGCTAATTTTAGTTTATGGCATGCTTATGGTTCCATACAAGGGTATAATGAAGCAACTCATATAATTCATAATCTTGGCTCTAATTTCTCACTCAATTTAAGTCACATGACTCCATTTAAAATTATTAAAGTCATCACCAACTCAATTCAAGGAGCTTAATACCAAGTTACTTCTTTATATATAATAGAACCCTAAACTTTCAACTTTCAAAATATGGTTTCTAAATTCAAACCAATAATTCTTTTGGTATCTGTAATTCATATCTAGACTATTTCTATTTTTGGAATCAAAGAAAACTTTCCCTAAGTGCATGGAATGCTTCTTGGCCGAGACACAAACCTAATGGAGTGCCTATGGATTTTTATTAGTCTTTCTAGGGAATTTCCTACTTGTGAAGCTTCCTAGGTCTATTATAAACCAAAACATACTCTTACACAACCTAAAATATCATTTGAAAGTTTCAAATTTCCCTAGGTGTAACTAAAACCCTAACTGCCGTTACTTATTATCTATAAATTCTTTTTTTAAGTTCTAATTGTTCCATATGATTCTCCAAGCTTTAAAACCCTATTTCCTATCAAGTTTGGATCAAAATAAAACTCCCTACATATGTCCCTAGGTCTAGCTGAATTGATGGAGGGGGAGGAGAGCTAAGAAGAAGCAATTTCAACCATGGTTTCTTACTTTGTTTCAAAGCTCACAAGATGCACTTTCTTAGGCTTTCAAGAGTTTCTCTAAGTCCTCTCTTCCCTCTACTGAACTAGTCATGAAACATCATCAATTTAGTCACCAAAACCATAAGAAGAGAGAGAAGAAAGAGGAAAAGAAGTTTAAAGAAGGGAGAAGCATAAAAAAGTTATGATTTCTTACTTTTTTTGCTTGATTTTTCCTCCTTTCCCCACTTAGTGTGCCTCTTCAAGCTTGTTCTAGTTCTATTTTAGACTAGATGGAAGTCAATTAGGGAAATGGAGAGAAGTGGAACATGATATAAGAAGCAAGGGAGCCTAATTATGACATTTTTCAAAATTCTAATTTAATCTTTCATCTTGGTTTTTTCCATTTAAGTTCATTTCAACTCCTTTTTTAGAACTATTTTTTTCATCATGAAATTTAGGTTCTTTAATTCATAAAATATATTTGGTTTCACTTAAATTAGATTTAAAATCTTATCGAATCATTTGGTTAAAGTTTTGATCAATTGACAACCAAAAATGCATATCAGAGAGATTTTAGCTATTTTAGGAGTTCCTATGATTTTTAGAACCTCTGATAATTCTTAAAAACTTAATTTTTTTCATTTAAAGATCCTTCTTTTGAGTTTTCAAAAAATTATCTGAAATTATAATTTTGCCACTGGCCTCTGTATCTTTCTGTTTAGCCATTTTGGCTCTAATTATGGGCTAACCTTAGGTTGTAAACTATATTTTAATATGTTCTAATTAATATCCTAATCTCATTTAGACTCAATTTTCCTTGGTTTAAGGTGCTCCCGTATAAATTTATCTGGTTCAGTTCAGTTCAGTTTCTGAATTACCGGTTATTACACTGCTTGTAGTCCAAGTTGATCAATTTAGGAACTACTTGCAATCCAAGTTTAATAGGATAGGAAAGAAATCTCTTACTTGAATGCAAAATAGGAAACTATGGTGATACTTGACAGCCACTTAGTTGACCAATTGATATGCAATCAAAATAAGAAACTACGCTCCAATCTTCAAACTTGCCAAACTTTCTTCTTCCTTGATGCAATTTTCAATTTTGCCACCTTTTTTTATTTTTTTAGTTTCTCTCTCTCTTTATTTTTTTCTCCTTGTTTTTTTTTACTTTTGCTTTTTTTTTTAAATTTTAAGCACATACTCAAATGTGCAAACAATAAAACAATAAGTCACAAGACACAATACAAGGGATAGAAGAAGAAGAAGGAAGAGACGCATAAAGGAAGGAGGACAGGAGATGCACAACACAAAGGAAAGAGATAGAGGAAGGAGATCGCACAGAAACACAAATGGAAGTAGAGAAGAAACACCAAAAGGGATGAAGAAGAAGAATGGAATGGAAGACACAAAAGATGATGCCTTGAGTTCTAGCAACCTAAGCTCTGCGACTAAATGATGGTAGACCCACTAGATGACCTACTCTAGGACTCCAACAAGATGAATCACACCCAAGGACAGGCTAAAAAAATAAGAATGATCTATAGAAGAACCCTAAGGAAGCCTATCCCTTAAGATCCTAGCCTTGAGACGCCATAAAATTGAATCATTCCTTTGATACATCAAGTGTATTCTTTCAAAAACATAAGGATAACAAGTAAAGCTTACTAGAAAAATACTCTCAAATTTTATTCAAGCAAAAGGTTCCAACTGAATTACAAAGAAGCCTATTTATAGGTAAACACCCTAAAAGAATCCTTCCTAATTAATGAGATAAGAAATCTTCTTAATTAATAAAGTTTTGTAAATAAATTTCCTAATAACAAATAGGAAAAAAAAACTTAAACACTAAGTTGTTAGCCTGAATTCACATCATCTTATTGTATGAAACAAAAGGAAACAAAGATAATCTAATTACTATGAGATATTGCCCGCCATTCTCTCTTCAAGTGATGCACATAAATAGCACATGGTCTTTTTAAGTGAATTCTTCTATTTAGACTCTGTGGGCTTTGGGAAGTGTCAAGTTGGGCTTCTAATAATGTGACTATGCTTCTTGGACACTTGCAGCTCACCAATTCAGCCATGTAAATGGGCTCTCTCTCATGCAACTCTTGGATCATAGATTGCAAAGTTTCTTTCATAGCTCTTACTCTTGCTCTTGTCATTAGGTCTCCAATGCCTTAAAGTAAATCTCGATAAATGTTACTTTTATATATTCTAATCCTCCTACTTTGGATATTTTGATGAATAATTATGACTTATTGCATTTAATTAGATTAAATTTAATTTTATTAGTCATTTATGCACTCTAAGAATTAATTTACAAAAATATTGGTCTTTAATACATAAATTCTTTTTAAATGATTTTGTAAACTTTTTTACTTAATATTTTCTATTATTTATGCAGATTTTGATGGGCAATGGGAACTTAAAGGATGAAAATTAATTTGAAAGAGAACTGGAAGCCACATGACTGAATCAAAGAGTCAAAATTTCAAATATGGAAGTCACATTTTGCAACCTAAAGGGAGAGATAATTATCCAGAATTTTTAATAAATTTTAAGCAAATAAAAAATGGGGAGAAATGGAGCTAAAGTGAACGTGAACAGGAGGCTCTCACATGTTCAGGAGATATAAGGCATTTCATTCATCTTCACATGGTCAGGCACAAGTTGTCATCTACACGTAACAACCACTCACAGCATTCGTCCACACCCTTTCCCTCATACTTACACATAGAAGCTGTAGGTGTCCCTTCCCACGTAGCTCACTTCAATCACATTTCATGTACAGCCTTTACATACTCTTACACATGTAGATGAATTGCACTCCACGTTCACTGGTTGCCACACACATACACAAGTTCATGAAGAAGCACGTGGAGAGCATAATTGGCACAAGATAGAGACACGGATCACACTCACACGTCCAGCTCATGCACACATTGATCCACTCAAACACATGCATGGGCTTTACCACGTAATCCCTCCATTCATGCATTGATCCACAACAATCCTTCTTCTTCACACATAAATGCATCAGGATAGAAATACACACATGGGCAAGGCCCATAAAGGGATGACGTGGGCAAATAAACTTCATTCATTCATTATGAAGACACGTAATCACACATACAAATGCAAAGCACGACATCCACTCATTCACTCGCACAAAGCAAGTCACCAATCCACATACTCACACACATATTCTCACGAGGGGGAGAACAAAGAGAGCACGAGATGTCATTATTCCCATCCATCTTCAAGCTCCAGAATTGTGGCTCCCTTCTTCGAATCCTTCATCAATTCTTCAAATTAATGGCTACTTAATCTTATTTGGTGGCTAATCTTGAATGCTGGCTCCTTGACAGAAATTAGAACACCCAATTTCAATCAATAATAGGCTAATTCTCTCATCTCTTTTTCTATTTTTATTATTACTTCAATTAATATGCTATTGATTGGTTTTAATTGATAGAAACTTGACTGTAGTAGCTATTTTGGATTGGTTAATTCTCTGAATTTTGTTAAAGAATTAGAGATGAATCATTACACTTAAAGTGTTCAATGAATTGTTCTTAAATAGTTGTGCATTTTCTACATACTTTACTTGCAAATTTTAGCTTAATTATGCAATGGTCATTGTATAATTATTGCTAGAATTTATTTTTGATTGGTTTAATTAAAAATTCAGGAGTTTAAGTAGTGATTTAGACTCTTAGGTGGAAAGTCCAGCAACCTAAAAGAATGATTAAACTCATATTTAGGTATGTTTTAAACTAATCGATTGATAATGTTGTGGTTACAAATTTTCAATTGGTTAATTGGGAATTCCTTTAATGAACGCACCAAAGAAGGGGATTAGTTCTAGTCTTAATCTCAGGAGAGTAATGATAATTGAAGTCAAAGAAGTGAGTCTAAAGTTAACTACTTTGCATTGTTAGTTGATTTCACCACTTAGTATAGCTTTAACTTCTTATTGTTATTTTGATTCAATTAAATTCAAGAAATTAAATCCCTTCAATTACTTCTTATCTTGTGTTTTTACTTGGTTTTCACACTTGAGAACTCTTTTGTAAATAATTAGAATTCAATTACAAGATAAATTATCTAAGTTGTATCACTAACTACAAGTTTTACTCAATCTAATTTAGATCTCTTAAGACATTGGCCTTCCACTCTTGTATCTTTAAAGAACCAGCATCATCTCACCATACACCATTAGCTCCAACTCGCATTGAATGCTCTTCATGTCTTACTTGATCTTCATGTCTCTTGCAGCCTCGAATTACTGTAATGAAAAGGGCCGATTGAAACAGCCTTTGACGTATTTGCATCTTCATTTTGTTGACAAAGCATACGAGGCACCCTATAGATGCAAATTCATGAGACAATGGAGCATCTTTGCTATGCCGTTTGATGTCGATGATCATAAAATCCACTGCCTATGATCATGCTTGTTATAGAATAATTTAGCAATTACAGAAGCTGAAAGGAAAATAAGAGTAGAAAAAAAGGCAACTAGCAAGGAATTAACACCGCTATATAATTTTCATAACAACATTACAATCACCGATAGAAACATATTTTTAATTGTATAAAATCATCACTATGACCGAAGTAAAAAACAATCATAATTATAATATTTTTAAAAAAAATTATTGTTTTTGGTCACCATAAGATGGAAATATTCTCAATTTGGTTGTCTTTTATTTTCATTGCTTGTTAATTTAGTTTTTCATATTAATCATTCATCAATTTAGTCTTTCGTAAACTTAAATTCTATATTTCCTTTCGTCCAAATTATTAAATCTATAAAGTTATTTACAAAAGATGAATGTTGTACTGCTAATATGATATGTTAGAAAAAAGACCATAAGTAAAAGGAAATAAAACCAGAAAAACAAATTTTCTCAAACAAGGTTATGTTTGGCAGCATCATGAAAAATAAAAGAGAAATAAAAAATTTTACGTAAAATTTAGTTTGTTTTTATAATTATTATGTAATTATTATTTAATATTATTTATTAATTATTATTTAATTATTAAAAATAAAAATATTAAAATTATTTTTTATCTATAAAATTTTTTATTTTTATTTTTAAATTTTTTATGTATTAAACAAGTTGGATCGCTTGCTTTTATAGAAAGTGATGGTCAGTTCTTCTTCCAAAATATTATTTTATAAAGAGATAAGGTTATACTAAATTGTTTGGAGCTAATTCAAGCGGTAAGAATAGAGTGAAGGTATAAATAATATTAAAAGTTTAATCCTTGCAATATATTATTAAGAAAAAAAAAAAAGAGATAAGGTTATGCTCATCGGCTCTTTATAGTCTAATTCCTTTAACACACTGTGCAGAACTGCTGTTTAGTCAACTACCAGTCAATGCGTTCCCATGTGAACCTTATCCACCAGGTCAGTGTGGTTTTATATTGTCCTTCTCTCTCTCTGTTTTCAGATATTCAATCATTGAGGTAGATACCACATTGCAATTTAAAAAAATTACTGAAAACTTTAAAATTATTTATATTTATATTAAAAATATTTAAATTTTAAAATAATTTTAAAAAATTTAAAGATTAAAAATTTTAACTTAAAATTCTAAATTTAGTTTTTTAACATAACTTGAATTTTTAGTTCTTAAATTTTTTAGAATAATTTTAAATTTTAAAATACTTTAATATAGTATTTTTAATTTAAAAAATTTAATTGTAATTTTTTCCTACAATTTCTTTGATTGTTATAGACTTTTTAGTCAAGCCCTCGATGTACAATTATTGAGGGCTTATAGTGGATTAAAGAACGAGATTTTATATTAGCATAGAGCAGTACTATCCAGTGTCTAATTAAGTTAAAAGCCTCTTTTATTACTTTTTAACGTCCATATTTATGTGTTTATATAGTTTACTCTATTGCAAAAAAAATGATTTTAATATTTTAAAATAAATTATATATTTAAGTCTGTTTTTTGTCCTTAAAAATTAGCAAGGCCCAAAAAAATCATAAAGTACTAGTTTGAACCGGGAAAAATACCAAGTAAAAATGTTTAATTTCCTTTTGCAAAGAAGAAGAAACTCTCTAACTCAAGATCAATCCTTTAGTAATGTATATTTAATTTAATCTTTTCACTTGTTTAGGTTTAGACATAATCTATGAATTTTTATTTTTGTATATAAAATTTACTAATTTCTGACTAATATTTATAAGAACTTATATAAATTAGACCTACTACTAGGTCCAAGTCTTCTACACTGGCAACATATCACATTCCCTACACACCCACATCTGTATTCTATATGACTCAGTATCATCACTTCCATTACGATTTGCATTTCCCAAACTAAGCTCTGGATAAGCAAAAGGTCAAAAAAAAAAAAAGCTTAAATGAGCGGCAAAATATAAAGCAAAGCCAAAGGTGTTAAAACATATTAGCTTTGGATTGTAGGCAAAATGGGAATCTTCTATGAGAAAATAGTAGCATAAAGGAAACCACCATATAAGTGATTTGAAGAACATACGAGTAACCATTTTAGAAACAAAAGGTATTAAAAATAGAGCGATTTGTGCTAGTAGAATTGAAGTGATTATGAAGAACACCACAGTTTTCCTTAGAAAAAAATTTAGTAGCCAAAAAATTAGCAGCAAATTAAAGCATCAGGTTGGTCAATGACTCACTAAATCTGCTTTGCCAAAAGAGCTTGATTAAAAAGAGGAATTCTTTGAAAACCAAGACCCCCATCTGCAATTGGTGTGCCAACTTGCCATGTGAATTCTAAACTTATCATTTCCAGGTTGAGATGCAATAGTATGGTAAATAGTAGCATATCAAGATTGAACATTATAGAGTGCCAAGAAATCCCTTGGACATTCAAAGTACACGAGCTTTAAACTTACAGCACTACCTGATAATAGAAAATATTGTTTGAACAATGGTAAGAATAAGGAGAACAATTCCAGCAATGGAAGCAACAATTTGCCAAGGTGTCTTGCAATAATCACGTCTCAAAGTGGCCATCAAGTTATTCCATCGATTCTCACAAAAGGCATTCAAGCTTTTGCAAATATCAGCGTAATCTGAATTAAAATTTGCAAAGATGACATTTTTGCAAAGACCATTAAATAGTTGAGCCACATCGTTACTATCAGCTAGATAGTTGCTGATTACTCCTTGACGAATTAGGATATCTACATCTTCGCTTTTGTTGATAAGGTAATCCAATACCTTAACATAGTTAGCAATGTAGGGTTTATAGGGATACTGTAATTGCTCGAAGGCTATTATGTTACGAAAGATAAGTTCCGTCGAATCTTCTATTAAAATTTTGGGAATTTTAAGTGTACGTCTTGAAAACTTCAAGTTTAATAAACACTTTTCATCTTCTATTTTCTCAAACTTCACTCTTGCTTCATGTAATTCATTTGCACTATATAGAAGTTCATAATTTTTAGGTCTGACAAAAGAAGGCACTGTATGTGGATATAAGTAAAAGTTTCTAAAAAGATCTGTGAAGTGTTTTATAGGGCTAGGGTCCAACTTTTGTAAGTTAAACTTGCCAAAGAATTTAAATGTGAGCTCAAGAAAAGGGTTGTGATAAAAAGGGCAAGGAGGAATGGCTTCATTAAATAGTTTTTCAATAATAAAGAAAGGAAGTTGATTCTCCAGTAATAACAAATCCATCATTAATTCAAACCTCAAACATGGGATTGTTAAGTGAGAATCCTCTTCTAACCTTCCAAGGAAGAGCACAATTATGAAACCAGCATCCACCAATATCAAATTTGCAAGTTTTCCTCTATCAAGCGTGATGTCCTCTGAGTAACAAGCACGAACCTTCGGTTCTAATTTTCTCACTAAGTTAAGCAAATAATCATGACCTTTTTTTGATAGTTTTATGAATTCTTTGAAAAGTACCTTCTTATGTCTTTCCATATTTTTAAGTCTTTCAGTGTTATGATGAAGAGGGCCAATGGAAACAACTTGTGGGGTATAAGCATGTTCATTTACTTGACGAATTGGAAGGGGCACCTTATAGATGCACCATGATCTAGTTAACAAAGGAGATTCTTTGCTATCCTGCAATAATATTGCTTGAATGTCAATGATCTCATTATCCACCTTCATCAAATCTGACTTAATTAACCAAATCCTAATTACAGTTTGCAAACAATTACTGGCATATAAGTATATAAATATATATACCAATAGCTGTACCTGATCATATGATTGCTCACTAATAGAGGATTCACACTCCACATGGTGTTTAGCCCTGTGTTCAATTTCTTCATTCTTATTGGGCATCGAGTAATTGCAAGTCCCCTCCTAAAGTTGAGTTGGATAGAAAAGTAGCAATCTTAAATAGGGAATCACAAGGAAAGTAACACAACCGAAAATAACCAACTTCACAAATTAAAAATTGTGTAATATTTATCTTCTACCTTGATAATTTTAATTAAGTTATTTTATTTGTTCTATTTTAATTAAAACTTATTTATTTTAATTAGTTTTGGATAACATTTGTATCTGTTTATGATTAACTTAAATATTTTGTATTGATTAGGATAAGATTAGTTTAAAAAAATTTTATTTTAATTAAGATTGAGCAATCCAATTTTGATTAAAATAAAGTTATCTTTTTTTTCTTTTTTAGAGTTACATATTTTAATTAGAGTAGGAATCCATTTTCTCTTATATTGTTTATAAATGCAATCATATGTTTTAAAAAAATTAAATCTTAAATTTCTATGTAGTATTAGAACCCTAAGATATTTGACTTATTTTGAACGGCCAAGTTCAACCAATATAAAGCATGGCCAAATTAGGCTTATAAAAAGTACAAAAACATATTGTTTTGAGCTTCCTTCATCTTCTTTACATCCAAAATTTAGAATCACCATTTTCTCAATAAGCCCCAATCAACCAAATCCCAAAATTCTATAGCTTAATCGACCCTAATTTATCGTTGCTAGTGATAGGAAGTCAACTACATATTAAAAAATAAAAATAAAAATTATATATTAGTGGTTAGCATAAAATATCATATGTTGATGTTTAGTATAAGAAAATCATATGTAGGTGGTTGAAGTGAAAAAATCATATATTAATGGTTAGCAAAAAACTAGAATCTCTATCTTATAAAAAAATTAAATAAATAATGCCAAAATCAAGACCATTGCTATAAAGTGAGGGGGGAAAAAATAGAGTCAAAAATCAAAATTTAAAAAAAACAACAAAAATAAAAAAAAATCAGACAATCTTCACGTGGCGAGAAAAAAGATTGATAATGTTAGAAGATCAACTCCAAATTAAAATATCCAACTTGAGAAGGAATATTAAAAGTTATCATTGATTTTAATTATGCATCTAAAATAGTTTAAATATTTTGTTTTGATTAAAATAATATTAGTTGAAGTTTTCTATTTTAATTAAGATAAATAATCTTATTTTCATTAGATAAAATTATCTTGGGTTACTTTGGTATTAAATGCTAAGTTGCTAATTAATCCAATATTGATGTACCACTATTTTATTATCTATTAAACAAGTAAATGTTTAATTTTAATTTCTAGCATTTTATTTATACAATATACTATAAAAGTATAAATTTTTTTAATAGGACATAAAAAATTTTTTAAATAGAAAATTGATATCAAAGCAAAGATTTTCATTTAGATCTCATCTATATAATTTCTAACAACAACAAAATAAAATTAATTTTAAAAATTTGGCATCATACACAAAAAAAATTAAAATTTTAACATATTATTTAGAATGATCTTTAAAATGATCTTTCGCGAAAGATCATTAAAATGATCTTTAATTTCTAACATTTTATTTGAATAATATATTATAAAAATATAAATTTTTGAATATAATATGAAAGATTTTTTTTAAAAAATTGACATTAAAGGAACAATGATTTTCATCTAAATCTCATGAATTTAATTTCTAACAGCAACAAAATGAGAATAATTTTAAAGATTTATCATCAAATTTAAAAAATTAAATTAAAATTTTAATTTATTATTTTAATGATCGAGATAAAATACAACAATAATATTTACCCAATTGGCAGAGCCAAGAAGAACCCTCTCTCCTGCGCCAACTGCGTCAACTTCCCCAACAACATCTATCAGGTTCGTTTCTGCCATCTATTTGATATATATTCAGAAACAAAAGTAAAAGGAAATAAAACAAAAATAACAAATTCTTCTCAAACAACAGAAGAGTACAACTATACCTAATATTTGATCGAAAGATCATTAAAATGATCTTTAATTTTTAACATTTTATTTGAACAATATATTATGAAAGTATAAATTTTTGAAAAAAATATGAAAAGTTTTTTTAAAAAATTGACATAAAAGGAACAATGATTTTTATCGAAATCTCATTAATTTAATTTCTAACAGAAAAAAAATGAGAATAATTTTGAAGATTTATCATCAAATTTTTAAAAAAATAAAATTCTAACTTATTATTCTAATAATTGAGATAAAATATAAAAATAATATTTACCAAATTGGCATTGGAAGACAATGGTCCTTCATTTTCCTCGGTGACATCTATGCGGTAAGTCTCTGCCATCTATTTGATATATATTCAGAAACAAAAGTAAAAGGAAATAAAACAAAAATAACAAATTCCTCTCAAACAACAGAAGAGTACAACTATACCTAATATTTGATCGAAAGATCATTAAAATGATCTTTAATTTTTAACATTTTATTTGAACAATATACTATGAAAGTATAAATTTTTGAAAATAATATGAAAAGTTTTCTAAAAAAATTGACATCAAAGGAACAATGATTTTTTTCGAAATCTCATTAATTTAATTTCTAATAGCAAAAAAATGAGAATAATTTTGAAGATTTATCATCAAATTTAAAAAATAAAATAAAATTCTAACTTATTATTTTAATAATTGAGATAAAATATAAAAATAATATTTACCAAATTGGCACTGGAATTCTGTAGTTCTTCAATTTCCTCGGGGACAACTATGCGGTGCGTTTCTGCCATCTATTTGATATATATTCAGAAACAAAAGTAAAAGAAAAAAAAACAAAAAAAAACGAATTCTTCTCAAACAAGGGAGAGTACAACTCTACCAAATATTTGATTGCTTGGGTAAGCTATTTGCAGCCTAATCCGTGCTCCTATCGCGCTTCTAGGTTGATTTTACAGAAGGGAGAGTAGTGATGATGATCAAATCTTCTTCTGAAATCTTTGTTTGCAAGAAAATAAGGTTCTGCTCTTTGATTCTTATATCCCAATTCCTTTAACCCTCTGCAGGAATTGCTATTACGTCAGCTACTATTGAACGTCTTATTTTCTCTCTCTGTATTTTCAAATATTCAATTTTAAAGTCGATAGTGAATGCATAGACCTAAAATGTACAACTATAAAGGGGTGGAAGTGCACAGGAGACTGAGGTCGTTATAACATGGACCCTTGTACTGTACTAATCGAGTTAAAAGTCTCTTTTTTACTTTTTAACGTTTATATTTTTGTATTGATACAGTCTACTCTATAGTTAAAAAAATGATTTTAATATTTTAAAAATTATAATGCATAAGTCTATTTTTTGTCATAAAAAAGCCAAAAAAATCATAAATAGTTTGAACCGAGAAAAGATCGAAGTAAACATGTTCAATTTCCTTTTGCAGTGAAGAAACCCTCACCTCTAGATCAATCCTTTAGAAGGTATATTTAATTTTAATCTTTTTAATTAAATTTTCGTTAACTTTAGTGATGAAAGTCAAGTTCGCAATTTGTATCTCTTGGGATAATTATAAGAATTTTATGAACTTCTATTAATTATATTTGTGTTTTTAATAAAAAAAGTAATTATTTATAATTTATATTGAACGATGATATTAGGTACAATTATATTATTAATTAATTTTGTAAGCTACACATATTTATTAGTTGACGTGGTTAAAAGATACAATGTAGGTATTTATCTTATTAAACCAATGATGAATATGTTTTTATGATTATAGCAATAGAATAGTTAAGTCTCTTTTTTACTTCTTATAAATATTGAAAGAGTATAATTTCTAATTTGTCTTATTGAATAGTTGTCTTTTGTAAAAAAATTGAAAAGAATGATTTGGTTCAAGCTGTTTGCCTGAGCACAAAATTTCAATCTTACTATAGCAAATATAGTTATGCTTCTACTTAATTTGTCTTATATATAGTGTTAAAGCCTACTCATATGGATTCATAACCCAAATTAGTTACATTATTATAAGTCTTAATTATTTTTCTATTACGTCTGATTAAATGCAATATGTTGGAGTTTTTTGTAACTTATATTATAAGAAATTTATAAAAAATTAAAGTCAGTTGGGTCTAGAGAAAATAATTCAAGTTAAAAATTTTTAATTAAAATTTTAATTTCTTTCTATTGGGCCAAAATTGATTCCGGGAAATAATATAAATCACTTTAAGGAATAGAATCAATTCATCTTTAATAATTAATTAGGAAAAGATCCTAAATTTACATTAAAAATAGGCCATATATTAACCAATAATTGATATAAGCAAACTTATTATTGGCATGAAACAATTATACATGCATATGCTTCAACATTATTATAAATATCATGAACAAAATTCTGAATCTTTTATTTACCTTGTTCAAGTTTTACCAATAATTTTCTAATTTTACGAGTTTTATAGCCATAAGTTCTACCTTTTTATAACTTTCTAATGCATTCTTTCCATGAATGCTGGGCCCTTTATTTCTTAGGTTTTTGAGGTAAAGGGATTTCTCATTTTTTGGCAAATTTGAATTTTTATAAGTTATTTTTTACTAATTTTTTTTAAATTATTGGTTTAGTTCATATATTTTTTGTAATGATATATGTACTTATTATTATTAATTAATTTGTACCAATAAGTGGACATATTTGTAAATATCTGTTAATTTTAAACATTTATTTGTATATATAAATTATTTTATGAACTAGTATAAATACTTATTATCAAACTGATTTATTTATGTTAATTTGTAGGATATTTTATTATTTCTGACTTTATTAATTATTGGACACAAATACTTTTTCAAAGAAAAATTTTATATGTTTTAATTAAAAAAATACACGGTTAGTATATATAGTTATCTATTAAAAATTATTATATACTTTAATCGAAGTTTTACATAACATTGTTTTGTAAGAATCATTTCATTATATCAAATGAAGCATTAGAAAGAAGGGTGTGATGCATTCATTTCCCATCTTCCAAATTTGGCAATGAAAGGGTCCGTACTGTGTCTGCCAACGGTTCTTGTGTCCATATATGCAATCTACTGGTCGATGCAAGCTATCTAGTCATTTCTGATATACATTTATTGAGAGCTAATTTGCATGGAGCTTGTATTGGTCAATTGAAAGTGCTTATAATTTTTATTACATTTTAAAAAAGTATAAATTATAATTTTTTCTTCTTTAATTTAAAATTATTTTTTTATTTTAAGTGTATAGTATTAAACATTCCTATTAATTATTTAATTATTATTCAAAAATTGTAATTTTGTTTTTAGTTCTTCACTAACATTGCACAAAAAGTCATGATTAACTTTGACGTTATGCGGTTATTTTAATTGGGATATTTAAATAATTTATTTTTATAAAAAATTGGATCAGTTGGGATTAGTTAAAAAAATAAAATATATTGGATAAGGCGTTTTATATTTGACGTAATAGGAGTGACGTGGGATATTTGAAAGCATAGAGATATTGTGGAAGAGATAAGAAGTGTATGATGTAAGTGAGTCACACGTGTTTTTAAAAGAAAGAAAAAGAAAAAAGTGGGGTGACTAGGTAGTGACAGGCATGAGAAAACAAAACAGAAGAGGTAGGAATAGTGAAATTTTTTTCACTGTGATACACGAGGGAAAAAAATAATTAATGTAATTGCTGAGCCGTCAAAATATTTTTTTTCAAATGCTTAATTATTCTTTAAAAAAAATGGGTCATGACATTTATTCTATCATGATTCATTTTTTATTTTTTATAATAATTATAAATAGGTCACGGCATCTAGCCGTGACTCATTTAGTTTTTTTAATTTAATTTATGTTTAAATTTTTTTATTGTATTTTTTTCTCTCAAATTTGATTAAATATATCTTCTTTTTTATTTGTTGGTAGCAAATAAAGCTCAAATAAATATAGGGATACATTAAATTAAATAACACATATATAAGTGCTTGTATATAAATTTTTTTGATTTTAATAACTTTCAAAAATGAATCTTAATTTTTTCTCTTATAGATGTATTTTGTTTTTGAAGAAATTAATTACAAGCTTGATTATACAATATTAAAATGTTAAAAATTTTATTTATTATTTTTAAAAAATAAAAATAAAAATTTAAAAATATGCACTTTTATTTTCATAATAGTAATAATAATAACAGTAATATTAATAATAAAAGATGTATTTTTTTTAGACTTTTCAACTCTCTTTGTTGATTAAGAAAAAAGGAAAAAAGAGAAAAATTGGTAGAGGAGTGGCGTGATTAATTTTTCTTTACTAAAAATATAAATATTACAAAAAAATTATATTTTAAAATTATATATTATTCATAATTTCTTTTAGTTTTTTTTAATACGCTGTATTATTCTCCATTTTCTTTTAGTTCCTTATCTTCTTACTTCAATAAATTTGATACAAAACTCCAACTTCTTTTTTTGTATTAGGAATTTTTTTTAATTTTTAAGGATTAGTCATACCCTTTAATAAATCACTTTTACGTAAAAATAAAAATAATAGAATGTTTGGAAAAATATAATTAACTAGATGATTTTGAAATAATTTTTTTTTGTAGAATTATCTTAGTGTAAAATTTTTTTAAGTATTTGGATAAAATTAAACTTAATGGCCATTTTTTTACTATTAATTTTTCTTACTTAAAATATAATAAGTATATCATTTTTCAATAATATTATAACAAATATTTAATTTAACTACAAAATTATATAATTATTTATAAAATATATATATTTATCATAATATTATTAAAAAATTATTCACTTGTTATATTATTAAAATTTTTAATTATATTACAAAAATATATTTTTTATAAAATTTAAATTAATTACCATTCTAAATATTTTAAATAATAAAATATATTAAATATAAATTATATAATAAATTATATAAATATATATATATGGGTCATGACATTGCAAATGTCACGACCCATTAAAATATTATAAAATAATTAAAATATTTTTTTTTAAATAATAATAAATATTAAAAAAAATATTTTTGTGATGGAATATTTAAATTTTTGTAAATGTTACGATCTATTAAAATATTATAAAATAATTAAAAGAGTTTTTTTTTAATAATAACAAACATTTAAAAAAATATTTTTGTGATGGAATATTTAAATTTTTTTTATTTTTACATATTACAATCAAAATCTTGAGAATAGCAGTGATATAGAAAAAAAAAAACAAATATATCAGGGGAGAACTAAGAAGTTAAGTGTGGGGTGTGAGTAAGTGACACGTGTTTCTCAAAAAAAAAAAAAAAGAAGGAAGGGAGGTGCCAAGGCGTAAGAAAAAAATATAAAAAGATAATAATAAGAAAAAAAGTGAGGGCCATGCTCCGCTCCGTCAGACCAAATTTTGATTTTAGAGACAAGCGCCTCTTTGTTTGGTGAGGAAGCGTTACATATCAGCACTTAACTTTTTGAGTGTCCCTTTTTATTTTAAACGATTTTTGATATACACTGCTTCAAGTTTTTTTTAATTAAAAAAATATTTTTAATGTTGTTGCCACTGTAAAAAATATGAATTACTTAAAAAAAATCTTTTAAATTACCATCAAGATTTTATAATATTTATTTTGATAGCTTCGTGCTTCCAAAATTATTTCTAATAATATTTATAAAAATTAAATATTATTATATATCAAAATATAGTTTGTAACATTTTTATTACATTATTATTAACAGTATATTTCTACTGTATTAATATAAAGTAACTTATAAATTAATAATATAAGAATGAGAGTCATTCATATTAAATTTAGATTTATTGACTCTCATTTCTATATTATTTATGATGTATAATTTTGATATCAAATTTTAACATAAGACTATTATTAATTTCAATATACTATTTAATAAAACCATAATCTTATACAATATATTTAATAAAATCATAATATATATATATATATTTTTAATCTCTAATCTTCATCATTTGCATAATAAACACAATTTTTAAACAAATTTGTGCTCTTTAAATGAGCAATTACACAAAATATTTTTTAAAGAATATATTTTGTTAAAAACCAATTTTGTAACAAAAATATTTTTTCATGTAATAACTATAATATTTTTTAATATAATAACTATTAATGATTAATAGTAATTACTTTTTTCAATCTAAAATATAAGTCACTTTTTGATTTAAAATGTAAGTCATTTGATAATAATAATTTTTTTATAATATTTTTTATTTAATGGCAACATTTATATTAAAAATTTTTTATTTAATGATAACAGCTGTATTAACAATAAGATAAGAGTGAAAAGATATGATAATATTTTTAAAATTTAAAAATATAATTAATTTTTTTAAAAAATATAAATATATTAAAAGTGATTTATATTTTAGATAAAAAATAATATTTAATTTTAAATATTATTATTTAAAAAATAATTTTAATATTATAAAGAGCCTGGAGCCCAACAATTGCCCGGTTGACAATTGCCAAAACACGTACTTCACATGGGTTGTTTCCCTCTTTCAAGACCAAAACAAGTCCAGCAATCACTAGGTGGGGTTCTTCGTCCCTCACGTGTCAGGCACTTATTAAAACACAGTTGTCACTTTGACTTTTTTCTTCAAAAAATAAAAAGAAAATAGTTTTTATCTCGCTTTTTGGGCTCCTCATTAGTCGCTCTCATACTCTCATTCTACTTTTGAAAAAACTATATTTAACCGTAATTTTTTATATTTCTTTTATTAAAATTTTTAATTAAATATAGTAAGAACATATTTTTAATTAAAATATTATAAATATATAATTTATTTTAAAAAATGATAAACTTATTTATAAAAATTTTATACTTGTTAAGTTATTATGAATTATGTAATAATTAATATCAAAATGCTAATTTAATTAATTTTAGTAACAATTGAAAAAGACTATAAAATAATTTAAAATATAAATCAAATATACTTCTAACGATGAAGTTATTTATTATTTTAACATTCACATAATTGTCTTTTATAAAATTAAGACAAAAAATATCAAAGTTGATTAGTTAGTATCAAAATAAATTATGAAGACATTCAATGAGATGCTTTAATTAAACCATTAAAAGATAAACTCATTTCAAGTTAAAATACAAAAATTTAAAGATAAATTATTATCCTATTAAATAATATAACTCTTTTGTAAAACTAAACAGTTTTAATGTTAAAAAATTTAAAACATATATAAGTATCTGTAAATTACTTTTTTTACACAAAAACTAAAATCTCATAAAGCATCATAAGTTGAAGTTGAAAAAATTTTCACTTTCTTTTATGTACAAGTAATTCTATCCTTTAAAGTTTAATTGTAGTATTTTTATTTTTTCAAATGATAGAAGGGTCTTGAAGGCTAACTTTATTACAAATTTAACTTGGGCCTAACTTAATCTCAAAAACTAGCTCGTAGAAGGAGGATTGCCACAAGTCTTATAAGAAGTACTTTGACTCAAATCCTGGCCGATGTGGGACTTAACACACCCCCCTCACGCCCAGGACTGGACATCTGGAGCGTGAAATTTGTAGGACTGGATATCTATAGGTAGCCCCAACATCGAATTGAGGCTCTAATATCATATTACAAATTTAGTTTGGGCCTAACTCAATTCCAAAAGCTAGCTTGTAGAAGGAGGATTACCACAAATCTTATAAGAAGTACTTTGACTCAAATCCTAACTAACATGGGACTTAACAAACTTCAGTTAAATTTTGTGAGGGTAAGTCATCCCCAAACCCCAATCCCAGTAGTATAACTATAAGTTGGATGTTTGTGACTCCTCGTTAAAATATCATCACCAAATTAATATTAGGACCCACCATATGCATGCTCGTAAATTATTGTGTATAAGAATTTGCGTTGTGTATTTTGCATTGTATTATGCTCTATTTGATATATAAAATTTTTATGTATAAAAATAAAAAGAAAATAATGATATGAATGAAATAAAATAATTACATTTAATATAATATAAAAAATAAAAATATCATTTTATTTATATGTTTAATTGGATAAAATAATAAAAAAATAAAAAAATTGATGATTATGTCTTTACTTAAAAATAATATTATAATAAAAAATATAGTAATAATGAAGATATAATAACTTTTATATAAATTAGATATTATTATTCTCAATTTATATATTTATAAAATAAAAATATATTCTTTTCTAATTTGTAAAATATATATTAAACAAAATTATTCAATGAATTTTCTCACATTTTTCTCCTCCCTACCTCGTCCAAACGAAAGATTAATTTATGGAATCAAACGCATTAATGGTTACTTTATAATTAGGCTCAGCGTTTAGGAAAAATAGGAAGAGAAGATGGCTAATCACCGTTCGCGAAGCAGAAAAGTTAGCATACTCGCGGCACAATACTTCTTGGGAATACGTGAAGAAAGCGAAATTTTGAACCACATGCTTGAATTAATATTATTAATTTGTAAAATTTTTCCTTAAAAATCTTATTTAATTGAAATGCTTTAATCAGTATTTTTATTTAATAATAACTCGCTTTTATTAAAAGGGAGTTATTAAGGGTGCATTTTTTTATTCAACAAAACAATATATGAGTTAAGTTATTTTTTCTTAAAAGAAAAAAGTAACTTACCCTTAATAAGTATGAGTTAGTGCGTATTTAGAATCTCGTTTCAAAATCACGTTTAAAAGCAACAAATTGAATTACATGATTTTGGGTTTAGAAACGCATAAACAAATACACTATTAGTGAAAAAATTAATTTTATTTATAACCTCAGTTGTTTTATTTTTTTATAATATATAATATATTCTATTTGATTATCTAAACATAAAGTTAGTATAATTAAAAATGATAAGATGACTAAAAATATTAAACTAAACCAATCGAATAAAATAGATAAAAAATTGTAATAATGTATAAATACAATAAAGAGGATGGCTATTGATTATAATATTCGCTACTTATGCCTTGTATTCATTATAAATATTAAATTATATTTTTTTAATTTTGATTTCTATAAAAATCATTTCGTTATATCAAATGCAGCATTAGAAAGAGGGTGTGATGTATTCATTTCCCATCTACCAAATTTGTCAAATGAAAGGGTTCATACTGCATCCACCAACTGTTCTAGTCTCCATATTTGCAATTTAATAGATGCGAGCTGTTTAGTCATCTTTTATATACATTTCTTGAGGGTTGATGCGTCAGCGATAATTTGCATGGAGCGTGACCAGTCAAGTTGAAAGCGCTTAGAATTTATATTTTATTTTCAAAAATTATAAATTACAATTTTTCTCTTCTGGTTTGATATAAAATTATTTTTTATTTTATTAAATATTATTCAACATTCATTTTAATTATTTAATTATTATTTAAAATTTGTAATTTTGATTTTTTTTACTCTAAAATTGCATAAAATTATGATTAACTTTGACATTATGCTGTTATTTTATTTTATCTTACATATTGCATCATACTTTTTTTTCGTTTGGTTTGTGGAATTGTATAAGTATTCCTTTTATATAACTTGTGTAACGTCTATTATATCTTTATATTTATTATTTTATTTATCAAATTATTTTTTAAAAAATAAAAATAAAATAATCATTTTTTATCTTATTTATTTTTATGTACCCATATTTTATATTTCTTTTACCATTACATCTTTTAACTAAATATACTCTTAATGTCAAACTAGGACACTTAAATTAAAAAAAAATTGGGCCAACTAAAATATATATTTATATATAAAAGGCAGTTTATATTTGTGGGAGTGACATGAGATATTTGAAAGACCACATATATTAGGGAAGAGATAAGGAGTGTGCGGTGTGGGTGAGTGGGCAATTTATACTTCTTATCTCTTCCCTAATATATGTGGTCTTTCAAATATCTCACATCACTCACTCACTTCTTATCTCTTCGCCTAATATATGTGGTCTTTCAAATATCTCAAATATCTAATGTGAGATATTTGAAAGACACATATATTAGGGAAGAGATAAGAAGTGAGCGGTGTGGGTAAGTGGCACTTGTTTCTAAATGAAAGAATGAGAAGAGACTTTACGCCTACATGTGTGAAAGGTGTCAGACGAGCAGATTTTAAAATTTGTTATCTCATTTATATTTTTTGTTCTCGTTAGTTTCTCTCCCATTCTCAACATTTTTGCTTCTCACTTTTAGAAAAAATTTGATTTAAATATAATTTTTATATATTTATTATCAAAGTGTTTATTAACATATAATAAATATATAATTTTTTAATTAAAATTTCACAAATATATAATTTAATTAAAAAACAACATACTTATCTATAAAAATTATACACTTATCAATTTATTATTAAAAATTAAATAGTATGTTTATTACATTATTATGAAATCATATGCTTCTACTGTATTAATATACAATAAATTAGAAATTAATAATATAAAAATGAGAGTCATTAATATCAAATTTAGAATTATTGACTCATTTATATACTATTTAATAATGCGTAATTTTGATATCAAATCTTGATATAAGACTATGATTAATTTTAATATACTATTTAATAAAATCCTATTCTTACACTATTTAATACATTCATAGTTTATATATGTTTTCTAATCTCTAATCTTAATCATTTATATAATAAACACAATTTTTTAACAAAATTTGTGTGCTTTAAATAAGTAATTACACCAAATATTTATTTAAAGTACATAAAAGTTGTTAAAGCCAAATTTATAACAAAAATATTTTTAATATAATAATTACTAAGGATAATATCTGTAGTAATTATTTATTTAAAATTGAACTAAAATATATAATAATTTTTGTTTTAAAAAAATATGCATATATTTTGAAATTAGAAAAAAATTGTATAATTTATTTTTTGTTTGAAAATATTAAAATTAATTATAATTTAATTTTTTTACTTTAAAATTTTATTTAAAACTAACATAAAAATGTTAACTTTGTCAAGAAACAGTAATTTATATCTACTTCAAGTACATCTAGCACATTTGCCAATTGAAAATGTGCCATTTGAATTTGTCCATCTTTTTGGGAAAGGAGATAGCAAAAAACTATAATGTTTTCCAATATTATATGGTCATGTCTTCATGATTGAAAACAATTTATTGATTTATTTATATTTTGATTCGTGAATTGTAATTTAATATTCAATAGCATTAATGGTCCAACAAACATGATAGCTCAAACAAAAAAATGGTGCTGGACAAACAAATTAAAAATAATGCAATAAACATGATAATTCAAACAAAAAGATGGTGTTGTACAGACAAATTAAATAACATTAAAATAATCCAACAAACATGGTAATTGAAACCAAAAGATAATGATAGACAAATAAATTAAATAACATTAATAATCCAACAAACATGATAGTTCAAACGAGAACAGAGTGTTAGACAAACAAATTAACATTAATAATCCAACAAACTTGGTGGTTCAAACGAAAGGATAAGGCTCATTAAAGTACCCAATAGCATCTGGTATTGTATCCAAATCTTGTCATCATCTTCTTGCCACATGGATAAATTAGTTGCCCCTTGTTTCCCTTAACATCTATATTCATATAACAAAACATGATTTTGAAATAAAATGGAGTCATTTTACGTACGTAGTCAAACACTAAAATAACACTAAACCGAAGTCATTTAATCAAAAGGTTTATAAAGGTAGTGGGTCATGAGTGGTTGCGGCGTTGTCTTTGTACTAATTTATATGCAGGACATCTCACGTCGTTTTCTTTTTCATATGCACATGGAGTAGAAAATGATGACACTAGATTTTTGGCAGGAATTTGGATAGTCCATATTCTTTTGTTTGAAATTTTCATGGTTTAGTTCCTATGGCTGATGAATAATGCTTTATAGCAACAAAATTTAGGTGCACTTTTTTTTAAACTATTATTAACTTCAATAAAAATTACAATATAAGATAATTTTAAAAAAATTTAATCATATAGTGTTGGTATGTGAAAAAAAGTATTTATATATTATATTTTTATTTTAAAACATAATATCACATATTTGAAAAATTATTAGAACAACAGTTGTCGTTTTGACCTTTTTCTTTATATATATTTTTTCTTGTTTCACACATCAATCTCTCTCTCATTTTTACCACCAAATATCCCACTTTTTAAAAAATTAGACTTAAATATAATTTTTTTTATTTTTATCATTAAATTGTTTTAATTAAAATATAACTAATGTATGATTTTTTAATTGAAATGTTACAAGTATATAATTTAATTAAGGAACTTTATATTTATGTGAGAAAATTATATCTTTGTCATATTATTATGAAAAAATATACACTAATTTAATTTTGAAATACTAATTTAATTAATCATAGTAACAATTTTAAAAGACTATAAAATAATTTAGAATATAAATTAAATATACTTTTAGCAAAAACTATTTATCATTTTAACATATACATAATTGTCTTTTATAAAATTAAGATTAAAAATATCAAAGTTAATTAAATAGTATGAAAATAAGTTATAAAGAAATTTAATGAGACACTTTAAAGTTTAAACCATTAAAAAATAAACTAATTTCAATTTAACATACATAAATTTGAAGATTATAACTTATCCTATTAAAAACAATATGACTATTTTGTAAAACAAACAATTTTAATATTCTAAAATCTAAAACATATATACGTATCTATAAGTTACTTTTTTTTAAAGACAAAAACTAAAACCTCATAAAGCATCATAAGTTTGAGCTAGAAAATATTTCACTTTCTTTTATGTAAAAGTAGTTCGATCTTTTAAAGTTTAATTTTAGTTATTTCTTTTTTAAAAGTGAGATAAGGGTCCAAAAGGCTAATTTCAGTTAAATTTTGTGGAGGTAAGTCATCCCCAATCCCTGCACTGTAGCCATAGGTCGAATGCTTGTGACACTCCATTTTATAAGATATTTGTTTGATTATTTAAATACAACATTAGTATAATTGAAGATAATAAAATGATTGAAAACATCAAACTCAGGCCAGTCGAATTAAATAGACAAAAAGATAATTATAACGCTATACAAATATAATAAAGAGAATAGCCATTGATTATAACAATTGCTGACTGTGTTGCACTATGTTTGTCCTCATTCTTGTTGTGGTCACTATTGCACTATCTGTATTTCTTCCGTTGGCGGGATGATGACATAGGCAATTGGTGAAGAATTTAAATTTAATAAAAGAGAATGAAATGAAGGAATTGGCATGGGGCCTAATGTCCCTTAGGTGGTCTAAGTTTACTGTATGTGCCTCCTCATTGTCATTGGGCTACATTGTCTCATTCCTAAGCCTTATTTCATGTCCAGGCCCATGTGTTTGTGTAAGCACCAACACAAACCAAATTGAGACTCTTCACCCACTGAGTCCTCTAAAGAAGGATCAGGTAAAAGGCCCACATAAGTGATATATAAAATTGTTTAGATTGCAATTAGTAAAAATATAATCACAAGTCTATGAATCATGTCAAAATATTGAATTACTAACGATTTGGCCAAAAAAAAAACTTGCAATTCACAATTGCATTATAGGAGAAACAAGCTATAATATTTGCCCACCATGTGAAAAATATTGAAGATGACTTTCACAATAATATAATAAAACTATGCATAATTGTTTGTAATGAGTAACTCTAATTATTCATGCCGAGCAAGAAAGAATATAAATAGGAAAGTTTCAATTCACGATTAACCATTAAAAAGCATAAAAACTGACGAGAAAAAACTTACATAAATTCACTCATAACTTTTTGTAATTTCTTGTTGAATAACTTTGGCCAGAATTCGTAATAGTGGAAGGTATATAAATAGCAACCCACTTTGGAACTTCCACTTCAGGAACTATAACAGTTGTAGGCAGAAAAATTATTGGTGACAAATTCTATATTAGAGGGAATCCAATATAATTCTTCAAAGTTCAAAGAAAAATTATCGGGTAACTTCTAACATAATTTCTGCAATTGTCTAATTCTACAAAGAGAATGCATAGTTAAGATGTAAGAAAACCGGACACATCGCCTACCAAAAAGGATAAAATGGAAATTGCAATTCAAACAAGAGATGAATAATTAAGAGACGTTTTAATGAAGATAAAGAGACAAGATACCAAACTATTGTCCCATCATTTGAATTTCAGCGTAAGAGAAGAAGGATCTCATCTAAATGTAATTTTAGAGCTAGGCAACATTTTAGCAAAATGTGTAACAGTAACATTTCAATGTCTGCATTTTAAGGCAATAAAATAGTAGCATGCATCTAATAAATAGAATTCAGTCCAGTGGTTTTTAGCATGGTTATCGAATCGTGAATTATAAATTATATGAATTGTAAGATTTAGAGACATAAATAAAAACATATTATTTAAAAAATATATATACTACTAAAATTTGTTCAAATAATAATTTTAAACTAGGAGTTGAAAACAATTTAAGTTTATAAATAAATAAAAAACACTTATAAATAACTAAATTCAAAACTAATGATCCTCCTATTCATTAAGACTAATATCAGCATTATTATTATTATTATCTTTGTCTTCATTGAACATAACTATTCCTTCTTCATCTTCTTCCTTTGTATCACCATCATCTCCAATGTCTTTTTCAACATTATCATGTATTTGAATGCCTTTTCCTTTATCATTTTTGTTGGTATTAAGATTTCGTGAACCTAAAAATAGATAAATGTAAGTGATTAAATGAGAAAAAATAGTTTGAGAATTACAAAAAGAGGTTTGAGATTGCAAGTGCAATTAATATACTTCTTTTTTTTTTTTTTTTACTTGGATTTCCTTCATCAATCTAGAAGCATTCTTGGACATCCATCCAACAGTTCCTTTCCATTAGGGAAGGCTGCTCTTGTTCAGTAATTAATTCATCATTTGATTTGAGATCCAATAAGCAAATAGGATTATATGTATCTCCTTTTACCTTCTTTTGCATTTGTCTAATCTTAAGTTTAAGATTGTGTGTAACAAACACAAGAGTATTCAACCTTTCTTGCTCTAAAAGGTTTTTTCTCTTGGAATAGATATGATCAAACACACTTTAATTCCTCTCATAACTTGTAGCACTATATGTGAGATTTAGGATGTGAATGGCAAGAGATTATAACTCTTTACACTTTTCTCCAAAGCTATTCCACCATAAAGCTAATAAAAAAATTATAAATAAATACTTGATTAATTACTTAATCAATTTATATATAATTTTTAAAATAAATAATAAATTACATTATTAGATGAATAATTACTAGGTTGTTTTTTATCTCTTGTTGTAATTGCTAAATTATATCTAAAGAGTCCCTCTACCTTATCGAATATCTCTATTTGAGAATGAATTTTGATCTTAGTTTTAATATTAGAACACATTTTTTCCAATGTTTGGTATAATTTAACGTTTACTTTAATATCTAGGTTAAAGTTTGGAAGATAATGGAACTTATAATATATAAAGTTAATATGATAATGTAAGATATAATAATTTTAATTTAAATATAAAAATAATTATATTACATAAAAATATAAATTGTTTATTAAAAAAAACTTATTTAGGATTAAGAAAATATGCCACTGCATAAAGTGGCCTATGGAGTTGATAGTCTTAACACTTGTCTATAATTTTCCAAAATTGCTTATATCTACTTTCTACATTATTAAAACTCTTTGCTATTTGTTCCTTAAATCACAGAGATTCCTTAAAACTTGACGTAAAACAACATCAAAGCCCACCAAGATAATAGCAATAAATTTGACAGTAAAAGAATTTCAAATGTACAATTGGTTACTCAACCAACATCCCTTCATGCCCATAAGCACCTATGCTTTTTCTTACAAGCCATATGAACCTAAACTAATTTGTCTAGACTAATAACTCTTTAAACCATGGAATTTCACGGCTTCTAACATAATACAACCCATATATCAAAAAATGCCCTATAATATCAAAATGGCTTTTATATTCAACAAGTGACATGACTAAAATGAGTTGCACTACTATAGTCACTTCCAAACCACTTTGAACAACTTTTTATTTACCTAAAGAAGTTTGTCCAAGCAATAAAATCTACCTTAAAATCTTTATAGCAAAATATGGATACTTTATACCTAACTTACAAGCACAATTTATCATTTTCCCTACTATTTGGATCCCATAAAACACATCCAAAGGGATCCAAACCATTTTTACTCACATAAGTTTGCTAAATTAAACTTGCTTAAAGCTAGAATTCTTTGGCCCCAATTTTTGTTTGCTATCTTTTTCTTTATAGATCTGTTCAATATATCTTCATATGGATCAGTTTTATGGGCTTATCTCCTAAATTTGCCAAAACTATTTAAGCAACTTTCAATTATCTAAAGAAGTTTGCTCAAACCCAAAAATTACCACAAAAGCCTTTATAGGAAAATGTGACCATCTCAAACCTCTCTTTTCTCACCAACTCTAAAAGCCAACACTTAACATCTTGCCACTTGGGTTCTACTTATGTAAAATTTCCAATTGGGATTCAAATAACCCGAACCACCTAAAACAATCTTATATTCCTAAAATAAACTTGTTCTAAGGCTAAATTGCCCAAAATCAATAATCTTATATAAGTTAGATGAATGGTAGCTAATTGGTAATATGCAAGAAGTAAAGGCTACTCCAATAGTTTATCCTTTACTATATGTATAAAAGATATTACAAGGAGGCTTCTTCCAACAACATTTTTGTTGTTAAGGCATTGGACTATATTATATATAATGTGACTTTTTGCTAACATGTTAAGGAATAGATTAGTAGAGTTTTAGTTGTCTTTTATATTCATTTCCAAGGTAGAGATTAATTTTTGAATTGAGTATTAAACTACTGAAAATTTTTCTTTTAAGTAATCTATAATGTTGATTTTTTTGAATTTACTAGGATTTTGTTTTGCTGTATCTATCATAACTAGCTTCATTAAAACAAAGTCACATAATTTATTCTCAAAAGCAACAATAATGCTACTATTACCAAACTTTTGGTAGCAATTTCGGTCTATTTTACACTTCAAGTGCTACTAGAGTGGTTAAATTTTAAATTTTTTCTTCTTCACTCATGGCTGCCATAGACAACTTTGTTTTGATCCATAAGATTATGACATAAGCCTTATTTGCATAAGGAAATTATATAGCTCATCTTGGCCATTTTGACATAATAGGCCTCAAATTTCAAAAATTCATGACTTTTTCTTTATGGTTCTGATTTACACAAATTAGATGTCTATGAAAAGTTTGTGATGTGAAGAATATGCTGTAAAAATTTTAGGTAAAATTGAATTTGTTTGGTTTCTAGAATAGTGCAAAAATAATGGCTACTATAGTATGAATAGTACTACACCAAATCCATAATTTTGCACTAGTTTTATGAATTTATAAAATATTCTTAAATAAAAAAATTTTCATTCTTAACTTGTTATAAAGTCTAATTGCATGACAAATTTCAACCCTAAACTTACCATTTGGGCTATCAAGAGTATATGTGCAATTTATGGCTTATTTGAACCAAAATTTGGCTCTAAAGTGGTCCAATTGGCCTCTAATTTGCATTTTCCTACTTTGAGCAAATTTTAATCATCCTAATCATCCTTTCCATAGGGTTCAATGTATAAAATAAAGCTCGCATCAAAATATAACCATTCAACACCCAAAGTTACATATAATTCATATAGCATCCAATATACAAAGTCATGTACCTATGGCCAAACCATACCTCAGGATGGCTCACATTTATATTCTCAAGTTTATACATATTTTTCTATTACATAGCCTTGGCATTTACATAATGTTCATCATACATACATAAATATGCTTTCTATTCATAAAAGTCTATCATGTACATTAAGCATATTTACATCATTTCCTAATGTCTAGTTCTTCTCAATTTCTTTTTCCTTACTTGCAGAACCTGAAATAATTAGTGGGAATACATGGGTGAGATTCTAGAGAGAATCTTAGTAGCCAATTTCAATTATATCAATATATACAAGAATGTTATGAGGAAATACAATGCATGTGGTACAAGCACGTAGGTCATATGCAACATATAATTCAAACATAGCTTTTAACATAAAATTTCAATTCTTATCAAGCTATAGCATTTCAATATACTAGTTAGGTTTAACTAAGCTCAACTTTAGGCCAAGAAAGAGCTATTACATTCAATTCCCTACTATGAGGAGCTAGAAACTGAAAATATAAAACTCATGATAAGAATCATATCAAAGCATAGCTCATGAATACAATAAGTAACCACAATATCAACCCATCTAAACATTCCAATGCATGCAAGATAGGGAGATAAAGCTACCTTGTAGAGTTAGAAGCCTTAAGCCACCACTAACTCCCAAATCCTTCTCCTTTCTTTGATCATTTGCTTTATTCATTCTTGGGTACATACACATCCTACAAGGAGTTGTATTAGCTCAGCCTACATATGTCAATTTTTAATGCATAATAACTTATTAAAACCCATTTTAGCTCTTGTCATTTGCACTTAACTCTTTTAGAATTCATTATGCCACTTTACACTCTTTTAAATCCTGTAAAAGGCAATTATTAGATTTCATTTTCTAATAATTGAAGGATGGTCTTAAATGGCTTAAAACATCTTTCTAAGGTTCCAAAGCTTCTAAGGTGCAATTTGAACCCTAGGTGGTTTGTCTTGAGTTCTATGGCTTTTCATGCAATTCCATTTACATAATCTTACTTTACACTCTTCAAAACCCTTATTTCTATTAAGTTTCTCATCAAAAAAATGCTCCTTCATCTGCCTCTCTTGTAAGCTTTTCATCTCAACTCATACCTTTTTTGAGTGCTCTTCTAATGGTGATTTGATAACCATGATTTTTATATATTTTATTCTTCTTAACTTAGGCATTTTAATGATTAAATATGGCTCTAAGCCTTTAATTAGATAAGATTTTATTTTAGTGGTCATTTCTATATTTTAGGAATTTATTTGCAAATTATTGGTTTTTGATGCTTAAATTTATCTTAAATAATTTTTGTGAATATTCCTATTTGATTTTTTCCACTCTTTTGGGCAGAATTTTAATATGTAATTGGAGCTTTGAATAGAAAATTAAATTGAAGAAAAGCAAGAGAAGAGATGGGCTTCAAGTGTGTTAGTGTGCAATCTCAAGAGCTTCAATACACTCACTACTCCACTGTATTCACGTTGAAGAAACACTTTTCACACATGCAACACAACTCTCATGTTGCACCCATTCACATGAAGCCATGGTCATTCAAGTCACACAGCCACAAAACACAAAAGAAGAAGCTCTCATTGCATGAAGCACTTACGAGTTGCATGAGATTCTAACGTGGAAATAATGTAGAGGCAGTAATAATGTGTAAGTAACACTCATGAGCAGCCACCACATTTCCACTTACGGGTTAGATGAGAAAAGTGAGTTGAATGAGTGAAGAGAAGTCACGTGAGCAAGAAGTGAGGAAGAAGCTTAATCTGCATGAAAGGAAAACAAAAGAGCTTGCCACGGGTTAAAGGGATTAAGGAAGAAGGAGGCTTGATTTTCTGGTTTAATAAAGAAGAAGCCTGAGCTGCATGATGAAGAACAGAGCAAGATGAGCTGGATGGAGCATGAAGAAACAAGCATGTACAAGTTGAATGAAGGAAGTAGCAACACATTCTCTCAAGTTGTGGAGAGTAACTCGTGAACAGTAGAAAACGAGCAGAAATAGAGGGGAAGCTTGCATGAGCTGCATGAGAGAACACAACACACTTGAGCTTGAAAAGAAGAACGCTGTAGCCACTACACTTGCACCCACGGGTACAAAGCAAGAACAATGAGAAACACAGAAGCAGCCAACGTGGAGAAGCTTAAGAAAAGCAAGCTGAATCATGTGGAAGCTACATGAAAAGCTAAAGTGGAAAACATAAAGAAATGAGCTGGAGAACAACGTTGAACAGAAAAGAAGAAGCTACGTGGTGAAGGAGCTGCAGTTTCAATGTGAAACGCTGAGAATGAGGTGAAGAAGCTGCTGCACGAGCTGAGAAATGAAGAGCTATAAGCTTTTGAGCAGAACAAACACACCATACCAGTAGTTGAGCAGATTCAAAACCACGTGATTAAGAAGAGAAAAAGCATGCAAGCTACGAGCTGACTGATGGAGAAGAACAGAAGCTAGCCATGAGGTCTGGTGAAGAACGAGCTTGGTTTTGACGTAGCAACGTGAAAACAACGTGGAAGTGTGGAAGAACCATGCACGGCAGAATGCATGCAGAAGTTGAAGAAAACGTGAATAATAACGCGAAGAAGGAAATAAGAAGCTCATGTGGATGCTGCATGTGATTCATTAAAGAGCACATGAGGAGATGAAAGGAAATATACACGGATAGAACGTGGGTTGCTGAAGAATCATCATCCATTTACGAAGAAAGCCCACGCATCAATTTATCCATGTCAAAAGAGCTAGGAGCTTATTTATGGAGGAGCACGTGAAATGATTAAATGACCACGTGAGGAAGGGGAATTAATTTGGGCAAGCTTCAAGAGGCAGAGGGATCAAATTCATCAATTAAAAATAAACACCATCCAGAACCCTATCACGACGTTCACGCCTTCGTCTCCCTTTCATCCAACGTCCATCCACTCCACACAGAACCATTCCATCTTCCATTCTTCCACTTCCATGAAGCTCTAAGCCTCCATTTGTGATTAGCTTGGAAGAAGACCTTGGAGAAGCTTGAATCCATTAATTAGATAGGAAGTTTTGGCTAAGATTCTCATCTCTTTCTACACTTTTCTCTATCTTGTATTTTCTTAGTTAAGATTGTATTAGATTGGAGAATTGTGTTGTTTATAATTAGTGGCTGGTTAGACATTAATTAGAAGATTGTTTTTGTTTGATTAATTGATTAAATCAAGTTCTAAATTGTTCATTTTCCTCTAATTTCCATGTGTGCCTCGAAGGTGTTCGATGAAATGCATGAATGAAATTATGTGCTTGAATGTTAAATTTGAGAATTCCTTAGTGTTTAATTGGTTAATTAAACATTTTTGGATGATGATTCAGAAGCTAATTAATCAGTTAATCAATTAAATTGAGTATTTATTGATCTTAAAGATAAAAATTAACAATTTAATGCGGGATTGAGGTCTCAATTCAACATTATTTTGTTAATCTCTTGAATCTTGAGTGATAACCCAAGATAATTTGTTATGAACACAATTAGTGACTCTTAGGCTAGAATTAATCACAATTGGAATAGGATAAGGATAGTGGATACCAAGGGACGAATCCAACGCTAGTCATAAGACCATCATCCACCCATAATTCATCCAATTAGGTAGAATTTAGGAACTTTATTTTAATTTCATTTTACTTAGTTAATTAGATCAAAAACCTCCCTTAGTTTAGAAATTTTTAGAATCTTTTAGCATTTGGAAAACTTAATTAAACATTGAACTCCAATTCTAAGGAATATGACCTAGGTTGCACTATTAACTACAGAATTCATTTTTCTTCCTAGTTTTATTTGAGATTGCGCGACACTGATTCTTGCAGCATGGTTGGTTATTCCAAAGCTTCTCTTTTCTTTATAAGGTTAGCCACAAACTTCATCATTTCAAGAAGTGAAAATTACCATTAGAAAGAGCATAAAGAGAGAAAAATGTTTCATAATTAGCATACTATGAAATTGTGCATGTTTCCTTACCTTATTGGCTTCTCTTTCCTTTCTCTCTCCTCCCACTTCTTGAGCGCCTTGGCTGCCTATGTTGAAGTTTGGAATGTTGGTTTAGGAAGAAGAACCAGGTGGTATGGATATATAATAAAGAGGGGAGGATATTTTAAACAAATTCAAAAATACCAATTACATCCTAAAATTTTAACTACTTTGTTTAAGCCTTTTTTAAATCCTATTTTAGAACCATTAGTTCCATATGAAAATTAAGGTTTTTGAATTTATTAGAAATATTTACTTTGAAATTTAGTAATTTATAGAAAACCTTAAGTTGGAACCTTCATGTTGCTATTAGTATCATAATAAGAAAAATTTATCCTTAGATCATGAAACTGATGTAGGTGGAGTGTCTGGATCGCATATGAATCCCTTAGGTGCACAGGCTATACGCATTGATGAAACGATGCTGTTTCATTATCTTTTAGCAAATCCTGACTGTTCGTCTCATGTGATATGGAGCATCTATTTATTTCCCTCAAAATGCATTATTTCACTTGCAAATAGAAGCAAATCTGGACCATTGATTGGGCATAATTTAGGTTGTCCATTAAATGCCCCCTGGCCTTTGTACATTACCCCTTGCCTTCCCTCAGCTTCATTTCTAGTCTAGAATCTGCTTGGAACCTTGAAAGGTTCATTGCACAACCTCTAAAATAAAACTAGATTGAGAAAATATATAGTTAGTGGTGCAATCTAGATCGTCTCCATAGGAAATGGAATTTGATGCTTAATTAGGTTTTCTTTATGTAAGAGGATCCTAAAAGTTATCTATTAAAGGGGGGATTTTGTCTAAATTTAATTAACTAAAATTAAATTGAATTAAAGTTTCTAATCACTACCTAATTGCATTAACTAATAAGACAAGTAATGGACTTATGACTAGTTTTGGATTCATCCTTTAATATCCATTATCCTTATCCTAATTCAATTGTAATTAATTCTGATCTAAAAGTCCCTAATTGTGCTCATAGCAATGTATCTTGAGTTACCACACAAGAATTAAGAGATTAACAATTTAATGTTAATTGAAACCACAATCCTATACCAAATCATCAATTTTTACTTTTAAGATTAATGAACACTCAAATTTGATTGATTAAATAATTAATTAGTCTCTGAATCATTACCCTAGAATGTTTAATTAACCAATCAAACTCTAAGAAATTCTCAAATCAAATAATTAAACACATAATCTTACTCATGTATTTCATTGAACGCCTTGATTACATACATAGAAAATTGAAGGGGAAATAAAAAATTCAATACTTAATTAATTAATTAATCACTCAAAAAGTCTCTTAATTAATGTCTAACTAGTCATTAATTACAACTACACTAATCTCAATCAAATATATCTCAACCAAGCATGTACACGAAAAAAAAAAGTGTAGAAAGAAAGGAAATCTTAGCCTAAAAATCCCTTGCTAATTCCTTGGATTCAAGCTTCTTCAAGGTCCTCTTCCAAGCTAATCACAAGATGGAGAATTAAAGCTTCATGAAAGTGGAATTATGGAGGAAATGGGAGATGGAAGCTACAGCGTGGATGGAGTGAAGAGTGTGGAATAATGGAATGTGACGTTGGAATAATATCAATCAATGGTTCTGCTCAAGGTTCTAAATTGCGGGCCGCAATACAAAATGCGGCCGCAATATAGCGGATGCGGCCCAAGCCGCATCCGCATCAGCCCGCAACTGTAACGAGTATGGACATCACGCTAATGGGCCGCAACGGAACGGTGTTGCAGCCGCAACGGAATGGTATTGCGGTTCTGTTGCGCGCATCATATAAAGCCAGCTCTAAACAGAGCGGCCGGCCTTAGATCTACATTTTGCTAAAGAAAAAAGGCAACGATAACCAACAGAGACTGAGAAAGCTTCAATTTGAAGAGTCTAGTGTTCTGAGATCTAAAACCAATAATCATACCTGAAGGCTAAATTGAAGCACAGTGATTCAAGATCTGAATCTAAAGTTTCGAAGCTGCGAAGCAGAGCAAACGGTATGATGTACGCTTGAATCTGAAGAGAGAAGCGAGCGCCCAGAGGTATGCCGAATATCTTCTTCTTGATTTGCTTCTGCTTTGCTATTTCGAGCTTTGGGTCTCTTTCACTGTTGAAGTAAACTGATGCGTTGAATCAAAGCTTCAGCCACGCAATCCTTCTGATCTTTCTAATATATATCCATCCACGCATTGCATAATATATATGTATACTATATATATGTATGATCAAAGTTCTGCCACGCAATGCATAATATATATGTATAATATATATATGTATATATATATATATATGTATAATCAATGCTTCTGCCACGCTATGCATAATATATCGAAACCATAATATATATGTATAATATATATATATATATGATAATCAATGCTTCTGCGCTGCTGCCGCTATGCATAATATATATGTATAATATATATATATATAATCAATGCTTCTGCGCTGCTGCTGCTATGCATAATATATATGTATAATATATATATATATATATAATCAATGCTTCTGGGCTTCTGCCACGTTATGCATAATATATATGTATAATATATATATATATATGATAATCAATGCTTCTGGGCTTCTGCCACGCTATGCATAATATATATGTATATAATATATATATATATATATATATATGTATAATCAATGCTTCTGCCACGCTATGATGATACCAGATTTATTTGTAATAATGTAATCCTAAATTAGTATTAATTATTAGATTTTGCCACGCAATGCATAAATTCTGATTTTATGTAACTTGATTTTATTTGGAATTGACCCCTCTTTCTCATAAGGCAGCAACATCAGTCCTTTTTTTGGGCCCCAAAGTATGTTTTCTTTCCATGGGTCGGAAGACTACTTCATTAGCAAGTGTGAGTTCCTTGTCTGAGTTTAGGATTTTCCCGATGGGTTGTGATGCATCCACATATAACTCTCAAAACTACCTAGTGAATAGATTATTAAAGCAAGAACATACACACATATATATGTCTACTCAATGCTAGCTGTCTTGCAGATCATTCGTGCTTTGCTTTCTAATATTATATATATATATATATATGGGGTTCATATACATCCAACATGACAACTTTCAAATTTTCTTGTAAATTTATTCTCGGAATTAATGATACACACCATGATTTATAGTATTTATGAAAAATTATAATTAAAAATTTAAATTTTAAATTAAGGATATTTATATTAAATAATTTTAAATTTTAAAATTATTTTAAAAAATATAAAAACTAAAAATTTTAATTTAAAATCATAAATTGTAAAATTTTTTTATACAATTCAAATCTTTGGTTCATGGGTTCTCTAGAACAATTTTAAAATTTAAACTCCTCTAATATAAATATTTTTAATTTAGAGTCTTTAACTATAATTTTCCTTAATATTTATGTGTAGTATGACAATCTAATAAAATAAACACATATTGGTCAATCAATGAATATTACTAAAAGGATAAGCTACTAGCATCAACAAAATAAATGTAAAATTTTTTTAAATTTTTTTATTATAAAATTTTTATAAATTTTGAAAAATAAATAACACAAAAAATAAAAATGTATATAGGGTTTACTTCCTCTCTTTTCTTTTTAAAAACCTTATAATAAGAAACTTTAGAAGATTCAAATCCTGAAAATAACCACTTCTCATGAAATGAGTTATCTATTATTTTTCATGGAACAAATTTGAATCATTTATATTTTTGAATAGTCTAAATTTTAAATTATTTTTTTTAAATTTTTATTTTGGTATTTTTTAATTAAATAAAGTAAGGTACAAGATAAAGATTGGAATAACCTAAATTAAGGTACAAGATAATATATATTTTTACCATATATTATATAATTATAAATTATATTTTTGAAATATTGTAGCTAATAAGCTAATATATTCATGAGAATTATTAATTATATTTTGGCTTAATTAATCATTTTTTAATTATTTTATTGTTTTTTCTATAAATAATATAATATGTTCACAAATTTGATTTAGAAGAGTAGATAAAGTAAGTTGTTAATACTATATATAAAATAAAATAGATTTAAAACTCATGGCTATTATGCTTTGAATATGGATTTAATCATGGATAAAATTTATAATTGATAATCAATCTTTCAAATATAATAAAATTAATTAAAAATATTACATGAAATATAAGAGAATTTTATAGTGTTTTGACTATTTTGTATCAATTTTTATTCATTTGTATAAGTAAACCATTCACATATAAATGATTACTCATTACTGTATACATGAAATTATATGTTTTCCATTAATAACTCTTAAGGTTTAGAATGGTACTAGCAAAGCATAACTCTTAGATTGGAATTTAGTTTACTAGATTTTGCATATAATACCTATTCATACATTAATTTCTTTTAAATCACCTCTTTATATCCAATGTATAGCTAATTCCTCTTCATGTGAAGTTTTAATTTTATCCAACACAACATTGTTAAATTTACAAGTAATGATAGATTGATTGTAGTGATAGTAATAAAAGAGAATTGAACATGAGATGGGAATCTAGAAAATGAGATACATACATATATATATATATATATATTCATGACTTGTGAAATTAATTTAAATTGTGCTTTTAGTTTTGCTATATTATATTTTATTACTAACTTCATTTGATCACCAGGTACTATAAAATATAAACAATGCCGCCAAGAGAGGAATTTCCAACAGAAAGATTAGAAGGTGCTCCTAGTGATGATATTGGTTGGCATTTTGGAACACTTGTAACTGGAAATCGAAACAATATAACTTGCAAACTCTGTGGAAAAGTAATAAAGGGTGGAATTACTCGATTGAAGCAACATATTGCTCATTTTAAAGGACAAGTAGCTGGATGTCCTAGAGTTACAACTACTATTCGAGAGGGTATGATGAAACTCCTTTTAGATAATAAAGAAAAAAAATTGATTCAAAAAAAAGAAAAGAAGAATTTGAAGCAAGGTTGAGAGGAGATGAAGATGATGAAATTGAAACATTTGTTGATGAGGAAATGCAAATGAGGCGTGCGACACAAGAAAGTATTAGATCACATCGTGAATGGGAAGATAGACAACAATTTAGACAGCAAACAAGAGGAGGGCAAAATGTGTATGAAGAGGGTGGAAGTTCTCATGCAAGGGCAAGAGGATCAGAAGATATTGCCTTTAGTTTAAGATCTACAAATATTGATCTTGTGAGGAGCAAAAGCATGAAACAACCAAAAATTTCTGGTGGTTTGATGAAAACATTGAGGAAGAAACTAGGAGAAGCAGTATCAAAGCTTATTATATATGAGCGTCTTCCAATGAATTTATCTAATTCTCCTTGGTTGCATAATTTAATTACTGCAGCTGCTAAAATAGGTACAACAAGGGTTAAATTTCCTACTCCTTACGAGATTTCAGATGTGTATTTGGAAGCTGAATACCAATCAATGAGGGAATGGATAAATGGGTTGAAAGGTGCATGGAAGGAAAGAGGTGTTACAATAATGTGTGGTGGCTGGACTAATAGCATTAGTCACATGCACAGAATGAATTTTCTTGTCTATTGCAGTAGGGGAACTGTTTTTCTAAAATCAATTGATGTTTCTTCTGTTGCTAGTAGAAATACTGATTACTACCTTCAGTTACTTGATCAAGTAGTAGAAGAAGTTGGAGAAGAATATGTAGTCCAAGTGGTTACAGATAACGAGGGAGCTTTAAAGGCAGCTGGAAAAAAATTGATGGAAAAAAGACCACATCTCTATTGGTCACCTTGTGCAGCTCATTGTTTAGATCTGTGTTTAGAAGACATTGGAAAAAAGAGCAATGTACAAAAGGTGTTAGAAGATGCAAAGATGATAACATCCTTTATATATAACCATATTTGGACTGTAAATTTGATGAAAGAATATACTGGAGGTAGAGAAATTATTCGTCCAGCCATTACTCGCTTTGCTACACAATTCTTGCAACTACAATCTCTTGTGAAGCAAAAGCAGGCTTTGAAGAATATGTTCAACTCTGAAAAGTTTAAAAAGTCTAAATTTGGCAAGGAAAAATCTGGACCAGCACATGATGCAAGAAAAAAAATTTTGGATAATGACTTTTGGATCAAAGCTAATGAAATACTAAAAGTATTTGAGCCAATTGTCAAGGTGTTAAGACTGGTCGATGGTGATGAAAAACCAACCATGGGTTTTATCTATGAAGCTATAGATAGAGCAAAGCTATCTATACAACAAAATTGTCGTTATCACTCAACTTATAACGACATGATAGATAAAAGATGGAAATTTCTACATACTGATTTACATTCTGCAGGTAAGTCTATATATATATATATTATGTTGTCACAAAAAGAGAAATATTCGTGTATTGACTAATTATTTTTTTTTTTTAGGTTATTTTCTTAATCCTCAATTTCAATTTGGAGTTGAACATGGTCATTCAGTTTATAAAGAAACATTTGATGGAACTAAAAGTGCAATCACTAAATTAGAAAGAAATATGGATGTTACAATTAGAGCATTAAATCAGGTCAGTTATTTTTTATATAATGAATATTTAGAATATATTATTATATATTTACATTAAATTTAATATGATGTTGTATTTTTTTTTATACATAATATGATGTTGTATAGTTAATCCTTTTTCGAGAGAAGAGAGAGAACTTTGGAACGCCACAAGCTCAGAGAGCATGGTCTCAAATGCATCCTGGTAAGATATAATTTATTTTTTATTTACAAGTATACATGGTAGAATATGTAAGTCAATCAAAATGATTGATTATATTTATAATTCAAAGTTGACTAAATTTGTGTATTGTTTGTTTAAATAGCTGAATGGTGGATGATATATGGTTCATGTGCTCCTGAACTTCAAGGCATTGCGATAAAAATTTTGAGCCAAACAACTTCAGCTTCAAATTGTGAAAGGAATTGGAGCACATTTAGTTATATTCATACAAAGACAAGAAATAGACTCAAGTATAAAAAATTACAAAAACTTGTCTTTACCTTTTACAATATGAAGCTAAGAATGAGAGAGAAGAAGAGGCGTAGTCAAGAAGAAATAGAAAATAGTTTTAATCCAATTAATCTTGATTACATATTCCAAGAAGATGATCCCTTGTCTCCATGGATTGAGGAGAGAGAAGGCCCATTATTGGATGGACTTCAAAATTCAGAATGGCTCCCAAGAATGGATACTGATGACGAAGAGGTAGAGGCTGATGATGATTTAAGTTCCCATGAAGGTCATAGTCAGGGCAATGATGGTGGTTTGAGTCCACCAAGCAATAATAGTGGTGGTGATGGTGGTGATGTAGTAGAAAGTGATCATGGCATAGATGAAGATAGAGAACAAGATCCATATCAAGACATTCCATATACTATGCGTGATTTGGGTTTTGTTGTTGATATGACATCTTTTCAGGATAGAGACTCTAGTGATAATAGAAGAGGTGGTTATCAATCTACAAGAAGTAGAAGGCAGCAAAGTGGTGTACTAGAAGATAGTTCTTCCTCTAGTTTTTCACAAAGTTTTAATGATTTTGGAATTGGTGGCTCGTCTCAAAGTAGTCAAAGTTACTATCCTCCATTTTATCAACAACCTCCTTATATGTCACATGGTCATTATCCAATAATTCAAGCACCACCAAATTATCAACCTTCAATAAATTATCAAGAGCCTTATTATTACCATGCACCAAATTTTCCTTATCAGCAAATGGAGAATACAGGTGGAGGATTTTTTGATTATGTTTTTGGACAGGGATCAAGACAAGATGATAATGAAAGTGAAAGTGGAAACTATGACCCTCCACGACATTCTACAATGTGGTGATTCTAATTCTCTCTTTATAATAAGTATGTAAGTATATTTTTATATTATCTGATTTTTCTTTTTAGTTTTCTCAATTAATATTGATATGTTTGTTCAAAATCAGGATTTATTTAATTAATATTGATGTTATGCATGATATATTTATGTATATGAGAGTTATAATGATTATATATATTTTTAAAATGATTTGTGCAACTTAAAAAAAAAATCACAGCCGCAGTGACCGCAACCCGCATTATAGCATCCGCAATATCCGCAACCGCAGTAACCGCAACGCAACCGCAACCGCAACTGCAACCGCAATTTAAAACCATGGTTCTGCTTATGTGTATTATTTTTAATCCCTCATGTGCTTCTCCTCTTTAGTAATCACGTGCTGAGCATGGATAATGAATGTGATGGACAAATTGATGAATGATTGCTGCCTACTGCACGAGCTTTTATTCCCTTAATGAATCATGTGGCTTCCAATTATTCTGCTCATGTTTTTTTCTTTCCCCCCCCCCATGTCAGCCCTTGCTCGTATGATTCTCCTTGTGCAGCTTCATACTGTACTCGTGGCTACATGCTTCTGTACCTAAGCCTCATCACGTGCTACTTTCATTTCTTTTATTCCTTCACGTGCTTGTATGTCTAAATCAAAACCATCATCTACTCACAAGCTTCTTCTCTTGTAGCTTCTCCCACCTTGCCACGTGAAACCTTCTTCTCCACATCAACCCGTAGCTCCTTCTCTTGTGTTTCTCCTTCATGCAGCTACATTGTAGCGTGTTTGTTCTACTCCTAGCCATGCAAACCTCCTTCATGGAGTCCCAAAACCCATAGCGTTGCTTCTCTCCACTCAAACTCAGCTTCTTCATTTAACTTAGCTCTCCTCATTTCTCTTTCCATGTAATAATCACGTGTTATTCTCCTCTTCTTCCTTTACATGTTCTAACCTCTCCCACATCTTCTTCTCTTCATTCCCGTGGCTTCTTGACTTGTGTTGCCTTTTCTTTTCCACACGAGTTGGTGTGTGTGTGACTTGGAAGCTTGTGTGCATATGTGTTACTGTTAGAGCCCGTGGAGTGAATGAAAGTGAAGTGTTGGTGATGAGTCGTGTTTGACGTGGCTGGACCATGCATGTTGCTGTGTGGGTTAGTAAGTGAAGTGTGTTGTGTAAATGAATGTGACATGGGTGCATCGCAAATGGCTGGCCTATGGTTCTGTTCACGTGTGTGTGTTCTTGTGGTAGCTTCAAGTGGAGCCATACATGTGTGTTAGTGTAGTGGTTGGAACGTGGAGTATGGGTGATGTGGAGAAGCTGCCTATGTGTTTTGAAGGTGTGAATAAGAGTGAAAGAATGCTATGGGTGAGTGAGAGGATGGATGAGTCAATGCATGAAAGGTGCTTATGAATTGTAGTAGCTACCTATGTGTGTGTCTTTGAAGCTACGTGGAGAGCTACCTACATAAACCATGCATGAGTGAGTTAGGAGTCTACGTGGATGAGTGAGTTGTGCATCTTCTTCCATCCAAAAATACCTCATTTCTAGTTGCAAAATGTGGCTTCCCTCCTTGAAGTTTAGCTCTTGATTCAATCTTGAAGCTTCAATCATTTTCCAAATTAATTTTCATCCTTAAAATTCCCATTGCGTAACAAAAAGTACAATTAAAGCCCAACTCTTCTCCTTTTCTTCTTTAAATCAAATTCTCATTCAAGCTTCATTTGCCTATTAAAATCTACACAAAAGAATGAGAAAAATTCAATAAGAAAAATTCACAAAATTATTTAAAGAAATTTATGCATTAAAATTCTAAAATCTTGTAAATAATTTACTTAAGTGCAGAAATGGCTACTAAAATCAAATTCCATCTAATTAAACCCCTAAAGCCATATTTGATCATTAAAATGCCTAAGTTAGAATAATTAAAATATATAAAAATAGCCTTTATCAATCTCATTTCCCCTGATATCATATATAACACCGCTTCGTGCATCTTTTGTCCACCTCTTTAAGATATAACTCTCAGGGAGTTTTTTCACATCCCTTACATCATAAACTTTTAAAGCATGACAACAAAATATTCCAATAGTTTCAAACTTCTGACAACGACAAGTAATTGACATGTTGTTGGGATCAAGCTGAACTCTCCATTCACCCCCTTCATCAATCATGTTCACAACATAATCTAATAAATAAGCTTCCTCATTTCTGTGTTTTATACGAGTAACTACAACTTGGTCTTACTATTTTTGGAATAAGTCAAAGATTGGAGCTGTGTAAATCTAAGAAAATTGTTGAAGCATAGGAGAACTCTGTACAATTAATCAAGGCAAATTTTGCCATAAGTCAAACTCGTGCTTCAATTCACTATACCTCCTATTATCCCCAACCCATTCAAAGTGGTAAAAAAACTAATTAATATCCAAATCTAGTCTTGTGTAGCCATTTATAGTGGCATTTACACTTTTGCTTACTTGTGTACTTTGCATCTCAAGCGTGAAAGCCTTCTTCATATAACATAATGCTCATTTCTCCTAAATGGTGTAAATCGTGGTTAGCCATGTGTTTAATGGTTTTTGGTTAAAGATAGAAAGTAGATTAGATGGAAAGTATTCTAATGGTTAAAGATAGAATAAGACTAAAAAAAGCTATAGGCCAAACCATTAAAAAAGATTTAAACTTAAATAGTTTGTTTAAAGATTTGTTGTTGTTGTTGTAATAAAATTATGCTATCTTTCATTCTAATATATTCTTGAATTATGGTTTAGTTTATTTAAAATATACTATATTGTGGCTTGGTACAGTCCCCTCAAATTTATGTGGTCCCATCACATATAAGTTATATGGTGGACCCATGGGGTCCCGTTGGATTTATTATACAATGCCCCTATGTGGTCCAATCTAATATGATAAATTGTGGCCTTTTGTAGTCCCATCTGATATGATAAACTATGGCCTTTTTTTGTCCCATTTAATATGATAAATTATGGCCCTTTTTGGTCCCATTTAATATGATAAATTATGGCCCTTTATGATCCCATTTGATATAATAAATTGTAGCCCTCTGTGATTCCATTTGATTTCATAAATTGTGACCCTTCATGGTCCCATAAGATATTTTATACCATGGGCCTTTGTGTGCCTATCTTTTGGTTCTATTCCGACATATGCCCAAATTGATTGTTCTGATGATATTGTGAATATCTTGGTTACATTACTAGCTATTTGACCTTTGAATGTGGATTGAATGTACTTTAATGTCTCAACCTTGTCTTGGACCCAATGACTTATTTTAAACACCAACAAAAAAAGAGATGATATGAGACTTTCATTATTTATTTGAACATTAAATTTTGTTGTGTAACACTTAGTGCCTTGACTTGTCTTTTCTTAGTACAATTTGCATCATCTACTCACTAAGTATCACATGTCACTCCTTTAATATTCTACAAGTCATAGGTGATAGCATTAGCCATGATCCAATCTCGTGGTGTAGGTGGGTAGCACTCTATTATAATTCCTAGCTTTGTTTACAAGCAATGTTTCTTTAACAAATTGTACTTGAATTGTTCATAATCTAGTGTAGTTCCATAATTCCACAAGCAGGATTCTCCTACCTTTGTATATATTAGATTAGTTATTAAGTAAAAGAAAACTTTTAGAGTATGGAGTTGACATTTCTATTGACTAGCCTTTTGGTCAAACCAAAAGATTAAGTTCTATATTGTTTCATTAGGCTTACAAATGTAAGATAGATATCATATTTTGTGCTAGTCACACCTTCGTTCAAGCGGTGTGACACATGGTATCCCAAAATTCCTTCATAAACTTTGAGAAGCAAATAACACACAACTAGGATTCACCTTAACTCCTTAGAAGACCACAACACACCTTTCCTTCCAAATATACCAACAAACACTAGCTAATACTCCTTTATCAAACCCCCTCATCTTAGACAAATTAACTAACATATTAAAGCACCAATCCTCAAGATAAGAGCTCTAAAACAGCCAAACCAAACCTTTTTTTTTTGTCTAAAGACATAAAAGAAACATATGCTTAATAGTTTCTAGTTCAGAATGGCAAATCTGGCATATAGGATTTGGTGCACATTTCCTTTTGTATAAAGCTTCCTTGGATGGTAAAGCACTTAAAACAACCTTTCATAAAAAATGCTTTAACTTAAGAGGAATTTTGAGATTCCAAATAGTCTTTCATAATTCCTTAGGAGGCACATAAGAGCAGCTAGGGCCTTGGGCAGGTTTAGAACCAAATACTTCCTTAGTAGAATGATAACCTAATTTGACTATGTATTCTCCTCTTCTAGTTCTAGTCCACTTCAATTTGTCATTTCTATTAAAAGTAGGTAATGGAATTTTCCTTATTGCATCCCTTTCTTCTATAAAGGTAAGATTGCAAATAGATGATAACTACCATCTCCCATTATCAAGCAACTCAATAACTTTGCATTCCATTTTAGCTTCACTAACACCAATGCCATTAAGTTAATACCCTTTTAAGCTAGTCACCCATTTGTCTTCCCAAATTCTAACAAAACAGCAATCCCCAATTCGCTACCAAAAGATCCCTTCCTTCCAATAAACTGGACTAAGCCCAAGAAGCACAATATCCACTATTAGCTATAAAAAAAATATGTTGTAGGGAAATGCAAATCTTTAAGCACCTTAACATAAATATCATTAGGATTCTAAAATATTCCTCAAGCATTTTTAGTTAAAAGAGCAAGGTTGAAGCAAAAAAATTCTCTAAAGCCCAAACCACCTTCATTCTTAACCTTTATTATGGAGTTCCATGCTTTCTAATGGATTTTTCCTTCACCCCTATTTTGCCCTACCAAAATCTTGAGATAATTATATCAAACTCCTCACAAGATTTTTTAAAAAACTTGAAATGTTACATTAGGTAAATAAGGATAGCATTAGCCATGGTCTTTATGAGGACTTCCTTCCTACATGAGACAATAGGTTGTGTTTCCATCATTGCACTTTAAGTACAATTTTATCCCTTGCAAAAGCCAAGGCCCTAACTTTTGACCTTTCCCATAAGATTAGTAAACTAAGATATTTCCTTGGTTCATTCGTGGCCTTTATCCCCAAAACATCACAAACATCCTTTACCACCTCATCTTGGGTGTTACTAGAGAAAAATATGTAAGATTTATCCAAGTTTGCAAGCTATCCAGAGGCCTGATAGTAAACCATTAAAATTTTCTTGAACGAAAGGCAATTATCCTTCTTAGTATTCATGAAAAAGAGTGCATGATCCTAAAAAAAAACAATGAGATATAATAGGACAATTCCTTGTCATTTTCACCCATCTAAACTTACTATTGTCAATAAAATAAGACACCATGATTGAAAGAACATCAACAATAATGATAAACAAGTATGGTGATTATGGATCCCTTTGCCTTATGCCTCTTCCAATGACCAAAGAAGCAACATTTTTTTCCAAAAAGTAGCAAGTTAGATTTGATAGAAGATACACATCCCATGATCCTTTTTACCCATTGTTCATAAAGCCCACCCTTAATAAATTCCTTTCAAGAAAATCCCACTCAATTCTATCATAAGCCTTTCACATGTCCATTTTTTAGGCAAATTCATGTTTTCCTTTACACCTTTTATTTAATGAAGTGGCTCATGAGCCATTTGGTTTTGTGAAATGACTCTTGGCAGAATTATTCTTATCCTATTAGCAATAATCTTTGAAATTACTTTATAAACAAAGTTGCATAAGCTAATTAGTCTGAAATGCCCCACTAATTCAAGTTTATTAACCGTTGGTATAAGCACAATGCTAGTCATGTTAATATCTTCTAGTAAAACACCATGCTCCAAAAAATATCTAACCATCATAAGGATTTCATGCTTACCTCCTTTCAAGCTTGTTAGTTAAAAAAACTCTGAAAATCCATTTGGACTAGGAGCTTTTGAAGCTCCTAATTGAAATGCTACTTCTTTCACTTCTAACAGAGAAATTGAACTAATAAGGATGCAATTTTCTTCATCTATAATTACCTTCTTCACATAATTCAATGCAATACCCAAAGCTCTATAGGTAGAAGGAGAAAAAAGCTCTGAATAAAACTTTATAAAGGACTTAGTAATATCTTTTTCATTTTCAAGCTAACTATCATCCTCCATTTTTAATCTAAAAATCTTGTTCTGTTGCCTTCTTTGAATTGTTTTTGATTGAAAGAACTAAGAGTTTTTATCCCAAGCCTTTGGCCACTTAATTATAGACCTTTAACACCAAAATTCCTTTTCTTTATCCCATAACAATTCAATCTTTTTAACTAAACTTTCAGTCTTCTTTGCGATCTTTTCATGTACCACATCCCTATTACACTAAGCTAGCTAATTCCTTAGATTCTCAAAGGTCTTGCTACTATTCGAGAACACACATCTACTCCACTTTATTAAGGCTTCCCTACACTTCTTCAATCTTTGCATTGTACTTTTTACTTTATCTTCATCTTCACCACCCATCAATCCCCAACTTGATTTTACCACATTTAAAAAATCAAGATGCTCAGCCCAAAATGATTCAAATTTAAATGACCTTGGTGCTTGTCTCTCTAGAAAACCTAGATCAACCAATAGGAGGTGATGATCAAAGCTCACTGGTTCTATGTTAAAGATTAAAGCTTTTGGAAAGCCATCTTTAAACTCCACATTACCAAGTGCCCTATCAATCCTTTCTTTGATGTGAGCCTCCCCTAGTCTCTTATTTGACTAAGTGAAATAAGCTCCTTTATACTCCAAATCCATCAAATAGCACTTAGATATCAAACTCTAAAAATTAATTATTTTCCTCATTCCTCTCAATTTTCCTCCTATTTTTTTAGCTTGAGAAATCATATTGTTGAAGTCACTAACACAAAGTCATGATCCATCAATACCTCTAGTTATACTTCTATGTTTATCCCACACCTTTTTTCTTTCAATCTCTGTAAGAAGGCCATATATAAAGGAAATAAAATTTGGAACATAAAAAATGCTTCTAGTAATTTTTTATGTATATTATATTTTTTGAACAAGAAAGAAACTCAACTGCTATCTCCTTACTCCACTAAAGAGCCAAACCCCCTGTCAAACCACTAGGATTCACATAATATTCATTTACCAAATTCAATTTTTTTTCTAATTTTTTCGGCTTTTCTTGCCACCAATTTAGTCTCATTTAAAAAGACTAAAGATGGCATAATTTCGCTGCACACCTCCTTCAAGTCTTTTACTGCCAAAGCCATCCTAAGGCCTTAGTAGTTTCATGCAATGAGTTTCATGGCCCTCAGGTGGCTTTAGGCCAGCCACTTGAGACATCTTCAATGTCAACCAAACACTTATTAGTACTTCTTTTAGCCTTAAAAATGAATCAATCATTTGGGAAATTATTGTCCATGTTAATAGGTACCCCTCCTAAATTAGTGTTAGCTTGGCCTTTATCTTCTTTCAACTTCTCACTGATATTCTTTCTAACCTTTCTATTTTTTTTTCTTTCTCATTGGGGATTAACTGTTTTTACTAAGAAAACAAGAGACACATCTTACTTATAGCTCTTCCATTAATTTTAAATCTTTTAGATTTCTAAGGACTAGTCACCTCTTCAACAGTACTCTTTAAACTCACCCTTTTCAAGCTTCTCATGAACTCCATCATATCCTTAAAACTCTTATAAGGAATAATTTCCCCTTTATTCACCTTATAATCTAAGGGTATTTTAATAATGTAGCTAAAAGAAAAACTCAAGTGTATGCAAGACCTCACTTCTTCAACAGCAACTTCCTTTTTAATTTCTTTCCTTTCATACCATAGCTTATTCAACTTTGAACTCTCTAATAAATTGTCTTAGGTTGCTTCTTCTACTTTAATACCCCTTACCTCATTAGACTAGCTCAGGGAGGGGCCTATTTCAATGTCAACCTTTTTTTCCTTGTTAACAGATGCATTGCACATCATCTTTTTAATTAGAACACCTTTGCCTCGAGAAGTCTCCCCACTACTCATCCTCTCATCCCCATAAAAATTGTTATTCACATTAGCTAAATTATCCTTTTTGTTATCATTAAAATTTTTAGTATCTCCACAAGTTATATCTCTCATAGAATTAACACATGCCTTTCTTCCACCTCCTTCCATCTTTTTCCATCCCTATTTGCAGAAAACCATCACCTCTTCCTCAGTTCTTATCGATGCTGCACATAACCAATGACCATACATTGGCCCCACTGGATTAATAATAGATATCTTTTTCTCCATCTTACAAGTTCTAGGTTCATGGCTAACACAACCACCCCTATGACAGAAATGTTGCAATCTCTCATACTTAATTGATACCTATATTCTTGATAAACCTTGTCTTGGGACCTAAAAACTTGAGATTAAAGGTGTCTTCATATCTAGAATAACTCTTACTCTAATAAAACTTCTTAGCAATCTCCCATTTATAGCCAGGTCTTCAATAGCAACCACTTCCCCAATAACAAAACCCAACTCATTGCATTAGTCCTATTCATTCCTTCTAAAGATATATTAAGAAAGTAAATCCAAAATGGACACAAATCAAATTGAAGTTATGAAATACCTTCAATTTTAGCCATTCTTGAACAATCAGTAAGCATCCTAGAATTGACCATAGTCTTCTGCACATAATTCTTCCACATTCCTCTTCACTGTCAAATGTAAATATGAAAACATTATCCTTTTTTTTTTTGATAAAATGAAAACATTATCCTTAACTTCTAATATATTGAGACCTTCTTGCAGATTCCAACCCTTCCTTATCATCGAGATCATTGTGTAACAACCAAGAAAAAAAAAAGAAGAAGAAGAAAAAAAAAAGAAAGCTGAAAATTTTCGAAGGTTGAAAATTTTCTAACTCTGCTAGCTACAGCCTAGCTACAGTGAATGTACCTGTTCGCTATAGCCAGAAATGGTCTAGCTATAGCGAGAATGCTTCTAGCTATAGCGAGTTCGAGCACCCCATACAAAAATTAGGGCATTGCTCGCCGTAGCACACGCTGTAGCGAAGGCAGGGGTCTAGGACTGATACGAGCTCATCATAGCGAGGGTTATGGCTCGCTATAGTGAGGGTTAGTCCAGAAAAGCGTGAAAAAAGATAATTTGACCTATTAAACCATCCTAACTCCTCCTTTCTTCTTCCAACCTACTTAAGCTCCTTCTAGGATAGAGAAAAGGGCGGAGGAGAGAGAGAGAAACCTAGAAGAGGAAGGAAGAACAAGAAAAGGCAAGATTTACATGGTTTCTCTCCTTAGAATATTGTTCTTCTCCCCTTGCTCTCTCTCTCTCTATGGTTTTGATTATTGAGATAGTTAAGTTTTGAACTTGGCTCAGAAGAGGGAGAGTGGAAAACCACTCTTGAGGGAGGTTAGAAGTCATGTAGCCCTCTCTTCCTTGTTTTCCCTTTTTAAGAGTTTGAGAGTTGAGAGAGGAAGGAGAGTTAGTAGGATTCTAGTGAGAAAAAGAACCCCTAGCTTTGTATGCTTAGTAGGGTTGCTAGAAAGAAATCCCTAACTTTATGAATCAAGTGTTAAGAGAATAATTCCATGTTTCTTATGTGGTTAGGCTCAAGAGAAGCACTCCCATCTAAAGGTGATTGTGAAACCAACAAGGGAGGAGACAAATTGAAAGGGAAAGTTGTGAATAGCCAATAAGGTAGCTCTCTCTACCTTCTTTCATGCATAAGATGTGTGCTTACATTGTCTTGCTTGTGTGTATATATGTTTTGAACCATGAGAAGTATGCTAACATGATGATGCCTCATGTATTTTAATAATGTTTTATGTGATTGTTTGGGTTTGCTTGAGTATGAAAAAGCCAACAACTCTCTAGCCATGGTGAGGATAAGCCAAAAACCCTCAAGTTGGTTGAGATAAAGTAAAGAGTCTCCCAAAAGTGAGGTTGAGTCCCAAAGAGTAAGGGTTGAGTCTAAGAACCTCTTAGAGAATGGGTGAGGCAAGTCCAAAATCCACAAGTGAGTGGGTGAGGCTAATCCATTTACTTGGCAAGCTTTTATATATTATGTATGGCCTACTCACATGTTGAAAATGCTTTTATATGTATGGCCAACTCAAATGTTGCAAATACTTTTCTTATGATTTCACATGTTAATATGTCCATGCATACATTGTGAGACTTGTTTGCATGCTTTATGTATGTTTGAATGACAGATGAGCTATTGAGATTCTTTGAATCTCACTCCCCTTCTCCACCATCCCAACATACTAGGTGGACCAAGTGAGGCAAGAGATGAGAGCCACCAAGCTTGAAGCTAAGGAGTTTAGTGAAGAATTGTAAAAGAGCCTTTTTGTATTTATTTTGTAGTTAAGTCAAGAGATGTAATCTAATGATATGATGTAGCACCTAGGAATACTTGTAAATGAATATATTCAATGTATATGTATGAGAATTGAATTGATGGTGCATGATGTAGCAAGTTTTGGAATGAATGGCAAGTTCTTAGTATTGCTCACATGGGTGTATGTGTTAGTGTGAGAGAGTGAGTTTTGCAAATCTGGGTTGTTAGACACTTGAGTCATGTTTAATAGCCTATGTGGATGCATTCCCACGTGCTCATAAAGCTTTAGAGGTAGGAGAGGCAAATTTGAACCTATGAAGCCTCATTTAACACATGAAATTGGTCCTTTTGCCCATGATGTCCAAGTCTGACCAAATGATCTCTCCTTGCCTTGAAATTTGGCATGTGACTAGATCTTGTCTAGAGCTTTTTGGGAAGCTAAAGATCAAGTCATTTGGAGGTCTGTAGAATTTTCTATGATTTTTCAAATTTGATATCAGAATTTCAGATTTTTAGAAACACTGTTCATTTGGTCAATTGTGGAATTGTGTCATCCGAGGGGCAAACATGATCCAATGACTACGAAATTTTATAGCCAGAAACTAGATAGTCACAGTGACTTATAGGAACTAGAAGCACCTCATTTGGAGGTTTAGAGAGGAAGATGTGCAATTTCGAAGTTCCTGCCCAGCATCAGTCACCTGGCCAGACCCGAGGTACTGTTCCATCGGTTTCCGGGAGTTTGGCTTGATGAACTGATCTGGAGATATTTTTCCTCTCTATTTAACATCCACATATTTTCATAGAAGTATCATTTGCAGCATTGGATTTTTTTAGAATTAGTTAGACATTTTTGAAGTCCATATCAGTAAACTGTGACAGTATCAGGAACCCCCCGACCAGTCGATGATTTTGCGTGTCAAGCACATTATATGTGAGATTTTAAGACTTCTACATATTTTTGACATGAAGTAGACACCCTAAGCTTTCCAGAATGACCGAGATCACATGTTTTCGATTTTTTTGGAGTTAGTTGTGAATTTCCAAACTTTGCCCAGAAATGAGGCCAAGTCTGTCAAAAATGAATGTGCATGTCTCCTATCTCCTTTTGATTTCCATGGGTTTAAAGCATGTTTTGGGATTAAAATGAGTTGTAATGGTTCAAATAAATATGAAGAAGCGTAGAACAAACTCACATGGTCCACGTGACACTAAAATGCATTTTAACTCCATGCCACAATGTGAGAAAGTATAAGATTCCAATTAGGAAGCTCCCCCCTCATCATTCCCATATATACATGAGCATGTAAGGCATGTAAGGCATGATGGGTATGAGCTAGTAGAAATGATGGTGTTACACATTGTATTCTTGTTCAAAGGCTTTTTCCAATAAGCATCTTCTTCCCCAAATTGGCCTCATCCTTGACATCCCGATACAAATTCATCACCAATCTTTCCCTTTTGGATGCCTCACCCCAATTGATCTCCATGTCTGCCTCCATTTTTAAGCCACATAAGCAAAAAATAAGCACAAAAGATCAAAACATCACACCCTTCCCTTAAAAAATGAAAAGGAAACTCATAGCTCTCTTGGAGGAAAAAAACACACAAAGCTCTCCCTAAAGAGAGAAAAACTATTTATAAACTATTTCTAAAATACTTGATGAATTAGGGATTAAAAAAAAGTAATGTTCATATTAATTTAGGATAGTTTTATCATTAAATGAACATGCTACTGAAGTTGTGATTCCCACTCTAGAAGTAGACATGCTCAGATCAATTGAGAAGAGTTTAATGTTGAAGTGTGACTTTTATAAATTAAGTTGCATTCTACTATATATGTTGATGTATAATTAGAAGGAAAAACTCCAAAAAAATTACTTTTGATGAGATTTCAAGAAATAAATGCTCACTATAACGAAATTTTAGCAAATATGACTTAAAGATAACTAAAAAGAAAATTGAAAATGCAATAGATTAGTATTAACAATTAAAATTTAAAACCCAAAAGAAATTCTATAAATATGAAGGGTTATTTGAAATCTCATAAAATATTACATAGTTAAATAATAGGGAGCGTATTTTAGAAATTTTTCAATTTAAATTTTTTAAATTTAAATAATTAAAGTTATTGTAATAGGGCTAATAGATTAAGACATGGATTTTAATCTTTCAGATTAGGGCGACATTGCAATTGAAAACAAAAAAGTAAGGTGAAGTAAAATTTTTGGCATATTTACCAATATATATTTAAAACACATGTTGTTCTTAGAAATCTAATTTTATTGATGATATATTTTAATTAGTTAATTTGAAGAATTGTTTGCAAATTTTTTTTGCTTTTACTAATTTTTATTTTTTAATCAAATGATTTTGAAAATTTTATTAAATTGAAAAAAGTAACCATTTATATTGGTTAAATATATATGTAATTCTTGTTATATTATATATATATATATACATACAAGTAATGATATAAGGGTATTTTTGTCAAAAATAAGTACATTTATAAAGTACTTTATAGTTTATCCTATTAGTTAGGATAAATTATAGTATCCTCCCTTAAGAGATACATAATTTACATAATCTTTTTCTTTGTTTTAAAAAATCTATACTCTTCTTTGAAATCAAAAGATGTATTATAAAAGATAAGTTATAATTATATTTATTTTGATTACATTATTTTTTTATATCTATTATTTATATAATGTAAAAAGTATTAAATATATAATAAACCAATAAAAATAGTCAATTTCTAAAAATAAGAATAAGTTGGATTTATAATTTTTACCATAACATAAATAGCATTACAACATAAGTTTAAAAAAGTTTTTTTAATAAATTATTATTTTTAATCATTTGAGCCACTATACATAATTTATTCTCTTTAAAAACATTGGCCAAAAGTCAAACGACTCATGTAACACAATACCCAAATTCATGTTGAATATTTTAGACAAAAATTTGGTCCTCGATGGAATGTACAGTTGTGAATTTTTTTTTCTTAAGTGTAGCAACCAATTTGATATATTATATAGATTAATTTTTTAAAATACTTTAATGTATAAAATCAAGATTTTATTTTAATTTTATAGTATTTTATCACCTTAATACAACCTTCTGTTTTTCGGATTACCCTTATGTGAAAAAATATTCTCACACTTCTTAATGAAGTAAGAGATCCTTACTTTACACTTAAATCTCAAGCTAAATATAGGTATTGAATTATTTAGAACAAAAATTAATATTGATCAAATTTAACATAATTTTTCAAGAAAAAACTATTCTGGTAAATATTATTTTAATAATTATATGTTTAATAAAATAATTTTATAATTTGCTAAATTTAAAAAATTGACTATTTTTTCATTTTTAACAATTATTTATTTTTGTTGAATTTTATAAGCAAAAATAAAAAATAATTGATGCTCCATAGAATGTATAATTAATAGTTTTTTCCGATGTAGCATATTTATGAATTTTAGGTACATTTTGTAGGGTGTATATATATATATGAAGACCCATGGACGTTCGTTGTATAACTTCCACGAGATTGCGTGTCAATACACTCTTCATGCAATGTTCATGTTGTATATATACTATTCACACACCTTTTTTTAAAATATTTTTTTGTGAGGCCCATGAGATATTTTTTGAATCCCTTTGCATATTGTAAGGGAAAGACAACTAATATATATATATATATATATATTTTAGTCGGGATCACTGTGCCTCTTCCACATCACACTTCTGTCTCAAAATTTTTTCAACCATTTTAAAGATCAAGTACTGTTATATGAAAATAAAAATTAAAAAATTATTTTATAAATAAAAATTTTTAATATTTTTATTTTTAATAATTAAATAATAATAATTAAATGATTATAAAGATAAAATAGATATTACATAAAATTTTTTATTTTTTCCTCTTTTTATTATACTGTTTGTTTTTGGGGCTTTCCAGGCGCTTACTTATATTGCCAATATACTTTTCCAGGTAAATTTCAGGAGGCATTGATCACGAAACACGCGTTCGGATTAGTGGCAAAATGAGCGACTTATTTTGGAGAAATCTGAGCTACCCAAGCACACTAACGGGTGTCCGCTGCCACGTCACTCCAACTGCTATGAAACGTATCGTTTCAAATTTTTTGTTTTTCCCCAGAATTGGCCTCCCAAATCACAACCGTCCATGCTATCAACGCACGAGATCTTGCCATGTCTCCTGCTTCCCCCCTCTGTACGCTGCGTTTTGAAGCTCCTTTCAGTTTCAAATCCTCTTCGTCTTGGCCTCCATTTTCCCGCGAAGGAAGCTCCACAACTGAGCATCTAGCCTCCATCCATTTGCACACATTTGAGATCAATCATCCTTTTGAACAAGGGTTTCGGGGGCGCTTACTTCCGTGGTCCTGGCCTGGAGCACTTGATTCAGCCGATCGCGGAGAACGACCAGAACCGTTATGGCACTCGTTTGATTCCACGACAATGAGGGTTTCGACTATCCGCAAACATTTTTAGGGTTTCAATTCTATTGCTCCTTGAACTGAAATTTTCAAGTAATGTGGTGATTTGAGTTCTTAATGGTAGTTAATCAGTGGAAAGGAACAAAGAGATTTGACAAGTCAATGTTCTAGCTATAATTATACTGTAATCAGGTTTTGCCCAGCTGTCAATGTTTATTGCAATTTTTATGGCCACTGAAATGTGAAAACCTATTGCGTTCTGCCATTAGCTTGATTCATGTTGATTATTGACACTAAAATAAAAAGACTTCACTCTGATAGCTTATATTTTATCATTATCTTGCTAATATCTCCAGTGAACAGTTCATTTATGTGAATATTTGATGTAAAAGAGGATGCTCTGCTGCACAATGATGGAAACCTTTCTGCAATTTATGGTGCAATGAGAATGCTATCCCTACTTATCCATTTATGAGGCTTGATCAAATGACTTCAATTGTGCTACTTCCAATCATATTTTAGGCACTATAGTTAAGTGCAGTACAAAATAGCATTAGCCAATTAGTAAAGAAAAAGACTTTTCCTCTGTGCTGCAATACAGAGCAAAAGACTCGCTAAAAATACCAGGAAATGCCATAAAAGAAAACTACAGAAACACATAGGCATGAACTACCATCATATTTTACTAGTTCCAAGTGATCATTGTAACGCCCGGTACATTGTCCAATTACTAAAACGGGCCGATTTGAAAAGCAAGTCTCTTGAGATGAGTGATTCAAAGCCAAATAAAATTTGAATAAAATTTTAAATAATATAAAATGAGGATTTGAGCCTTGAGTTACCTAAAAATTGGGGTCGGAGCGATTCAAAAAAATTGCCGAAAGGCCAGTGGCATTTTCGTAAATAAGTGTAATTTTGGAAAAACACCTAGGAGGGCTTTTTAAATGAAAATTTTGAGTTGCCCAAGGTTCTCAGAGGCCCCAAAAAACATGGCAAGTCCCGGGACTAGTAAAGCCCCTTCGGTGTACTCTTTCCAACGTCGGTTGACCCGAACTTTGACCAATTCGTTCGGGATAGTTTTAACTCCGATTTGAGTGATTCCAAAGGCATTTTATTAAATTGGGAACCTAAATTTTATGATGGAAAAGACGGTTCTCAAAAAGGAGCTAAAACGAAAACGAAACAAACTTGCCATTACAGAAGGGCAAAATTGAAATTTATGGTTTCTTGAATGTTCCACACTTTTCTCCCTTCTTATCCTCTTTAATAAGCACGATCCATTCTGCCCAAAATACAGAAAATTTTCAGCTCTCTTAGGCACACAAAAGGGAGGAGAAAAAGGGGAAGAAAGCCAAGGAGAAACTAGGTAATTTCATGAGATTTCTTGCTCCATCTTCCTCCAATCTTGTTTTCCTCTCTTCCTCCTTTCTTTCCATGGATTTTTTTGAATGATTTGGTTCTGTTTTTGACCCAGACCTAAGGGGAGAATTTCGAATTTGCTAAGGAGAAGAGAATGAAGGAGAAAGACACTTGAAAGCTCACTTGAACCATAGGTAATCTTTGCTTTTTGTTGTATATTCTCTTCCCCCTCCCTTTGTGTGTATTTCAGCCAAGAACAGAACCAAAGGAGGGGAGGATGTTCTGTCCAAATACAAGGAGGGAACAAAGGTTTTAGGCCATGGAGAGATGGCATATGGCAAGAAATTCCAAGAAAAACCAATAGAAAACAAGTTAGAAAAGTGTAGTGTTTTCTAGGGTTTTGCAAAATTTGATTTTGTGTGAATGTTTTCTTGGCTATTTAAATGTTTCCTTGAACTCCTAAGACCTTTAGAAAGCCTCCCAAGTGGCTCTCCCATCAAGGAAAAATCACAAAGTCTATGAACCTCCATTATGGTGCATATTTCGGCCAAGCTAGGTTCATTAGGCTAGGGGATGTTTTACTTTATTCTAGCCTTATTTTGGGACTTTATGTGATGTTAGAAGATGGAAGAAACTATTGAAAAAAATTTAGGAGCCATAGATTGGGAGATGACCTAATGGTGTCCATAATTGTGCTTTGTGAAGCAACTTGGTTTTCCAATTGTGCAATTAAATGTGTGATGGCTCCAAGGACCTTAAATGAGTCCAAGAAGTTTAGAAAGAACAAGAGAATGGAGCTTAGCACTTGAATAATTTGAGTTGCTTCAATAGGCCATTTATGGAACCAATATGTCTATTTTGGAGCCAAGTGTGTAATAAGCTTTAGTTTAATGTCTTGGCTTGCTTCAAATGAGTAATTGTGTGATGTTTGCAATGTCTAGGCCAAGAGAACCTTACGCCACCTAAGTGCTCTTGTGAAACCAAGGAGGGGAAGGAAATTGCAAAGTGAGCTTGCATACATAAAATGTAGCTCTCCACCTCATTCTCTTTGCATTCTTGTGTGCATATGTATGTCTTAGTGTGCTTGCATGCATTTTTTATGCTTGATAATATGCCACTTGATCCTTGTTGTGCATTGGTACCAATGTGTTGTCTTGAATGACTATAGTTATGGAAAGAGCCCATAAGGGTGAGGTGATGCCAAAAGTCCCTTGATGAAGGTGAGAAGATGTCAAAAGTCTCATGGCATGGGTGAGACAAGGCCAAAAGTCCCTTGAATGGGTGAGGCAAAGTCAAAAGTCCCTAGACCAAGAGTGAGGCAAATCCAAAAGTCCTAGAAATGGGGTGAGGCTAAACCAAAAGTCCCTAGAGCATGAAAGTAATCTTGACATGTGAATGTGGCATGGAATGGAATTTATTGCACACTTTATGCTTGTATGGTTATGCATTTGGTATATGTATGCCTTGAGTGTGGTGTGAATGGGTGTGTGAGTTATTGAGATTCTTGGAATCTCACCCCCCTTTCCCCTTCATCCTTGAATTGTCTAGGTGGTGTTCCAAGTCAAGGAAATGCAAGCCAAGGACATTGAACATCTTTGTTTTGGTGTATTATGTACTTTAAATGGTGGTTAAATGTCAAAGTAATAATGTATGTAATCTTTTTGTGATGTAAGACCATGGACAAGTGTAAAATGATGTATGAATATGATGTACACTTTATATGACACTAAATCTCTAGTATTGTGCAAATTGGCTTTTGGATGGCTTGATGTAACTATGCATAAATAGATGTTGAGAGACCAAAATGAGTTGCATGAGGTTTGGGATCACTTGGGCAGCCTCTACAAGTCATATTTGTGCTTTGAAACTTGCTCAAGGGGTGTCAAATTCAAGAAGAGGCCATTTGGTGCAAAGTGACTCTTGGTAGGAAGCAAAAATGACCATTTCATGAGACTATGTCACTTTTTGTCCAAATGAACTCTTCTTGACCTGAAATTTGACATGCACTAGAGCTTATTGAGAGATTTTTGAGAAGCTAAAGTTGGTAATTTTTGGAGGTCTGTGGAATATTTAGCGAATTGTTGAAATTGGAAAATTTTCTGGTTTTGGTCCTTGGTACTGTAGCATCTGTCCGAAATTGAATTCTGTCACTCATGGGGCAAACAATATCCAATTGCCACGAAATTTCATACAGAGAAACTAGACATTCACAGTGACTTGTTCCAACTAGAAGCACCTCATTTGGAGTTCTAGAGAGGGAGATATGAATTTTTGAACATTCTGTCCAGTATCAGGACCCTTACCCGACTTGATGTACTGTTATATTGAATTTCGAGACTTTGGGTATCTGAACTGGTCTAAAAGTATTTTTCTCCTCTAGCTAACATCCACAGATTTCCATATTGGTATCATTTGTATGGATTGGATTTTTTTGGAATTAATTGGACATTTTCAAAGTTTGCTGCAGAATCTGTGACAGCATCAAGAGACAGTTTGACCCCTGGACATTTTCGGATGTCAAACGCCCTCTGTGATGGGTGTTATGGTCTGTACATATTTTTACTGTGAAGTAGCCATCTGTAGGTTTCCAGAATGGCTAAGAATGTATGATTTTGATTTTTCTAGAATTAGTTATGATTTTTCGAAATTGTGCCAGAAAGGGGCCAAATCTGGCCGAAAATAAACCTCCATATTCTAGGTTCCATTTCGGTTTCCATGAGTTGTGGGCCAACTTTGGTGATGTAAATGAGTTGTATGTATGTAATTAAATATGAGAATGTGATGTATGAACTCATATGGTCTGCGTGACACCAAATGGAATTTTCATACGCTACGCAACACAAAATAAGGCATTATTTTAATGCCATCTTCCATTCCCTTTTGTGCAATTCATCATGGGAAACTTAGAAATGATAGGAAGTAAGCTAGAAATATATGGTGTTACAATCGTGCACACCATAACCTTAGAATGAAATACCATTAACATTCGGGGGTTTAGGTCAACTTATAAAAGCACTTTTCTCAGCTCTATTTCCATGAATATGGTTGAGTAATGCTAACATAAATCATATGGGCAATAGTCATGTAAAAGAGCAAAGAAACTTTCAAACACCCATTAAAGAAGCAGCAAACCTTTTAGACACCCACATTGAGGCATCTTAACAATTGCAGATACGGAATCGTGGAACTACCTACCTCTGGGATTCAGATTTACTATTGTAAGTCAAATTACAACATTAGCTGCTGTAAACAAAATCCATCCATCCATATAATCCAACGGCACCTGTCTCCTCCTTTTTTTTTTCTTCTTGGATAGTAAAACGGTGCGTATCGAACCTATATTTTTTGGCACTTAGAGCTTCACATTTAGTGCTCCCCAATTGATTGGCTTTTACAGCAGCAAATGCGAATCCCGTCCATGCATATCGAAGCTTTATTTTTTGGCACCTAAAGCTTCACTTTCAGTGCTCCCCAACTGATTAGCTTTAATCTGGCAAAGCTTTCTCCATGTGCCACCGCAGCATGGACTCCAAGTCAGTGGGTAGTGTTTCTTTTCTCAGATTTGCTGCACCGAACAAGTATTACGTCGACTATCCAGGATAGAGCACCAAAGGAGATTTGAACGTCAAGTTCGAGCATCTTGAGGCTTTTGGTATGATTCCCAACTTTACCTTCCTGTGTATCCCCCGCCCATTAAAAGAGGAATGTGACTGCAAATATGATGGTCTTTGAGGAAGGTTTTATGAAATCCCTATGCAATCTACTTGCATTAATCAATGCTCTGGACACGGCCACTACCATGGTGGATTCTGTCAGGTTATTCATTTACTTATTAATGTGAAACTAATCTTTGGTGTCTAAATGGTTTCTTAATGTGAAACTTTGTCAAACATAGTCTATTTTTATTTATTTTAGTCATAAAGATTGGAGAGTTGGGAAATGTATGACTATTAAAAGCATTATAATAAAGAATTATGATGAAAAACTATTACGAAGTCCCTAGAAAAGCTAATATTGACCACTTATCTCCTTAAAAAGTCGATGCTAGATAAACTGAATCAAGTGTTAATTTCAGTGTGACAATGGCTGGTACAAAGTAGATTGTAGCACTCCATATGCCATATCTTTTATAACAGAGTGGCCTAGTTGGCTTCGTCCAACTCAGATTGACATTCCTGACAATCTTCAGTTCGCTGGGAAAATTACCAATTTAATTGCTGTGGTGGCAAAGAAAAGGCCTCTAATATATGTCTATGATTTGCCCCCAGAGTTCAGCAGCCTGCTCCTTGAGGTCAGGATAATCTGAGTTTATTCTTTGTTACATTCCAAGAGCAAGCTTTTTGTATCCTATTAATGTAATTTCTCTTTTTGGCTATCTTAAGGGTGCCATTTTAAGTTAGAGTGTGTAAATAGAATTTATGATGGCAATAATGCTACAATATGGACAAATCAACTATACGGTGCACAGGTATTTCAGAAGTTTGAGATGGCAGCCTTTAAGTTAATCAAATTAATGAAATTTAGCCGTATATCTATCGTGTGGCACTGCTTGTGTACAAATAGCACTTTATGAGAGTATCTTAGCTAGTCCTCATCGAACTCTAAATGGTGAAGAAGCAGATTTTTTCTTTGTTCCTGTTCTAAATTCATATCTCATAACTTGCACTGATGATGCCTCTCACTTGAGTATGCAGGTCTGTATTCGCCTACTATTATTTTTTACCAGTAAAGATCTATAGATTGTGTATTACTAGTTACTACTTGAAAAATAACTTGAATGCATAAACAGGTGAATAGAAGCTTGTTGCCTGCATCTGTGATATGCTCTAGGATTGAAATCCTCCAAGATCTCTATTATATATATATTTATGTTACAAAAGGCATCTAAATATAATGCATGACTATAATCAAAAAAGAAAAAACCAATTTACCATTTCCTAGTTATTACCTCTCATTACTTGCAATTATATGTTTTATCCATTATGATATAAGAGACAGAGGATATGCTAAAATGAAGAAAGAGTCTACACAATGGGAACAAAAAGCAAATGTTGAAATGGAGAAATGGAAGAATGGGAACAAAAAACAATTGGACTAGTTTATGCCACACATTGCTGCTGGAGCTACAATTTGCCATACACTGTAGCTGGAGCTAGTTCATTATTGTGAATTCTATTTTGACATAGCGCTAAATTTGTGAATGTGCTTATTTTGTAATGGGATCTGTGAACATGAATTTAGGATGAACAAGGGTGATGTACTTGAAATTCCTTGTACTTCAATATATTATGTACTTCAAAGTGAAAAATGAAATAACAATTATTATGACAAAATAGTTTGTCCATTATGTACTGCTTTTGCATTTGAATATTTTAAAATGTGATGAACATTAACAAAAGTTGATTTCTAGCAAGTATGTAATACAATAAGGAACTAGTTTATATTGATAGATAATCTTGGTTGATGGCATATGAAACAACATCACTTAACTTTGCTAATCCAAGGGACTGCATGGAGTGTCAAGTGGGGCCTATATTATCAAAGGAAAAAAATTAGAACATGAATACCAAATGCAAAACATTGACATATTTTACTTGTAGTTTGACTAATCTTACCATAAAGAATCTTGTAAAACTAAAATGATTTGGCTATGTTTGAGTATAATCATATGTTGATAGAGGTGCAGAACAAGAAACTTCATGTTGCATTTTGCTCAAGGATTCAATTGCCTATGACAAAGATGAAAAATTGTGAACTATTTAAAGTAGCAACATTTAAAGAAAAATACAAGGATTAAATCAAAGAAGGATAGCTTTCAAGAAAGGAAAAAAATGCAAGCATGGATCCACATACCACAGATTATGACTCTACTTGTTGACTTCGTGAACTTTCAACACGTGGAATTTTTTTTCTCTTTTTACATTGAAGCTCTACCCAGCTTTTAAGGCGTTTTTGCCTCTTAAGACTAATTCTTTTTTTGAATCCTTTTGCATGTCGCATGGTATTACTCTCCAGTGCGTTTTGAAAGAAAGCTCCATCATTGTTGTCCAAACACCTTTGACTTAAATGAAACTCCTTTAGTTGCTTATCCAAATCATCTAAAGCTTTTTCAACAAGCAAAGTTGTTTCTTCACTGCTTGAAACTTCATATGCTAATCATATTAATATGGGACAAAGTCGTCTATACCTTCTAGTGCTATCTAGCCTAGGATCTTCTTCAACTTCATTTCTCCTCATATCGTGAACCACACCTTCACGAGCATCTCTTGTCCATCTCTTGAGGATATACTGTTCAGGAAGTAGCTTAACATCATTTACCTCATACACTTTCAACACGTGGCAACAAAGCCAACCGTAAGTCTCAAACTTTCTATAACTACAATAAATAAAATTGTCGCTAGGATTGAATGAAACTCGCCACTCACCACATTGACTAACCATGGTGACAATATACTCAACTAGTGGTTGACCATCAATTTTTTGCTTTATGTATGCAGCAAAGAACATGTCAAACTCTTCCTGGAACAATTCAAAGATTACAAGGGTGAGAGTCTGGACAAGCTGTTAAAGCATGGGTGAATGAACTACCCTTAACCTTGGTATTTTATGTCATGATTCAAACTCACATATAACCTCATTGTACCATTTTCTATCCACCACCTTTTCAAAGTTCCTAAAAAATTGATGAATGTCAACGTTTGGCTTCATATACTCCTTGAAAGTTGCATTCAAGCTTTCACTGAGTTGTGTGCTCCTCATGCCAAGAGTGAAAGTCTATTTCATATAACATGTAGCCCATTTTTCCTTGACACTATACATTGATCTAATCCAAGAGTTGTCACGAACATTATATTTTGATAGCAACGTGCTCCATGCCATTTCAAACTGTGATTCCTCCTCGTATTCATACATACATTTTTTTGAACTCAATTAAAAAGCAAGAATTACCCTTCATTAAATTACCCAGGTGTTTGACCCCATTCAACATTAAATGCCAAGTGCATAGTCCATGTCAAGTTTGAGGCATGACCTCACGCAATGCTTTAGCCATTACTTGGTCCTGATCTGTGAATATAGTTTGAGGTCTTTTCCGGTTGTGAGCTTCTAAGAATCTTTCGAATAGCCACTTGAAAGAATCTATTGTTTCATCATATAACAAGGCAGTCCCAAATATCACTGCTTTCTTAAAATGATTAAATCCTCCAAATATAGCAAGTGGCCTGTGCGCACTGTTAGTACAATAGATTGTGTCTAGGGATACCACATCGCCAAAGTAGTCATAATCAATAATCATTTTTGCATCAACCCAAAATATATTAGTGATTTGTTTTTCTGTATCTAGCTGATATGCATGGTAAAATGAGGGGTTTTCCAATAATTGCCGCTAGAAATACTGGCCAATAACTCCAACTTCTCCGTAAGCCATGGTTTTTTATCTCCTCACTCGTAGATAATTTTTAACATCCAATCTTGTATACCCAAGATTGGCTCTACCTCCAACCTGTGTACTCATCAATTGGAATGATGCTCTCAGATGAAGTCCAGACTTTTCAGCTATATCAATCTCCTGAGCTTGAATCTCATATAGCTAAACTTGAATCTCACCAACATGTGTATTGTTTCTGGGAGTTGCAAAATATGATTATGCTCCTTCACAAACTCATGAACTTGAAATCTTCCATTCTTGTTTGATAGTGTCATTCTTGCCTAACACCCAGTTCTTGTATCTTGTCGAAGATTGATTGACGTAGAATGTTTCTTCTCTTCCTTTGCCTTCTTTGCAACAAATAAATCTACATGAATTATAGGAGCCATCTTTCTTGTTTTTGTTTAAATAATCTTTTCGAACTCCAAAACCATATTTCGCGCCATATATCAACCAAAATTGCCAAGCTACCTCTACACTATCAAACTCCATTCCCACTCTAAGCTTCCAATCATCTCCCATGTTATCATCTCCGGTCAATGGAATAGTAGAGACACCACATTCTTTGAAATTCATTAATAGAGATTATATTAAAACAAGTATCAAATCAATCTCTTCTTTCATTCGATTAGACAAAAAATTGCAAGACACTTACGTTGAGTGACCTATGGTCACTTTGTGAGATATTCCTTCCTCTAAACAAGGTTGTACAAGATACCAATAGTACAACAAATACTACCAGAAAATACAACAAAATGTTAAATTTCATAAATATTGAGTTTATTTATTTGTGCATCAACTGTCATCCACCTCCATCTCTATATCCAATTATTTTTTTTTAAACTAATATTGCCTCAAGTACAAGTACCCAAAATGCAAAAACAGAGAAGCACAACACCATAAAAAGATTACATGAGAAAACAAGAAAATATAGAAAACGCAGCAAAAACATGGAAAGAAATGCAAAAAATACATTACCATGAAGTGTTCATACAAATATCAGCAAGAGCAGTTGGCTTCAACGACTCAACCACTGTCTGCTGTCAATGGAATAGTATCCACACAGCATCCATTGTCATAGTTGGCAAAGGTTTGGCATTATCTGAATCCTAGATGATAATCAAAGCAAATGAGAAAATGATACTCTGCTCTCTCCTTTTACATCTATAGAAAATTTGGCGCCAATATATTTGCCTTTTTTTCTCTATTTTTTCAGGTTTATATTAGTCCACTTTTTCAGGAGCCACCTGATGTACTGTTGAAGACGTCAAAGGTTATATGCGCGGGAGAGAGGCCTGTACAAAACGACTTCGTTTAAAGCTTCAGAGTGGCAGAAAAATTAGATGCAAGTGAAATGTTGTGTTTTGCACAAAGATCCAGAAAAAAAAGGAGGAGACAAGTGCCGTTAGATTATATGGATGGATAGATTTTGTTTACAGCAGCTAATGCTGTAATTTGACTTACAGCAGCAAATCTAAATCCCTACCTCCGCGACGCACCAACAACTGCAGAAATGGATCCAAGCAATGAATAATGCAGCTTTGTACATGGAAGGTGCAAAAAGGGAAGAACTTTCGCGCCAAATGGACGCTGCTTGACATCATGCAGCACAGCAACACGAAATGCAGAGGACATGGGCACTGAAGGTGCACTAAAAAGTAGCATACAAAAAGGGGAAGGAGGCGAGGTGGCAAGATCCCTTGCGTTGATAACGTGGACGGCTGTAATTTAGGAAGTAAATTCTAAAATAAAAATTAAAACTAGCTTTTCATTAGGGCACCCATTAGATTGCTTGAGCATGGAGACTGTAACAACCAGAAAAGAGGAATGAAAGAAAAAAATGAGAAAAAAGGAAGCTGGGAAATTTTCGGAGAGCTGAAAATTTTCCAAGTCTTCTCGCCATAGCGAGAAATAGAATCGCCATAGCGAGAATGCCTCCTCGCAATAGCGAAGATGTTCCTAGCTGTAGCGAGTGCGACAGTCCATACAGAAACCAGGGAGTTGCTCGCCATAGCGACGCTATAGCGAAGGCAGAGGTCTGGAACAGGCCGAACTCGCCGTAGCGACGCCAGAGCGAAGGCAAAAGTCTGGAACTTGCACGAGCTCGCCGTAGCGAGGATGATGACTCGCTATAGCGAGAGCGGTCCAGAAAAAGCATGAAAAGAGAGATTTGACTTTTTAAAAGAGTCTAAACTCTTCCTTTCTCTCAGAACCGACTTGAGCTTCGACCAAGGAGAGAGAAAGAGCTGAGGAGAGAGAGAGAGACCTAGAGAAGCAAGGAGATCAAGCAAAGAGGTGAGTAATCTTTAGATTTCCCTAGCTTTTCTCCTTAGCTTGTTGTCTCCTCCTTTTGCTTTCTCTTTCTACGGTTTTAGAAGTTGTTTTGGGTTAGGTTTAGAAGAGGGAAGTGGGAAAACTACTCTAGAAGGAGGGTAGAACGCATTTACCTTCATTTCTTCTTCCATGTTTTCTTCTTTGAGGGCTTGAGAGAGGAAGGAAAATGAGCAGAGTTCTAGAGAGAGAATCCCTAGATCTGTAAGGGTAGTGAGGGTTTAACTTGATGAAGAGTCTCTTTTAGCTTTGTGAGAGTTATGAAAGCTATGAGGGAATGATTTGATGCTCTTGTTATGCCTAGGCTCAAAGGAAGAAACTCCACCTTGTTGTGAGTGTGAAATCAAGAAGGGGGAGGAGAAATTGAAAGGGAAGACTGGTGTAATCTGAGAAGGTAGCTCTCTACTCTTTTCTTGTTGCATTCTTGGTTGTGTAATAGTCATTATATGTTGTGTATGTGCTTGTATGACGAGATATGCCATTGATTTTGCCTAGATGCATCGGTACCAATATGCTTATGATGTGATTGTGGAAATTGCTCGGGTGAGGTGGTGCCGAAAGTCCCTTGAGACGGGTGAGGAGGAGCCAAAAGTCCCTAAACCAAGGGTGAGGCCGATCCAAAAGTCCTAAAGCTCGGGTGAGGCTAGACCGAAAGTCCCTAGAGCCTATTCTTGGCATTGGTTTGATATTATGGCATGAAACACATATGTGGTGTTTGTGACTTGTATGCATGCTTGACTAGTTATATGCCTTGATTGCATCTTGAATGAGTATGAGCTATTGAGATTATCCCGAATCTCACCCCCTTCCCCTCCCATCCTATTATTCAGGTGGTGTTCAAGGAGAGGCGAGCACACCTCACGGAGCCTAGAATAGCATAGTAGAATGATGTATAGCTTGTGGTTATTTTGATGTATAAGGTGCCAAAATGAGAATGCACCTATTCTTTTTGGGGTTGTAATTATGTGAGCACATGTAAATGTATGTACAAATGATGTATGGATGATATAAAGGGTTAAAGTAATGAGAATGTATAAGTTGGCCTTATGAGGCTTATGTGAAATGGTGTATTCTCTTCCAGAGCATAGTGAAATTGAAATGTATGATGATTTGGGTTACTTAGATAATTCATATATGCTATGTTTGTACTTTTAAATTTGCTCAATAGAGGTTAGAGCATGTGTGAGGTCATTTAGACCTGTTTGAACCCCATGTGGTGCGAAATTTGCCATTTGGATGAGCTTCGTCAAAGTATGACCGGATGAGCTCTTCTTGGTATGGAATTTAGCATGCCTCTAGAGTCTATTGAGAGCTTCTTGGGAAGCTAGAGTGGGTAATATTCGGAGGTCTAGAGAATATTTGGTGAATTGTTGAAAGTGGGAAATTTCAATGGTTTGGCCATGGTACTGTACATTGGGTCCGAAAATGAAACCATGTCATCCATAGACCAAATGATGTCCAAATGTCATGAAACTTTAGGAGCATAAACTAGATACCCACAGTGACCTATACCAACCAGAATCACCTTAATTGGAGGTCTGTAGAGAGAGAAACGACTTGCTGAAGTTCTGTATCAGCACCAGGGAAGTTTCTGATCTTCGTTACTGTTTTATCGGTTTTCGAGGTCTTAGAACTCCTGAACTGATCTGGACTTATTTTTTTCCTCTAGTTGACATCTGTAGCTTTCCAAATTGGTATATATTGCTCTGATTGGATTTTTATGGAATTAATTACGAATTTCTGAAGTTCATGACAGTAAACTGCATCAGTATCAGGGACAGCCGGATATCTGTACCTATTTCGATGTCATTGATGGTCTAAACGTTGAGATGGAAGTTGGGAGTTATTTTTAGTGTGAAGTTAACATCCCAAGCTTTCCAGAGAGCTATGATTTGCTTGATTTCCATTTTTTCTAGAATTAGTTATGATTTTCCAAAGTTGGAGCCAGAAATATGATTTATGGGCCCGTTTGAGAAATGGTGTTTTCTGAGTTTTTGGCTTCATATCCGTGGTTTGTGAGATGTTGCAACTATGTACAAGTCTTATAAATGGTGTTTGAGTAAAGAGTGTGAATGATGGGTTCACAGGACCCACGGGGCAAAATGTGACCGGCTAAACCCCGATTTTTAAGTAGTGAAATACCACGGCTTCGGTCATTTTCCGGGAAATCATATGGAATCAAGCCTAGAGGGAGTCGAATCGGAGTTAAGTCATTAAGGTGTTACAGAGACCCATTATATGTTGATGATACGAACGAATTAGAAATGATAAATAGGGCATATAGACCTTTCAATTCTATTTCTTCAAACAGATTTTGCATATTTTGCTTGGGATGCCAAGGAGGCTGATTTTTTTATGAGCAATGAGGAAAACCAATCTCCTTTCAGGTATATATTAACCCGTATCATGTCTATGGTAATAAAGCTGGCTACTATGAACAATTACAAAAAGTTGCATACTTTAAGCTTGAAATAAACAAACACCATAGATATATATATATATCATTTTGCATACAAGCCTCTTTTTTATTTTTCCAAAAAGATATGAAAGTAAACCTCATATGGCAACCTTATATCAGATCACCTATCACAAGAAGCCGACACATTTTTTTTCCCACTTTATGTTTCAACCTTGGCACTCCAAAAATGAGGAAGGAAAAAATTCCTAAATTTCAATTATTTTAGTGGTATTTCAAATTCCTACAATATTACTTGATTAAATCACCTCAATAATTGAAAATTCATTCCACATTAATTCAAACAAATTTATTTAATAAAGTAATTCAAATACTTATAGATTAGGCTTTAAGTTCTTTCTATTATAATATTTAAAGAATTGAAATGATAGCTCAAGAATTAAAAGGAGGTCACCAAGAATGTGAAGGGTAAAAGCCTAATTATATAGCACTTCAAGAATAAAAAATGGAAGCTAGTTCTCAAAAAACAACAGATCTTCCACCAGTTGATTTCTCAACCATGGTCTTCACCTAGCCTTATGTCTTTTTCGGAAGACTTGGATTATAAAAATAGCATCCACTAATATTACCTTCACAAATTGCTTCTTGTTGAACTCTATTTTTTCTAAATAACAAGCATGAACCCTTGGTTCCTAATTATTCACAAAGCTAACCAAATCATCCAAGTTTCACTCAATTTCTTCTATGAACTCTTTGAAAGTATTATTTTGCGTGCTCCCATCCTTTGTAGCCTTGAATCACGGTAATGAAAAGGGCCAATTGAAATAAGCTTTGGCATATAAGCATCTTCATTTTGTTGATGGATCACACGGGGCACTCTATAGAAACAACATTCATCGGATATGGGAGGTTCTTCGCTATCCTATAGCATTGCTTAAATGTCAATGATCATATCACCAACTGTCTGTATCATGTTTTGAAGGAAAGATAATTTTTGTGACCACATATTACAATTACCAATAGGAACGTATTTTTAGTACGCTTTTTAAAAATTATCACTATCACTGTAGTAAATAAGAATTATAACCGAATTTAAATAAAATAATAATAACAATAACAATAGGAGTAGCAGACCTGATCTTCAAAATGGCTGGAGGAGTTAGAATGAGGTGAAGGTTCAATATCCAAGACAACATCGTTATAGTGTTGGTGCATATCTGCCATCCATGTGATATTCATAAATTAAAAGTGAAAACAATAAAACAAAAGAAGAAAACAAATTCTTCTCAGACAAGGGGTGTACAAGTCTACCTAATCTTTGATTACTTGGATAAGTGACCTGCAGCCTAATAGGTGCTCCCATTGCGCTTTGAGGATGATTTTTTATAAATGATGATAAATTCTTCTTCCAAAATCTGGTTCTGCAAAAATAAAAAATAAAAAAAATAAAAATTTAAGGTTTTGCTCTTTGAATCTTATAGTCTAATTCCTTCAAAACACTGTAGAGTTGTTGTTTAGTCAGTTACTAGTCAATGCATTCCCATTAAAACCATATCCACCAAGTCAGTGTGGTTCTATACTGATCCCTAATTAATATTTATAAGAATTGATATAAATTAGGCATGCAACTATGTCCAAGTCTCCCACACTAGCAACGTATACGAAGAACACGTTCATACCTACACGCCCCCCATTGTCTAATTTCACCTTGAAACCAGAAAGAAGAGGAAGTGAAAGGTCGATGAATTCAGTACACTGATAAGCATAAAACGTATGTTAGGGTTGCATACCATCAAACTCTATATCGCCTATGTATGACATTTCCAACTACAATAGCAACCTCCTCGTTAAAGGCAACCCTCAAATCTATATTTATTGCAAAGCACGTAATGTCTAATTTAATTAATGACTAATTTACGAGTTAAATAAAGAGATTTAGTTAAATAAATATAAGAATAATCTTAATAATACAAAAAATATGAATCAATTAAAACTTTTATCATAAATAAACTACTAAACTTAATGTCTATCATAAGAAGATTAAGTACCTAAATTATCAAAGGTATAATCAACTCCTCAGACCACTCATTAATACTTTATGACATCAACCTAAGACCCTATATTGAAACCTAATGAGAAACTACACTCAAAATACTCAAAAGGTCCTCTAAAAACCAAAGAGATGCATGGCACCACAATCTTAAAAGACCACACCGTGACATGTTTGCTTTTGGTTGGACATCGCCGCGAGGCCAAAGGGCCACACCATGGCATTGCAACCCTTGGTGCAACACTTCGGTGGAGATCCCACATGGCACTGTGATGCAAAAGAGCCTTGTCCCTACGTCATAGCCTTTGGTTACAGTCGTAGCTCTCCCTATATATAAGGCACAAAACTAGCAAAAATTAAGTGCTAAAATAATTGCACACCAACCATAAGCTCCCCAACTTAAACAAATACACAGAGGACACCTTTAGGGCCCGTTTGGCACATCACATTAGATAAGGCCTGATAGGATAAAGTCTGATAAAATTTTAATACTATACAATGTTTGGTGCAACACTATATAAGATGTTATATCGTATAAAATAATACTATCCTATGTTTGGTGATACATTGTATAACATTGAATAGGATAAAAAATAACCCTTTAGACAACAATACCCTTTACTTATAAATATTTTATATTTTTTAAAATTTGTGATGCTATGTTAATTTTTTAAAAAATAAAATTTCTCATACACTAGAAATAAAAAAATTTATGCTCGATATGTACGTTCGATAGTCATTTCTTTTAAATTTCTTTTCATAAAGTTCAACTTGACAACAAATTTTCATAAGAATTTATATGGCTACCTAGTTTTTAAATGCATCACATAATATAACAAATATCTTAGTTCTATTTATCAAAGAAAAAAGAAACACTAATAAATTAATTAAGTATGCAAAAAAGGCCACCATAGCCAAAGTTCTACAAACACCACAAAAGTGTAAATACTACCAAGTTTTAATATCAAGTACCATAAATTTTAGTTATCTTCAAGAAAATCCTTTACAAATTGAACTCTATGTTCACCTTGAAAGCCCTAAAATAAATGTACTAGGGAGAGGTTTTGCATAAGTGTTTGCCTAGCCTTTGCGTTCTCTAGATGTAAGGTCCTCTAATTTCATCAGTTTATCAGCAATAGCTCATAAGTCATCATAAAAATCTTTCACAACCTTTACACCTTCAGCCATACACTTGACACTTTCAGCCATGGCACCCATCCTATCAGCAGATTTTCCAACAACATCCACAAGCTTATTAGCAAAATTGTCCATACTTTTTGCTAACGTATCTTCTCCTCTTAACTTCTTTCTCACCCGTCTACCTTCAGAATGACTTATTTTTGCCTTATTTTTAGTTTGACCCATAAACATTGATTGATTGACATGTTCAATGTCATCATCACTCAACCCAATGACTTCTTCTAAAAGTTCAGTAGTGTCATTGTTTCCATTGGTGTGTTCTTCATTATCCAAATCCTCAACTACATCAGCAGGAGCTTCAGCACTTTTTCCAGTAGCACGATCCTTTCCAAAGATAACCAACAAGCGCTCATAGTAAGGAAAAATTTTAGTCCTATAATTCTTCAAGTTTACATCTTTTTGCATACATATAACACAAACATATAGTCATATTGTTGTTAAAGAAAAGAAAAGTAAAGGAACATATGACACAACTATTTTAAAAATTTAAAAACCTTATTCGCTTGGATGTAAGCATTCCAAACATCATCACTATCAACTAAAATCTTCTTATGCACATTATCCCATCTAAAGCCACTTGTGTTCAACATGTCATATAAATTACTATACTCTGTTTTAAGCTTCCTCATAATTGACTCAATATGTGGCTTCACCTTTATACTAGATTCAGGAAATTTTGCCTCCAACTCCTGCTCTAACCATTTGAAAGTACCTGGTTTAAATTGGCCAGCATCAGCTCTTTTATTTAAGGCAACTGCCTCCTCTAAGAAGCATAGTAATGCTTCAAACTCCTCATCATTCTAACTCCTATGTTCTCCTTTAACTTTGCTAGCTTGTTGAGTACTTTCAGATGCCATACCTATCAAATATATTACAACTTCAACAAAAAATACAAGTAGACCATAAACTTAATAAAATTTAATAACTAAAACTCAACAAAAAATTTAATAAAATTTAACAAAAGTACATTACAACCTCAGACAATCAAAATGGTTATAAAAGTACACCATAAACTTAATCAACTAAAACATAAAAGTGCAAAAAATCTTCAAGATACAATAACTAAAACTCAAAAGATACAATAACAAGTCTAGGTATAACCTCGACGAACAATCCATTCATTATACATCTAATTTGCCAATGCATCTCTCCATGTACTCCATGCTTCACTTGGTTCAATGGTTTCTATGGTATCATGTGGTTCTGCCTCGATCTCTTCATCAATTAGCATGTTATCCAACTCTATTTCTAATGGATCTACATGCATCTCTCTCCTAATCAAATTGTGTAATAAGCAACAAGCAATAATAATTCGATTGTGAGTTTTAACAGGATAATAACTTGGACTCCTAAGAATTTCCCAATGCATCTTCAATAGCCCAAATGTTCTTTTTATCACATTCCTAGCTTGAGCATGTCGCTTATTAAATATTTCTTGAGGAGTTGCTGGGATATGTCCACGTCTCCACTCACTGAGATGGTAACGGGCTCCCCTATAAGGGGCAAGGAACCCCTCTCCATTAGTATATCCAGCATCTACCAAATAGTAGTATCCTATTTCATGAACCAAATACAAAATCAATATTTTTATTATAATAAGGTTATTAATTTACAAATATTTTTAACATTCTTACCAGTTGGAACCTTAAGGCCATTTCTCCTATTAATTGCATCGCGTAATACCCTAGCATCTGAAGTTGAACCCTCCCAACTAGGCAATACATATATAAATTTCATGTCTCGTGAGCAGACTCCTAACACATTTGTAGCAATTTTGCCTTTTCGACTTCTATATCTTGGTTTATCAACCTCAGGAACATTAATACTAATATAGGTTCCATCTAAAGCTCCAAGACAACCCTAAAAAAGATAAGAAAATGACCTGTTACAATATTAAATCAAAATGAAAAAATTTAAAAAATACGATTCCCTAAACTAGTTCATACCTTGAACCATCCACTTATCATCAATGCAATCCTTAAGAACTAGCTCTGGTTCCCTAAGTAAATTTCCTTGCAACCTCAACACAGAATTCAACACTAAATTGAAGTATCTACTAATAGTTTCCCCTGAACGTTGGAATTTAAACTTGATTACATGATTTTTAGTGTGGTGAGCTAATATGTGTAAGAACATAGCAACTTGTTCTTCTATTGATACTAACCCATCTTCCTTTAGCCTACCCTCAACATGTAAAAGAGAACACTACACCTGAAACGTATAAGTATCCATTCGTAGTTGTTCCACACATGCAACATCATCATTTATTAACCTCCTTATGAATTCTACCCTTGATTTTTCCTGTACTTTTGGTATCACTCGTTGCCTTAAGGATAATTTCTCATGTTATCCTTGAGCCACACGAATGACATGAAGGTACGATATAATACATGCAATTACCATCTCCAAAAAGGTTTGTTCCAATATCAAATACACTGACATGATGTTAAGTAGCTCACTTATATCATTAAGCCATCCATTTGGGTCATTTAGCCATCGATTTGGGTCAAGCTTTTTATTAGGATCCATAACACAAATTAAAAATTACTCATTTATGAAAATAAACATCGTTTTGCAAAACTGTAATATGAAAAACAAAATTGTAATATGGTAACTTTCTCATGAATACAATATAAGATATAAAAGAAAGTGTCACAAGTAGAGAATTATTAATATACAAAACAAAATATAAATGTGGACATATGAATTATTAATATACAACACAAAATAAAAAATAAAAAATGATATGTCCTATAGCTGGAACTGTGGGCACAGCCTCTCCACTGGTGTAGCTTGTATCTGTTTCAATCAATTGTTGTAGTTATGGTACTTAGTAACTAGCTTCATACAATAATAGAAAATTCATAACATATAATGACCATAAGCAAACACTTACAACAAATTCGTGTTGGTGAGTCTTTGCAGCCACAAAAGAAGCAAGGCAAGCAATGATAGTAAGTTGGTTGAATATAATAGCCTGGTTTAAGGATGAATTGGTCTAAAGGGAAACTATTTATAAATTAATCTAGGGCCTAAAGCTTAGAATATTCTAATTTTAATTTTGAGAGAACAATGGAGGTATATTATATAATTGTTTAAATTATGGATGATTTCTATCATAAAGCATGTACAACCAATCTCATACAATCTAGTTTCTCCTATTTTCTTTCTTTCTCATCTGATGTTTGGTTCGTTTTTTTCATATGAAGGATGCTCCTCAATTGGTTATGGTGCGGTTGTTGAGATAGGGCCTCTTACAGTCAATAAAAATTGTGATGGACTACATTTCAACACTTACTCCTGGACTCAAGGTTCATTATATATTCTTCTTTGGTTTATGAAATATCTATAGTTTGACTATCCCATGTCATATCCAATATTTTTAATGCTAACAAATGCTGCAAAAAAGAACAACAAAAAAAAGGCAGAGAATGATCTATTTTGCTTAACCCAGTTTCAAAATTTTAACCCCTTTCAGTTATTACCTACTGGAGCTTTGACCAACCACCATCGGTCAATTCCGCTTTGGGGCCACCCCTTACTCTACCATTATTATAGGGTATGAGGTTCGAGACAAAGAAAGATCAAGGCAGCATATCAGTTTTTCCTTTATACTTTACTTGGATCTGTTTTTATGCTATTAGCTATTCTGTTGATTCTTCTCCAAACAGGGACCACCGATTTACAAATATCAAAATTTGTTATTTATGGAGTCCCCAGTTGGAGCTGGTTTTTCTTACACCAACACATCTTCTGATCTCACCATATTAGAGGATAGTTTTGTGGGTGAGTTTCCTTTAGTAAATATAAATTCACTTGATCTCAACAAATGAAACAAATTACTTACCTTTAAATCTTACTTGAATTAGCTGAGGATGCCTACAATTTTTTTGATAAATTGGCTGCAAATATTCCCATAGTTTGAATCTCGGGATTTCTATATATCAAGAGAGAGTTATGCTGGTGAATCCTGAACTTCAGCCTAATATCTCTGCATTGGATTCGGATCCTTTCATGTGATCTGAATCATCTGATGGTCATATATGAGAAGAGAGATAGATACAAATCTGAATCATCTGATGGTCAGCTTGTAAAGCTCATCTTTGACAAAAAAAAAGATAGAAACAAATACTCATTTATCAATCTTATAGGTTTTATTGTAAGTAAATCTCCCCAACAGTGACAAAAAAAGCAAAACTATGAGGCTATACAACTCTAGATGATTAGATTTCTTATAAGCGAATACTGTTTCAACTATGCAGGTGGGAAATCCAGCAACCGACAATTCCTAGTTACATTAAAACCAAGTAAAAAAAAGTCGAATATACATGAGTAGTAGTAGGTATGGCAGATACGGCCACGAGGTAGAGAACTTTTAATTCACCTATCCTAGAACGACTCATCTTTGAAAGTCGTTATTTCTTCTATGCGTGAGGGGTCCTGGATGGAATATTTTTGTTCGAATCCCATAGCCGCTTTGTGGCGGCAGTTCCCATTTTTTGAAGTTAGATTATCGATAAAAGGGACGATGTAGTCTCTGCATTTATGGCTTTCTTGTTATCTTTGTCCTCTCTTTGAATTATATTTTCTAAACTAACCTCTCCTAACGATGAGGTTTTCAAAATCGAAAAGGAGATGCAGAATTAATGAAATTAAATATCAGCAAGACTGACGAAGAAGATTCGGTTGTGGGTCGAAACTTTGCTTACCAATAAGAAGATGAGAAGCAAATGTAGTTGCGGGGCTGGGAGTCTGTGAATGAGAGAAACATAGAGAACCGAAGAGAAAGGGAAGAAGGAGCTTTAATGCCTGTGAACAAGAAACCCGAGAGAAGGACAACAGTGACGAGAAAGATGATAGAGCGTAGGGCTACAAAGGGAAAAATTTTAAGAGGCTTATACATAGTAATATAATCAGGGCTTATCCCACCCCCTCAGGCCTGATTAAATTATCCGGTATCTTGATGGATAAAAAACATATGATGGATAAGGTAATACAATACATTGTTACTCCAAACACCTGATAACCTTTTAATGTATTGTATTATCTTATACTATCAAGCCTTATACATTGTACCAAATAGGCCCTTAATGATTCTAAATGTATCTCCTAATAATGAAAATACTTAGAGACAATAGATTAAACACTTGCACACTCCTTTAAGTGACAAATTTGGAAGGAAAAATTCAGAAAAATAAAACCATGATAACAAAAGCAATATTGGACCAATAACTCATATCCAAATTCATCAATACACAATCATTTGACCTCAAACCAAGTTCTAATAAGTTTCAAATACTAAAAGAAAGTGTTCTCAACCCTTGGAACTATAAAATGTCTAAAAACTCAAAATTTGATCATATAGCTTCCTTACACCTATGACTTATGACTAGTAACCATTATACCAAAGCTTCCAAATTCCACAACAAAACCAATCCTAAGGCACCTCCAAATGACCAATCAAATAATAATTGACACCATACAAGACCATTAAGGGTGAGAGTCAAATATGCATATAATCCATCATCATTTAAGAGTTATTCCACAACAAACCATAGTACATGTAAGATCTCTTTACAAAATAATCAAGCATCATTGAAATTCCTATCTATCATCCTTACATGTACAACTTACCAAGATATAAAATCCTACACTTGGCATATCATATCATAAGTAGTAAATTAGTTACAATTTACCAAAATATATAATCCAAAATATGTATATCCTAAAAAGTAAGCCTAATTTAATCCAATCAAGTCTCCAATTGCTTATCTTTCCCTAAGCTTGAACTTTCACCTATAAAATGTTAGCTCACAATTAGAATAAGATATAAAATCTCAATAATTAAAGGCAAATTTTATACACATTCGTATTGGCAATCAAGTATAAAGTTGTATATGGTAAAATCATCATTCATTGTGCCATATTTAATAAATCAAAAGTAACAAATTTGATAATAAAAAATCATAGTTATTGGCCAATAACTCAAACAATGATAGGGCAAATTTGCAAGGTCTACTACATCCTACAAGTAGCCAAAACACACCAATGAGGTATATCGCTTTCCATTCTATGATGGACTTATGAGATCCATGGTAGTTATTGGGACACTTTCACGAGGTCTACCATAAAATATCACAAGGAGTCAAACTCAATTATGATATCATATAAAACACAAGTATGCATGTACAAATAATAGACATAGTTCCATAACAAATATGAAAAGAATTAAACTTCAATTACTTCAACTAATATTTTTTACTTTCAAAATAGCCACTAATAGCCACCAAGTAGAAACACAAGCCTATAGCAACCATAAAGAATTAATATATTTGCATCAACCCAAAGGAACCCTTAGTTTAATTCAATCAAAAACCCAACAATCACTTAGTTCAACTTATCTAAGCTTCTAATGTGATAAAAACACCAATTTAAGCTCAAGAATCCAAGTCAACACAATGGCTCACCACTTATGTAAATTCACTTATATAAAAATCAGCCATCAAAATGAAATTTGAGCAGAAAAACATCACAATTAGTTATCCAATACTTACTTAAACTTATTCAATTACCAATTCACCAAGAACACACCAAAATCTTCAATTCCAACAACATAAGGTTTCATTAGCTATCATCAAATCGAGAACTGTTTGGTTTAACTATGAGAGGAAAAGGAGAGAAACATTTTTTTCTTCACTCATCTAAGGCAAATCTTGTGTCTTCTCTTCAAATTAGAGCTTTAAAGCTTGCAAACCTTGACTTTCTCTCTCTCTCTCTCTCTCCCTCTCTTTCTCTCTCTGTCTTTGCATTTTCTCTCTTTATTAGATTGCTTAGGATGTGTGACTACTTAAATGAATGGCTACTAGGGTTAAATTCAGATTTTGAGTGAGTTGGGTCAAGATTGGGTTATGGGTTATGGGTCATCTAAGTTACGGGCTTGTGTTGATTTTTAATTAGGCCTCTATAATTTCATTTTTGGACCTTTTTAATTGAGTTTAATTAAATCTTAGGATTTAATGGACTCTAATTAATTTTCTTGGGGTGACATTTAATTTTCACTTAATTAAAATAAAGCCCTATGAATACATATTCATTTTTCCTAAAATTTCCAACTTATTTATTTTTTCAAAAAAATATTTTATTTAATTATTTCCTCCCAAAATTCATATTAAATAATTTTGGGATGCTATAGAGCACAATGTTAGGCTACCACTTGTCCATAATAAAGAAATTGTTGATCCTCTGCATTGTCAAAGCCAATCATATAATAGTTTCGATCCATCCTTCGACCCTCCAAGCATCAGCAAGAATACTACTCAAACACTCCAATAATATAGGTGTTCCAAAAAGCACGAAAAGATTGCAAGACACTCTCCTCTCTAAGAATATCCCTTTGTGGACCGAAAGAGTTATTCTCTATCCAACCACAACCATCCATACTTAACTTGCTAAGGATTTATGAATGTGTTGCACAATACACCCTTCTTCCCTATGAATCTTGTTTCTGTTCGTCCGTACTGAAATGATGGAATGGACAAGCTAGAACTGAATAGAGGAAGAGGAACAGTGCTGGCCTGTTAAATAAAGGAAAGACGAAGATAGTTGAGGAAGAGAATCACAGACCATGTATAGGCCAAAGATTGATTTGTGTGAGAGATTGAAGAGAGGGAGAACAGTTGAGAGAGTGTTCGGAATGGAAGAGCCATGATGGCATTGATTGAGAACATATGGGGGCAAGGAGATATTTAATTTAAGCTTCACTTTTAGTAGTAGAAATAAAAGAAAGATAGGAGAGTGGGAAATTTGTAAGGTTAATTATGAAACGGAGAATCTTTTTTTTTTTCTAAATAAAGTAGGGAATATGTTCGAATAATTATTTTAATATATGTATAATATTTTAAAATATATTATTTTAATTATTATAGTTATGTTGCCATGGTACGTCAAATAAAAAGCCTCTCCACCATTTGGCGATTTCTATCATATGATAAATCCTTGCTTTTTTTTTTTCTCATTATACACAATTATAAGCCTCTCCTCCTATGACGAATTATATAAATTGCCATACCTTATATCCACATTTGTATCGTGTACTGTGACAAAATGCGAACTAGGCAACACTTCAGCATGCACATTTCTCTATGTTATCTATTTGTGCTACCAATAACATTTCCAAGAGGAATAAATACATTATATTAGTTCAAAAAAACCATAAAGAAAATAAGAAATAAAAAAGCACATATAAACGTCAATAAATGAATAAATAAATAAAATAAAATAAAATAAATGTGTTGTATGTGTGTTTAACCATTGTTAGACTATAGTCCAATTGACGAGTTTATCCATAATTGGAAAAGATTGTTGTCGACCCTTTGATGATGGACAATTCGTTGACAAATTTCATAATGGTTGCTAAAAGTCTTGGTGACATTTAAAACTGTCAATAAGATCACTAAAAAATCATCAGTAAAATTGCCTTTTTTGTAATGGTTATATATTAGTGAACACCATGAAAAGTATATAAAATAGCTGGTAGACCAAAAAAGTTAGATTAAAAATGAAAATCTACAAACTAATTACTTATTTATGAAATAAAAATGATAACTTTAAAACTTTGTCACTAACAGCTTTCTTACAAAGACAAAGCAGTTATATATCCTTACAATTTCATCGTTTGGAAGAGTGTGCTGAATCCCTTGAAATAAGGAAATCAATAGCAAAAGATCCAGGCTGCTTAAATAAAAATAAATAAATAAAATATTTTCTCAACACAAGACTGGAGACTAAATTTGACAAAACACAAGGAATCTCTTTAATTTTAATTTGTTGAAAAAAAAAAAGAATAAATCCATGAATTCTATTAATAAAACTAATTACATTCATGAACTTAAAGTTTTGGTCAAACAAATACATAGAATAATGATAATTTGTAATTGGCCATTTATATAATATTTGCATAATCACAGTACACAATATGTACAATGATTATAAAATTGATTTTGTATAAATTAATGAATTATTAATTTGTATATCAAATAATATATCAATTAATTAATAAATTTTTATGGCCTCAAGGGTATTAATTTGTAGAAGTTTCTTGTATGTATTACTTATATAATATAACACAAGTATTTAGCCAATATAAAATAATCATTTTTTTAATTTAAAAATTCTAAAGTTATTTGAAAAAATTAAATAATGATTAAAGATAAAGAACATATTCACAAAATAATCTTTTTAAAAATTAATGAATTAAAAGATAATTAATCATTAACAAAGTTTAATTTCAATAATACTATTTATATTAAATGTATTTTAACAAATATAAGCATTGTTATTGTTGGTGTTCAGGGTGTGACAAAGAATGAATGAATAAGTTTAGGCCAACCTAACAGTTTTGTATTGTTTATTCTTTGAATGAAATAGAATGAATTTCCCCCTTTGCCTTAGAGTAAATCATGGGCTATTTGTAACGGTCAATATGTGTGTTATGTATGATTGGAATGAGATGACTGATTTTTAGAGATAGTGACCAGTTGTAAGAGCTTTGTTCTTATAGTTTAGGATTTGTATTTTTGTATACTTAGATATTAGGGTTGGATGTTGTCTGATTTTAGGATTTGGTGATGTCTTTTTTGTCATGTGGACTTTAGCTACGTGGATTAGATTATTTTGGACTTGAAAAATTAGTATGTTTATGAGGCTCTCATAATAGTTATAAAAATAATTTTAAAAAAAAAAACCTCATTTTTGACTTGAAATGGAATTAGCTGTCTTAAAAAAATGCCTCATTTTAGATTTGCTTTTCACTTTCCAGTGATGTTAGCTTGTCTAGAGAAGGTGTTCGTTGGCAAAGTGCTCTGTTTCTTGTTCTTTGTTTCCTCTTTCTGGTTGTTTTGTTGTCTCCTTTCGATTTTCTATTGGCCGGAAGAGGAAAAACTTAAAAGAAAGTAAAGTAATCACACAACAACAACAGAGATAAAGCCATCAAAAGATACAAGAGGAGTAACATACTTGATCTTCAAAATGGTTGGAGGAGTTAGGAATTAGAATGGGGGCGGGGTTCTTCCCTATCCATCGGGTGATAAAAAGAAATGAAAAAAAAAAAAACCAATTCTCTTCACAATGGTCAATTTCTATTTTAGAGTCCTATAACTTGGTTAAAGTATTCGCTAAGCAAAATTCAATTTACAACATCTTAATTTTAAGTATTAAATGAGTATTAACTCAGAAAAGTGCGAAAGGGAGAATTTTCCAGTAATAAAAGTTTTCTTTGCTAATCGACTGGCAAATGCTACTCCAAACATGGAGCCATCTTCAAGCTTTTAGCTGAATACAAATTTTTTTCAGCTTACCTCTTTACCATATAGAGGAATGTTCTAACCATTTAATGAAGATATATCTCTTACTTTACGCTACAATAAAGCTAAGGACCTAGGCATTGATAATTTTTTTTTTATAATATTTGTCTTTATATAAACTTAAAGGTAAATTAATCGTCTTGCCCTAAAATTAACATAAATTATAAGGCTTAAATTATAAGGCCTCGACCCCTTTATATTGAAAACATATACAAATTTTCTTTGAGATTAAAAAATAATTAAAATATCTTTAAAGATAATATTAGTTTATTTATTAAAACTATAACTTATTATATATATATATATATTTCTTAGAATTCATTTCAATATTAATTATTTTATATCAAAAATATAATTTATTCTAAAATTTTATTAATTTTATGACAATGTTTATATTCATGGCGAAATTTCACTTACCTATTATAATATTTGCCTCCAATTACAATCTCTCCTAATCTTTAAAAAAAACAAAATTACAATCAATCTCATGATCTATTAATTAGCCAGATCACAATACAGCATCTTAATTTAGAAACTTTAATCACGTAACATTATCAGCAATGCAATCTCAGTTTACCTGAAATGGGAGGCAAGAGAATAGACACTAAAAGTTAAATAAGAAAGTAAAGTTTTCCTTACCAGAAACTATCAAGAAAGTGCAAAACTGCTAATTAGGTGTAGCCGTTCAAATAAGTAATAGAATATACTTTTATACAAAAACAAAAAGTTCATTGACATAGCTGGAAAATTGCGTTCAGCTTGTCTCCAGTCCGCTCCCTCTCCAATCCATCCCGTCTTAAAGGTTGAATCTTTTTTTCACTTCTTTTTTTTAAAAAAAAAATTAAAAACAGAACAAAAAGGAGAAGCTGATGCACTGACTGGAGGACTGGACGGTGAGAGAAAACTGGAGACTGGAAAATCTTCTCAGCTAGGAACATGATGAAACCCGGCATTGTACCACAATACTATATCCTATCCCACTTTTCCTACACACTCCCATCAATATTCAATATCATCACCTCTATTACGATTTGCATTTCTCAAACTGCATTCTGGATAACAATAAAAAATAAAATAAAATAAAAAGAATAAATGAGCATCAAAATATAAAGCAAAGCAGAAGGTGTTAAAATAGTTTGGCTTTGGATTATGGTCAAAATGGAAATCTTCTATGAGAAAACTAATAGCATAATGGAAACAAATCATTTGAAGAATACAACAAGTAACCATTTTAAAAACAAAAGGTATACAAAACAGAGTGATTTGTGCAAGTAGAATTGAAGTGATTTTGAAGAACAGCACAGTTTTCCTTAGAGAAAATTTTAGTAGCCAAAAAATTAGAAACAAATTAAAGCTTCAAGCTAATCAAATAACTCACCAAATCTGTTTTGCCAAAAGAGCTTGATTAAAAAGATGAATTCTTTGAAAACCAAGACCGCTCTCTGCAATTGGTAAATTTGTGCCAGCTCGTCATGTGAATTCTAGGTTTATCATTTTTAAAACCCCAACAAAAATTTTATAGTGCTTTGCTCAAAAACTGTGTCTTAAATAATTATCTCTTTGTTAAAGGTTTAAGACCCTTCACTGTCCATGATAATTGCTCATTATTACTATAGATATAATACCACTTAATACCTTATGATTAATCTTCCTCGTGGCCCACCAAACCATCAGTCTCCTTAGCTCCTAAGCAGTTTTCTAGAAGTTCAAGTTTAAGATGCAATATGTATGGAAAATAATTGCATATCGACATTCATTACAAAGTGCCAGGAAATCCACTGCACATTCAAATTACACAAGCTTTAAACTTACAATACTACTTGATGATAGAAAATATTGTTTGAACAATGGTAAGAATAAGGAGTACAATTCCAGCAATGGAAGCAACAATTTGCCAAGGTGTCTTGCAATAATCACGTCTCAAAGTCGCCTTCATGTTGTTCCATGGATCTTTATGAAAGGCATTCAACCCTTTGCAAATATTAACATAATCTGAATTGAAACTTGAAAACAAGATATTTTTGCCAAGGCCATTAAATAGTTGAGCCACATCATTACCATCAGCTAGATAGTTGCTGATTATTTCTTGATGAATTAAGATATCCACATCTTTGCTTGTGTTGATAAGGTAATCCAATACTTTTACATAATTAGCAATGTAGGGTTCATAAGGATATTGTAATTGCTCAAAAGCTATCATGTTACGGAAGATAAGTTCAGTATGGTCTTCTATTGAAATATTTGGGATTTCAAGAATACATCCTGAAAATTTCAAATCTAATAAGCAATTACTTGTTCTTTTCTTAAACTTCACTCCTGCTTCATATAACTCGCTTGCAGTGTATAAAAGTTCATAGTTTTCAGGGGAATCAAAAGAAGGCATTATGTGAGGATTTAAGTAAGAGTTTCTAAGAAGATCTGTAAAATGCTTTATAGGATTAGGGTCAAAATGTTGTAAGCTAAAAAAGTGAAATGTGAGCTCAAAAAAGGAATGATTATAAATGATGTGAGGGGGAATGGCTCGTTTAAACAGATCTTCAAGAATAAAAAATGGAAGTTGATTCTCCAACAATAATAGATCAATCTTTAAATCAAACCTCACACATGGGATTTTCATATAAGAATCTTCTTCTGACCATCCAAGGAAGAGCGCAATTATAAAACCAGCATCCAACAATATCAACTTCACAAGTTCTTCGCTTTTAAGTTTGATGTTCTCCGAGTAACAAGCACGAACCCTTGGTTCTAAACTTTTCACAAAGTTAACCAAATCCTTCAAGCTTGTGTTTGACCGTTTTATGAATTCTTTGAAAAGTACCTTCTTGTGTCTTTCCATGTTTTGCAGTCTTGGAGTGCCATAATGAAGAGGGCCAATGGAAATATATTGTGGGGTATAAGCATCTTCGTTTACTTGACGAATTAGAATGGGCACCCTATAGATGCAACATGATCGGGTTGACAAAGTAGATTCTTCGCTATCCCGCAACATTGCTTGAATGTCAACGATTACATCATCCACCTTGACTTAATTAACCAAATCCTAATTATTGTTTGCAAATAACTAATGCAATATGAATATATAAATATATATATATATACCAATAGTTGTACCTGATCATATGATTGGCTTGGAGAACTAGAACGAGCAGTAGCAGGGGATTCATGCTCCACATGGTGTTCAGCCATTTCCACAATTTCTATTTCATCTTTATCGGGCACATTATTCTGGTAATTGCTCGACATCTGCTGAAGTTGAGTTGGATGAAAAAGTAGCAATCTTAAATAAGGAATCACAAGCGCAGTAACACAAATCAAAATAACCAATTTCACAAATTAAAAATGGTATAATATTCAATTTTATACATTTTTAAAAATTGTAAATCATAATTTTTCTCTTCTGCCTTGATTTAAAATTAATTTCGTTTTTAGTGATGTTTATTAAGTTGGCTTGTGAAGGTGTCGGTAAGGAAAGTGCTGTGTTTTCTGGATGCTTTGTAGTTTTCTTTCGGTTTTCTATTGGCCAAAAAAGGTTCAAGAAAGCACAAGGAAGGTAAACAAAATAATAATAATAATAACAATAACAACAACAACGTCTTCACAATATATAGGATGAGTAGCACACCTGATCTTCAAAATGGTTGGAGGAGTTAGAATGAGGTGAAGGTTGAATTTCCAAGACGACATCTTTGTGGTGCATGACTGCCATCTATGGCCAAAATATTCAGAAACTAAAGTAAAAGGAAATAAAACAAAAATAACAAATTCTTCTCAAATAAGAGGAGAGTACTACAACTCTACCTAATATTTGATTTGATTGCTTGGATAAGTTACCTGCAGCCTAATCCTATTGCGCTTCGACGTTGATTTTATAAAAGGGAGTAGTGACGATCAAATCTTCTTCTGAAATCTTGTTTTGCAAGAAAATAAGGTTGTGCTCTTAGATTCTTATAGCCCAATTCCTTTAACACTCTGCACAGAGTTGCTGTTTCGTCACTTGGATTGATGCAAGTGAAAAAAACCAAGTTTCAGATTTTAAAATATATATCGAAGTATTAAAAGAATTTTTAAAGTAAGAAAATTATATATATATATATATATATGTTGCGTTAATTTCATTTAACTAAATATAGAAATAAAAATATTTTTTTTATATTATATCAAATATAATTTTAAATAATTTTTAAAATATTTTTATTTATATAAAAATTATCCTATTGTACCCAACCCGGCATTAGAAAGATAGTATGATATTCATTTATCATCAGAATGTCCGTACTGTGTCCGCCAGCTGGAATTTAATGGATGCAAGCTGTTTGGTCATTTCTGATATGCAATTATTGAGAGCTAATTGGGTCCGCAATAATTTGCACGGACTGGCTGCCAGTCAAGTTGAAAATCCTCATCATTTCTATTACATTTTTAAAAAATGTAAATTACAATTTTTCTCTTGATTTAATATCAATTTTTTATATTTTAATTGCATAATATTCAACATTCATTTTAATTGTTTAATTATTATTTAAAAATTGTAATTTTGATTTTATTTTTTGACCCTAACATTGCACAAAATCGTATGATTAACTTTGACATTATGCTGATATTTTATTTTGTCTTATATATTGCATCATACATTTTTTTTAATGTCGAACTGAGACACTTAAATTAAAAAAAAAAATTGGGCCATTTGGAATTAGCTACAACAAAAAAAAATTGTATAAAGCGTTTTATATTTGACGTAATGGGAGTAATGTGGGATATTTAAAAGAACAGATATTGTGGAAGAGATAAGAAATGTGCGGCAGTGACACGTGTTTCTAAATGAAGTGAAAAAAGAAACTTTATGCCTATGCGAAAGGTGTCGGGCATTTAGTAGAACAAACACTTGTTGCTTTCTGCTTTCTTGTGACCTTTTTTTTTAAATAAAATTTATCTCATTTTTTGGTAATCATTAGTTCTTCTCCCATTCTCAACCCCTTTACATTTCACTTTTAAAAAAATTATATTTAAATATAATTTTTTATATATTTATTATCAAATTTTTATTGAAATATAATAAATATATAATTTTTAATAAAATATCACAAATATATAATTTAATTAAAGAATTATATATTTATCTATAAAAATTATATATTTGCCAGTTTATTATTAAAAATTAAAAATTATATACTAATTTAATTTTAAAATACTAATTTAATTAATCTTAGTAATAATTTTAAAAGATTATAAATTTTAAAATATAAATTCAATATAATTTTAACAATGAAATTATTTATCATTTTAATATTTACATAATTGTCTTGTATAAAATTAAGATAAAAAATATCAAAGTTGATTAAATAATCTCAAAATAAAGTATAAAGAAATCTAGTGAGACACTTCAAATCATTAGAAGATAAACTAATTTCAAAGTAAAATGCATAAACTTAAAGACTTTGTTGAAATATCATCACCAAATTAACATTAGGACCCATCATATGTGTGCTCCTAAATTATTATATATAAGGGTATGTTTGTCATACCGTATAAGACCTGATAGTATAAGCTAATACAATACATTATGAACTTATCACTTGTTTGGTACAAGTAATGTATTGTATAAGCTTATACATCATATCTCTCTTATACATCAAAATGATGTATAACTTAATCATGTCTTGGGGGTAAGATTATGCCTGATTAGGTTTTAATGTATAAAGCCTTATTAATATTTTTTGATTTTAACCCTTCACCTATAGGAATATTTATTGGTTAGGTTGGATCAGGTTAATTAGGCACTTTTAAATTTTTGGTACAAATTATAAAATGATCCCCAAAAAAATAAAAATTTCATATAAGTCCTTATAAAATATTTTTTGATGAAAATTATAAAATAACCCTAAAAAATAAAATTTTTATATAAATTCTTATAAAATTATATTTTATCACTAAATTTTTTTATATAAGTCCCTATAAAATAATTTTTAAAAAAAATTAATAGGATTAGAATAAGTTATGTAAAAACTAATTTAGTATCATATTCAATTTAATTGGTTTAGCATGACGTTAGGTTAAAATATTTCTTAAACTAATTAAACCATTTTTTAATATTTAGTAAAAATTATAAATTGACTCTTAAAAAATAAAAATTTCATATAAGTTCTTAAAAATTATAAATTTGGCTGAAATTGGCTAATATAGCCAACCTGACCTAATATGTCCAAATTATTCTTTAATTATATAGCCTGATATGACCAGACAGAATCAAGTCACTTAAGTTACTAAGTAACCATACACTATGTGAAGTCTTATTTATCTATTTTTTTTTTGAAAGTTAATATAACACAATAAATTTAAATAAATATAATATATTTTTTAAGTAAAGGGTATTTTTGTCAAAAGAGTTACTTTTTATCCTATCCAACATTATATAGTGTATTACCAAATAAATGATAATATTATCTTATATGATACATTATCTTATACAGTATGATACCAAACACTGTATAGTTTTAAAATTTTATCAAATTTTATCCTATCAGACCTTATCCTATTAGGTCTTATACTATCAGACCTTATCCTATCAAGTCTTATACAATCAGACCTTATCCTATACATCATACCAAACAGGCCCTAAGAATAATAAGAATATGCATGGTGTATTCTCTAATGCCTTAATTTATGGAGTCAAACGAATTAATGGTTATTTTGTACTAAGCTTATCGTTTAGGAAAAGTGGGAAGAGAATTTGGCTAATCACGGCTGCCGAAACAGAAAAGTCAGCACAGTCGTGGTTCAGTCCATGTTGGAAATAAGAAAAATTACTATTGAAATGTTAAGTTAAATATATTTATATTAAAAAATGTTAAATTTTAAAATTATTTTAAAGAATTAAAAAAAAAATTTAAGCTTTAAACTATACTTTTTTACCTAGTTTATTTTTTATGTTTAAATTTTTAAAAATAATTTTAAAATTTAAAATTTTACTAGTTTAATTGTATTTTTTTCTAGAAATATGTGAAGAAAGAGAGATTTTGAACCATATGCTTCAATTAATATAATTAGCTGTAAAATCCTTCCATACAAACCTTTATTGGATTTAGATGCGTCAATCCAGTTTTTTTTTTATTTAATAATAACTATCCCTTATTGAGGGCGAGTTAGCGAGGAAAATTAATTTTATGTATAACTTCGTTTGTTTACTTTTTTATAAGATATAATATATTTTATTTGATTATTTAATCAAATTAAATAAACAGAAAAAATTTGTAGTGTTGTACGAATATAATAAAAAGAATAGCTATTGTTTATAATAACGACTACCTGTGCCATAATGCTTATGTCTTCGTTCTCGTTGTGGTCACCGTTGCACCATCTGCTCTGTTGACAGGATGATTACATGGGTAGCTAGTAAAGAATTTAAATATAAGGAAAAAGATTGAATCAGAGAAATCAGTGAATTAGCTGTTGCGAACTCCTGATGCAATGACCCTTAGGATTAAAAAACTATTTTACTTAACAGTAAATACAAGAAAGTCAAAAAATAGTTCCGTAAACAACGAATACCCTCTATGCATTTGCCTTAACAGAAATAGGGAGGCATTGTTAGCTATAAACTAGGCTCATGGCAAAGTTGGCATGTGGTACTTCAAAAGTCTTCACATTAGCTACTTGACATGGAAAAGGGTGGACAGACAGTGCCAATATCTCCGTACAATAGTGCTGTGGTCAGAGGGAGAAAAAAATTCTTTTTATTCTTATATTATGTAAAAATTAATTTCACAAATTTTTTTTAAATATATATCTAAATATTTAAAAAATTAAAATAAGAAAATTAGATATGATTTTATTTCAGGAGTATTATGACATTTTAATTATTATTTTTTAATGTTTACATTAATTTTATTTAATTAAATATAAAAATAAAAAATTATTTTTATTTTTTTAATCATTCCATTGCACTGAGCAAACATTCGAAAGAGGGGGTGGTGGATTCATTTCCCATCTACTAGATTTGTCCATGAAAGGGACCGAACACTGTCCACCAACTGTTCTAATATTGATATTTACAATTTAATGGATGCAAGCTGTCCAGTTACTTTTGATATACATTTATTGAGAGTTGACAGGTATGTGATAATTTGTATGGCCCATATAAGCCAAGTTGGAAGTATTCATAATTTCTGTTACATTTTTTTAAATTATAAATTACAATTTTTCTCTTCTGTCTTGATTTAAAATTAATTTTATTTTTTATTTTAATTATATAATATTAAATATTCATATTAATTATTTAATTATTATTTAAAATTGTAATTTTGCTTTTAGATCTTCACTGTATCATTGCACAAAAATTTATAAATAACTTTGATGTTATGCTATTATTTTAATTAAGACATTTAAATAATTTTTTTTAAAAAATTAGACGTTAGCTAAAAGAAATTGTATAAGGTGTTTTATATTTGACGTAATAGTAGTGACGTGAGATATTTGAAAAAATAGATATATTGTAGAATAAATCAGAAGTGTGTGGTGTTGGTGAGTGAAACGTGTTTTTTAAAACAAAGGAAAAGGAGAATTTGGAGTGACTGAGTAGTGACAAGTACAAGAAAACAAAATAAAATGGTTGGTATTAAAAGGGCGTTTGGATCCCCCACTTCTCGTTTCGTTTATGCATGCTTGCTTCTCCACAAAATGACATCGTTTGGTGTTTCAATTTTGAGCATTCACAGTTTCATTAATCCAAATGACGTCATTTTGATCAGTTGCTTCTGGGGTGATCTCGGACGTCCATCTTGTGCAATCCTAGCCATTGGTTTGAACCCATAAGGCGCCTTCTTCAACAGTCTTCCATCTTCATTATCTCCAGCAACATGCACAGCAAGAGAGAGAGAATGAAGTGATAAATACATACGTATGTTTAGCCATATTCAAAACAATGAAGCACCTTATTCTTTAATCATATGCCAACATGTCCAACAACATTTGCTATAAATAAATCTAGAAAAGGATTTATACCTACAAAACCATAAATAGCATAAGTACAGCTAAAATTGAAAGTGTTGTTACTGTAAACTTTTTAGTACCTAGGTTGCCTATGCTAGCTTTTCTGATATTATACTAATTAATCTACAACTATATATATGCACAAGATATATAACAAATAATTGTTTGCACTATTTTATTGACTTAGAAAACCTTACAATGTCCCGTTCTTTTCAAATGTTAGACATTTTAGAGATATAGATTGTGTGGTCATATTGCTAGGAGCTTTTTATGCATTGTTTTTGAATGATTAGTTGACTATTACCAAGTCATTGGTGGGATGATTGTGTTGGAAAACTGCCTAATGTTGTTGGACTTGGCATATGATCAAATAATAAGGTGCTTCATTGTTTTGGATATGGCTAAACATACGTATGTATTTATCCTACACTCTGCAGTTAATGTTGACATATATATTTATCACTTCATTCTCTCTCTCGTTGCGCACATTGCTAAAGACAATGAAGATGGAAGATTGTTGAAGAAGGCATCTTATGGGGTTCAAACCAATGGTTAGAATTGTGCGGGATGGACATTCAAGATCACCTCAAAAGCAACTCATCGAAATGGCATTGTTTGGATTATGAGGCTACATGTCGCATCTTAGAGTGTCAATGCCACGAATGCTCAAGATTGAAACACCAAATGACATCATTTTGTGGAGAAGCAACGCGCAGCAGGGAAGCGAGGAGTAAGGGATCCAAACGCTATTAATAGGAGTGACATAGAAAGAATTGCGGAAGAGATAATAACTTCAGTGTGAGTGAGTGACACGTGTTTTTAAAAGAAAAGAAAAGAAGAGGAAGAAGTGGATAGACTAGGTACAAGAAAACAAAATAGAAAAGATACACTAAGACAACAAAAAGGGAGTGGGTACAAAGCTGGTAGGAAGGACCATGCTTCCCTCTGTCATATCAAATTTTGATTTTAGGGATAAGTGCCTTTTTGTTTCATAAGGAAGCCTTCCATTGCAGCACTTACCTTTTGAGTTTATCTCTTTTTATTTTAAACGATTTTTGTTATGCACTTCTTTAAGTCAAAAGTATTTAAAAATAAAAAATACATTTTTAATGTTGTTGCCACCATAAAAAATGTGAATTACTTTAAAAAAATACTTTAAATATACCATCAAGATTTTAAAATTCAAAATAATGATCTACTTAATTTTATAATATTTACTTTGATAGCTTTGTGCATCCAAAATTATTTCTAGTAATATTTATGAGAATTAAATATAATTATAAGTCAAAGTATAGTTTATAACATTTTATTACATTTATTATTCAATGGTATATTTCTACTATATTAATATAAAGAAAATGAAAAAATTAATAATATAAAAATGAGAGTCACTAATATTAAATTTAGATTTATTGAGTTTTATTTCTATATTATTAATTTTCAATTTACTATATACTAATAGAGTAGAAAAATATTATTTAATAAAATTTTTAAATTTAAAAATTATTAAATTCTAAATTAATATTAATGACTCTCATTTCTATACAATTTAATAATGCTTAATTTTGATACCAAATTTAGAAAACTAGTAGCATAATCAAAACAAACCATGTAAGTGATTTGAAGAATATATCAAGTAACCATTTTAGAAGCAAAAGGTATACAAAATAGAGTGATTATGAAGAACACCACTATTCTCCTAAGAGAAAATTTTAATGGCCAAATAATTAGAAATAAATTAAAGCATGAGGCTAATCAATAACTCACCAAATCTATTTTGCCAAAAGAGCTTGATTAAAAAGATGAATTCTTTGAAAATCAAGACCTCCATCCGCAATTAGTAAATCTAAGCCAGCTTGTCATGTGAATTCAGCCTTATCATTTCTAAAAACCCAAAAAAAAGTCTTATGGTGCTTTGTGCAAAAACTATGTCTTAAATAATTCTCTGTTTGTTAAAGGTTTAAGACCTTCCATAATAACACCATCCATGATAATTGCTTGTTATTATTATAGATATAATACCACTAAGTACCTTATGATTAATCTTCCTCGTGGCCCACCAAACCATTAGTCTCCTTCGTACCTTGGCAATTTTCTAAAAGTTCAAGGTTGAGATGCAACGAGTATAGAAAATAATAGCATATCGAGAATGGACATTACAAAGTGCCAAGAAATCCACTGAACATTCAAATTATACAAGCTTTAAACTTACAACACTACTTGATGATAGAAAATATTGTTTGAAAAATCATAAGAATAAGGAGAACAATAGCAGCAAGGGAAGCAACAATTTGCCAAGGTGTCTTGCAATAATCACATCTCAAAGTGGCCTTCATGTTGTTCCATGGATCTTTATGAAAGGCATTCAACCTTTTGCAAATATCAACATACTCTGAATTGAAATTCACAAACAAGATATTTTTGCCAAGACCATTAAATAGTTTAGCCACATCATCACTATTAGCCAAATAGTTGCTGATTATTTCTTGATGAATCAAGATATCCACATCTTTGCTTGTGTTGATAAGGTAATCCAATACTTTAATATAGTTAGCAATATAAGGTTTATTAGGATACTATAATTGCTAGAAAGCTATTATGTTACAGAAGATAAGTTCAGTATGGTCTTCTATTGAAATCTTTGGAATGTCTAAAATACATCTTAAAAACTTTAAATTTAGTAAGCAATCACTTATTCTTCTTTTAAACTTCAGTCCTGCATCATGTAACTCGCTAGCCCTATATAAAAGTTCATAGTTTTTAAGTGCATCAAAAGAAGGCATTATGTGAAGATTTAAATGAAAGTTTCTAAGAAGATTTGTGAAGTGCTTTACAGGACTAGGGTCTAACTCTTGAAAGTTAAAGTCACTACAAAAATCAAATGTGAGTTTAAGAAATGAACCATTGTTATGAAAAATGTGAGGGGGAATGGCAAAATTAAATATCTCTTCAAGAATAAAGAATGAAAATTGATTCTCAAGCATTAACAAATCTATCATTAAATCAAAGCTTAAACATGGGATTTTTAGGTAAGAATCTTTTTCTAACCATCCAAGGAAGAGCGCAATTATGAAACTAGCATCCAACAATATCAACTTTACAAGTTCTTTGCTCTTAAGCTTGATGATCTCCAAGTAACAAGCACAAACCCTTGGTTCTAAACTTTGCACAAAGTTAATCAAACCATCCAAGCTTGTGTTTGACCATTTTATGAATTCTTTGAAAAGCACCTGCTTGTGTCTTTCCATCTTTGGCAGTCTTTGACTGCCATAATGAAAAGGGCCAATGCAAACATATTGTGAGGTATAAGCATCATCATTTACTTGATGAATTAGAATGGGCACCCTATAGATGCAACATGATCTAGTTGACAAAGCAAATTCTTCACTATCTTGCAACATTGCTTGAATGTCGACAATCACATCACCCACCTTGACTTAATCAACCAAATCCTAATTACAGTTTGCAAACAACTAATGGCATAGGAGTATATAGATATCAATAGCTGTGCCTAATCATATGATTGGCTTGGAGAACTAGAATGAGCAGTAAAAGGAGATTCATGTTCCATATGGTGTTCAGCCATTTCCGCAATTTCTATTTCATATTTATTGGGCCCATTATTCTGGTAATTGCTTGATATCTGCTAAAGTTGAATTGAAAGGAAAAGTAACAATCTTAAAAAAGGAATCACAAGGGAAGTAACACAAATGAAAATAACCAACTTCACAAATTAAAATTTGTATAATATTCAATTTTATACATTTTTTAAAATTGTAAATTGCAATTTTTCTCTTTTGCCTTGATTTAAAATTTATTTATTTTATTTTAATAGTATAATATTCAACATTTATATTAATTATTATTTAGATTTGTAATTTTGTTTTTATTTTTTGACCCTAACATTGCACAAGAAAATTATTATTAATTTCAACGCTATGTTGTTATTTTACTTTATCTTATATATTGCATCATACTTTTTCTTTAACACATCAAATTGGGACACTTAAATAGTTTTTTAAAAAAGAAAATTGGGCCAGGTGGGATTAGCTAACAAAAATATTGTATAAGGAATTTTATATTTGACATAAATAGGAGTGACGTGGAATATTTAAAAGAACAGATATATTGTGGAAGAGATATTTAAAAAATTATCCTATCACCGAAGTAAATAAGAATTATAATCATAATTTTAAAAAAATTACTTTTGTGGTCACCATAAGATGGAAGTATTCTTAACTTGATGATCTTTGATTTTCAATTCTTCCAAGTTTAGTATTTCATTTATTAATTATTCATCAATTTAGTATTTTCGTCAACTTAAATTATGTCTTTTGATCCCAATTACTAAATGTATAAAATTATACACAAAAGATAAATGTGTAGCACTAATATGATATGTTAGAAAAAGACCTCTATTAATTTGAGTAAGAAAGAGTGGTTCGAGTTGATAAAATGAACAATTGGAGAATGATAATATGTTTAACACTAAATTGAGAAGAATTTCAATAAAGGACCACATTAAACATATATATATATATATAATATATTTCAGAGATTAAAACAATAATTTGGTCAAATCTATAACCATATACATGAGTATATATGCAAAGATTTAGTTGATCATTTGATGGGTTGGAAAGAAAAAATAGGAAGGGGTGTAACTATCTTAAAAGAAACCTCATTCTAGATTTCCTTTTTAGTGATGTTAATTAAGTTGGCTTGTAAAGATCTCGGTTAGGAATGTGCTCGATTTTCTGGATGCTTTGTAGTTTTCTTTCGGTTTTCTATTGGCCAGAAAAGGTTCAAGAAAGCACATGGAAGGTAAACAAAATAATAATAATAATAATAATAACAATAACAAAAACAACAACAACAATGTCTTCACAATACATAGGATGAGTAGCACACCTGATCTTCAAAATGCTTGGAGGAGTTAGAATTAGGTGAAGGTTGAATTTCCAAAACGACAGCTTTGTGGTGCATGTCTGCCATCTGTGGCTAAAATATTCAGAAACAAAAATAAAAGGAAATAAAACGAAAATAACAAATTCTTCTCAAACAAGGGGAGAGTACAACTCTACAGAATATTTGATTTCTTGGATAAGTTACCTGCAACCTACTCCTATTGCGCTTTTATGTTGATTTAATGGAAGGGAGTAGTGACGATCCAATCTTCTTCTGAAATCTCGTTTTGCAAGACAATAATAGTATGTTTGGTTCAGCTTTTTTTTCACCTAAACCATGGTTTTGGCCAAAGTAACAAGTTATAGCTTTTGGCCAAAACCATGGTTTGGGTGAAAAAAAAAACTAAACCAAACATGCTATAAGAGTGTGCTCTTCGATTCTTATAGCCCAATTCCTTGAACACTGTGCGCAGAGGTGCTGTTTGGTGTTGTTTGGTCACTTGGACTGATGTAAATGAAAAACCAAAGTTTCAGAGGTTGGATTGTTTTTCTTGTTCTTATATTTTTCCTATATTATGTAAAAAAATAGATTTCACAAAAGAAAACTTTAAAATATATATCAAAGTACTAAAAGAATTTTTAAAGTAAGAAAATTAAATATATTTTTTCATTTTTGCATTAATTTTATTCAACTGAATATAGAAATAAAAAGACATTTATATTTTGTTAATCATATTAAATATAATTATAAATTACATAATTTTTTTTATTTTGATTTTTAAAATGTTTTCATTCTTATAACAATTATCCTATTGTACCAAACTCAGCATTAGAATGATGGTGTGATGGATTCACTTCTCATCTACCAAATTTGTCAATGAAAGGGTCCGATCTGTGTCCACCAATTGTTCTAGTCTCCATATATGCAATTTAAGGATGCAAGTTAACATACTGCAATATCCGGGTCTTCAAAAACATGAGAAAACGTGAGAAACATAATGTATAATTTCTTCATAAACATACAAAATTCACCAAATACAAAAGGAAGTCCCTCAAATAGAGTGATTTGAGGTCCAATAAAATTAAAGCAATATTCTAGATCTCAAATAATAAATTTAAGAGGCTAGAGATGCCTTAAAATTGGAGCTAGAATAATTAGATAGAATTTTACAAAATAGTTACGAAACATAATATCATTTTTGTAATTTCGAGTAATTTTTAGAATACTCATAAGAGGGCTTTTTAAATGAAAAATTTGAGCTCTTTAGAGTTCTCAAAGGCCCTGAAAATAATGGGAAGCCCAAAGATATTAAAGCTCCTCTAGTATTCATTTTTCAATGGCGGTGAACCCGAACTTTGACTTTAGCTCCAAATTGAGTGATTCCAAGGGTATTTTATAAGATTGAGGACCTAAATTTTATGATAAAATAGACAGTTCTAAAAAAAGAGCTAAAATGAGTCTAGACAAAAAGGGCAAAAACACGGGATGTATTTGGAATTTCTTTAAAACAATTTTAATCCTTTCTTGGTTATAAGAGACATCCTCCACCTCCTCTCCAATTAACCAACTTATGGTTCTATTTAGACCAAAGAACGAAGCTAGGGAGAAGGATGCATGGAGAAAGCCCAAGAAGGAGGAGAAAGAAGTTAAGAAAGGTATGGAATTCTAAGAATTTTCATGGATTCTCTTTCACATAATTTGTTTTCCTCTCGTTGCTCCACCTTTATATAGTTTTTATGGATGAATTGGTTCTATTTTGAGCTCATACCAGAGGGGAGAAATTCAAAATTCTAGAGGAGAGCTAAGTCAAAGGAAAAGGCTCTTGGAAACAAGCTAAAATCAAGGTAACTTGCCTTATTTTTCATGCACTTCATTGGCTATCCACTTTGTATATGTTTCATCCCTTTTAGAGCTCAATTAAGGAAGGATGAGTTCTAGTCCTAGCAAGAGAGAATCATAGGTTTTGGACCATGGAAAACTAGAAGATACAAAGAAATTGGAAGAAAACCTAGTAAAATTCAAGATAGCAAAGTTAGGGATTCATGGAGATATTATGAAATTTGATTTGATTCAAGAATTCCCTAACTTATATAAGTATTTATATGAGTTCCTAAGACCTTTAAAAAGCTTTCCAAGTGGCTTCTCCTTCAAGAAAAAAAATTGAAACTCCATGGACTTCATTTATGGTGCTTGGCTCTGCCTGAAGAGGTTCTCCTACCTAGAGAGTGTTTTAAATTTTTCTAACCCTAGAATTGCATCACATGTGATGGGAGAATATGAAAGGAAGTATTGGGAAAATTTTAAAAAGCCTAGAAAGCATAATGGAGGTATAGGTTTCATATTGTAGCATAATGAAATAACACATAATATGTGATAGCTTCAGAAAGTCTAAATGGAGTCAAGAGTCATAAATTAAAAGAGAAAATGGAGCCAAGATCATGAATTCCCAATGTTACTTTATTAGGTGCCGTATGGAACCATAATTGAATCATATGAATGCCTAAGTCATTCTAATGTGTGTGTGGCTTTAGTGAATATTCCAAGAGTGTAATTGAATCCCATTTCATATGTTTAGGCCAAAGAAATCAAACTCCACCTCCTTATAAGTGTTTGGCCAAGGGAAAGGAAGAAATTTCAGGAGGTTAAAGTGTGTTCTTGTATGCAAGGTCGCTCTCTCTCCTTTCTTTTATGTATTTTGGGATGTTTTCTTATCTTTGAATATATGTGTGTATGTATGTTTAAGTTATAAAAGATATTTCTAGCAAGTATTTATATGCCATTGTACCATGATGTTTGATTTATATGCTTAAATGATATTTTATGAATATGTTTTTGCTTGTATAAGTTTGGTAAAGCCAAAAGTCCCCTTAGTTAAGGCGAGAATGTGCCAAAAGTTTTAAGAGTGGATAAGACAAAACTAAAAGTTTTTAGAAAGAATAAGACTAAATCAAAAGTTTCTAGAAGATGGATGAGGCAAGTTCAAAAGTCCTAAAGAGAATGGGTGAGGCTAAATTATTATTTTCGCAAGCCTGTGTATGTTGTATGTAACTTTTTGAATAAAAGAAATGTCCTATGTATGCTTATGAATTTCAAAATAGCCATGCATGCCTTTTTTAGATTTGAAATTGCATCCATTATGTGTACTTGAAAGGGAGAAGATTTATTGAGATTTTTAGAATCTCATTATTTTCTCCTCATTATCTAAGTGAGCAAGAAAATAAGAGCCACTACACTTGAAAGCAAAGAGATTAACAATGGAGTTGATATTTGTTTATTTTGTAAATATAACATTATCAAATGATGTATTTTCATGATGTATAAAGCTCTTTAATATGTGTAATTATATAGATATATAATGTATATATAAGAATTAGAAGCAAATGAATGATATGGTATGATTTTGACATTGAATGGCAAAGTCAAGCTTATATGTTCCATGTGTATGTCATCAAATTTTTGACCCATTGCACAAAAATTTATGATTAACTTTGACACTATATTGTTACTTTACTCCATCCTATATATTGCATCATACTTTATTTTAATGTCAAATTGAGACACTTAAATTAAAAAAAAAAAAATAGACCAGTTGGGATTAGTTATAATATATATATATATATATATATTGTGTAGAGCGTTTTATAGTTGCCGGGGACATTTAAAAGAACGGATATATTGTGAAAAAGATAAGAAGTGTGCGGTGTGCGTGAGTGACACGTGTTTCTAAATGAGAGTAAAAGAAGAAATTTTATGCCTACCAATACGAAAGGTGTCAGGCACTTATTAGAACATATAGTTGTTACTTTATATTTTCTTATGACCTTTTTTAAAAAAAATTTATCTTGAATTTTTTTTGGTCCTGATTAGTTTCTCTCCCATTCTCAACACCTTTACGTCTCACTTTTAAAAAAATTAGATTTAAATATAAGTTTTTATATATTTATTATCAAAATTTTATTAAAATATAATAAATATATAATTTTTTAATCAAAATATTACACATATATAATTTAATTAAAGAATTACATATTTATCTATAAAAATTATACATTTACTAGTTTATTGTTAAAAATTAAAAAGTATATACTAATTTAATTTCAAAATACTAATTTAATCAATCTTAGTAACAATTTTAAAAGACTATAAAATAATTTAAAAAATAAATTCATTATAATTTTAACAATAAAATTGTTTATCATTTTAATATTTACATAATTGTCTTGTATAAAATTAAGATAAAAAAATAAAGTGGATTAAATAATCTCAAAATAACTTTTAAAGAAATTTTATGAGACACTTCGAATTATTAAAAGATAAACTAATTTCAAAGTAAAATGCATAAATTTAAAGACCTCGTTGAAATATTATCACCAAATTAACATTAGGACCCATCATATGTACGATCGTTAATTATTATATATAAGAATAAGAATTTGCATGGTATATTCAATGGAATCAAACGAATTAATGGTCATTTTGTACTAAGCTTATCGTTTAGGAAAAAGGAAAAGAGAAATTGGCTAATCACAGCTCCTGAAACAGAAAAGTCAGCATAGTCTTAGCTCAGTGCATGTTGGAAATAAAAAAAATAACTATTGAAATTTTAAGTCAAATATATTTATATTAAAAATTTTAAATGTTAAAATTATTTTAAAGAATTAAAGATAAAAAATTTTAATTTTAAGTTCTAAACCATACTTTTTATGTAGTTTAGAACTTAAAATTAAAATTTTTTAACTTTAATTCTTTAACATAATTTTAAAATTTTAAATTTTTTAATATAAATATTTTTAATTTAAAATCTTTAATTGTAATTTTTTTTTAAGAGTATGTGAAGAAAGAGAGGTTTTGAACCATATTCTTCAATTAAGATTATTAGCTTGTAAAATCCTTCCATACAAATCTTATTTGATTTAGATGCCCCAATCTGGTTTTTTTTCTTTATTTTAATAATAACTCTCCCATATTGAGGGCGAGTCAGTGAGAAAAATTAATTTTATGTATGACTTAATTTGTTTAGTTTTGTATAAGATATAATATATTTTATTTGATTATTTAAATACAAAGTATCATTAAAAATAATAAAGTGATAAAAAACATTGAACTGAAGCTAGTCAAATTAAATAAATGGAAAAAATTTGTAATGTTGTAAAAATATAATGAAAATAATAGCTATTGATTATAATAACGACTACCTGTGCCATAATGCATATGTCTTCGTTTTTGTTGTGGTCATCGTTGCACCATCTGTTCTTCTGTTGATAGGATGATCACATGGAGACCTAGCAAATAATTTAAATCTAAGGAAAAAAGATTGAATAAGAGAAATCGGTTGATTAGGTGTTGCGAACTCTTGATGCAATGACCCTTAGGATAAAAAAATTAACTGTTGTACTCAACGTTAAACACAAGAAAGTTAAAAAATAGTTCCATAAACAATGAATACCCTCCATGCATTTGCATTGACCCAAGTAGTGAGGCATTGTTAGCTGCAAACTAAAGTTCCGTCTGGTTGGGTGTGAAATGATGGTATTTCTTTCACATAACTTATATAATATTTATTATATTTTCATATTTATTATTTTATTAATCAAATTTTTTTAAAATAAAGATAGAACAATTATTTTTTATCTCATTTATCCATATCTATCTATATTTTACATTCTCTTCACTATTATATCCTCCAATCAAATAGAGCATTATGGCAAAGTTGGCATGTAGCATGAGAAATTGACATCTCAAAAATTTTTATATTAGTTAGTTGCATGAAAAAAATGAACTGATAGTGCCAAAATCTCCCTACAATGGTGCTGTGGTAAATGGGAAAAAATTCTTCTTATTTTTATATTTTTCTTATATTATGTAAAAATCAATTTCATAAATTTTTTAAAAATATATATCAAAATATTAAAAAAATTTAAAATAAGAAAATTATATATGAATTTTTTTTAGGAGATTATGACATTCTAATTAGTGTTTTTTAATTTTTACATTAGTTTTATTTAATCAAATAAAAAATTCATTCCCCTTTTTTTTTATGTCTAAAATTATGTAAAAATCATTCCATCGCACTGGGCGCACATTAGAAAGAGGATGTGATAGATTAGAATCTACTAAATTGAGAGAATTATAGTTAAGAGTTTAAAATTAAAAATATTTATTTTAAAAAATATATTATCATTAAATTTAAGATATTTTATTTAAAATCAATAATAATTTATTTTAAATTTAACAGTAATAAATTTTTAAAATAAAAATTTTTTAACTCTAACTCTTTCTTCTCACTAAATTTGTCCATGACAGGGTACGAACTGTTCTAGTCTCGATATTCACAATTTAATAGATGCAAGCTATCTAGTCACTTTTGATATACATTTTAGTGAGAGATAATGGGTCTGCGATAATTTGTATGGGGCCTCTAAAAGTAAAGTTGGAAGTGTTCATAATTTTTGTTACACTTTTTAAAATTACAAATTACAATATTTCTCCTTTGCATTGATTTAAAATTAATTTTATTTTTTATTTTAATTATATAATATTAAACATTCATATTAAGTGAAGTGACTAGGTACAAGAAAACAAAATAGAAAAGGTGACAGTAAGAAAACAAAAAGCGAGTGGGTAAAAAATCGGTAAGAGGGACCATGCTTGGTTTTTTGAGCCTAATCCTTCTTATTTTAAAATTTTTTAGTTAAATCCATGTTGTACCAAAATATTTACCAAGATCCCACAATTCTTGCCAAAGTCAACCCATCCACTCCAATTTCGGTGAGACACAACTTTTAAGGAAGGGAATGTAATTTAAAAAGATAATGATTTGTGTATGATTACTTAATAATAAAGAGATAATTATTAGTAAATGATTAGTCTATAATTGAAATATGATTTGATAATAATTATTATATGATTAAGTAGTTAAAATTAGTTGAGGTATATTTATTATAGTGTATGATATAATTAATAAGAAATTATTATTATATAATTAATTTGTTAAAATTAGTTATAATTAACTTATTTTAATGAGTGAGTGGATAATTAAAATTAATAATAATTATATTATTTATTTATTTATTTTAGAATTATCATTCATTAATGTGTTATATATAAATATTAGTTATGTAATAATTAATTAATAAATTTAGGTAAATAGTAAATATCATTAATTATTAATAAAGTAGTAATAAAAAATTAACTATTAAGGTATCCAATAAAAAATAAATTAATATGGGGAAAAAATGAAGAAAATTGTATAGAAATGTAGTTAAAAATAAAATTTATTATGGTATAAAATAAGTAACAATATAATATATTTTTAAGTATGGGATAAATTGACTATGTTTTTAAATATGGGATAAATTGAATTAACATCATTGAAGTTATTTGTAATAACATACGAAAATAAATTTATTTGATCATACATATCAAAAATAGTGGCTACCAGTGCCACAACGAGCTCTTCGTCTTTCACGCTGTGGTCGCCCTTGACCCATGGGTTCTTCAAGTTCTTCAGGTTGTTGATCTGGTGGATTATTAGCAGGAACAGATGGTGAAGAATTTAGATCAAATGTGGGAGAATGCACAGGAGGAATTGGATGCTGATGGGTTATGAATCTATAATGAGATGATCCTCCAATTTCAAACAATTGACTACCATATTTAGTATTAAAAATTGTTGGGTCATCAAATAATGACATAAACGATCCAAATTGAGAGGGACCAGGAGATTCAAACTGTGCCAACGACGAAGGAGGCACATAATAGGATGGACCAACATCCCCGAAATTTGCATATTGGCTAATCGGGAGAGAAGAAGTTGGATCACCTGTACTAGGGGGTTGTTGTGTTACAGCATCTTCATCTAACGCAGATGATACTGAAGCACCAATGTCATGATGATTTTGTTCATTGGGGTCAACAAGGGGCAATCAAATTGACATGTAACCTTCACGCCTTTTGCCTGGCCTACCTTCTGGAATTTCTGGTCGTGGTAAATCAGGAGCAGGTGGAGCAGGCTGGGAAACTATCGTGAAACGCTGTTCCCCAAGAGCCAATAAGATATTCATTTGGTCATGACTCACTCTCTCTCGATAGTCACGATAATCCATTTGTGGAGGGTCTTGAATGCTTAACCTATATAGGTCATTAGCAATATCGGCCTAAAAAAAAAGTTATACTAGTAAAATAAAGATATAATTTATGCTAAGAAAATAATAATAATGGCTATAAGTAAAAAATATACCGCAAAACCAGTAGCACCACTAGCGGGATGGATCCACCGACGAGTACGAGTCCAATACCATCGCATGTATTCGGAAGTGCGATCCATAGGTGCTGTAGCTATTGGCGCATCAGATAAAGTATTTTGCCATGCATTCCATGTTTCAATAAAGCTTATACGCTCTTCTTGCCAATTCGTTGATGTTTTTCCTCGCAGTTGTAATGTATGGCAAGCCCCTAAATTAACTGGAGAAGTGGGGATTGGCTGCTGCCTCCCAAATTGGCGAAGCACATGATCTGGGTGATGCCACTCGATGATATGAAAACAAATAAGAGGCACTGAAGCTAGCCAAATGTCTCGAGACGCTAAGCAATATTGTGGGATAAGGTCTCGCACACTGTCTGATTCATATGGCTGCCAAATTATCTATATACAAAACATGAGAAAGTCATAATAATTATATCATATATAATAGTTAATTTAACAAAGATCAATTTATGTAAAGTGAATAAACCTCATTGTCTCACATTGCATCTAACAAAATTCGATATTGCCGTAAAGTCATAACCCCAGGACAAGGAGGTCGTCCCACATTTTTCCATCTGTAGTTTAAAGAAAACACATTACAACATGTTGATAGAGAAATAAATAATATTTTGAAACCATGTAATTTGTATATATTACTTCTCAGGTGTTACCTGAATCCTAAAGGAGGTAATGATAGATATATATCTATCTGGGGATCTGGTTGTGGAGGTCTCTGTGGCGCTAACATTGGGAATCTATCCCATGCCCAGAGATGAAATAGAGTCAAACAACCACCTATACCTTGTTCCTCAGGATTAGTTGCATTGCAAAGTTCTCTGTATAAATGGGCTAATAGTGCAGATCCCCAACTGTATTCACCAGCTTGTTCAAAATCCCACAATAATGGAAGGTACATTAAGTACACCTTATGACTAGATCTATCTGGCATAAGAAAACCACCGATCAACCTTAATATATATGCACGTGCAAATCGTTGTACATCTTCGTCATTTGCATCATCGGACAGTTCATTAAAGTGCTCAGCTAACCAACTAATGACAACCCTTTGTCCAATTATTTTATCATCTGGTGGTGTAATTCCAAGTAGCCATTCACATGTTTGTGGCCATATAAAATTCGTGCGACCAATAACTGGCCTTCCTATGCACGGGAGGCCCAATTGCACAACAACATCCTCCAAAGTAATCGTACATTTTCCGCGGGTAGTATGAAAGGTATGGGTCTTGGGCCACCATCTCTCTACAAGAGCAGACACAAGTGATGGATCATATTCAAATTGACTTAATCGGGCAGCACCATAGAACCCAGCCTATCGAAGATAATCAAAAATAGCAGGAGGTGGTGGAGGAAGTCGATCAGTATGCATGACACGTCGTGGACGGAGCACTCGGTCATCCTAAAAAAATGTATAAAATATTACACATTATTACAATTAAATATCAGCTAAAATAAAGGTGAAATATGATGACCGACTAAAATAAGTGAAGTGTGAGATTATTTTACGTGGCCAAGCCACACGGCCTGTGACACATGTCGTGTCTGAAGGTATAGAAGGGAGTCATCCTCTGGCCCTGACTGGATGACTTGCTGTGGATGCGCCATTATTGTAACCTTCCTGCATACCGCATGCCGTTATAAATAACATAAAATAGGATAAATTTTCATCATTAAAGATAACAATAATTGATTATTGTGTATAACAATAAAGTACATTTAGAAGTAAAGTCCAAACTTATTTTACATACGCAAAGATACATATTGACGAATAATAATAACACTTGATTTGTATACACAAAGGTAATATATATTTAAAAATAAGGTCCTAATTTGTATACATTAAAGCCAATATTTCATACATATACATGCAAAAGTTTAATGCAACTAGCGACGATGTGGACAAGTAGAACGATTATGGCCAATTTCTCTACATAACCCGCATTTGTTGGGCTGACCCGGTTGTATCCAATCCATCTCATTGCGTATACGTGTTGAACGTGGGCGCCCTTTAGCTCGAATCATAGATGGATCAGGAACCAACTTTGGAGAATCTATTTGTGGCCAATGAATCTCGCCACCAATAGGTTGGAACTCATTGTTATATGCACTGCGTATCGTTTCTAAGCGAAAAACATTGTCAACAAATTGAAGATGGTCAAGGCCAACTTTAGCACAGGCTGCAACAACATGTTGACATGGGTATTTTTCAACTTGAAACTCGCCACAATCACATTTACGCTCGACTAAGTTCACCTTGCAACACCGACCAAATTGACGATTTTGGACATCATATGGTTCATCGACCTCAAAAGATGCTGCTCTTCTATCAAACGCGCAGAAGCAGCTTGTGTAATTGGAGTCAACTTCTTAGTCAGAGTTTCACAGAATACCTGGCCAGCCGTTAGTTGTGCATGCACTTGTTGAGCTCATTCAACGAAATATCTATTTAACCTATACATAGTTGCCTTTGCGAGGCCAGTTATAGGCAAACTTCTAACACCTTTGAAAACACCATTCATTGTTTCTGCTAGGTTTGTTGTCATATGACCATAACGTCGCCCCTCTGTGTCATAGGCCCTAGACCATTGCTCCTTAGAAATATCAGCTATCCAAGCAGCCGCTCGACCATGTAACATTGCTAGCTCGGCTAATTTCTCATCAACAACATGACGCTCATATGTATATCCAATATTGATGAATTTCTCCTTCAGCCAATTCGTCCCATATGCTTTATGTAAGTTACAAGCCAAATGCCGAAGACAGAAAACATGGTATCCATACGGTGGTTGCCATCCAACCCTTGAATCAGAGACGGCAGATAAAATGGAAGGATGTCTATCAGAAATCAAGCAAATCCCCCTTCTTTTCTTGATGACACTCATCCGAAGATTGAAAAGAAACCAAGCCCAAGCTCCTCATGTCTCTCCCTCCACTATAGCAAATGCAAGGGGTACGACCTTCCTATCGCCATCTTGTGATACAGCCATTAGTAATGTGCCTTTGTATTTTCCATACAAGAATGTTCCATCGACTTGGACAATTGGTTTAAGATGTTCAAATGCATCAATACATGGTTTGAATGCCCAGAATACTCGACGAAACATCTCTACAGGCTGTCCATCAGAACTATTTTGTTGACATCGATTATTTGAAAAATATACCACTGAGCCAGGTATGAAATGTTGAATAGCAGCTAACCATTTAAGTAATAAAGCATAGGAGCTCTCCCAGTTACCAAAAGCAAGGGCAAGGGCTCGATGTTTTACCTTCCAAGCCTTTCTATAAGAAACAGTGTAACCAAATAAACTTTGCATCCTTTCAATGATCTGGGAAACTTTCACCTCTGGTTGGTCAGTCACCATTGTCACAATACACGATGATATAACATCTGAATCTAATTTAGGATGATCCTGGGATAATGTTGTAGAAAGACATGTGTGTGGTCCATCATACTTTGTGATCTCCCAATGTGTTCTTTTTGCTTTTTTGCATGCTTTAACCCTCCAACTGCAATTACGACCATAGTTAATACACCGATATTCTTTATTTCGTGCAGAAGAATGGTGAACATGAAATGTGTGGTGAACTCGAACAGAGTATAGCTTAATAGCACGACGTAGTGCCTTTATATCTGCATACTGCATACCGACATGCAACTCTTAATTGTCGCTGAGATTCATAAAAGCTCCCATCCCAGAGAATTCAGGACCACTTGCTGCCTCGGTATTAACCTGTGAAAAGAACGCAATTGCTGGCTCATTATATTGACTCACAGTTTCATTTCTCGCAGGCTTTGTCGAACCATCTCCATCATCATTGGTTCCTTCATTGGACTCATGATCATCATTATCGTCATCCTCATCATACTCATCAGGGATAAGAGAGTCATACTCATCTTCATCCTCAAATTCATCCATTAAGTATTCTGTCACAACCATAGGAGATTGAGATAAAGCATTACCAATTGCTTGATGGGATAAAATCGGTTGAACTGTGTGATCCGTAGGAGGGATGTTATATTGTTGCCCAGAACTGGCCTGTGGCTCAAATGGATGCACATCTCCAAGATATGCACTAAATAAAGATGTTTGTTCTACTGGGTCATGCATATTACTGGTAGATGGAAGTGTGTATGCAACATGATCCTCCTCTGATTGTGATTCAACGTTCAAATTAACTTGATTAGTTGAAATACACGCATACAACTCAGCCCCAGTCAATTGGGATGGGAACCGCGAGTTCACTTGCCACATCCCTTGCACATCAGAATCATCTTCTAAATTACATGCTTGGTACCGTGTTGGATTTAACGAGGCAGGATATCTATATACTAATTCTGATACAAATTGGTTTGGGGAAAGTTGTAACTTTTGCCCAATCATCTGTTTCAATCTTTCTAGAGTGATGTCTGAATCAACTCTCATTATCTTCACTCTAGGACATTCAAATGTCATACCATCTGAACCCTCAAAAATTCGCCCATTTGCAAATATACATACAATCTCACTTCTATTGGTCATTATTTTTTTCCTATAGTATCATTGGCAAACAAAACAGCTATAAGAAACAAATAAATTCTAACATTAAACAAGTTATCACATAAAACATGCAAACAAAATAAATTAATAAATTTACTAAAAGTGAACAACATATAGATAACAAAAAAAACTGCAAAGAAAATATATATAGTATAAAAAATAAATAAACATGATAATTATTTAGCAAAGAAATAAATGTTACCAAAATAAATATAAACAATATAGATATGACCACAAAAAAGTTACATACAAAACCTAATAAATGCAAATGTAATAAATTAAATAGAAATATAATTAACACAAACATACTAAATATAACAAATCATTAAATATAAACAAAATATATATAACCAGCAAATATATAACTAAAATAAATATCAACACAATGTAAACAAAATAGATATAATAACAACAGAATTTATAACAATCATAATTATTATAAAAAATTTAATATAAAGAAACTAAATATAACACACAAAATAAATGCAAACATAATAAAGGTAGAAAAAAATTTAAATCTAACCAAAATAAGTATAAAAAATTAAATAATAACAGAACAAATATAACAAAAATATTAAATGTCACCAGAATAAATATTAAAATACTTAATGAAAGCAAACTAAATTAGTATAACAATAAAATTTAATACTTAAAAAATAAATATAAAAAAGTAGTTAGATGCAACAACAAAATAAATACAAATACTATTAATATAAGACATAAAAAAAAGAAAGACATTAAATATAGCAAATAAAAATTCATAAAAAAGAAAAGAAATACAACATACAAACTAAATTTAAACTAATTAAATAAAAAATGCAAAAGGTAATAAATTGAGCAAAAAAATAATTACTACAGACATACTAAATATAAGAAAAACTTAAATGCAAACAAAATATATAAAAGTAAAAATTAAATGTCATTCAATAAATATAACAATAAAATATATATAACCAAGATAAATATATAAATAAAACTGTAAATTAAATAAATATATTAATAAAATAAATATAATTAACAAATAAATACAACTAAAACATATAAAAAAATAAAATATAAATATATACGTTAACTAATAAATATTTATAATTAATTTAAATAAATTTACTAAAAGTGAACAACATAAAGATAACAAAAATAACTGCAAAGAAAATATATATATAGCATAAAAAATAAATAAACATGATAATTATTTAGCAAAGAAATAAATGTTACCAAAATAAATATAAACAATATAGATATGACCACAAAAAAGTTACATACAAAACCTAATAAATGCAAATGTAATAAATTAAATAGAAATATAATTAACACAAACATACTAAATATAACAAATCATTAAATATAAACAAAATATATATAACCAGCAAATATATAACTAAAATAAATATCAACACAATGTAAACAAAATAGATATAATAACAACAGAATTTATAACAATCATAATTATTATAAAAAATTTAATATAAAGAAACTAAATATAACACACAAAATAAATGCAAACATAATAAAGATAGAAAAAAATTTAAATCTAACCAAAAGAAGTATAAAAAATTAAATAATAACAGAACAAATATAACAAAAATATTAAATGTCACCAGAATAAATATTAAAATACTTAATGAAAGTAAACTAAATTAGTATAACAATAAAATTTAATACTTAAAAAAATAAATATAAAAAAGTAGTTAGATGCAACAACAAAATAAATACAAATACTATTAATATAAGACATAAAAAAAAGAAAGACATTAAATATAGCAAATAAAAATTCATAAAAAAGAAAAGAAATACAACATACAAACTAAATTTAAACTAATTAAATAAAAAATGCAAAAGGTAATAAATTGAGCAAAAAAATAATTACTATAGACATACTAAATATAAGAACAACTTAAATGCAAACAAAATATATAAAAGTAAAAATTAAATGTCATTCAATAAATAAAACAATAAAATATATATAACCAAGATAAATATATAAATAAAACTGTAAATTAAATAAATATATTAATAAAATAAATATAATTAACAAATAAATACAACTAAAACATATAAAAAAATAAAATATAAATATATACGTTAACTAATAAATATTTATAATTAATTTAAATAAATTTACTAAAAGTGAACAATATAAAGATAACAAAAATAACTGCAAAGAAAATATATATATAGCATAAAAAATAAATAAACATGATAATTATTTAGCAAAGAAATAAATGTTACCAAAATAAATATAAACAACATAGATATGACCACAAAAAAGTTACATACAAAACCTAATAAATATAAATCTAATAAATTAAATAGAAATATAATTAACACAAACATACTAAATATAACAAATCATTAAATATAAACAAAATATATTCCAGCAAATATATAACTAAAATAAATATCAACACAATGTAAACAAAATAGATATAATAACAACAGAATTTATAACAATCATAATTATTATAAAAAATTTAATATAAAGAAACTAAATATAACACACAAAATAAATGCAAACATAATAAAGATAGAAAAAAATATAAATCTAACCAAAAGAAGTATAAAAAATTAAATAATAACAGAACAAATATAACAAAAATATTAAATGTCACCAGAATAGATATTAAAATACTTAATGAAAGCAAACTAAATTAGTATAATAATAAAATTTAATATTTAAAAAATAAATATAAAAAAGTAGTTAGATGCAACAACAAAATAAATACAAATACTATTAATATAAGACACAAAAAAAAAGACATTAAATATAGCCAAAAAAAATTCATAAAAAAGAAAAGAACTACAACATACAAACTAAATTTAAACTAAATTCGAATTAATTAAATAAAAAATGCAAAAGGTAATAAATTGAGCAAAAAAATAATTACTACAGACATATTAAATATAAGAAAAACTTAAATGGAAACAAAATATATAAAAGCCAAAATTAAATGTCATTCAATAAATATAACAATAAAATATATATAACCAAGATAAATATATAAACAAAACTGTAAATTAAATAAATATACTAATAAAATAAATATAATTAACAAAGAAATACAACTAAAACATATAAAAAAATAAAATATAAATATATACGTTAACTAATAAATATTTATAATTAATTTAAATAAATTTACTAACCTTTTAAGAGCAAATCAAAGAAGTTGAAAGCCTTTGAATGTCTCTGGTTATAAATGAAGAGAAGACAAAGAAAAAAGTAGAGATATGTATGCTAAAGAAGAGAAACGCTGAAACAGGGAGATGGTGAGGAAGAAAAGAAGAATGTTGGAGAAGAACACTTGCGCCAAAATTTAGAACGTAAAATGAAAGGAACTTCATATATATAAAAGAAAAAAATAAATATAATATAAATATAAATTTTTTTTTTTAAATTAATTGTCAAATCAGATCTTAAAAAGACCTGATTTGACAACGCTGCAGGCCTAATTAGGCCTACAGCGTTGAACAGGCGGAGCAATTGCTCGGCCTGTTGAAGCAGCTAAGGCTTGTATATATGCAGGCCTTAGCTGCATGTGACATGCAGGCTAGTCTGCATGCATGCTTTAATGAAGCATGCTTGGTCAAAGTGCACAATGTGCACTTTGACCATTTGGATGTTGGAACCTATGGTTCCGACATCTTTTTTTTTTAAAAAAAAAATTAGTATTTTTTTAAATCAGAATGAATGATTTTGACATTCTTTTATTTTTTTTTAATTTTTTTTTTCAAAGTCGGTATGAATGAATCCGATTTGCATTAATTTTGTCTGATCTCGGTGCAATACTTTGTATAAATAAGGTTTTTGCAAATTTTTTATATCAAAAATAGGATTAGACTCAAAAAACCGACCATGCTTCCTTTCGTCAGATCAAATTTTGATTTTAGAGATAAGTGCCTCTTTGTTTGACAAGGAAGCCTTCCGTTTCAGCGCTTAGCCTTTTGAGTTTGTCCCTTTTTATTTTAAACCATTTCTGTTATACACTTCTTTAAGTCAAAAGTATTTAAAATAAAAAATAAAAAAAAATACATTTTTAATGTTGGTTTTAACAAAATATGTATTCTTTAAAAAAATATTTTGTGTAATTACTTATTTATAATGTTACTGTTTACAAAATAATTTTAGGATTATAAAAAGTATAAAGTGCAACAATTGCACAGTTGACATTTGCCAAAGCACGTACTCTATACTAATGCAGATATAGGTTTTTTCTCTCTTTCAATCAATTAATAATTAATACGTGAGTTCTTCATCACTAACGTGTCAGACACTTATTAGAACTAAGAGTGTTAATTGGTCGATTAAGTTTTGAGGAGCTTGCCCTAATTTTACCTAATAGGGTCAGGTTAGTTGGATAAAAATATAGATAAATAAAATTTTAAATAAAATTATATCAAATTGGGTTGAGTTACAAGATAAAATATATTTTATTCAATCTAACTTAATAGTTATCTTTTTTTTTTAATTATCAATATCTTATCATCTTATATTTTTTTAATTTTTATTTTCTCTAATTTTTTCTGTATGTTACAACTTTAATTATTTATCCAAACCCTTTTTATTTGTTAATTGTTTTTATCATTGACGTACATACTTATTAATTTTTTTTATTGAATAATAAAAATACACGTATTTATCTAAGACTATTTATACTAGTATAACTTATATTTTACTTGATAATATTAGATTTTGTTATTAAAATTATTTTATTGATAAAAATATGAGGATTCTAGAATCTATTTTTTTGAAATATATGCCTTTGAATATGCAAAAAAAATATTTTTATATTGCGAATATCAGTTTATAAAAAAAAATGGGTCCAAGTGGCCCTAATCTAACATAAAATTGGGTTTGTTTGGAGTAAGTCAAGCCATAGGTATAAAAATAGATCTGATATTTTAATTAGGTTGGGCAACGAGCCTACTAAATGTCAAACCCAATTTAACTTATGAATAGATCTAATTAAAACAAACAATTGTCGCTTTGACCTCTTTCTTAGAAAAATAAAAAAATATTTTATCTCCCTTTTTGTGCCCCTCATAAGTCTCTCTCAGAGTTGGATCCTCTAAAAAAAAAATGATAAAGTGTCCCTTAAGTCTTTCACACTCTTCCTATTTTATTTATTTATTTTTTAACATTAATTTTATAATAATAAAAATGCCCCTAAGATCTCACAATTCAGAGGCAATTCAAAGATTTTCACGATCCGTGTTCGTCCCTCTCACATTCTCATCCTACTTTTTAAAAAATTATATTTAAATGTAATTTTTTATATTGTTATTATTAAATTTTTAATTAAATATAATAAATACATATTTTTATTTAAAATATTATAAATATATTATACATTTAAAAAATCATAAAAGTTATGTATAAAAATTATATACTTATCATGAATTATATATTAATTAATATCAAATACTAATTTAATTAATTTTAGTAACAATTTTAAAAGACTATAAAATAATTTAAAATATAAATCAGATACACTTTTAACAATAAATTATTTATTATTTTAACATTGACATAATTGTCTTTTATAAAATTAAGATAAAAAATGTCAAAGTTGATTAAATAGTATCAAAATAAATTATGAAGGAATTCAATGAGAAGCCTTAATTAAACCATTAAAAGATAAACTGATTTCAAATTAAAATACAAAAATTTAAGGATAAATTATAATTTATCGTATTAAATAATATAACTCTTTTGTAAAAATAAACAGTTTTAATGCTCAAAAAATTGAAACATATATAAGTATCTGTGAATTACTTTTTTTTTAAGACAAAAACTAAATCTCATAAAGCATCAAGTTCTGGAAAACTTTTCACTCTCTTTTATGTATAAGTAATTCTATCTTTTAAAGTTCAATTATAGTTTTTTTTTTAAATGAGACAAGGGTCCAGAAGGCCAAATTCTGTTAAATTTTGTGGAGGTAAGTCATCCCTAAATCCCAATCCCTGTACTATAACTATAGGTTGAATGCTTGTGAGACCTTGTTGAAATATCATCATTAAATTAACATTAGGACCCATCATATGTATGCTCGTGAATTATTATATATAAGAATCTGGATGGCATATTCTCTAATGCCTTAATTTATGGAATCAAACGCGTTACAAAATTATATTATATTACAAAATTATACTATATTTTTGCCCTGATTCTTGCTAGAGTCAGATTGCTTCTGCCACAACTACCAAAGCGGAAAATTTGGGTTTTGTGAAGTGGAATGCGTGTCGGCTATGACGGCATAAAATGAAATGGACAGCAAGGATTTTCGCGATTCACGGCAATTAACAGCTTCTGCAATTAAGAAGATCTGCTCGCGACTGTTTCTCGACATTCAAAACAAATTAAGCAATTAATATCTGAATTTTTTTTATTTTACCTTATATTTTTAATCTCATTCCTTGTTGGGTCAGGTCTCCTGCATTAGGGTCTATTGTAGGTGGTAAAGTAACCAATTTTTATATAATTTTAATTTTTGTTTTGATTTTTAGGATTTAGAATCTAATATAAAAAATTTAAATTTAAATTATAAAAAAATTAGAATTTAATTTTTATTTTAATTTTTGGCCAAGTTGGGCTCAAATATTCAAGTGAGTTTAGCTTGGTCTGCTTGGCCAAATTCTTTTTTGGACAGTTGGCCACTCATTTTCTCTCAAAAAAATTGAAGAAAAAAGCATTCTTTAAGAATTTAAAAATAAAAAGATTAATCCAATTTGTAGAACAACATTTAATATTATTGAATATGATTTAACTATGAATAATACTCACTTTTATATTTACTAAATCTATTTATCAATGAGTGATATAGTATACATGAGCTATATTATTTAAGAACATAATTTGTTTAACAAAAAGAACATAATAATCATCTGCTATTTATGGATGTAGTTGATCATTATTTGATTTTTTTTACTTTAGTTATGTGACTTTATTATTTCATATTTGACATGTATGACTCAAAAATTAAGTTTTAATTATATTGATACCAACACCAAGGATTGTGTTCTTCTTTTAAATTATATTAATAATTGATTCCAAATTTGGTTTGTGAAAAAAAGAATAAAGTAGAAAGAAGAAAAATTAAAAAAGATCTAAATAGAGTTTAAAAATAATAAAAAATTACTCAAATGAAATTTTAAAAAAGCCTAAACTTAACCTATTTTATATTTATGTTTTTTTTAATGGATCTATGTTTTTTAAATCAAACTTATCGGATTGAGAAGACTTTTAGTCCAAAAGGGCTAATTTTAGTTAAATTTTATGGAGGTAAGTCATCCCCAATAGCTAGAAGTTGGATATGATGGTACTCTAAAGGGAGATGAGGACTTATTTAATCAACCTCCTTTATCTCCCTAGGAGTAATAGTAATAGGAAGGCAATTTGGATAAAAGTAATATGAGTGATACTCACAATTATCCTTTAATCTTATGAGGATAGGTTCTATGTCATATGTTCATTTGCAAATTATTATATATATAAAGATTTGAATGGTATATTCTTGGCTCTTTGACTCTATTACATCAGTTGAAATTTTAATTTTACCCCATGCATAGCCGCTAATCTTTATTCCCCATATGCAACATGTAATTTTTATTTTTTTATATTTTAAAGGGTCATAGTTGCTATTTTTAAAAATATTTTTATATTTTGAAAGGTCATAATTACTTAGCAATCGTGATTCATTTTTAATTTTTTCTTTTATTTTGAGAGGTTGCTGAAATTTATTTTTCATATGTAACGATTTTTTGTTTATATATTTAGAAGTTTTTATTTTTATTAATTTTATAATTTTATAAATTAAGGCATAAAAAAATTAATCTAAATATCAATGATAAGGTTTACAAAATTATAAAAAAGGGGACTTGTAAAAGTATTTTAGAAAAATAAAGGTTAAGTATGTTAAACACATTAAATATTAAATCATTTAAACTTGATATTATTGTTTAAGAAAAATAAGATTATTTTTTTAAAAATAAAGCTTAATTTCCTTTAAACTTGATAATTCATAAGAGTTTTAAAAAATTTGACAAGTAATTAACTATATTTGTTAAGTGTTGTTGAATTAAATATTAAAGTAATGAAAAGTTTATGATTGTTAAAAAGGAAAGTCATAATGTAAAATAATGAACTAAAATATAAACATATAAGTACAAAAAGAGTTATATATATCCTTAAAAAAAATAATTTCATATATCATATCGAATCCTCATTCTTGATTGTTTTTTTTTTATGTTTGGTGAAACACCTTCCGGTATCCAACCCTTCGGGCCGACTAATCCGGATCGCGCTACTGTCAGGCCCGATTGGCGGGGGGAGCGCTCCCAAAGGCGTTTGCTGCATCCACAGGACTCGAAACCGAGACCTCTGCTTAAGCGGAACCGAGCCCCTTCCACTCGGACCAACGCCTGTTGGTCTCATTCTTGATTGTTGATAATACTATAATAGCTAAAATTTTTATATTGCCACATGCATTGTTGTAATTTTTTTTTCAAACAAAATATAAACACTTTTTTCTTATTATTGAGGGATCATAGTTGGCAGACAACTATGACCTTTTAATTCAAATTTTTATTTATTTTAGAAAGTGAGGTCATGGTTCAAATTTTCTTTTAATATATAAGGGGGTCATGGTTGAAGGCCAACCATGACCCCCAAATTAATTTTTTAATCTAATTGTGAAGTTAATTTTTGTTAAAATTTTTTATTTATAGTGATTTACATAATCTAAATATTAATTATAATATGTAAAAAATTATTTAAAATGAAAACTCATAAAATTAATTTAGAAAAATGAGGGTTAATTATTTAAAATAAAAACTTAAATGTTAATTCAATTTCTTTTAAATTTAATAAATTAGTAAAAGTATTTAAAAATTTGATGAGCAATTAATCACACTTCTTAAGTATTATTGAGCTTGATATTAAAGTAATTTTAAATTTTGTAATTGTTGAAAAGGAATAGTTATAATCTAGAATAATGAACTAAAATATAAATACATAAGTACATAAAAAGTAATACATATTGTTAAAAAAAAAGACTTTTTGTGTCATATCGACTCCTTGTTCTTAATATTTGGGCTTGTTGTTAGATAGGATGGTGTTTTTCTTCTTCCTCGTTCTCCTCATTTTTCTCATCCTCTTCTTTTTTATCTTTGTTATTATCGTTGTTTCCTTCATTACTACCTGTTGGTATGCCACGAGATTCATATTCCATTGGGAGGCTTAAATTGAAGGAATTGGCTAATATAGTGTGATATAACCCACTTGTTGTGAACCAACGTATGCAGAAGAGTCAGAAGCAAAGCTAAAAGCAGATATTACTTGGTCTAAAAATAAGGGTGTGAGAAGAACAGAGCCGCATAGCATATAAAATTAAGAGCTGGCATCCAACAAATTAGCATAATGCATGGGGTGGAATGGAAGAAAATAGACCTACGGTATCATGGTGGGCCTGTGTCTATGTCATTGAAAAAGAAGATGGACCAGTGGCATCATGTTGGACTTGCGTTTGTGTCAATGTATAAGAGGATAGACCAGCTATTGCAAATGCAATGCCAACACTAGGGGTACAACCATGATAAGTCCGATCATCCACCATAGGTACGCTAGTAGATGTAAATCCAAAAGTTTTCTTTACTATGTGACTTGGAGGAAGTTAGGGCTTAGGAAATTGAGGTGCAAGAGATTGTCATGTCTTAATGTTTGCCAAGTGTATTAAGTATGTTAGTATAATCATTGAACATGGCGAGCTTAAGCAGTGAAGGGTCATCTATAGCAAGTAGTCATAAGCAGTCAACCACATTAGCCTATAAAAAAAAATCCATAATCATATATGTAATGTGTATGGGGAATGTGAAGTAAAGTAACTATGATATAACAATAATGTTTAAAGTGTCTCAAGCCTTATTGGCCCTTATTTGATCTAACAATACTTTGTAGTGTTATATTACTAATTTCCTCAGATGAGGATGCTAGCCCACGCACCTCTACCTGCAAGATGTATGAGAAAATGATGGTTAATTATGATTTATATAAGTAACACAAACCATCCAATAAGCATTTAAGCTCGGAATAGTTTTCATACCTATAAGTAAGTAGAGGGAACATATCATATATATCTAAGTGAAGGTCTGAAGGTGGGGGCCTTTTGGGTGCTAGTCTAGGGAATCGATCCCAGGCCCATAAATGAGACAGTGTTAAGTAGCCATCAATGTTAACCTTATTGTAATTGGTGGTATTGCACAGTTCTCTATAGTTAACATTGTAGAGCCCCAACTGAACTAGCTTGCTATGTGATAGTCCTAAAGGAAATTGTAATACCATAGGTAGACAACACTTAATGTGCATTATAAAGTTCCTACAATATTTATTTTTGTAATTTTAATACTTTTAGCAACAAAAATTACTGTCATTAAATCTCAAATTAATTCATTTATGCTTAAATGAACCATTTCAACATATCAAACTTAACTTTCATCCTTGATACACTTGTTCATACAAAAACATCATAAAAAAAGTATGGAATTTGGGTTTAAAGTCAAGCACTACATACTAGCAAGTTTATACCATTCCACACATTTTCATATTTCTATCATAATCTTTAAAAATTCATAATTTTAGCTAAAAAGCTCCAAATTAAGTAAATGAGCACTTCCTGAAAAGCTCAGGATATAATCTACATATTGGAAAAATTTTAGATAAAAAAATAGTTTAAGCTACAAAAATCTAATGAAATAGTACCACTGTTAGATTTTTATACATGTATAGGCCTGAAACTTTAACTTGCATATCTTAAGCTTCATAGATCCAAATTGAGTGATCTCAGTGACTATGGAAAGCTTATAATGTCAACCATATTCCTGTAAAATTTCATAAGTACTAGAATTCATTTGGCTCCTCAAATGTATAGAAAACCAAAATTGACCAAATAAACAGTGACAGTGCATTTTTGCATAATTTAGCAAATTTTAAAAAATCATAATAAATTTTACAAAGCTCTAAAAATTGTGTTTTTTAACTTTGTGGAAATCTCTCAATGAGATCTAAATGCTTACCAAATTTCATACCAAAATTTATCCATTTGGTCTAGTTTTGGTTCATAGGCAAAATATGGCTCATTTTAATACCAAGTTGGCAGCAAATGATCCAAAATGGCTTTTCCTTGTGCAAGTGACCATTTGAGCACATCCAACACAACATTTATAGCATATATAGGCATCATAGTAGGGCTAAAACCTTATAAAACTCAAAACCACTCTCTCACTTGGTCTTATACATGCACTTTCCATAGGATATAATACCAAAAATTCACATTCTTCCATATATGCTTCCAAATATGGTTCATACATCATAATATCATACTTTTACACATAAGTGAGGGTTTACATTCCATAACCAACATATGCATCCATACTTTGACATCAAATTACATAACATCCTGTTCTATTGTTAAAGTGACATAAATCAAGTTTCTTGACCTCCATTCTTTACTCCTTGAGAACTTCTTAGACAAGGTTAGACATAAAATAAGGAGAGTGAGATTTAAATAATCTCAATTGTTTATTCATCCCTTCAAGCATGCATATATGGCATGTTATCATGTTAAAAGAAAGCAAGCATGCATCAAATGCTTTCAAATATCAAACATAATCATATTTTTAAAGTCATATAGATCCATTAAGGTTAAAAACAAGCTTTAGAAACTTTTGGTTTAACTTCACCTAATTATTTGAGACTTTTGGATTAGTATTACTTAATTTAAGGACTTTGGACTTAGCCTTACTCATTTCGTGAGGCTTTTAGCTTTGTCTCATCCTTACTTAGGGATTTTTGGCTTTACCTTACTTAATTTAAGGGACTTTTGGCACAACCTCATCCATTAAGAGCCATTTCACATTTCAAATATAATTTAAGAAGCATAATGGTACCAAAATATCAAACCAATAACAATAGATATGTTTCATGATTCAAACGTGCATACAAGTAATTAATGACAATCAAATAACTAAGACATGTATATAAGAATAGATGAAGAGTTATCTTAAGTCAAGAAGCACAATTTCATTCCTTGATTTATAACTCCTTAGTTTGGCCTCACACACACACACACACCTAGGAGAGGCTTGCTTTGCTTGGCCTAGACATATGAAATAACACACAAAAATATCAATGGAATCACCTTTAACATCACATAAACTCTGCACAAGCCAATTCTATCTTATGGCATCTATATGGTTCCATATTGTAGCATAATGAAGCAACTCTTATAATTAATTATCTTGGCTCCAATTTTTTACTCAATCTAGGTCACATGACTCTACTTAAACTCATTGGAGTGATTACAAACTTAATTCAAGGAGCTCAATACCAAGTTACTTCTTTATGCTTAATAAAACCTTAAACTTTAACTTTCAAAATATAGTTCCAAAATTCAAATCAATGGTTTCTTTGGTGTTTATTATTCATATTTTGACCATTCTTAACCTTAGAATCAAAGAAATCTCTCCCTAGGTACTTGGGATAGAGCTTGACTAGACAATGCTTAAGAAAGGCACATATGGATTTTCATTCATTTTTCTAGGGAATTTGGCACATATACAAGCTCTTTAGCCTCTTATTAACTTAATCATAGTCTTACATAATCTACAATATCATTTTAAAGCTTCAAATTTTTCTAAATGTAATTAAAACCTAATTTCCATAACTTGATATCTATAGGCTATTTTTGAGTTCCATTGCTTCCATATGATTCTCCATACTTTAAAATGCTGGTTTCTATCAAGTTTGGACCAAAATAAAACTCCCTACAAAGTACCCTAGTTCTAGCCAAAATGGAGGACTCCATAGAAGAATCAAGAAAGCAATTTTTCCATAGTAAAACATACCTTTTTCTTAAAGCTTATCAAGTGGGCTTTCTCAAGCTTCCAAGGTTTTCTCTAAATCTTTTTTTCCTTCTATTGGTCTAACCATAAAATATCACCATTTAAAATACCAAAACTATGAGAAGAGAGAGAAGAGGAGAAGAACTTTAGTGAAGGGAAGAGTATGAAAAAGTAGTAACTTACCCTTTCAAACTTATTTTCTTCCTCCCTTACTCTATTTTCTTGTGCACCACTCAAGACTGGTTTGGGTTCTATTTTTGGCCAAATGAAAATCGGTCTAAATAGATGAAAGAATTGGGATGTGATTTTAAAAAGGGTGGAGTGTATATTATAATATTTTTAAATTTTCATTTTTGTCCCTTAACTTTGATTTTCCTAGTTGAGCTCATTTCAACTCCTTTTTGAGAACCGTCTTATCCATTATAAAATTTAGGTCCTTCAATTCATAAAATGCCTTTGATTTCACCAACATTGAATTTAAAAACCTTATTGAACTGTTCAGTTAATCAATGACTTAAAATGTACATCGGATGGGTTTTAATTATTCTGGGGATTCCTATAGTTTTTAGAGCCTTTAAGAATCTCAAGAAACTCAAATTTTCTATTTAAAGATCTATCTTTTAAGTTTTCAAAAATTTTCTCAAAATTATGGTTTTGCCACTATATTTACTTTTTAATTCGTTCAGCCATTTTGACTCTAATTTCGAGCTATCTTTATACTCTAAACTATATTTTTAGATATTTTAATTAATGTTCTAATCTTATTTGGCCTCAAGTTGCTATTTTTTAGGGTGTTCCAGTATCAATGTATCAATTTCAGTTCAGTTTCTAAAAATTGGTAGTTATAGAAAGTTAGGTACATAAGAAGAACTCTATGTCAAAACCTATCTAGCATGACGATCCCATCTATCAGATGTAATATGTAGGTATAAGTGAACTATAGTATTTCATTTTTGTTCTCATTCTTTAAAAGTGCCTCATTGGTAAGCCAAGTTATAGTCAATCTCTAGCTATCAAACTCTTCCTTCGGTGGCTTAACCTCAAGAAGAATGTCACAAATGCTTCGCCATTTGAAGTTTAGTGAACCAATGATAGGGAGACCTACTACCATAAGACCTAATTACATTATTGCATCTTGTAGTGTAATAATACACTCGACTAGGGTGGTATAAAAAGTATGTGTTTTCTAGTCACCACTGCTCAATCAGTGTTGAAACAAGAGAAGCATCAAAATCAAGTCTTGTAAGTTGGGACACCCTATAAAAAGCCAATGGCTTTAAGATATAGCACTATGGCAGGTGGAAGGACTCTAATCGTGGGTTATGTGCAAGTTGATGTAGTTGAAAAATGCAATCTAGCTATTAGAGGGAAAATAAGTTTGAAACTCTATAAATGATGTAATAATCATATGTTAAAGATGTGATCTCCATAATACATCAATAACATACCTTGTTGAGCCAGACAGTCTGAGAAACATACCTAATTTAGAGATACAATAAGGACTCATCTTTTGAACTTGGATGGACAACATGTCTTGAGCCAAACATAGTATATCATGTAAAAACCAAACAACAGAATATTTGATTAGTACATGTCAAAATATGTAGCCAACATCCAGACATGATAGAATTAAAACTCATACAGAAAAGAAAAAGAAATTGGAATATATTTGAGTAATGCATAGCAAGATATTTGATCAGTATGTGTCAAAATACATAGCAAAATAATTGTCGTCACCATTCTTTATATAGAAAAAAATCACTACTTGTACAAAAATGAAAAAAATAAAAAAACAACTATAAGTTTTGCTGTCCACACAATGGACAAGTTGTGCGGTTATGAAATGTTTGTTTGCACAATGCACATTTCAGTAGATCTCTAGGAGCTTTTCACTAGTCTATTTCATTTCTTATTTGACTTGACTTATGGCAACTTTTAACGTGTTTTGTTAAAGAATTAGGGATGAGCGTTGGGCTTGGGACTTGAGGCCAATTCACTTCACCCCTATTGGGCAAAATTCATTCTCGTAGGTTTTCAAGATGGTCTCCAATTGAAAGACTTGGACAGCATACTATATATAGTCCACTTAGACGTGGGCACACGTTGCTAACATATGTCGACAAGGATATTTCAAAACTTAAAATTCATCACAATCACATGCATGATCTTCTAGGTTGACTTTACAAAATTGTCCAAATTGTTGATTAGTCAGATCATATGACTTCTTCATCTCAAACATGGACCCTTTCTATCAAATCCATAGACTGTGCATGTCAATGCTCTAAGTTCCAATTACTAACTTTAATTTGATGTCCTAAATACTTAGTTAACCTGTGAAATCTTGCCTGAACCAATCCAAGTATGAGTAAGAATCTGGCTCCTTTAAAAACCACATTTACATTCTCCACTAAATTTGTTGTCATATGACCCCACTATTTATCGTTAACATTATATGCCAGACACCATTGATCCTTGAATATCTCATCAATCCAATTAATAGTGTGAGAGTCCAATCGACATATATGGTCTAATTCTTCATCCATTTTGTGCTGCTCATATAAGCAACTTGTACATAGAAATATAGGATAATTAATAACTAATGGAAAGGTAGACCAATGTATTAAAAAAATATTAATGAGGTTAACTGATAGCGAGATTTACCAATTCTGGTAAATAGCTTATTCAGCCAAGGCATTTTAAATTTCTTATTAATATTACTAGCCAAATGTCGGAGGTAAAATATATAATAAGTCTATGATGGTTGCCACCCTATGTGCTTAATGGCCACGGTGGCTAGAATATTAATATGCCTATTGGAAATCAAGCAAATCCCATCTTTATCCTTCACCACATGTGCTCAAAGATTGAATAAGAACTATGCCCATGCCTCATATATTTCTCCTTTTACTATGGCAAAAGTAAGTAAGACAATATTTCTCTTACCATATTGTGTATTTACAATTAGTACAGTCCCCATGTATTTGCCATAAAGGAATGTCCAATCTATTTGGACCATTGACTTCAAGTTGTCAAATGCATCAATGCAAGGCCTAAAGGTCCAGAATACTCGATGAAACATGACTAACTTTGTGTTTTAACTACGCTAGTTGGTACATGACATGTTCTTTATGCATAAAGTCATAGTACAATCTTGGCATGAAATGTTAAACGGTAGCTAGTGACTTAGGGAACAAAGCATATGACTTCTCTTAGTTCCTAAATGCATGTGAGATGACTTGATGGTTTCCTCTCCAAACTTTCTTGTATGAAACATTATATCCAAATGTAAAATGCACCTACTCAATGACCTCTCTAATTGACATCCCGGTATTCTCAATTACCATTAATACAATGTACACTAAGATAACACATATGACAAGGATGTTGAAATACATGTATGGGACCTATTCTATTTTGTTATTTCCCAATGATTATTTCTTTTGATAGCATGCCCTTACTCTTCACTTGCATGACCCCTGTCCATATTGAAGGCACAAGTATTCTTTGTACTTTGTTGAGGAATAGAACATCTTAAAAGTGTGATATGCACACATTGAGTATATCTTCATTGCTTGACAAAAAGATCGTTAATCATTATACAGCATCACTACATAGAGCTCTTGCCCATCATTCATGCTTATTATCGCCTCCTCTATTTTGGCAAAGTTAGAAACCCTCATAACATCTGCATCTACTTGTTCAAGAAATGCAACTATTAAGTCATCATAAATATTTATAGGAGTTGTTGGATTCACAGCAACATCAGCACAATTGGTGTTTTCATCATCATTTGTATCACCACCACTATTGTAATCATATGAAATAGTATTATATTCATTCTCTTCCTTAAATTCATCTATTATGTTTTCTATCTCTTTTAGAGGAGAAATGAGATTAACAATTGATTCATGTGATGAACTTGGTTATGAGGTATGATCAACTAATGGATGAGATGAACTTGGACAGGAGGCATAATCAACCAAACCAATAGTTAGATATTGTTGAATTATTATATGTTAGGCTTGGAATTGATCAATGCCTTCAAAGTATGTCCTAAATAAGGCAAACTGATCGTTTGGGACATTAACATAGCTGGAGGACAAGAGTGGGTCTGGAACATAGTCAACTATTGCTTAAGTTGCTACATTTAAGTCTATTTCCTCTGACTAGATTTCTATGTACAACTCTATTGAACCAAGCTATAATGGAAACTTAGCATTTGCCACCTGCATCACTTTGGATGTTGGCATCCCTCCTCAGCCTACATATATTTTGTTAGCCTTAATGACATTGGATGTCTATATACCAATTGAGATGCATATTAACTTAAACTTAGTTGTAGCTATTCCACAACCTCCTATTTTAAACTCTCCAACAAAATGTTAAAATCAACAATCATTATATTAATCGTATTTGAGATAAATATTGCACCTTCATTGGTTTTGTAGATTTGTTCATTTGAATATATGCATATAACCTCTTTTTCATTATTTTTTTCACCAATTTGATCAACACTACCACTAACATTCAAAATAGTGTACAAAGTTTATAAATTACTAAAATTTTTATTCTACTAATAGATTTTTTTCCAATCCCAGTAAGTCAACCTTTACAAAAATTATAATATTTTTTCGATATATAATACTTTCCCTTCACATGTAGTGTGTGTCGTATTCAATTAATTAGTCTTTATGTAAAAACAAATCAAGTATGAAATTACTATTATGCACAATCTAAGTGGCAATCATGCACAAATAAATAGGAAAAAATGGAAACAAATAAATAAATTATTATTTTTATATATTATACTCATTTTCTCAATATTTTTTTTAAGTTTTCCACATTTTACATTTATTGAAATATATAAATAACATTATACTATTATTTTTCTATATTAAATTAAATTATATATAATTATAAATTTTAATTTTTTATTTCATCCACATTATATTTTTATATGTTTTTCCCGTATTATATTCTTTTACAATATTTTTTACCATACTTTTATTTTTTTTACAATATTTTTTTCATATTATATTTCTTATAATATTTTTATTTTTTTGTCATATTATATTTTTATAATATTTTCTTATACTATTTTTTTAACATTATAATATTAATATTATCTGATTTAAAAAATTCTTTCATAACTGTATTTTTTTCTAATATTATACTTTTCATATTTTTCCCATATTATATTCTTTGACACTATTTTTTTTACAATACTTTTATTTCTTTATAATATTTTTTTGTAATATTTTTCATATTATATTTAATACAACATTTTAAATTTGTTTCATATTACATTTTCATAATATTTTTGTAATATTTTTTACAATATTATTCATTATTTAAAAACTATTTCATAATTTTATTTTTTAATATTATATTTTAATATTTTTTCCCATATTTTTTTCCAATATATTTTCAATACTTTTCCCATATTTTTTAAAATATTTTTTCCCATCTTATTATATTCTTTTACAATGTTTTAATAAAATATGGGTCTTTCAGTTATTTGTCACATTAGAATAAGCTAATATTTAATTATCTTGAATTCTTTTTAATTTTGTCTGGCCTCTCTTTAATCTAAAAAACTTTTGCATAGTCATAGTACTTAAACTAAGGTGACATAATCTTATTGGTCCACCTTGGATTGCAACGCAATCACTGATTTTGTGAGTACACCACAGTGTTCACCAAATTTTAAACTTCCATTATAACATTACTCCATTATTAAAAGATACATACAACATCAATATATATATATATATATATAAATTCCCGTGGAGCCGCATTGTAAATAAATCGTTTGTTGTGTGATTTTTACAGGATTGCGTGCCAAACACTATTTATATAATATTCATATCCATATATGTCCGCACATATACTGTTTACCCCACTTTTTTATCCTAATTTTTTTTTTCTTATGGGACCCATGGACACATTTTCTTGAATTCCCTGCATCTTGTAGGGGAAAGCACCTAGTTATTGTAAATAGTATCTTAACCAGTCTTATTTATCAAAGATTTGACCATTACTTTACATATCTAGTCTACCCAGCAAGCTAGAATCATAAGAGGAGTAGAAGGCAAATTTGATAGATGACGAATAGGAACATTAAAGATGTCGCCAATGAGACTGAAGAATTGGAGGATAGAGAAGAACTTTACGTCGTCACACCACATTCTAATTCCTCCAACCATTTTGAAGATCAAGTACTGCAATATATAATCCACTTATATATCGTTTTTGTCATTTTTTTACTTAATTTCCTGGTGTGTTATCTCATAAGATCTCTGATTCTTTTCTGGGTCATATATATACTCCTCTTACATATAAAAATGGCTTTAAACTATGATTAATGTAATTATATAATTTTCTGTTCTAATATGGTGTGCTGGCTAGTATAAATATATAGTCTGCTTCCTAGGCTTTTGCATGTGGAATAGCTAATTCTTTTCAATAAGTCGAATTTCAAATCTTTAATAGATAGTGGATGATGTCACGGTTGAAATTAAAGCAATGCTGGATAGCGAAGAACCTCCCTTGTCAGTTAAATCATGTTATATCTACAAGGTATCCTTTCGAATTCATCAACTGAACAAAGATGCTTGTACCCTGAAGGTTGTTTCAGTTGGCCCTCTTCATTACAAAAATCCGAGGCTGCAAAACATGGAAAGACACAAGAAAATACATTTCAAATGTTTCATTCAAGAAGCTTGGACAAGCTTGACCAATTTGGTTAGCTTTGTGAGACAATTTTAGAACCAAGGGTTCGTGCTTGTTACTTGGAAAACATCAATCTTAGTAAGAAAGAACTTGTGAAGCTGATATTAGTGGATGATAGTTTTATAATTCTCCTCTTCAATGATTGGTTAGAGGAAGATTCTTACTTGAAAGCCCATCGTTGATCTCTGATATAGAATTATATATTTATTATTTGTATCAACTTCTATTCTTTATTCTTAATGAGCTATTTAATAATGCCTTTCCCCCTGGTATTCCTAGTGACCAACCTTCATTTCTTGCACTCAGGTTTGACTTCTTTGGGATGGAGATGAAACTTGAAAGTGTAATAATGGATGTCACAAGTCTCCTTAGAAACTTTCACTTAATTCCTGATATGGTACCATCTTTTATGATCGATCCAAATTATGATCTTTGCAGCACTGCAAATGATTTATATGACGCAAGATTGAAGTTCAAGAAAAGTACAAGCAAATTCTTACTGGACCTAAGGTTTTTGGGACATGTTCTTGAAATTCCGAAGATTGTAGTGGATGATTGCATTGAACTTTTGTTTCGTAACATAATGGCTTTAGAGTAATGCCATTATCTTTATAAAGTCTAAATTGCTAACTATTGTAAAGTATTGGATTACCTTATGATTATGGGAAAAGATGTGGATATCCTAATTCATGAGGAAATAATGGGCAACTTTTTAGCTAATAGCAATAATGTGGCCCAGCTATTTAATGATCTCTGCAAAAATATTCATTGTCTATTTCAACAAACGTTTACTTCAATATCTGCCGACGTTTGAATGCCTTACATAAAATCCACGGAACAACATGAGGGCCACTTTGAAACGTGATTATTGCAATACACCTTGGCAAAATATTGCTTCAATTGCAAGAATTATTCTCATTCTCACTGTTGCTCAAACAATATTTTCTATCACTGTTGCAAGAATTAAAGGTTGTGTAATGTGAGTGTTTTGTGGATTTTTTTGAACTATGTTATGTTCAATCATCTTTGTGTGCTTAGTGATGCTATGGAGATTGCTATTGCTTGCCATGATCTTTTTTAGTTTATTTTTCTCTTGGGCGTTTAGGCCCGTTGTACTACCAAAAAATTGTCAAATTAGCTACCGCAAGATCAAACATTAGAATATTATAAGTAAATGAAAATCTAACATTAGTATTTACCTTTCAAGTGAAAATGAAATCTTAGCAAATATTTTTATGAGGTGATGAAACTTGTTATAAGATGAGTTTTTTTTTTAATCATGACTTATCTTTTATGCCATGACTTGGTGCATGCAGGTCTTGTTTATTATTGCAACGTCTTTGAGTTTTCTTCCATTCTTTTGTAAGTTAACTTTTGTAGTTAACCCAAAATACTTCACTACCTAATGTTTTGTAAAATTCTTTTTCCCAGAATTCCTTAACAAGAGCTTTGATAATCCAGACTGTATCTGCTAAACTTTGATCTTCTACAAGTAGGCAGCTAAAGCGTAACACTTTTTTGGCGATCCAAAACAAGTTGGTGTCGTGACATTATGTCATGTTTAGTCTCTGCTTTTATTTAGCACATCTAAGTATTATCTAATACAACTATGTTAGCAAATATTGGTAGTTCTAACTAATTTCTTATTGCTCTTTTTTTAATAATCAATTTCTGATTAAAAATTCAAACGAAAATATAAAAAGCACGATAACTTCAATTTTTTTATATGAAAAACTGCACCATATGACAAATACTTTTCTTATTTTATTTTAGATTGCATCCTTTTTACTTTATATGGTAAGTTTTCCTCTATATGACAAGTAGAAGGCCTTGGAAAATAGTTTTAAAACCAGATAAGTGAATACTTAAATATATCTAAAATTAAAATATGTTAATATATTGTTAAAATATAGTTAATAATATATGTATGTATATTTTATGCACATATTATGAAATAAAAAATATAATAATATAGTATACATTTAATATAATAAACTAGGAATCTAATTAAAAACTAAAAAATTAAAAAATTTTGACACTTGAATGAAATTCGATTGAAAACGTTTGACCAAATTACCGTTGGTTATGATGGCTGGGTAAAAATTAGTTGATCAACTTACAACAACAACAACAACAAAGCCTTTTCCCACTAAGTGGGGTCGGCTGCATGGATCAATCAACGCCATAAGCACCTATCGAAAGTCATATTTTTAGACAAACCATTTAAATCTAAATCTCTCTTAATAATTTCTCCTATAGTTTGTCTTGGTCTTCCTCTACCTCTAATTATTGGACTATTCTCCATCTCATCTACTCTCCTAACTGGGGCTTCTATAGGTCTTCTCCCAACATGACCAAACCATCTAAATCTTGATTCTACAATCTTTTCCACAATAGGGGCGACTTCTACTTTCTCTCTAATGTATTCATTTCTAATCCGATCTCGTCTAGTATGTCCACTCATCCAACGCAGCATTCTCATCTCTGCAACATTGAACTTATTCTCTTGTTGACTTTTTATTGCCCAACACTCAGTTCCATACAACATTGCAGGTCTTATAACTGTACGATAGAATTTACCCTTAAGTTTGAGTGGTACTCTTCTATTACAAATAACCCCTGAAGCACTCCTCCACTTCATCCATCCCGCTTGAATCCTATGTTTTACATCTTCTTCTATTTCCCCATTATGTTGTATGACGGATCCAAGATATTTAAATCGTGTGACTTGTGGTATAATATGTTCTCCAACTTTCATTTCTACGTTAGAAGTGATGTGTCTCTTACTAAACTTACACTCCATATACTCGGTTTTATTTCTACTTAAACGAAATCCATGAGTTTCCAAAGCTAATCTCCACCTCTCTAACTTCTTATTCATTTCTACTCTCGATTCCCCAACTAAGACAATATCGTCTGCAAATAGCATACACCGTGGTACCGGCTCTTGGATATGTTCAGTAAGCACATCCAATACTAAAGTAAATAGATAAGGACTCAGAGTTGACCCTTGATGTAAACCAATAGTTATCGAAAAATCTTCTGTACGTCCACCTTTTGTTACTACACTAGTTGTAGCCTCACTATACATATCTTGTATTGCTCGAATATAAGCTATACGAACTCCTTTTTTCTCCAAAGCCTTCCATAGAACCTTTCTTGGTACTCTATCATATGCTTTTTCCAAATCGATAAACACCATGTGTAAATCTCTTCGATTCTCTCGATATCGCTCCATTAATCTTCGCAACAAATATATTGCTTCCATAGTTGACCTTCCCGGCATAAAACCAAATTGATTCTCTGTAACTTGGGTCTCTTTCCTTAACCGTTGCTCAATTACTCTTTCCCATAATTTCATTGTGTGGCTCATGAGCTTAATTCCTCTATAATTTGCACAATCTTGAATGTCCCCCTTATTCTTATAAATAGGAATTAAAGAACTTCTCCTCCATTCATCTGGCATTCTCTTAGATCTCATAATTTCATTAAATAGTTTTGTGAGCCAACTTATACCTTTCCCTCCTAAACCCTTCCATACCTCAATAGGTATATTATCCGGTCCAACTGCTCTGCCACTCTCCATTCTCTTTAATGCTTCTTTTACCTCTGCCTCACAAATCCTACGATAAAAAGTATAATTTTGATCATCTTCTCTAGTGTCTAATCTATCAGATTGCAATGCAATCTCATGTCCTTCATTAAAAAGCCTATGAAAATAATTCTTCCACCGTTCTCTGATATCTTGTTCCGTGACCAAGACTTTACCTTCTTCATCTTTAATATATTTTACTTGGTCAACGTCTCTTGTCTTTCTTTCTTTACTTTTAGCTAACTTGTAAATATTTCTTTCCCCAACTTTAGTACCTAAAGATTGGTATAACCCATCGAATGCCCTCATTCTTGCTTCGCTCACTGCCTTCTTAGTCTCTTTTTTAGCTACTTTATATTTCTCCCAATTTTCATTACTCCTACATAATGACCACACTTTATAATAGTCCCTCTTAACTTTAACACTATCTTGCACGCTTGCATCCCACCACCAAGATTCTTTATCTCTAGGTCCAAAACCTTTTGATTCACCTAATATTTCCTTTGCCACTTTCCTAATCTCTTTAGCCATTCCATTCCACATATCGTTAGCACTTCCTTGTATTTCCCAAGGTCCTTCCTCCACAATTCGTTTCTGCACATTCTTTTCTTTATCTCCCTTTAGTTGCCACCACTTAGTTCTTAACACCCTATTTTGGCCTTTGTTTTTTACTCCCCTCCTAACTCGTACATCCATCACCAGAACTCTATGTTGAGTAGTTAAACTCTCTCCAAGAATAACTTTGCAATCCATACAAAGTTTTCTATCCAATTTTCTTATAAGAAAGAAATCGATTTGAGAACATACCCTTCCACTTTTGTACGTGATAAGATGTTCCTCACGCTTTCTAAAATAGGTGTTAGCTAATATAAGATCGAACGTCAATAAAAAGTCTAGAATAGTTTTACCCTCTGCATTTGCTTCTCCTGTGCCATATCCTCCATGAACACCCTCGTAACCTGAAGATACACTTCCCACATGACCATTTAGATCCCCTCCTAAAAGAATCTTTTCTCCTAATGGTATTTTCTGAACTAAACATTCTAAATCCTCCCAAAACTTTACTTTGTGATATTCTTCTAATCCTACTTGTGGTGCATAGGCACTAATGACATTAAAATTTTTTTTTCCACTACTAACTTTAATGCAATGATTCTATCTCCTAACTTTTTTACATCCACTATAGTATTTTTCCAAAACTTATCTACAATTATACCTACTCCGTTTCTAGATTTATCCTTCCCAGTATACCAAAGTTTAAAACCCGAAGTGTCTAATTCTTTCGCTTTTTCTCCTACCCATTTAGTTTCTTGTAAACACATAATATTAATTTTCCTCCTAATCATGGTATCTACTATTTCCATTGACTTACCCGTAAGTGTACCTATATTCCAAGTCCCAAAACGAATCCTACTCTCATGAACTAACTTCTTTACCCACATCCGTTCACGAAAATGTGGAAGCCCTTGCTTATTTTTCACTACACTCAGGCGATGATGTAGCCGCTCTTGCTCACTTGTCACTGTACTCGAGCTATACAGCGCGTTACTTCTGGGCAACGTCCTAGCATTACGTTTAATATATCGATTGTCCATGTCATAAAGATTCGACAAAGTTTTACGTTGGCTGTTGATTGCCTAACACAACCCTCCTCTTTTTTATTCCACTAAATTTCAATAAGCTTTGATGGCTGATTGAAATTTAGTCGACCATAATTGTCACAGTGGCCGACTGAATACATTCAGTCAACTTATTTTTAAAAATTTTTATTTTTAATAAAATTTATAATTTTTAATAAATTGTTTTAAATATTAAAGATATATATTATATTAATTATATGTTAATCTTTTAAATGCAAAAATACATGATAAAATGAAATTTAAAAGTATTTTTATTTTTTCACCAAATTACCATTAAATATTAAAAATTATATCATTTTATACTTTATTTATTTTAAATAAAACTTATAATCTTTATAAAATATACTATTTAACATAATATATGTTAAATTAGTTAATTATCTATTAATTTATATATCAAATAATACATCAATTATTAATAATTTTTGTGGTCCCAAGGGTATTAATTTATAGAGGTTACTCATATATGGCTTATATAATATAACACAAGTATTTAACTAGTATAAAATAGTCATTTTTCTAATTTAAAAATTCGAAAGATATTTGAAAAAAATAAATAGTGATTAAAGATGCAGAACATATCCGCAAAATATTTCTTAAAAACTAGTCAATTAAAAGATAATTAATTGTTAACAATATGTTTAATTTCAATAATAATATTAAATATATTCTAATAAATGTAAGTCTTGTTATTGTTGGCGTCGAGGGTATGTCAAAGAAAGAAGGTGGAAGCTTAACTCAATTTCAAAACTTTATATTGATTAGTTTTTGAATAAAAATACAATGGATTTCTCCTTTGTTTAAGAGGAAATCAAGGACTATTTGTGGCTATCAATATGTGTTATGTATACTTGCAATAGAGTGACCATTTTTTGGGAATAGCAAGCTATTGTAAAGTCTTATCCTTATAGTCTAGGATTTATATTTTTATATGCTTAAGGATTAATGCCAAATATTGTTTGATCTTAGAGTTTCACTTGGTAATGTAGGTTACATCATTGTGAGCCTCTAAGATTAGTATGTTTGTAAGGTTTCCCAAAAAATTATAATTTAATGATTTTTTTAAATGAAAATGTAACATCTGAGTTTTCGTAGACATGAGAACTCAATGTTTCAGAATTTTTCTAAGTCCCGTAGCTATAGCGAGGAGGCTTGTTAGCTATAACAATGATGCTTGTTAGTTATAGCAAGGATGTTGTTCACTATAGCGATGATGCTAATTAGCCATAGCGAGAATGCCAATTCACCATTGTGAGTTCATGGCTCATGCAAAATCTAGAGAGTTTCTCATAATAGCGCTAGCCATAACGAGAACAAAGGGACCTAGAACTATTAAGTGCTTACCATAGTGAGGGGTGTTTCTTATTATAGCGAGATTTATTCTGAAAAAATGTAAAAAAGTGAGATTTTGCTTCTTAAAGAATTTAGAACTCTCCCCCACCTCTGAACTGATTTTTAGCTGGCTGAAAAGAGAGAGAGAGAGAGAGGCTATAAAGAGGGGTGCACAGGAGGGAGAGCTAAGAGAGGAAGAATAAGTCTTGAAAAGGTGAGAAACCTTGCTCATTTCCTTACTTTTTCTCATGCCAAGTCTCTTCTCCATCTTCTATTATCTTGTTCCTTGAATTTGGAGGTTGATATGGTTTTGTTTTGAGGTTAGCCCAAGTAGAAGAAGGAAGTCTGAGGCTTGTTGTAAATGGAAGTCTCTTGAAAAAGCTCAAAAATAAAGTAAGCTTCTTGAGTTTTGATGGCTTCTTCTTGGATGTTCTCTTAGGTGAAATTTAGGTTAGACCTAGCCCACTTAAAGGAAGATGAATTTTGACCTTACCAAGAGAGAAACAAGTGCTTGGGAGTATAAGAATTAAGAATAGTCCATTGAAATCAAATGAGAAGCAATAAAGTTCAAGATTGAGAATCTTGGGGTTTCAAGACAAATGCTTAAGTGTCATTTTGCTAGAGCTATTTTAACTTATCTAAGAGCTTGTATGAGTCCATTAGACCTTTAGGAAGATTGTAAAGAGCCATTCCTTCAAGGGAAAAAGCAAGCAACTCCATGGGCATACATATCTTAGCCTCAAGGGAGTTGGAACACCTAGGGAGTAATTTAAATTGATCTAAGGTTAGAAAGAGGCTAATTATAAGTAAGAAACCTTAGAGGAAGCCTTAGAATGAATTCAAGAGGCTTAAAGGAGAAGATGGACTTGTATGTTCCACATTAGAGCATAAAGAAGTATTGTGAGTCTAGAACCCTTGGATTTGAGTTAAGATGACTTCCAAGAGTTTAATTTATGTCAGGAGATCTAGAATGATCAAGAAATAGAGGCCAAGAGTAAGGACTCCATGTGTTACCTCATTGTGTACCTCATGGAACAATAATGAGGTCTTTGAGTCAAGTAACCTAGTCTTGAGTTGTAAGGAGCTAAGTTTTATTTCAATGACTTAGTGATACTCCATTTGTGTCTATAAGCTGCGAGAAATGAGTTCCACCTCCTTGCAAGAGTGTGACTGAGAAGATAAAGAGAAATATGAGAGAATAGCATTGTGATTCATTACAAGGTAGCCCTCCAACCTTTCTCTCATATATGTGTGTGGATGTTTTCTTGCTTTGGATGCTTGTATGTGTGTTGAACTATGAAAAGCATATCTAGCTAGTAAGAATATATGTGGTGCCACTTATGTGTCTTGAATGACTTTTATATGTGCATAAGACTTGAGTAGACTTGGTAATGTCAAAAGTCCACTGATAAGGGCGAAGATGAGCTAAAAGTCTCTTAGTATGGGTGAGATAAGCCAAAAGTCTCAAGAGGAATGAGGTTTAATCAAAAGTTCTAAAGTAAATGGGTGAAGCAAGTCCAAAATCCCCAAGAGAGGTGGGTGAGGCTAACTAAGGTCTTGAGAGTCTACTTGATATATTTTAGACTTATGAAATGGAAACCATATTCTTGATATACATATGTAGCTCATAGACGATGCATGGTATTCCTTTGTATGAAATTACATCCATCATATATGATTAAAAGTGTATAGGTCTATTGAGATTATTTGAATCTTACTCCCTCCACATTACCTAACATGTCTAAGTGGATCAAAGTAGTAAAAAATTTAGGAGCCACCACACTTGAAGGCATGGAGGTTGGCAAAGAAGTTATAAAATGTTAGTATTATAGCCATACGGATGTCAAGTGATGTAATGCAATGATGTATATCATATATAGTCCTTTGAATATGTATGAATGATGAATATATAATGTATGTATAGAAATTGAAAGCATATGAATGAGAATGGATTTTTTTTTTTACATTGAAATGCAAAGATATGCATATAAGATCTCTTGTATGAGGGCAAGTGGGAGAGTGAATTTGTAATGTATGAATATTTGGACCCTTTGAGCATGTTTAGAGGGTTGTTTTATGCTTTTCTATATACTCAAGTGGTTATGATGATATTAGAAAAGCACTTGGTACCCAAATGACACATATAAAGGCTTAAAAGTACCATTTTACAACCCTATATTACAAAGTGACCAAATAAACGATTTTGGAGCTAAGATTTTACGCACATGTAGATCTCATATAGAGCTTTTTGTTGGTCTAAGAACTGTATTATTTGGAGGTTTATAGAATTTATTATGATTTTTTTGAAATTCAGCAAGTTTTGCATGTTGGTATGAGTTACTGTTCATTAGGTCAGAAATACTTTTGTGTCATCTGAGTCTCAAATGAGGTCCAATAGTTTTAAGCTTTTACATGGAGAAACTAGACATTCACAGTGACCTACAACCACTAGAAGCACCTCATTTGAATGTGTGTAGAGAGAGATATACATTTTTTAAGTTGGAATTTACTGTTAGTAGCACAAGAGGACCTTGATTATTATTCCATTAATTTTTGCTAGATTAGTGTCATTTTCTAGATCTAGACTATTTTTCTCTTAAAGTAGACATCTGTAACTTCTTAGATTGGTATAGTTTACTTAATTTGGATTTTTTTAGAATTAGTTATAAATTTTTAAAATTCATATCAGTAAGTTATATCAGAATTCCAAGATAGCCGGACCTATGATACTTTTCTATTATCAATATGGTCCAAATGATATTTCCATGGCCTGGATGTATTTTTATCATAAATTTAACATGTAGGGATTTTTAGAAAGCTATGATTTGTTGGATTTAGATTTTTCTAAATTTAATTATAAATTTTCAAATCTGCCTCGGAAACTTAAACTCTGAACCTGAAATTGAACATGCATTTTCTAATGCGTGGGGTTCTAAATCTGAATTGCATAAGATGTTTTATGACTTTTATGACTTGTAGAGATGGATTATGAGTAAAGAATGATGTTTGAGAATTCACGGGGTCCGCAAAGTATAAAAGAAAATTTTTGAACCTATATAACGTGGAATATGGCATTGTCTTAATGCCATTTTTTTATGAAGTGTCATGCTAAGGATGTGGAATCCTTGCAAATATATGCGAAAGGCTAAAGTAAGACTAGAAGTTAGATGGTGTGACAGAAAAAAACCTCATTTTTGGCTTGACAATGAATTAGCTGTCTGAAGAAATACCTCATTTTAGATTTACTTTTGACTTTGTAGAGATGTTAGCTTGTTTACAGAATGTTTGGTTAGCGAAAGTGCTTAGTTTCTTGTTCTTTGTTTCCTCTTCTATGTTATTTTGTTGTTTCCTTTTGGTTTTCTATTGGCTAGAAAAGGAAAAGCTTCAAGAAAGTAAAGTAAATAAAATAATAAGAATAATAAAATAACATAGATAAGGCCTTCACAATATATAAGAGGGGTAACATATTTGATCTTCAATATGGTTGGAGGAGTTAGAAACTAGAATTGGCTAGGGGTTCTTCCCTATCCACCATTTGATATTAATAAGTAAAAGGAAATGAACAAAATAACAAATTCTCTTCAGGGGTCAATTTCTGTTTTGGAATCCTATAACTTGGTTACTATGTTCACCAAGCAAAATTCAATTTACAACATCTTAAAGTATTAAATGAATATTAACTCAGAAATGTGGGAAAGGGAGAATTTTACAGTAATATAAATTTTCTTTGCAAATCACTTGGCAAATGCTATTCCAAACATGGAGCCATCTTCAAGCTTTTGGCTGAATACAATTTTTTTTTTCAGATTACCTCTTTATCATATAGAAGAATGTTCTAACCATTTAATGAAGAGATCTCTTGCTTTACACTACAAATAAAGTTAAGTATCTAGGCATTGAGACAACTTGGTAGGGATTATACTGTAAACCAACAAAAATTTACTAATCTTGGCTAATTTAACAAGTACGAGTAAATAGTATATTTCTTTACCAAGATTTTGATGCCGTTGTCAAGGACCCAATCAATCACAATTAATTAGAATAGGAAATTTCTTAGTTTTAATTTTGTTTTTAGCATTTTTATTTAGTGTTTGTGGTCAATTTTTGGTGTTTTTTGTATTCTGTGAATGTTTTGGACAATACCAGTGTTAAAGGTTTATTAACTTTGATTAAGTTGAAACTTAGTATATAGGTTCTAGATATTGTGAAAAATCAAAATCATAGGATAGCTATGAGCTAGGCCACTTTTTGGCCAAATTTCATCATTTATGCCACTTTTTCAATTTTTTAGTATTTTTTCTTTGATTTTTTTGTGATTTTTTCTATTTTTTGAATTTTTTTTATTTTTCTTGGTAATTTTTGGTATTTTATTTTATTTTATTCTTGGTGTATGATAAGATCTTCTAACAGAGATTTAATTGAGTTTGATTAAGAAATTAATAAAAGTTTCCATAAGCAACTTAGAAATCGTAAGATTCAAGAAGCTGTAATTATTGGTTTGATTTCTGTGATAATAGACAATATAGGAAATAATTGCAAATTGAATTTGGATTTTGATATTGAATCTGAAGTAGTAAATATGGCAGGTAATAATGATAGAACTCTTAGAGAATTAGCTACACTTGATGTTAATTACCAACCACTTTGTGTTTAATATCTTGAACTTAATGCTACTTTTAAACTTAAATTTGGATTGATACATTTGCTTCTAAAGTTCCGTGATCATATAGGTGAGGATCTACATAAACATGTCAAGGAGTTCCATGTGGTTTGTTTCACCATGTGGCCACAAGGAGTTTCAGAAGAGCTTATCAAGCTTAGAGCATTTCCCTTCTTACTGGATGAGGCAGCTAAAGATTGGCTTTATTATCTTCAATCTCAAGCCATCACTTCATGGAATGAATTGAAGAGGATATTTCTAAAGAAATTCTTCCCTACCTCAAGAATTGCTGCCATCTGAAAAGAGATTATTGGTATTAGATAGATGAATGGAGAAACACTACATGAGTACTGGAAGAGGTTTAAGAAACTATGTGTAAGTTGTCCTCACCATTAGATCAGTAACCAACTTCTAATTTAATACTTCTATAAGGGCTTGTTACCCATAGACAGAAATATGGTCGATGCATTTACGAGTAGACTAGTGGTTAACAAAACCCCAGCTGCTGCCAAAGACCTTATTGCGAATATGGCACAAAATACATAACAATTTGGCACTAGAATAAACACGCCAACCATAGGTGTAAATGGAATCTATTCCACTCATATGGATCAACAAAGAATAGAAAATAAACTTGAAGAGTTGGCTTCCATGATTAGATAGCTAGCATTCAGGCGAAGACAACCCTAACAACTCTATGCACCTTTGTGTGGCATTTGTTCATTAACCACACATGCCACAAATCAGTGTTCCTAGTTACTAGATAATATAGAATCATGTGTTGGCATCTTTCCTAGTAGACCTTTACATTAGCAACAGAATAATATGACCCTTATGCAGCAACATACAATCCCAGATGGAAAGATCATCCAAATTTAAAATATAGCATTAGGTCTAACCAGTAGCAATAGAAATTCAATGCTCTTGGCCCAAGCAACCAATGGCCTATAAGACAACCCATACAACAGATGAACAAGTTAGAACTAAGTCTAGAAGATATAGTGAAACAATTGGCAACAAATACAATCCAATTCCAGCAGCAAACAAAGACGACAATCTAGAGTTTAGAGACTCAGATTGGCTAAGTTGCAACAAACATCAATAAGATGAAAGTCAAGGCTCTGGCCAATTACCCTCACAGCCTGTGACCAACCCAAGAGGCAATGTCAGTGCAATTACTTCAAGGAGCATTAAGTATGTGAATAAGCCCATCACACCTCCAATAGAGATGCAACAAGAAAAAGAAAGTGACAGAGAATAATAGCCCCCGTGATAAATGCCAATATTAGATATATTAATCCTCTTAAACTTAGGCATTTTAATGATTGAATATGATTTATTGCATTTTATTATATGATAATTGAATTTAATGGCCATTTTTTGCATTTTAGGAATTAAATTACAAAATGATTGATTTTAATGCACAAATCCTTTAAAGTGAATTTTGTAAATATTTCTATTTAATTTTCTCCATTGTTTTTGTGTAGATTTTGGGAAAATTAAATTTAAAAGTAGAAGAAAAATATGGAAGAAGGAGGCTCCATGTTTTATGTTCATTAAAACACCAATCCATCGTCCATGCATTCATTCCATTCCTTATTCTCTCTTATTCATATGTCTCCCTCCACATACAATAGATTTCTCTCTCATGTGGGCTCACTTCATGAATCACACACACATTGCTTTCATGCATGGAATCTCACACACTCAACAGCTCTAGCCACTGCACAAGACATGTAGATAAGGAGGCTCACAATACACTCAAGATCATGGGCATCCACATGACCTACACACACGTTTAGCTTCATCTCTTCATACACATGCACGTAGAAGCTTCACACTTAACTCACCAAGTGCACACATCAGTACATGTTCATGCATGGTTCATTCTTTCCTTTCACACTCCACGTAAACATTAAGTAACACATAGGTTTGAGTTGGTGAGAAGAAAGGGAGGCTGCACATCCCAATCACACTGCACTTTCATTTCATTCCCATGTCCATTCACGTTGTTGCATATTCCTTCACACACACATGTAGCATATGGCCAAATGGAGAGCTGGAGTGTGGAAGTAAGGTTACGGGTTTGAGAGGCAAAACGTGTAAAGGGAGCTGTGGAGCAGTCAAGTGGGAAGAGATAAATGAAGCTCAAAAACACACACGATGCTACAGCTTCTTTCATGCCCAGCATGCATCCACATAGCTGTCTATTACACACGCATGTATAAAACACACAAAGCATGTGGTAAACGAGCTGAACAAGCATGTGCTGAATGAGCAGAAGAAAAGCAGCAAGAACAGAGGAAGAAGCTACGGATTCATTAAGCTGCACAAGGAGAAAAACACATGTGAATAGTACAACGCATGAAGAAGCACTGAACAAGGAAGAAGAGCTACAGGTTCTAGTGCGGTGAGAGGAAGAAAGAAAGCTCACAAAGCTAGAAAAGAGGCTAGAGATTAAATAGAGCAACATACATGAGAAGAAAGCCACGTGGGAATGCTTAAAGAAGGAGGAGTAGGAGCACGTGAAGAAGGGAGATTAACGTGATTAAGAATAAGCATGAGATTAACGTAAAAAGGGGGGAGCTTTCAACTTGAGGAGTCACTGGGCAAAACTAAAAGAGCAAAACAAAATGGGCTTCAGCATGTGGGGGATCCGTCTGTTTGATCCATTCATTAATGTAGCATATTCCATTCACATACATCAGCGAATCCAAAGCACGTGATCATTACTTGGGCAAGAGAATTAAGAAGCACGTGAGTTTTAATGAAAGATAAGCACGTGATTCATGAAGGAACACTATCCATTTGATCATTTTATCAATCCATCTCACGCGTCCATTATTGAGGGAGGGGGAACTGAATTCGGGCAAGCTCTAGGAGGCAGGAGGCATCCATTCATTCACGTTTTATACACGCTAATCCAGATTCACCACTCCATTCAGCCACACCTCCATGCCGTAGCTTCTTCTCCATTTTTCCCTCCCATCCATCTCCATTCTAACGAAGCATTAATCCATCTTATGGCTAGCTAGGAGGAGAACCTTGGTTAAAGCTTGAATCAAGAGATTTGCAAGGGATTTTGGGCCAAGATACCTATTTTATTTTCTTCCCTTTCTATATCAATTTTAGTTATTTTATCTGCTTGGTTAGCTTGTAAATGATTGAGATTGATGTAGTTTATAATTGATGACTGGTTAGACATTAACTAAGAAAGCAATTGTTGATTAATTGATTGGATTAAATATTAAAATTTTCATTTCTCTTCCAATTTTCTATGTATGTAATCAAGGTGTTCGATGAAATGTATGAGTGAGATTGTATGCTTGATTGTTTGATTTAAGAATTCTTTGAAGTTTAATTGGTTAATTAAACATCTTAGGGTGATAATTCAGAGACTAATTAATTGATTAATCAATCAAATTTAAGTGTTCTTTGATCTTAAAGGCAAGAATTAATGATTTAGTGCGGGATTGTGATTTCAATTCAATATTAGTTTGTTAATTTCTTGATTCTTGCGTGATAACTCAAGATACATTGCCATGACCACAATTAGGAATTCTTAGACTAGATGACAATTAAATTAAGATAAGGATAGTAGATACAAATGGACAAATCTAAGACTAGTCACAAGTCCATTATTTGCCTTTTAGTTCATGCAATTAGGTAGTAATTAAGAACTTTAATTCAATTTAATTTTAGTTAGTTTAATTAGATCAAACCCCCTTTTAGCTAGATAGCTTTTTGGATCCTTTTACACTTAAAAAACCCAATTAAATATTGAATTCCATTTCCTAGGGAGACGATTGAGGTTGCACCCTATATTGCATGTATTTTCCAATCTAGTTTATTTTAGAGGTTGCACGACTCGACCTCTCACCCCATCAATCCAAAGCAAGAACACCATAGAAAAGGGAGAGAATTCCACATACACTAGACCCTTTCCATTCCCCAATTTAATTACACAGTCCAAGAAAATCACAGAGGTTGAATTGGATAGGGAAATTATGGAGATATTTAGAAAAGTGGAAGTAAATATCCCTCTCTTAGAAGCAATAAAACAAATTCCAAAATATGCAAAGTTTCTTAAGGAGCTATGCACACATAAGAAGAAGTTGAAAGGGAACGAGAAAGTTAGCATGGGGAGAAACATATTAGCTTTGATTCAACCAGCTATACCCACAAAATGCAAAGATTCTGGCACATTCATCATTCTTTGCACAATAGGGAATATGTAGTTCAATAATGCTATGTTAGATTTAAGAGCTTCCATTAATGTAATGCCTAAGTCTATGTATTCCTCTTTACAGATTAGAGAATTAAAGCCTATGGGAGTGGTGATTCAATTAGCAAATAGAAGCACAACTTACCCTATTGGAGTACTTGAAGACGTTCTAGTAAGGGTAAAAGATTTAATTTTTTCTGTTGACTTTTATATTCTAAATATGGAGGATGATAATGTACATGGACATGCACCACTGATTCTAGGTAGACCATTTTTGAAAACTACAAAAACAATAATTAATGTGTATAATGGTACTTTATCAATGGAATTTGGTAGTGATGTTGTTCATTTTAACATTCTTGATACCATGAAACACCCTTTAGAAGAACACTCCATGTTGCATGAAAATATGATAGACTTATTAGTTATTGATGCTTGCGTGGACATGGATACTGACATGGTTGAATTTATAGATACAATTCAATATCCAGAATGTTATGATGGACTTAATAAATGTACTACTTGTTCTAAGATTAATGTATTCTTGAGTTTTGATTATGATTCTACTCTAATTTTCATCTTGATTTTGTTAATTTATTTGATATTATTTTCTCTATTGAGAAAAATGAACAAGTGGAGGTTGTTGTACATTTAAATTCACAAAGATTAGTACCTTCCATACAACAACCACTTATACTTGAACTTAAACCTTTAGCTGACAATCTCAAATATGTTTTCTTAGAAGAAGAAAATAAATTACCAGTAATAATAGCAAATAACCTTCCACCTGATCATGAAATGACATTGTTAAAATTATTAAGGGAAAAGAAAAAAGCAATAGGTTGGACATTGGTAGATATTTCAAGGATTAGCCTTCCATATGTATGCACATAATTTTGTTAGAAGAAGGAGCCAAACCAGTAAGGCAACCACAGAGAAGACTCAATCCCACGATCTTAGATGCCATGAAGAAAGAGGTAAGTAAATTATTTTTAGCTAGTATTATTTACCCTATATCTGATAGCAAATAGGTGAGTTTAGTGTAGGTAGTCCCCAAGAAGGCCAGCGTCACTATAGTGCCTACTGAGAAGAATGAACTTATCCCTATAAAAGTTCAAAATAGTTGAAGAGTCTGCATTGATTATAGAAAGCTGAATCAGGCTACTAGAAGGGACCTTTCCCTCTTCCTTTCATAGATCAAATGTTAGAAAGATTGGCAAGCAAATCTCATTACTATTTCTTAGACAATTTTTTTTATTACTTTCAAATTCACATTACGCCAAAAGACCAGGAAAATACTACATTTACTTGCCCATTTGGTACCTTTACATATAGGAGGGTGCTATTTGGACTTTGTAACGCTCTAGGTACATTCCAGCAGTGTATGGTAAGCATCTTTTCTAATTTCCTTGAACATTGCATGGAAGTTTTTATGCATGATTTTATTGTTTATGGCACCTTTTTTATGAATTTTTAATGAGTTTAGGAATAGTTTTAGAAAAATACGTTGAGAAAATTATAATTTTAAATTTTACAAAATGTCATTTTATGGTAGAGCAATGAATTGTTTTAGACCATGTGGTTTCTAAAAATGGCATTAAAGTTGATAGAGCTAAAGTATATATCATTGCTTCTTTACCTTGCCCTACTTGTGTATGGGAGTATGTTCTTTTCTTGGCCACATAGGTTTTTATAAGCGATTCATCAAGGACTTTAGCAAAATTTCTCTACCACTATCTAGACTTCTTCAAAATGATGTAGATTTTAATTTTGATAAGTCATGTAAATTAGCATTTGATGAGTTGAAGAGAAGGCTAACCACCCCACCTATCATCCAACCTCCAAATTGGAAATTTCTATTTGAATTGATGTGTGATGCATCCAACTTTGCTATGAGTGCAATTCTTTCCCAAATGATAAACAAGAAGTCTCATGTGATCTCTTATGCATCCTACACCTTAGATGAGGCTCAAGCTAATTATACAATAACTGAAAATGAGCTTTTAACTATTGTTTTTGCTTTAGATAAGTTTCGATCTTATTTGCTTGGTTCTAAAGTTATTGTTTATTTTGATCATGCAGCTTTAAAGTTCCTACTCAAGAAGCCTTATTCGAAACCAAGACTCATTAAGTGGATTTTGCTCCTATAGGAATTTGACATAAAAATTAGAGATAAGAGTGGTGTAAACATCATATTTTGTTTGGGTCATTTTTTCGCTCTTGTTTATTGTCCCCTAGCGTTAAAAGGTAATTAAATCATCTCAGACAAAATACGTGTTTTTATCTTTACTTGTTCCTTATGCAAAAATATTACAAATTACATTTTCAATTTCCTTGCCTAAAAAATAAGTAAAGAGGAGCAATTGTGAATACCATATTTTGTCCAGGTATATTTTAAAATAATAATAAAAAAAATTAGATTAACAAAAAAAATATAAAAAGAAGTAAAAAAATCAAGAAAATCAAAAATAGAAAAAATCATGAAAGAATAAAAAATTATATTATTAAAAAAAATATGAAAATCAAAGAAAATCTGAAAGAATCAAAAGTTACATTTTCCAAAAAAAAGAGATCAAAGAATCAAAACTCAAAAATTTTCAAAACAAAAAAGAGAGAGAGAGAGAAAAAAATGATCTTAAAAAAAAATCAAATGCTAAAATATATATAAGGAAAAAGAAGAAAAATAAAAAATGCCATGAATAAAATTGAAACCAAATTATAAAAAAAGAAGAAAAAGTACAAAAAAATGGTATCTATTTTTCCTTCAAATGTTAAGACCCATGGTCTTAAGCCCATAGACTCCACCAACCCAAAATAACCCAACCCCTAAAATAAAAAAAAAAGTAAAAAAAAAAAAACAATAACACAATACCAAAAAAGGAAAAAACAAACAAACAAAAGAAAAATCAATTAAAAAAATAGGCTCTAACCTAAAGTCAGCTTCCTTTTCCTCTATACCCAAAACAATCAGAGGCCCAGTCCAAAGCCCAAACAGGGAGGTCCAAGGAAAAAGCCCAACATCCTTAAAACACAAAAAAAAAAGAAGAAAGGAAAAAGAAAATAAAAAAAAGCAAACAAACACAAACACTTTTAGCTTAGATCCTAATTTATCCTACCTAAAAGCTATCCAAGTTTTGAAGCCCACAAAAAAGTAAAAAAAAGGAGAAGTAAAAAAAAGAAAAAAAAGGAAATTTAGCCTAGTAAAATTTGGGCAGAGGAAAAAAGGAGATGGGTTGCCTGTTAACCTGGATCCATTCACCTAAACCCTACCCTAAACCTACTTCATGCTGACCCGAAGCCCACATGCCTGAAATGTTTCTTTTAGCTATCTCCTTCATGCTGCACAAAGCAGGGACCACTCACTCATGCACAGACAGAGGCAAGACGCAACACATAGATGAAAAAGGACCACAGACGTGCCAGAGGGAGCCACACTCAGAACTGTCGATACATGGAAGAGGAGAAGTGAACGAGAGGGGAGGGCTGAGAGGAAGGATTCGAGAGGAGGAGATTCTGGCGTCTGGATTGTCTCCATTTAAGGAGGGAACTGCGCATCATTTCCAGAAGCTTAGAACCGTCAATTTTTTCAACGAGCAATACGTGGACAGCTGTCAAACAACCCAAAATGCTGCGTTTCACTTAATGTTTCAGAATTCTTCGCCCAAACAACGCGTTTTGCTGCCCAAGGCTTTGGCAATAAAATGGTCAGCGTTTTATGAATCAGAAGCTGCATTTTTTAAACTCCTACCACCTCTGTTTCATCGACATTCAGAGAAGAAAATGGTGCGAAATCCCATCTACATTTGAGGAAGAAAAAGTGAAAGCTTGTTAACTTCTTGTTCTAGAAGAAAGAAGCTTTGCCTTGGTAGTGATTGATTGTTATATGCATTGATTTTTCTTGTGGAAGTTAGGTTAGCCATTGAAAGTAAGTTTCTTGAGGTAGGGTTACAGTAAACATACTGATAGTTTTTCTTAAGTTTAGAATTTGGATGTTTACTTTCATATTTTGTATCTAAGTTTATATTTTGAAGTAAGCTTCTTGTTTATTTATTAGGTTAGTTGTTTTTAATCTTAATAATGTAATATTTATTTTTTGTCTTTGTAGATTTTTTAGATAATATATTTTAGAGATAAGGTCATCATTGAGGATCCATTAATCTTCTTAAATTATAAATCTTACAATTTGAATAAACATTTTAATATATAAACTTTAGTATTTTGTGTATTTTGCTTGGTGAAACTTGTTTCACTTTAGAAGGAAATTCATGCATTAGGAGAATGAAATTAAGTGTTGGCATCACCCTTGTTGCCAAGAAAATAAAATCATATTATTGCACTATTATTCACACTTTCAGAATATAATGCTTGGTGAATATAACTTAGTTCATGTCCATTATCAATTGCACTTGTTATTTTCATCCAGTGCATTAGTTTTTAATTTAGTATATTTTATTCATGTAGAAAGCATTAATGGTCATTGTTTTGTGAATTTTGCAGGTACTAAATACTTTATATGGATCCTTCAATAGAGGTTAATTTTAAACCCAAGCTTGGCATGGAATTTGATAATTTAGAGGCAGCATGGTCTTTTTGGGTTAACTATGGTGGAAAAACTGGATTCGAAATTAGAAAACAATATTTTAACAAGAGTAAAGATGGCTCTATATCGTCATGTAGGTTTGTCTGTTGCAAAGAAGGAGTTAGAAAGAAAGATAAACGAGATTTCATGACTACTAAACCTCGAGCAGAGACACGAACTGAATGCAAAGCAAGAATTGGGTTGATACGTGTACATGGGAAGTATAAAGTGCATGACTTTGTTGAAGAACACAATCACTCACTTCATCTTGTAGAAACTACTCACATGTTAGCTTCGCAATGTAAAATATCTGAAGTTCAAGCTCGAGAGATTGAATTGGCAGAAGATTCTGGGATTAGACAAAAAGCATCTTTTGACTTGATGAGTCGACATGCAGGAGGGAGAGCAAATCTAGGTTATACTCGCCTAGATGCCAAAAATTACATCCAAGCAAGAAGACAAAGAAGCCTAATGTATGGAAAAGCCGATGCTTTATTGCATTATTTTCAAGAACAATTGTTGAAAAACCCATCATTTTATCATTCTTTTCAAATGGATGTGGAGGAACAAATTACCAATGTCTTCTGGGCTGATGCAAAGATGATAATTGATTATGAATATTTTAGTGATGTGGTTTCCTTAAACACAACACATTGCACTAACAAAGAAAATAGACCACGTGCTTTGTTTTGTGGATTAAATCACCATAGAGGAATAGTTGTTTTTGGAGCGGCCTTGTTGTATGATGAGATAAAAGACTCTTTTAAGTGGCTCTTTGAAACCTTCTTAGCAGCTCATCGGCATAAAAAGCCCTCTACTGTCTTTACTGACCAAGATCAAGCAATGGCTAAAGCATTGCGTGAAGTCATACTTGAGGTGTCGCATGGACTATGCACATGGCATTTGATGCAAAATGACTTGAAGCACCTAGGATACTTGATGAAAGAAGGCTCCCATTTTTTAAGAGACTTCAAACGGTGCATGTATGAATATGTTGATGAAACACAGTTTGAAGCAGCATGGAGTATGTTATTGTCAGAATATAATATCAATGATAATACATGGCTACAACGGGTTTATAGTATAGAAGAGAAATGGGCGACATGTTTTATGAAAAAAGCCCTCACCTTGGGCATACGAAGCACACAAATAAGTAAAAGTTTGAATTTAGATGTGAAAAGTTTTATGAATTCGGATCTTGACATCATTAAATTCTTTAAGACCTTTGAACGAGTGGTGGATGAGAAACGTTACAACGAATTGAAATGTGAGTTTGAGGGGCGACAAAAAGTCCCAAGGTTGAAAATAGAAAATTCACTTATGTTGCAACGGCTTGCCAAAATCTACATCCCAGCTATCTTTGAGAAGTTCCAAGAGGAGTTTGATTTAGTTGCTGCAGCCTACATAAAGCAAAAGAATGAAGGTGGGCCTGTATATGAGTATGTTGTCTCTATGGTAAAGAAAGAAGGAGATTACAAAGTGTTATTTCATCCTGCAATAAATTCTATCTCTTGTAGTTGCATGAAATTCGAGTCTATTGGTATATTGTGTTGTCATGTGTTAAAGATTTTTGATTACATGGATGTTAAAATTCTTCCAGATATGTACATTCTCATAAGGTGGACAAGAAAAGCAAGAAGTGGTGTTGTTCATGATGTAAAAGGAAAGGAAATCATAGAAGATACAAGGCTAGATAGCACAGAACGTTATAGACAACTTTGTCCCATATTAATTAAAATAGCAACTGAAGCATCTGAATGTCCAGAAGCATTTTCATTGATGCAGCATGTTATGATGGAGTTGGGTAAGAAAGTAACAGAGCTTCGGTTGATGCAACAAAGTCTAGATAAAAAGGATAGCGACATCACATTACCATTGTGTGAGCATGCAACATATGTAAAGGGTTTTAAGAAGCAAATCGCGTTGAAGGCTAGGAAACGCATCAAAAGTTGTCTTGAGAAGCAAGGTCAGAAGCGAAGAAAAAATCCTAGTAAACCTAATTCGCAAGTTCAATGATAAGCATGGATTTTATATGTTTTAATTCTCCTTATCTTAAGCATTTTAGTATCCAAATATGGCTCTAGGGGTTTAATTAGATAAGATTTTGTTTTAGAAGCCATTTCTATATTCAAGGAAATTATTTACAAACTTTTAGAATTTTAATGCATAAATTATTTAAATAAGTTTGTAAATTTTCCTATTGAATTGTTCTTACTTCTTGTGCAGATTTTCAATGCAAATTTGAGCTTGAATGGAAATTGAATTGAAGGAGAAATGAAAACTTCATGTGTACAATTTGATGAGAAAAATTTACAAGCAAGAGCTATGGGTTGTCTCATGCAGAGCTACACGTGGAGAGCAAGGAGCTATTGGTTTTTCTGCTCACCTAGGTTCCATTTAATGCTCTTGAAGTCCTAGAGGAGAAGCTCGAGTTTTATTTGCTGTCAACAGAAGCTTGCATGGGCTGGAGGAGAGCATTTGCACGTGGGAGGCAGCATCAGGGAAGTTCACAAGGAAGAGGACCATCCATGAAAGCACTTGGCTGGAGCTTTTGAGCAGAAACAGCTATGGGTTTTGGAGGGTCCAAGAGTGAGGAAGACCATGTTTCATACACACAAGGGTTCAGTTTCATGAAGCAACTCACAAATGAAGCCACAGGGTCTAAGAAGACGTGACATAAGCAGAACAAAGAGGGAGATGTGGTTGAACAGAGAAAGCATCGCATGAAAAGCAACGTGAAAAGCTTGCATAGAAAACACAAAGAGAAGCAACCAATGTGGGGGGAAGAGCGTGAAGAAGCCATAGAACCATGCAGCAACATCCTGTTGTACGTAAGAGCAACAGAAGGAGCCAACATGGAAACAAATGAAGAAAATGCGATGAAGAGCTGAAAAACCACGTAAGATGAAGCAACGAGCTGAGCTGGGAGCTGGCACAATAAAAATGTGAGAATTAATTAAATGAAGAGCTGGAAGCAGAACACGAAGGAGGAATTACATGGTTTAGCAGCAGAAACAGAGAGCTAAATCGCATGGGAAGCAATAAATGTTCAGCTCACATACCACGAGCAAAATGCATGAAGAAGCTGAAGCTACAAACATGACCAGAAATGGAGCTGGGCTGGATGCATGAGCTGAGATGAAGTTAAGAGAACAAACATGCCAAAGAAGCCTCTGTTTTCGAGTTTCTGGTTTAAGAAAGAGGAAGCAACATGTGATATGAAAAGAAGGCTTGAGCTGAACGTGAAGAAATAAAGGAAGAATGTGAGCAAAACAGAAGAGAAGAATTTCAAGCTTGTGGGGAGAAGAAGTAACGTGATAAGCAGAAGAGGCTGCCACATGCACACATTCATTCGAACGTGGAAGAACCAAGCGTAGGAAGAAGCAACTCCAGAACAAGAAGAAGCTACGTTTGGATTCGAAGTAAGCATCAGAGAAGAGCCTGGGCTGGAATCACATGGAAAGCATGGAAAGTTGACATTGGGGCCCACATTTATATATATACATGAGGAAGCTACGGGCATCTGGAATGGGGCAATGGCTGAGCACGTGGAATCAATAAAGAATTCACTTGAGAATGAGGGAAAGGGTGCACGTGAATAATCCATTCATTCCATTCACACAATTGGGCCCATCCAGAAATACCCTCGTCCATTCACGCCCCCATATTTGATGGAACCACATCGTCACAATGGCTTCACGCCGAAATCACTACATTCACTCCATTCGCATGCCCCCATCATCCAGCGTCTCCATCCCCATCTCTTCCCACCGTAATATGAAGTTCTAATCTTCATCTGTGGCTAGCTAGGAGGAGGCTCTTGGAGAAACTTGAATCTATTGATTAGAAAGGGAATTTTGGCTAAGATTCTCATCTCTTTCTACACTTTTCTCTATCTTGTATTTTCTTGGTTAATATTGTATTAGATTGGAGAATTATGCTTTTTATAATTAGTGGCTGGTTAGACATTAATTAGGAGATTATTTTTGTTTGATTAATTGATTGAATCAAGTTCTGAATTATTCATTATTTTCTAATTTTCCATGTGTGCCTCGAAGGTGTTCAATGAAATGCATGAATGAAATTATATGTTTGAATATTAAACTTGAGAATTCTTTAGTATTTAATTGGTTAATTAAACATTTTTGGATAATGATTCAGAGGCTAATTAATCAATTAATTAATCAAATTGGGTGTTCACTGATCTTAAAGACAAGAATTAACAATTTAATGCGGGTTGAGGTTTCAATTCAACGTTAGATTATTAATTTCTTGAATCTTGAGTGGTAACCCAAGATAACTTGTTATGAACACAATTAGAAACTCTTAAGCCAGAATTAATCACAATTGGATTAGGATAAGGATAGTGGATACCAAGGGATGTTTCCAAAGCTAGTCACAAGACCATCATCCACCCATAATTCATCTAATTAGGTAGAATTTAGGAAGTTTTTTTAATTTCATTTTACTTAGTTAATTAGATCAAAAACCCCTCTTAGTTTAGAAACTTTTAGAATCTTTTAGCATTTGGAAGACTCAATTAAGCATTGAACTCCAATTCCAAGGGAGATGACCTAGGTTGTGCCACTAGTTACATATTTTACCAACCTAGTTTTATTTTGAGGGTTGCGCGATGAGCCTCTCAAAATTTGGCGCCGTTATCAGCGAATTGGATTCTCAATTGTTTGAGAAAGTTTTCTAGGTGTTATAGCTCTGTTTTTGTTCTGTTTTGGTTTGATTTTTGTTCTATTTTGAGCTTGGAATTAGGTAATTTCGGTGTTGCGCATTAACTTGCTTGCTTGCTGGAATTTTTGTTTGAAGTGCCCAAAAAATTCTCAAACTTTGTTTTCCATGGCTTTTGGGTGTTTTGAGCAAAAGAAATAGCAGAGCTATTATGTGCACCATTTTTTGGCCAAATTCCATCGTTTAAGGCATTTTTCGAATTTTTTAGTATTTTTTTGAATTTTTAGGAATTTTTCAATTTTTCTGGATTTAATTTCTTTATTTTTTGTGAGTTTGTTTTGTGTTATCAACCTCTGTTTTGAAGTGTTTTTAATAGTTTGTTAAGTCTTAGCTTCATTTGAATTTTTTTTTTCATCTTAAATTAGAGTTAATTTTAGTTATAATTTGTTAGTAATTTTACTTGTGTTGAAATTGATTGTACTTCTCATTTTATTTGCTTTAAATGGATCCATATTATTATTCTAATCAAGGTGTCTATGATTCTTGTGTAGAGAATAGGCTCAGAAGTTGGATGAAGCCATGTCAATGCTTCAAGGTCTTCTTGAACAACAAAGACAAGAGCAACAAAGCCAACAACACCAACAAGTACAACAACCATGCTACCAACCACACCATCATTCATATGAGATTCACCCAAATTACCACCATCATTATGAGCCATACCACAACTTCCATAGGCAAGAGCCACAATATCATCCTTACAATTACCATGAGGGGTACATGCAACAAGAGGTCCAGAGGGAACCAAGTGAGGAAGAGAGGATGATGCAGCTAATGGAAGCTTGTATTATCCAAAACCAACAATTGGAGCAAATGGTCCAACGGGGAATTGAATGGTTGCAACTCCAAGACCAGCAAATGGCGGATAACCTTGTGAAGGATTCAGGATTTCAAATGAATCAATCGACTTCAAGTGCTATTGAATTGACTGAAGAGAAAATTAGAAGGGAATGTATAGAGGAGGAAGAGTCTTATTCATTGGGTAATATCCTTCCATCTTCTAATATTTTACAATTTGTTGGAATTGATTCTAGTATACATGATAGCACTGTGATTCCTGATGCATATAATGTTGTTAACTCTGAATTGCATGATGATGTTGTTGATCAGGAAATTATTGTTGAATCTCCTAATTTAATTAATTGTGGTAACTCATTGAGCAAAATTGACACAATTGTTGATGTTCAGGAACCCTTGTGTACTGATGCACTTGGTATTTCTACTCCTAGCTGTGACCATATTGATAAATTTATGTCTGAACTAATTAATGAATCTTTTGAGTCTAGGGTAGTAGATAAGTGTGGGGGTGACCTAGAATGTGATAATCATTCTATTCTTAGTATGGAATTGGTTGATAAGCCTGTTGATGATGCATCTACTAAGTTTAAAGACTGCATACCATCAGGACCATGTGACATAATTGATTTCAATGATTCTCTTGATTGTATGTGTGTTAAATCCATTATATGTGATAGATGCTCACAGATTAATTCTTTCATTGAGACTAGTGAGTCCCTCACATGTTCTGATCAACATGATTCCTCACTAACCTGTGATGGTATGACTGATGAAACAGTGAAAATAACATGTAATAATGATAGAGACATTGAAATTGTTGAGCAGCTTGTTGTTGATGAATCAGATGTAACTCTTAAATGCTTATGTGATGGTATGCATACATGTCTTGTATGTGTTGAGATTAATGAGTTTTTAGAGTTTGATAAGTTTGTTGAATCCAAAGAGTCCTATGTTTGCACTAAAATTGTTGATGAGATTGATTCTTTTGATCACACTAGTATTGATGAGAGCATGCATAGTGATAGTGTTAATGTTGAAAATTCTATTGATTCTTGTGCTGTTATTGATATTGGTGAGAGACTAGATTCTGTTGTTGATCATTGTTTAGAATTTTGTGAGCCTACTGATGTTTCTTTGGTTAGGGAAGATGCTGTTTTTCTTGTTGAGAGTCCGAAACAAATTCTTGAAGTTGGTGAGCTAATTCCCAACAATCAACAGACTCTCCCAATTGAGAAAACTCAACCGCCAAATACCTTGAAGGATTTGAACTCAAAGGATTGTGAGAAGTTACAATTAGATTTTTCTGTTGATGCAGTGACTCTTACTGATGGGAGTCTAGTAGATTTCATTGGATTTGATAGATTTTTAGAAAGTTTTGATTTTAATTTTTCTTTCTTTAGTTTTAATTGTCCTAACTTTGATTTTCCTTCTTTCACTGCTTGTGAATATGCTGAATTTAACTTTCTGAAACTACTGATGGTTGAGGAAGTCCATGGATCATCACTGCATGATCAATCCAAATGTTTTAAAGTAGTGAGACTTAAATTTGTGCAGCTAAGAAGGAATAAAGTTATTTTGATTTTAGTTTTTAATACTTATGATTAGTTAGTCTTTGATAGAGTTCTTTTTAGTTTAGGATTTAATTTTCTTTTCTTTTCTACATTACAGTTTGTCTTTGTTTCTATTTTGTAGGTAATAAAAGGTTGCTAACCAGCTACATGGGAATCTGAGCCTACCATTGGAATCTCCATTTTCAAGTTCATCCGGTTATACACTCTCTTTTCACTCTTTTTATATTGTGTTGTTTATCTGTTGACTGGATTGTGTGCTGGCATTGAGGACAATGCAATATTTAAGTATGGGGGGGGGGGAGAGTCATTGATTCCATCCATCTTTTCCTTGTTTCCTTGTTTTGAAAAAAAATGAATTTTTGAGAAAATTTTTTGAAAAAAATAGCGTGATTCTATTCAGTTTTTCTATGGAATTTGCAAGTTGAGATGATTATAACTTGGATTCACTTAGACATGATAAGCAATGAATCTTGTGTCTTGATTCAAGTGAAGTGGCAATGAATTTGATTTCAATGAATTATTTGATAGCCATTAGCTAGTGAGGATTTGAGCCATAATTGTTCATTTCTAGTGTGTATTCACCTATCATTGTTTTCACTCTAGAACTTGTCTTGATTCTTTGTTGAGACCACATTTGCATTTGCATGCATGAAAATGATAAGGCATTCATTTCTTTCATAACTAGATAGCCAAAAAGCCAGCCTTACATACATTTTATCCATTGTTTTAGCCACTTTGAACCTTAATTTTCTTTTCTTGTTAGCCTATAGCCATTTAAAATGTTTTCCCACCTTGTTTTAGGATGCCTTAGGGATTTCAAGGAGCATTACATTAAATTAGGATGATGAATGTATATCTTACATTAAGTTAGGCCATTGTTGTTCAACGTTGAGGAAATTGACTTGAAAAAAAACAATATTGCAAAAGAAAAGAAAGCAAAAAGAAAGCAATTGAAAAAAAAAAGAGAAAAGAAAAAGAAGCCATGGAAAATCAAAAGAAAGAAGTGTTTCAAATTGATTTTGTAGTTGCCTATTGCTAGCTAGAATTAAGGCCTAGAAACACATTCTTCCCTATCCTAAGTTTCCATTAATTGCTCTTGAGGTTCTAAGGTATCCATTTGTTTGTTTTTCCCTTGTTTTTGTATCCATTCATTTCACTTCCTTAGCCTCATTACAACCCTAAATAAAGTCCTATTGATTTGTGCACTGCATTTGACATGGGTGGTGGAGATTTAGAAGCTTGACAAGCTTATGGTAGTGAACTTTGATAGGTGGAACTTGAGTGATATACATTGCCATAAAACACTTGAGAGTTGAGAGTAAACACCAATCCAAGTGAGGGCCTATGTATTTCAATTCATTCTTTTCAAATTAAATTACCATGAAGCTTATTTCTTGATGCAAGTGAAGTTAGTTTGGATTGTTGAAGTATTGATAAGTTTTGATCATTCTCTATCTTGTAACTTTCTACATTTTCCATTTTCATTTTTCTTCTCCATTGGGTCTTTATGATTTTGAGCTTTGCCCAGGAGTGCAAAGGTTTAAGTGTGGGGGAATTTGATAAGCATGAATTTTATATGTTTTAATTCTCCTTATCTTAAGCATTTTAGTATCCAAATATGGCTCTAGGGGTTTAATTAGATGAGATTTTGTTTTAGAAGCCATTTCTATATTCAAGGAAATTATTTACAAACTTTTAGAATTTTAATGCATAAATTTATTTAAATAAGTTTGTAAATTTTCCTATTGAATTGTTCTTACTTCTTGTGCAGATTTTCAATACAAATTTGAGCTTGAATGGAAATTGAATTGAAGGAGAAATGAAAGCTTCATGTGTACAATTTGATGAGAAAAATTTACAAGCAAGAGCTATGGGTTGTCTCATGTAGAGCTGCACGTGGAGAGTAAGGAGCTATTGGTTTTTCTGCTCACCTAGGTTCCATTTAATGCTCTTGAAGTCCTAGAGGAGAAGCTTGAGTTTTATTTGCTATGAACAGAAGCTTGCATGGGCTAGAGGAGAGCATTTGCACGTGGGAGGCAGCATCAGGGAAGTTCACAAGGAAGAGGACCATCCACGAAAGCACTTGGCTGGAGCTTTTGAGCAGAAACAGCTACGGGTTTTGGAGGGTCCAAGAGTGAGGAAGACCACGTTTCATACACACAAGGGTTCAGTTTCATGAAGCAACTCATAAATGAAGCCACAGGGTCTAAGAAGAAGTGACATAAGCAGAACAAAGAGGGAGATGTGACTGAATAGAGAAAGCATCGCGTGAAAAGCAACGTGAAAAGCTTGCATGGAAAACATGAAGAGAAGCAACCAATGTGAGAGGAAGAGCGTGAAGAAGCCATAGAACCATGCAGCAACGTCCTGTTGTACATAGGAGCAACAGAAGGAGCCAACGTGGAAACAAATGAAGAAAATGTGATGAAGAGCTGAAAAACCATGTAAGATGAAGCAACGAGCTGAGCTGGGAGCTGGCGCAATAAAAATGTGAGAATTAATTAAATGAAGAGCTAGAAGCAGAACACGAAGGAGGAATTACGTGGTTTAGCAATAGAAATAGAGAGCTAAATCGCATGGGAGGCAACAAATGTTCAGCTCACATACCACGAGCAAAACGCATGAAGAAGCTGAAGCTACAAACATGACTAGAAATAGAGCTGGGCTGGATGCATGAGCTGAGATGAAGTTAAGAGAACAAACATGCCAAAGAAGCTTCTGTTTTCGAGTTTCTGGTTTAAGAAAGAGGACGAAACATGTGATATGAAAAGAAGGCTTGAACTGAACGTGAAGAAATGAAGGAAGAATGTGAGCAAAATAGAGGAAAAGAATTTCAAGCTTGTGAGGAGAAGAAGTAACGTGATGAGTAGAAGAGGCTGCCACATGCACACATTCATTCGAACGTGGAAGAACCAAGGGTAGGAAGAAACAACTCCAGAACAAGAAGAAGCTACGTTTGGATTCGAAGTAAGCATCAGAGAAGAGCCTGGGCTGGAAATCATGTGGAAAGCATGCAAAGTTGACATTGGGGCCCACATTTATATATATACATGAGGAAGCTACGAGCGTCTGGAATGGGGCAATGGCTGAGCACGTGGAATCAATAAAGAATTCATGTGAGAATGAGGGAAAGGGAGCATGTGAATAATCCATTCATTCCATTCGCACAATTGGGCCCATCCAGAAATACCCTCGTCCATTCACGCCCCCATATTCGATGGAACCACATCGTCACAATGGCTTCATGCCGAAATCACTACATTCACTCCATTCGTATGCCCCCATCGTCCAGCGTCTCCATCCCCATCTCTTCCCACCGTAATATGAAGTTCTAATCTCCATCTGTGGCTAGCTAGGAGGAGGCTCTTGGAGAAACTTGAATCTATTGATTAGAAAGGGAATTTTGGCTAAGATTCTCATCTCTTTCTACACTTTTCTCTATCTTGTATTTTCTTGGTTAATATTGTATTAGATTGGAGAATTGTGTTGTTTATAATTAGTGGCTGGTTAGACATTAATTAGGAGATTATTTTTGTTTAATTAATTGATTGAATCAAGTTCTGAATTATTCATTATTTTCTAATTTTCCATGTGTGCCTCGAGGGTGTTCGATGAAATGCATAAATGAAATTATGTGTTTGAATGTTAAACTTGAGAATTCTTTAGTGTTTAATTGGTTAATTAAACATTTTTGGATAATGATTCAGAGGCTAATTAATCAATTAATCAATCAAATTGGGTGTTCACTGATCTTAAAGATAAGAATTAACAATTTAATGCGGGTTGAGGTTTCAATTCAACGTTAGATTATTAATTTCTTGAATCTTGAGTGGTAACCAAGATAACTTGTTATGAACACAATTAGAGACTCTTAAGCCAGAATTAATCACAATTAGATTAGGATAAGGATAGTGGATACCAAGGGATGATTCCAAAGCTAGTCACAAGACCATCATCCACCCATAATTCATCCAATTAGGTAGAATTTAGGAAGTTTTTTTAATTTCATTTTACTTAGTTAATTAGATCAAAAACCCCTCTTAGTTTAGAAACTTTTAGAATCTTTTAGCATTTGGAAAACTCAATTAAGCATTGAACTCCAATTCCAAGGGAGATGACTTAGGTTGTGCCACTAGTTACATATTTTACCAACCTAGTTTTATTTTGAGGGTTGCGCGACGAGCCTCTCATTTATCAATCAATGGTAAATACTAATATGCTTGCTAAGATAAGAATAGTTTTTTATGCATAAAGTTGTTAATGTAAAAATTGCTATTTATACATAATATTTATAGGTGAATGAAGGACAAATTCAGATGAAGCATGTTGTTGTATCCTCTTCAACATTATTGGCACCCATATCACAACCTCAAACTCATGAGAGTGAATTTACTTTTACAGCAATGATGATGGTAAGAGCTCTCAATTAGTGTTAATAGGATAATAAATGTTTATAGTATGATTAATGTTATTTTTTTAATGCAGGTGCCTCATGATTACCCTATGCCATCACTTGAAGCAATTGAGTGCAATGGAGATTTCTCATCTTCCATCAGGCAACATCTTTGATATAATATTAATATGTATCTTGTGAATGATGCAATCATCTTTTGTATGCTGTATTTTCAGCCTCCCCACATATTTTGATATAGTATTATTACTGATTCTGCATATTTTGATTCATTTTGTATAAGCTGGCTCATTTTGCATTTGTGCACATAGTATATTAAAACAGATCAGCTCAGAAAAAATGACAAATGAAGGAAGTCATTTTATTCAATTATTGGCATTTTGTACAATATTGTCTTCTTTACATTCTGCAATTCACAATAATTACAATGACCATTTACCTCCAATACAATCCCTAATCACTAGTTACACAATATTACATCTTAAATGGAAAGCTTCTTGACAACCTGTTTAAATCAGACCAAAAATCTCCACTGTGGCTTCCTAGTTCTGCACTGCACATCAACTATGTCACCAGATAACTTAATCCTGGTTGGAAATCTATCTTCCTTTGGTAGAAAGAGAATGAATGTTCATTTGATCTTGAACCCTGTAGTTGGAATGGGTAAAACAATATTCTTTTTGGAATTTGATTTAAGGAATTTCTAACACAAGCATTCAATTAGTTCACAAAGATATTTCTAGCCTTGCTTAAGTTCATTATAGTGCATCTTCTCAAACATATTGGCAAAAAGCCTATTAAACATGTGTAATGTTGATTTCAAAGAATTGAACCTGCACATGTGCAAATGCAATGTTTCCAAAGTTTCCAGAATAACAATCAATATATACTACATTTAAAAGCTAATAAGCATTGTGATAAAATGTTTGGATAAGTATTTCTAGATGCTACCTCAATAGAACTTGCATTAGTATATATATATATATAAGGCATAACTTATACATGTTGCTCCAGGTATATGTTGTAAAAATAATGAAGCTAGAGGTCAAGAGTTCATTTTGCAGACTTAGAGTAACAATTTGAACATAGTCAAGAGTTACTGGTATAATTCAGGTCCAAACTCCAAAGATTCATTCATATGAATAAGAAAATATTTATAATTATAGCAATTCGGACAAATTACAGTTTATATGCAACGTATCAGAATCACAAAATCTATATGTGGCATATCATAATCTGTTTAAAGAAACTTCCTTCACACCAAAAGTCTACAGCTAGCTAGATGGGTGGCCATTTGTGTGTATTCACGAAATCTATGTACAGCATATTAGAAGTCCACATTCAATCCCATGGTAAATTAAAACAAATTAATCTTCGTGCAAAAAAAAAAAATTGAAACTTCAGTAATTTAGAATATCTATATCGCTTTGGCTTTGACAGCTTGTTAGGGGAGGGGCCAATCCATTCGGCCATTTTCTTCTATATGTTAATTGACGATTTGGAGTGCATATATCGCTTTGGCTCTATCAGAAATCCATTTGGACGCTTTTCTTATACATCGCTTTGGCTCTGTCACTGTTTAGGGGGGATCTGTAATTCATAAATCATAAGAAAGAAGTAATCTCAAATATTGTGATAAGGCATTTACTTTCATAGATGGATCAAGAGAAGGCATTACCCGTAATGGCTTATTGGAGAATGGCTTTGCACATTCTGTGGATCTCCCAGCAGACAGGTGTAGTAGGAGTCTGAAGAACATGGCTTCTGATACATGAAAGGCTGACCATTTTGTTGCCAAAGCTGTGGGCAACAAAACGCGTGGTTTGGGTAAAGAGTTCTAAAAAATTAAGTGAAACGCAGCATTTTGGGTTGTTTGCCAGCTGTCCCACGTACTGCTTGTTGATAAAATCGACGGTCCCAGGCTTCTGGAAATGATGCGCAATTCTCTCCTTAAATGGAGAGAATCCGGATGCGAGATTCTGATATAGAGAAGGGAAGAAAGAAAGAAACAAAGCGAGAGGAGAAGCGAGGGGAAGAGAGAGGAGAAATCAGAGAAGGGAACGAGGAGACTAGAGTGAAGAAGAGAAGGATAGAGCATACAAGGACACACACAGGAGGATTAGAGAAAGGGTTTGAAAAGCAAATCGAAGAGCGGAGAGGAACAGAGAGGGGAGAATTTCGAGGATTGAAAAGAGAGGTTTCGGGTCTGAGGGATTAAAAGGAGGAAGAAATAGATTGGGAGTGGAGGGTTGAAAAAATTCGAGAAGAGGAGACAAAGAGAAGGAGAACGGAGATTAAGGGGGATTTAGCAAGAGTAGGAGAGAATTAGGGAGCAGCAAAAATCATGTAAAGAGACGGAGGAGAGAGATGGAGGAGCACTAGGAATGGATCAGAAGCAGAAGGGGGAGAATTTCTGAAATGGAAAATTAAGGTTTTTAGGTCTGAGTGATTAAAAAGCAAAGAAGGATAGGGATAGGGTGGAGAAGAAGGATTCAAGAGAGAGATTGATGCAAGAGAGGCCATTTTCTTGGTATGAGAGGTTCAGGGGGAGAGATTTGAACCAAAGAGAAGGGTGTAAGAAGGAGATCTAGAGGCTGACAGAGGGAGTCAAAGCTTAAGCAACTCTCGATAGTATTTTTGTTGCATCTAAGCTCCATTTGAGGAGTGTGGGGAAATGAAGAGACTTATCATCAGAAGTGTAAAAATTCGAAGAGAAGATTAAGGTGAAAGATTCAGTTGGACAGTGAGAGAATATGGCATGGCATGGCAAGCATAAAATTATAAGGCAACACTGACCTGGCAGGGACGAGAGCAAGAAATAGAGTGATAAAAATGTAAACAACTGACTCCTTTCAATTTTTCTTTCCTTTCATTTGTGTAATTATTATCATTTGAAATGATGCATTATTTGTACACAAGACACATACTATCATAAGTCATGGTGTGCTAGTAAATGTTTTAGTTTTATTTTCATTTTATTTCATTTGACAAATACTCATTGGTTTATATATATATATATATATACATTTACAAGTTTTGGATTCCAAATGTCTTATAAAATTAATTTTGTTTTTAGAAATTTTAAGAAAAAGAAAATGTGCTTAAAAATTTTTTTAAGTTATTAAAACATGATTCAAACAAAAAGTTTAAAAAACCAGATGAAGTTCTTTAGAAATATATATATATATATAGTTTTCTTTTAGACAAAATAAAGTATGTTTTTAAAACCAAAAAAAAAAAAAAAAGAAACAAAAAAACCTTTTGGGACAATAAATTACTAATTAAAAAAAACCTTTTTTCCTTTCTTTTCTTAAAGGATCTTCTCAAAAAATAAAAGAATTGGCATTTTAAAAGAAAATTTCAAAATTAATTATTCTTCTTTAGAGTATGTCTTAAAAAAAAGGGATAAAAAGTAAAGCAAACAAAAAAAAGGCAAACAAAAGCTAAAAAATCAGTCAAATCAAAAACAAAAATAAAAACAAAAAAAAGAAAAGAAAAAAGGGACAAAATTAACAAATAACAAAAAAAAAAGGAAAAAAGGAAGAAAATAAGAAAAGTAAGTAAAGACTTCTTCTAATAAAAATATATTTCATAGAAATGAAAAGCTTTCTTTAAATAAATAAAAATATGGGAAAAAGGAAAAAATTTAAAAAAATCAAAATAAAAAATACCAAAATCTAATGAAAAATATTTTAAAACAAAAAAAAAGAAAGTCAATTATAAGGATCAAAAATCAAAATCTAATCAAAGTCAAGAAAAAACAAAAAAGAAAAAAAGAAAAAAAATCAAATATCAATTCTAAAGAAAAATGAATAAAAAAAATTGAAAGGATGAAAAAAAAAAAGAGAGAAAGAAGTCCTTTTACTTAAACAAAAATAAATAAATGAAAAAATCCAAAAAAAATAAGAAATAATTAAAAAAATAAAATCAACAAAATTAATTAAAAAAATAAAAAAAAATAGAAAAATTCAAAAAATAAAGAAAAATAAAGAAAGAAGGCCCAAAAAAAAATCAAATAAATCAAAACCGAAAGCAAAAATCAAGATACAAGAAAAATTAAGAAGGCCAAAAATTAAAATCAAATTAAATAAAAAGTTTTAGAAAGAAAAAAGAAAAGAGAAAAATCCTTTTTTTAATTTCATAGAAAAAATCATTAAAGTCATAAGAAAACAAAAAAAGAACAAAAAACAAAAATAAAACAATAAATTAAAAAAAAAGACATAGAAAGAGAAAAATGAAAAGCAAAAAAAAAATGATAAGAAGAAAGAGAAAATACTGAAAATGCAAGAAAAGTAAATTTAAATTTACATTTAACAAATTAAAACATATCAACCAATTTCATAACTTATTTTATTTATTAAAAGAAAAATATAATTTATTTTCTTTGTCTTTTTACCCCAAAAAAAAAAGAAAAAACAACACTAAAACAAAAAAAATTAAATATAAAAAAAATAAAAAATAAAGAACAAACAAAAAAAAAACAACAACTTTTTAGTTTAAAATAGAATAAGGCCATATTAATCTTACACAACTAACTTAGGATAGCCATTCTCAGTAACGAATCTATTTTTTAGTTTATAAATCATTTTCTCATTTTTCTTATAAAAGGTTTTTTCAAAATTTTATCTTTCAAAAATTAAAATTTTGGTGACAATTCCTACAACTTTTCTACTACCTTTAATTTTTTATTTAAATTTTTGATTTTTGAAAATTGAAATTGAATTCTTTTCTTTTAAAGGCGCCACATGGTTGCATTTATGAAAATGCAACCGCGTGTCATGTTTAAAAGAAAAGAATTCGATTTCAATTTTTAAATATCGAAAACCAAATAAAAAATCAAAGGTAGTATAAAAGTTATAAGGGTCGCCACTAAAATTTTAAATTTTGAAAGGCAATACTTTGAAAAGACCTCTTAGAAGAAAAATGAGAAAATGATCTACGAACCAAAATATGGATTTGAGAATCGATTGTGAGTGGAGAAGGTATTAGACACTCCACTATACTCATTACTAAGAACGATTATTCTAGGTTAGTTGTGCAAGATTAATATGACCTTTATTCTATTTTAATTTTCTTAATAAATCACATGCAAAAGGGAAGGAAAAAAACTTAAGAGAATAAAATTGAAAGGAAAAGAAATTAAAGAAACTAGATTAAGAGAAAAATAAAAGAAAAGAAATTAAGAAAATAAAAAGTGAAAAAATTGTTTATTTACAGGAGTGGACTTGATCTAGGATAAAACCTAGGGGCTATGTACCCTCTAAAAGGGATCAAAGTCTACGTAATTTGAATCAAAAACTATATTTGTTGGTTGGTATTTTTTTTCTTTGTTTTATGTTTTGTTTTTGTCTTTTACCTTGTTTTTTGTTGTTTTTGTTTTTATTTTTGTTTGTTCTTTATTTTTTATTTTTTATTTTATTTTTTTGTATTTAATTTTTTTTGCTTTGGTGTTGTTTTTTCTTTTTTTTTTGCCAAAAGATAAAGAAAATAGATCACTTTTTCTTTTAGTAAATAAAACAAGTTTTGAAGTTGGTTAATGTGTTTTAATTTGCTAAAGGTAAATTTAATTATACTTTTCTTGTATTTTTGTTTTTTCTCTCTTTTTTCTTATCATTTTTTTTGCTTTTCATTTTTCTCTTTCTGTCTTTTTTTTTAATTTATTGTTTTATTTTTATTTTTTGTTCATTTTTTATTTTTTTTGTTTTTGTTTTTTTATAAGAGAGAGAGTGGCTGTTAGCGTAAGTATTTTTGGAAAAGAATTATGATGATTCTAATTGAAATAATTGACTTAACTATTTTTCATTAAGACGACAAGACATTGAACCTATCTAAAGATATTTAAGGGATAAGTGTGTTAATCACACACCTGACTATCATTGTCTAGAATGTATTTGTTGGATAGCTCCTGAGAAAAGGAAGGCACTAGACCAAGTTTGTTCTCCTCTCACTTTAGAGTATGTTCAGGAATATTGGAGTATTCTAAAATCTCCTATCTCTTAAAAGAGGATCTCCAGAAATGAAATGACTTCAAAGAAGAGACATGGAAATGAATGTGCTCCGATCCCGTGTTAGGACCATGAATGAAAGGATTTTTCTCTTTTCTTTTTTCCTTTTGCATTTTTAAAACTTTTTATTTGATTTGATTTTAATTTTTGACTTTCTTAATTTTTGTTGTACCTTGATTTTTTCTTTTGCTTTTGATTTATTTTATTATTTTTTTGGGGCCTTCTTTCTTTATTTTTCTTTTTGTTTTGACTTTTTCTTTTTCTTTTTTTATTTTTTAATTAATTTTGTTGATTTTGATTTTTTTAATGTTTTCTTTTTTTTGGATTTTTTCATTTATTTATTTTTGTTTATGTAAAAGGACTTCTTTCCTTTTTATTTTTTATTTGTTTAATTTTGAAATAACATTTGCATTTAAGTATAAGGATTTTTTAGTATCTTCTTTCTCTTTTTTTTAAATTATTTTTCATCCTTTTAAATTTTTTATTCATTTTTCTTTAGAATTGATGTTTGATTTTTTCTTTCTGTTTTTTTCATTTTTCCTTGACTTTGATTGGATTTTGATTTTTGATCCTTATAATTGACTTTCTTTTTTTTTGTTTTTGATTTTTGTTTAAAAATATTTTTCATTAGATTTTGGTATTTTTAATTTTGATTTTTTAAAATTTTCTTTCCTCTTTTTTCATATTTTTATTTATTTAAAGAAAGTTTTTCATTTCTATGAAATATATTTTTATTAGAAGAAGTCTTCACTTACTTTTTTATTTTCTCCCTTTTTTCCTTTTTTTTGTTACCTATTAATTTTGTCTCTTTTTTTTTTTTTTTCTGTTTTTGTTTTTATTTTTGTTTTTTTTTTTGATTGATTTTTTAGCTTTTGTTTGCTTTACTTTTTATCTCTTTTTTTTTTAAAGACATACTTCAAAGAAGAATAATTAATGTTGAACTTTTTTAAAAAAATACTATTTCTTTTATTTTTTGAGAAGATCCTTTAAGAAAAGAAAGGAAAAAAGTTTTTTTTTAATTAGAAATTTATTGCCAAAAAGGGTTTTTTTTTTGTTTCTTTTTTTTTGGGCTTTAAGAACATACTTTATTTTGTCTAAAAGAAAACTATATACATATATTTTCCAAAGAACTTCATCTAGTTTTTTGAACCTTCTTTTTTTTTTTTTGAATCTTGTTTTAATAACTCAAAATCTTTTTTTTGTTAGCACATTTTCTTTTTATTAAAATTTTTGAAAACAAAATTAATTTTATAAGGCAATTAGAATCCAAAACTTGCAAATGTATATATATATATATATATAACAACAAATGAGTATCAAGAAAACTTCATTGTCACACATGATACTCTGGTTAATCCTTAGATGCCTAAGAGGACAAAGAATCCCACACGGCTATTCTAAAAAACAAAACAAAAATGAAATAAAATGAAAAGAAAACCAAAACATTTACTAGCACACGATGACTTATGATAGTGTGTGTTTTGTGTACAAATAATGCATCATTTCAAATGATAATAATTACAAAAATGAAAGGAAGGGGAAATTGAAAGGAGCAGTTGTTTACATTTTAGTTTCTCTTTATTTCCTACTCTCGTCCTTGCCAAATCAGTGTTGCCTTATATTTTATGCTTGTTATGCCATATCCTCCCACTGTCCCATTGAAGCTTTCTCTTTAATCTTCTCTTCGAATCTTTATGCTTCTGATGAGTCCCTTCATTTCCCCCACACTCATTAAATGGAGCTCAGATGCAATAGAAATACTATCGGGAGTTGCTTAAGCTTCAACTCCCTCTGTCAGCCTCTAGATCTCCTTCTTACACCCTTCTCTTTGGTTTGGACCACTTGCCCAATTCATATATATTGTGTAACACCATAATATGTTAACCTCAGCTAATATCCACTTAGGCTTGATTCTATGAGATTCCCAAAGAAAAAGGGTAAACTATGGTATTTTAAAGCCTTAAGTCGTAGTTCAAACGCTCATATTTTTGTCTCTGGGTCCCCTGAACCCATAAATCACATTCTCTACTTAAACACCATTTATACAACTCATACATAGCTTAAAACAACTCATGAACCACATATATGAAGCCAAAAACCAGAAAATGTAATTTCTCAAAACGAGCCCAAAAGTCAGATTTTTGGCTCTAATTTTGAAAAATCATAACTAATTCTAGAAAATAGGAATCAAACAAACCATAGCTTTTTGAAAAGACTTGGATGTTAAATTTACACTAAAATAATTTCAAACCACAATCTCAGCGTTTGGACCATATTTGACAATGAAAAAGGTACAAAGGTTTGGCTGTCCTTGGTACTGATACAACTTTCTATCATAAATTTCAAAAATTCATAACTAATTTCACAAAAATCCAATATGGGCAAACTATACTAATTTAGAAAGCTAAAGATGTTAAATAGAGGATAAAAATAAGTCCAGATCATTACAGTAGCCTTTAAACCTTGAAAACTGAAGGAACAGTAACAAAGGTTGGCTGGCATCCCTAATGCTAACATAGAACTTTAGAAAATCATTTCTCCATCTACAGACCTCCAATTAAAGTGCTTCTAGTTGGTATAGGTAACTGTGGATGTCTAGGTTATGCTTAAAATTTCATGACAATTGGACACCTTTTGGCCTATGAATGACACAAATCAAATTTTGGACCAATTGCACAGTACACTAACCAAAACTAGAAAATTCTCCAACTTTAAAAATTCGCCAAATATTTCCTAGACCTCAATATATTCTGTACTTTAGCTTCTCAAAAAGATCTTAACAAGCTCTAGATGCATGCTAAATTTCACATCAAGAAGAGCTCATTTGGTTATATCTTGACATAACTCACGAATTTGGCAAATTTAACACCATATATGGTTCAAAGTGGGTCTAAATGGTCTCTTACATGTTCTAGCACCTCTTGGGCAAGTTTTAAAGTATAAACACAACATATATGAATTGGGCAAGTGGTCTAAACCATCATACATCTCAAATTCACTATGCTATATACAAGAATGCACTACTAAGAGTGAGCTACCAAGTAACCAAATTTCACATATCATTTATATATACTTTTACACTTGCTCAATTATTTACATTTCAAAAATAATAGTACATATTCATTTTTGACACTTCTTTACATCAAAAGAACCAAAATAAGCTATACAACTAGCTAAGCATGCTCAACTAGGCTCTTTGGCTTGCATTTTAGTTTCCTTGAGCTCTACCTAACATGTTAAAATGGGAAAGGGAAAGGGGTGAGATTCATAGAATTTTAATAGCTCATGCACTCATTCAAAAAAGCAATCAAGGCATATAAACATGTCAAAGCATGTAAGTAGGCATTTAACCATTCTAAATCATACCACACATGATTTACATACCAAGAATATCATATCAATGCTAAGAATAAGCTCTAGGGACTTTTGGTCTAGTTTCACCTTATTTTTGGGACTTTTGAATCAGCCTCATCCTTGGTCCAAGGACTTTTGACTTAGTCTCACTCATCCATAAGACTTTTAGCCTTGTCTCACCCATTTTTAGGGACTTTTGGCTCTACCTCACCCATCACATGAAACTTTTGGCACCACCTCACCCTTTAAGAGCACTTTTTATAACCTAAAATATAAGCATATTGGTACTAATGCAACAAGGTAATATCAAATGGCATGTCTCACAATACAAATGCACTCACAAGCATACAATGGCCATCACACATTCAAGAATGCATCAAGAAAAAGTGGAGAGCTACCTTACAAGCCAACATAAGCCTTTCCTTTCAACTTCTCTTCTCCCTTCTTGGCCTCATAATTACAACTAGATAGAGCTTAATCTCTTGCGCCTAGATACAACAAATAGCATGCAATTATTCTCTTATAACTTAAATAAACACTCACAAGGTTAGGAGATTCTTACATCAAGGCAAACTCTACAATGTATTTAAGAATCCATAGTTTCTCCGTCTAGAATTTTACTACCTCTTCTTCTAATTCCTTTGCATTTCTTAATTTCTCACACTCTAATTCAAGGGTTTCATACTTGTTCTAAGTCAGAACTGAGCCATACTACTCAGCAACCCATGAAAAAGGGAGCTTAGAAGGAGAAGGATAAAGTCTCAAAAAGAAGAAGCATGAAAATCTTTGAAGATTCTTACCTTTCTCCCTTAGTTTCCTTCCTTCTTTCTCCTTGAATTTTTCTTGTCTCTTACTCTCTCAAGCCCCTTTTCTCTGGTTTGGTCGAAGCTTAAGTCGGTTAGAGAGGAAGAGAAGCTTTTGGGGTCTCTAAGAAGAAAAAATATACTTTTCTACGCTTTTCCAGACCTACCCTTACTATAGTGAAAAATAACCTTCACTATGACGAGCATGTAACAGTCCCAGGCCCTTGTTCTCGTTATGGTGCACGCTATTGTGAGGAACTCCCTGATTTTTGTATGGAACACCGAAACTCGCTATAGCTAGAAGCATTCTCGCTATAGCTAACTGGTACATTCGCTATAGCTAGGTGGATTCTCGCTATAGTAAATAGGTACATTTGTTATAGCCAGCAGACTTAGAAAAATTTTAGAAATTTTGGTTGTTACATTTCTACCCTCCTTAAAAGAAATTTTGCCCTCGAAATTTAAATACATATCTCAAGGGAATGACTCTAGATATTTTTGCCTCATTTCATCCTTTAATTTCTAGGTTGCTTCCTCAAATACTCTCACCAGAGGAATATTCTTGCTCTTCAGCTGTTTCAGTTTAGCATCCATAATTCTCTTTGGTTTCACTATATAGGAAAGATCTTCCTGCAATTACACGTGCTCATATTCTATGACATGTGAGGGGTCTGGTAAGTACTTTTTTAACTGGGAGACATAAAAAATACTGTAGATTTGGGCTAGGTTAGGAGGTAAGGCTATCTGGTAAGCCACGAGTCTAATTTTCTCTAAGATTTTAAATGGACCAATATGCCTAGGACTGAGCTTCCTTACCCTCATTGATTGACCCACCCTCATCACTGGAGACACTCGGATGAATATATGGTCTCCAATCTCAAACTCTAATGGCCTCCTTTTCTTATTGGCACAACTTTTCTACCTACTTTGGGCCGTGAGGAGTTTCTTTCTAATCAATTCTATCTGTTGGGTGGTCTGGTCTACAATCTTAGGTCCTATCAAGCTCCTTTCACCTAGCTCAATCCAACATAGAGGGAATCTACACTTTTTCTAATACAAAACCTCATAAGGGGCTATCTAAACACTAGAATGGTAACTATTATTATACGCAAATTTTGCTAATGATAAATACGCATCTCATTTACCTCTTATTTCTAGCACACATGCCCTCAACATGTCTTCTAAGGTTTGGATGGTCCTCTCAGTCTAACTATCTAGATAGGCAGTACTAAACTGCAACCTAGTCCCTAAGGCATACTGCAACGACCTCCAGAAGTTCAATGTGAACCTGGGGTCTTTATTTGAAACTATGCTACTGGGTACTTTGTGAAGTCACATTATCTCTTTTATATACAACTGGGCTAATTTATCCAGTGTGTGAGTAGCCTTGATAGCTAAAAAGTGTGCAGATTCATCAGTCTATCCATAACTACCTGATAGCATCGTGTCCAGAGGATATTCTGGGTAACCTCATAACAAAGTCCATAGCTATACTATCCCACTTTCACTCGGGGATATCTAGAAGTTGCAATAACCCAACGTGTCTCTAATGTTACACTTTTATCCTCTAACACACTAGGCATCTAGCCACATAATTTGTCACATCATTCTTCATCCTTGGCCACTAGAAAATCCTTTTCAAATCCTCTTCAAATTCTCATACATCTTAGTGGCACCTAGGTGGATAGTATATTTACTCTTATGTGCCTCTTCTAAAATATTTTCTCTTTATTTATTCTAACTAGGCACATAGATTCATATTATCATATAATCCTCAAACACCTTAAAATTTGAGGTATTACCTTGGAAAATCTCATTCTTGATCCGTCTCTAGAATTCATCCTCTCTCTGGGCATCTAAGATCTATGTTCTCAATACATTCTCAATTTTGGTTTCACTCAGATACAATTTACCCAATACCACCTAACAGGAAAGGTTCATATTTCTAAATTTCTCTAAGAGTTCTTGCTCCCTAATCATCATATGGGTTACATGGATGGACTTCTAACTTAGGGCATCTACCACCACATTAGCCTTGCTGGGACGATACTTCAAGGTATAATCATAATCTTTCTACACTTTTCTCTATCTTGTATTTTCTTGGTTAATATTGTATTAGATTGGAGAATTGTGTTGTTTATAATTAGTGGCTGGTTAGACATTAATTAGGAGATTATTTTTGTTTAATTAATTGATTGAATCAAGTTCTGAATTATTCATTATTTTCTAATTTTCCATGTGTGCCTCGAGGGTGTTCGATGAAATGCATAAATGAAATTATGTGTTTGAATGTTAAACTTGAGAATTCTTTAGTGTTTAATTGGTTAATTAAACATTTTTGGATAATGATTCAGAGGCTAATTAATCAATTAATCAATCAAATTGGGTGTTCACTGATCTTAAAGATAAGAATTAACAATTTAATGCGGGTTGAGGTTTCAATTCAACGTTAGATTATTAATTTCTTGAATCTTGAGTGGTAACCAAGATAACTTGTTATGAACACAATTAGAGACTCTTAAGCCAGAATTAATCACAATTAGATTAGGATAAGGATAGTGGATACCAAGGGATGATTCCAAAGCTAGTCACAAGACCATCATCCACCCATAATTCATCCAATTAGGTAGAATTTAGGAAGTTTTTTTAATTTCATTTTACTTAGTTAATTAGATCAAAAACCCCTCTTAGTTTAGAAACTTTTAGAATCTTTTAGCATTTGGAAAACTCAATTAAGCATTGAACTCCAATTCCAAGGGAGATGACTTAGGTTGTGCCACTAGTTACATATTTTACCAACCTAGTTTTATTTTGAGGGTTGCGCGACGAGCCTCTCATTTATCAATCAATGGTAAATACTAATATGCTTGCTAAGATAAGAATAGTTTTTTATGCATAAAGTTGTTAATGTAAAAATTGCTATTTATACATAATATTTATAGGTGAATGAAGGACAAATTCAGATGAAGCATGTTGTTGTATCCTCTTCAACATTATTGGCACCCATATCACAACCTCAAACTCATGAGAGTGAATTTACTTTTACAGCAATGATGATGGTAAGAGCTCTCAATTAGTGTTAATAGGATAATAAATGTTTATAGTATGATTAATGTTATTTTTTTAATGCAGGTGCCTCATGATTACCCTATGCCATCACTTGAAGCAATTGAGTGCAATGGAGATTTCTCATCTTCCATCAGGCAACATCTTTGATATAATATTAATATGTATCTTGTGAATGATGCAATCATCTTTTGTATGCTGTATTTTCAGCCTCCCCACATATTTTGATATAGTATTATTACTGATTCTGCATATTTTGATTCATTTTGTATAAGCTGGCTCATTTTGCATTTGTGCACATAGTATATTAAAACAGATCAGCTCAGAAAAAATGACAAATGAAGGAAGTCATTTTATTCAATTATTGGCATTTTGTACAATATTGTCTTCTTTACATTCTGCAATTCACAATAATTACAATGACCATTTACCTCCAATACAATCCCTAATCACTAGTTACACAATATTACATCTTAAATGGAAAGCTTCTTGACAACCTGTTTAAATCAGACCAAAAATCTCCACTGTGGCTTCCTAGTTCTGCACTGCACATCAACTATGTCACCAGATAACTTAATCCTGGTTGGAAATCTATCTTCCTTTGGTAGAAAGAGAATGAATGTTCATTTGATCTTGAACCCTGTAGTTGGAATGGGTAAAACAATATTCTTTTTGGAATTTGATTTAAGGAATTTCTAACACAAGCATTCAATTAGTTCACAAAGATATTTCTAGCCTTGCTTAAGTTCATTATAGTGCATCTTCTCAAACATATTGGCAAAAAGCCTATTAAACATGTGTAATGTTGATTTCAAAGAATTGAACCTGCACATGTGCAAATGCAATGTTTCCAAAGTTTCCAGAATAACAATCAATATATACTACATTTAAAAGCTAATAAGCATTGTGATAAAATGTTTGGATAAGTATTTCTAGATGCTACCTCAATAGAACTTGCATTAGTATATATATATATATAAGGCATAACTTATACATGTTGCTCCAGGTATATGTTGTAAAAATAATGAAGCTAGAGGTCAAGAGTTCATTTTGCAGACTTAGAGTAACAATTTGAACATAGTCAAGAGTTACTGGTATAATTCAGGTCCAAACTCCAAAGATTCATTCATATGAATAAGAAAATATTTATAATTATAGCAATTCGGACAAATTACAGTTTATATGCAACGTATCAGAATCACAAAATCTATATGTGGCATATCATAATCTGTTTAAAGAAACTTCCTTCACACCAAAAGTCTACAGCTAGCTAGATGGGTGGCCATTTGTGTGTATTCACGAAATCTATGTACAGCATATTAGAAGTCCACATTCAATCCCATGGTAAATTAAAACAAATTAATCTTCGTGCAAAAAAAAAAAATTGAAACTTCAGTAATTTAGAATATCTATATCGCTTTGGCTTTGACAGCTTGTTAGGGGAGGGGCCAATCCATTCGGCCATTTTCTTCTATATGTTAATTGACGATTTGGAGTGCATATATCGCTTTGGCTCTATCAGAAATCCATTTGGACGCTTTTCTTATACATCGCTTTGGCTCTGTCACTGTTTAGGGGGGATCTGTAATTCATAAATCATAAGAAAGAAGTAATCTCAAATATTGTGATAAGGCATTTACTTTCATAGATGGATCAAGAGAAGGCATTACCCGTAATGGCTTATTGGAGAATGGCTTTGCACATTCTGTGGATCTCCCAGCAGACAGGTGTAGTAGGAGTCTGAAGAACATGGCTTCTGATACATGAAAGGCTGACCATTTTGTTGCCAAAGCTGTGGGCAACAAAACGCGTGGTTTGGGTAAAGAGTTCTAAAAAATTAAGTGAAACGCAGCATTTTGGGTTGTTTGCCAGCTGTCCCACGTACTGCTTGTTGATAAAATCGACGGTCCCAGGCTTCTGGAAATGATGCGCAATTCTCTCCTTAAATGGAGAGAATCCGGATGCGAGATTCTGATATAGAGAAGGGAAGAAAGAAAGAAACAAAGCGAGAGGAGAAGCGAGGGGAAGAGAGAGGAGAAATCAGAGAAGGGAACGAGGAGACTAGAGTGAAGAAGAGAAGGATAGAGCATACAAGGACACACACAGGAGGATTAGAGAAAGGGTTTGAAAAGCAAATCGAAGAGCGGAGAGGAACAGAGAGGGGAGAATTTCGAGGATTGAAAAGAGAGGTTTCGGGTCTGAGGGATTAAAAGGAGGAAGAAATAGATTGGGAGTGGAGGGTTGAAAAAATTCGAGAAGAGGAGACAAAGAGAAGGAGAACGGAGATTAAGGGGGATTTAGCAAGAGTAGGAGAGAATTAGGGAGCAGCAAAAATCATGTAAAGAGACGGAGGAGAGAGATGGAGGAGCACTAGGAATGGATCAGAAGCAGAAGGGGGAGAATTTCTGAAATGGAAAATTAAGGTTTTTAGGTCTGAGTGATTAAAAAGCAAAGAAGGATAGGGATAGGGTGGAGAAGAAGGATTCAAGAGAGAGATTGATGCAAGAGAGGCCATTTTCTTGGTATGAGAGGTTCAGGGGGAGAGATTTGAACCAAAGAGAAGGGTGTAAGAAGGAGATCTAGAGGCTGACAGAGGGAGTCAAAGCTTAAGCAACTCTCGATAGTATTTTTGTTGCATCTAAGCTCCATTTGAGGAGTGTGGGGAAATGAAGAGACTTATCATCAGAAGTGTAAAAATTCGAAGAGAAGATTAAGGTGAAAGATTCAGTTGGACAGTGAGAGAATATGGCATGGCATGGCAAGCATAAAATTATAAGGCAACACTGACCTGGCAGGGACGAGAGCAAGAAATAGAGTGATAAAAATGTAAACAACTGACTCCTTTCAATTTTTCTTTCCTTTCATTTGTGTAATTATTATCATTTGAAATGATGCATTATTTGTACACAAGACACATACTATCATAAGTCATGGTGTGCTAGTAAATGTTTTAGTTTTATTTTCATTTTATTTCATTTGACAAATACTCATTGGTTTATATATATATATATATATACATTTACAAGTTTTGGATTCCAAATGTCTTATAAAATTAATTTTGTTTTTAGAAATTTTAAGAAAAAGAAAATGTGCTTAAAAATTTTTTTAAGTTATTAAAACATGATTCAAACAAAAAGTTTAAAAAACCAGATGAAGTTCTTTAGAAATATATATATATATATAGTTTTCTTTTAGACAAAATAAAGTATGTTTTTAAAACCAAAAAAAAAAAAAAAAGAAACAAAAAAACCTTTTGGGACAATAAATTACTAATTAAAAAAAACCTTTTTTCCTTTCTTTTCTTAAAGGATCTTCTCAAAAAATAAAAGAATTGGCATTTTAAAAGAAAATTTCAAAATTAATTATTCTTCTTTAGAGTATGTCTTAAAAAAAAGGGATAAAAAGTAAAGCAAACAAAAAAAAGGCAAACAAAAGCTAAAAAATCAGTCAAATCAAAAACAAAAATAAAAACAAAAAAAAGAAAAGAAAAAAGGGACAAAATTAACAAATAACAAAAAAAAAAGGAAAAAAGGAAGAAAATAAGAAAAGTAAGTAAAGACTTCTTCTAATAAAAATATATTTCATAGAAATGAAAAGCTTTCTTTAAATAAATAAAAATATGGGAAAAAGGAAAAAATTTAAAAAAATCAAAATAAAAAATACCAAAATCTAATGAAAAATATTTTAAAACAAAAAAAAAGAAAGTCAATTATAAGGATCAAAAATCAAAATCTAATCAAAGTCAAGAAAAAACAAAAAAGAAAAAAAGAAAAAAAATCAAATATCAATTCTAAAGAAAAATGAATAAAAAAAATTGAAAGGATGAAAAAAAAAAAGAGAGAAAGAAGTCCTTTTACTTAAACAAAAATAAATAAATGAAAAAATCCAAAAAAAATAAGAAATAATTAAAAAAATAAAATCAACAAAATTAATTAAAAAAATAAAAAAAAATAGAAAAATTCAAAAAATAAAGAAAAATAAAGAAAGAAGGCCCAAAAAAAAATCAAATAAATCAAAACCGAAAGCAAAAATCAAGATACAAGAAAAATTAAGAAGGCCAAAAATTAAAATCAAATTAAATAAAAAGTTTTAGAAAGAAAAAAGAAAAGAGAAAAATCCTTTTTTTAATTTCATAGAAAAAATCATTAAAGTCATAAGAAAACAAAAAAAGAACAAAAAACAAAAATAAAACAATAAATTAAAAAAAAAGACATAGAAAGAGAAAAATGAAAAGCAAAAAAAAAATGATAAGAAGAAAGAGAAAATACTGAAAATGCAAGAAAAGTAAATTTAAATTTACATTTAACAAATTAAAACATATCAACCAATTTCATAACTTATTTTATTTATTAAAAGAAAAATATAATTTATTTTCTTTGTCTTTTTACCCCAAAAAAAAAAGAAAAAACAACACTAAAACAAAAAAAATTAAATATAAAAAAAATAAAAAATAAAGAACAAACAAAAAAAAAACAACAACTTTTTAGTTTAAAATAGAATAAGGCCATATTAATCTTACACAACTAACTTAGGATAGCCATTCTCAGTAACGAATCTATTTTTTAGTTTATAAATCATTTTCTCATTTTTCTTATAAAAGGTTTTTTCAAAATTTTATCTTTCAAAAATTAAAATTTTGGTGACAATTCCTACAACTTTTCTACTACCTTTAATTTTTTATTTAAATTTTTGATTTTTGAAAATTGAAATTGAATTCTTTTCTTTTAAAGGCGCCACATGGTTGCATTTATGAAAATGCAACCGCGTGTCATGTTTAAAAGAAAAGAATTCGATTTCAATTTTTAAATATCGAAAACCAAATAAAAAATCAAAGGTAGTATAAAAGTTATAAGGGTCGCCACTAAAATTTTAAATTTTGAAAGGCAATACTTTGAAAAGACCTCTTAGAAGAAAAATGAGAAAATGATCTACGAACCAAAATATGGATTTGAGAATCGATTGTGAGTGGAGAAGGTATTAGACACTCCACTATACTCATTACTAAGAACGATTATTCTAGGTTAGTTGTGCAAGATTAATATGACCTTTATTCTATTTTAATTTTCTTAATAAATCACATGCAAAAGGGAAGGAAAAAAACTTAAGAGAATAAAATTGAAAGGAAAAGAAATTAAAGAAACTAGATTAAGAGAAAAATAAAAGAAAAGAAATTAAGAAAATAAAAAGTGAAAAAATTGTTTATTTACAGGAGTGGACTTGATCTAGGATAAAACCTAGGGGCTATGTACCCTCTAAAAGGGATCAAAGTCTACGTAATTTGAATCAAAAACTATATTTGTTGGTTGGTATTTTTTTTCTTTGTTTTATGTTTTGTTTTTGTCTTTTACCTTGTTTTTTGTTGTTTTTGTTTTTATTTTTGTTTGTTCTTTATTTTTTATTTTTTATTTTATTTTTTTGTATTTAATTTTTTTTGCTTTGGTGTTGTTTTTTCTTTTTTTTTTGCCAAAAGATAAAGAAAATAGATCACTTTTTCTTTTAGTAAATAAAACAAGTTTTGAAGTTGGTTAATGTGTTTTAATTTGCTAAAGGTAAATTTAATTATACTTTTCTTGTATTTTTGTTTTTTCTCTCTTTTTTCTTATCATTTTTTTTGCTTTTCATTTTTCTCTTTCTGTCTTTTTTTTTAATTTATTGTTTTATTTTTATTTTTTGTTCATTTTTTATTTTTTTTGTTTTTGTTTTTTTATAAGAGAGAGAGTGGCTGTTAGCGTAAGTATTTTTGGAAAAGAATTATGATGATTCTAATTGAAATAATTGACTTAACTATTTTTCATTAAGACGACAAGACATTGAACCTATCTAAAGATATTTAAGGGATAAGTGTGTTAATCACACACCTGACTATCATTGTCTAGAATGTATTTGTTGGATAGCTCCTGAGAAAAGGAAGGCACTAGACCAAGTTTGTTCTCCTCTCACTTTAGAGTATGTTCAGGAATATTGGAGTATTCTAAAATCTCCTATCTCTTAAAAGAGGATCTCCAGAAATGAAATGACTTCAAAGAAGAGACATGGAAATGAATGTGCTCCGATCCCGTGTTAGGACCATGAATGAAAGGATTTTTCTCTTTTCTTTTTTCCTTTTGCATTTTTAAAACTTTTTATTTGATTTGATTTTAATTTTTGACTTTCTTAATTTTTGTTGTACCTTGATTTTTTCTTTTGCTTTTGATTTATTTTATTATTTTTTTGGGGCCTTCTTTCTTTATTTTTCTTTTTGTTTTGACTTTTTCTTTTTCTTTTTTTATTTTTTAATTAATTTTGTTGATTTTGATTTTTTTAATGTTTTCTTTTTTTTGGATTTTTTCATTTATTTATTTTTGTTTATGTAAAAGGACTTCTTTCCTTTTTATTTTTTATTTGTTTAATTTTGAAATAACATTTGCATTTAAGTATAAGGATTTTTTAGTATCTTCTTTCTCTTTTTTTTAAATTATTTTTCATCCTTTTAAATTTTTTATTCATTTTTCTTTAGAATTGATGTTTGATTTTTTCTTTCTGTTTTTTTCATTTTTCCTTGACTTTGATTGGATTTTGATTTTTGATCCTTATAATTGACTTTCTTTTTTTTTGTTTTTGATTTTTGTTTAAAAATATTTTTCATTAGATTTTGGTATTTTTAATTTTGATTTTTTAAAATTTTCTTTCCTCTTTTTTCATATTTTTATTTATTTAAAGAAAGTTTTTCATTTCTATGAAATATATTTTTATTAGAAGAAGTCTTCACTTACTTTTTTATTTTCTCCCTTTTTTCCTTTTTTTTGTTACCTATTAATTTTGTCTCTTTTTTTTTTTTTTCTGTTTTTGTTTTTATTTTTGTTTTTTTTTTTGATTGATTTTTTAGCTTTTGTTTGCTTTACTTTTTATCTCTTTTTTTTTTAAAGACATACTTCAAAGAAGAATAATTAATGTTGAACTTTTTTAAAAAAATACTATTTCTTTTATTTTTTGAGAAGATCCTTTAAGAAAAGAAAGGAAAAAAGTTTTTTTTTAATTAGAAATTTATTGCCAAAAAGGGTTTTTTTTTTGTTTCTTTTTTTTTGGGCTTTAAGAACATACTTTATTTTGTCTAAAAGAAAACTATATACATATATTTTCCAAAGAACTTCATCTAGTTTTTTGAACCTTCTTTTTTTTTTTTTGAATCTTGTTTTAATAACTCAAAATCTTTTTTTTGTTAGCACATTTTCTTTTTATTAAAATTTTTGAAAACAAAATTAATTTTATAAGGCAATTAGAATCCAAAACTTGCAAATGTATATATATATATATATATAACAACAAATGAGTATCAAGAAAACTTCATTGTCACACATGATACTCTGGTTAATCCTTAGATGCCTAAGAGGACAAAGAATCCCACACGGCTATTCTAAAAAACAAAACAAAAATGAAATAAAATGAAAAGAAAACCAAAACATTTACTAGCACACGATGACTTATGATAGTGTGTGTTTTGTGTACAAATAATGCATCATTTCAAATGATAATAATTACAAAAATGAAAGGAAGGGGAAATTGAAAGGAGCAGTTGTTTACATTTTAGTTTCTCTTTATTTCCTACTCTCGTCCTTGCCAAATCAGTGTTGCCTTATATTTTATGCTTGTTATGCCATATCCTCCCACTGTCCCATTGAAGCTTTCTCTTTAATCTTCTCTTCGAATCTTTATGCTTCTGATGAGTCCCTTCATTTCCCCCACACTCATTAAATGGAGCTCAGATGCAATAGAAATACTATCGGGAGTTGCTTAAGCTTCAACTCCCTCTGTCAGCCTCTAGATCTCCTTCTTACACCCTTCTCTTTGGTTTGGACCACTTGCCCAATTCATATATATTGTGTAACACCATAATATGTTAACCTCAGCTAATATCCACTTAGGCTTGATTCTATGAGATTCCCAAAGAAAAAGGGTAAACTATGGTATTTTAAAGCCTTAAGTCGTAGTTCAAACGCTCATATTTTTGTCTCTGGGTCCCCTGAACCCATAAATCACATTCTCTACTTAAACACCATTTATACAACTCATACATAGCTTAAAACAACTCATGAACCACATATATGAAGCCAAAAACCAGAAAATGTAATTTCTCAAAACGAGCCCAAAAGTCAGATTTTTGGCTCTAATTTTGAAAAATCATAACTAATTCTAGAAAATAGGAATCAAACAAACCATAGCTTTTTGAAAAGACTTGGATGTTAAATTTACACTAAAATAATTTCAAACCACAATCTCAGCGTTTGGACCATATTTGACAATGAAAAAGGTACAAAGGTTTGGCTGTCCTTGGTACTGATACAACTTTCTATCATAAATTTCAAAAATTCATAACTAATTTCACAAAAATCCAATATGGGCAAACTATACTAATTTAGAAAGCTAAAGATGTTAAATAGAGGATAAAAATAAGTCCAGATCATTACAGTAGCCTTTAAACCTTGAAAACTGAAGGAACAGTAACAAAGGTTGGCTGGCATCCCTAATGCTAACATAGAACTTTAGAAAATCATTTCTCCATCTACAGACCTCCAATTAAAGTGCTTCTAGTTGGTATAGGTAACTGTGGATGTCTAGGTTATGCTTAAAATTTCATGACAATTGGACACCTTTTGGCCTATGAATGACACAAATCAAATTTTGGACCAATTGCACAGTACACTAACCAAAACTAGAAAATTCTCCAACTTTAAAAATTCGCCAAATATTTCCTAGACCTCAATATATTCTGTACTTTAGCTTCTCAAAAAGATCTTAACAAGCTCTAGATGCATGCTAAATTTCACATCAAGAAGAGCTCATTTGGTTATATCTTGACATAACTCACGAATTTGGCAAATTTAACACCATATATGGTTCAAAGTGGGTCTAAATGGTCTCTTACATGTTCTAGCACCTCTTGGGCAAGTTTTAAAGTATAAACACAACATATATGAATTGGGCAAGTGGTCTAAACCATCATACATCTCAAATTCACTATGCTATATACAAGAATGCACTACTAAGAGTGAGCTACCAAGTAACCAAATTTCACATATCATTTATATATACTTTTACACTTGCTCAATTATTTACATTTCAAAAATAATAGTACATATTCATTTTTGACACTTCTTTACATCAAAAGAACCAAAATAAGCTATACAACTAGCTAAGCATGCTCAACTAGGCTCTTTGGCTTGCATTTTAGTTTCCTTGAGCTCTACCTAACATGTTAAAATGGGAAAGGGAAAGGGGTGAGATTCATAGAATTTTAATAGCTCATGCACTCATTCAAAAAAGCAATCAAGGCATATAAACATGTCAAAGCATGTAAGTAGGCATTTAACCATTCTAAATCATACCACACATGATTTACATACCAAGAATATCATATCAATGCTAAGAATAAGCTCTAGGGACTTTTGGTCTAGTTTCACCTTATTTTTGGGACTTTTGAATCAGCCTCATCCTTGGTCCAAGGACTTTTGACTTAGTCTCACTCATCCATAAGACTTTTAGCCTTGTCTCACCCATTTTTAGGGACTTTTGGCTCTACCTCACCCATCACATGAAACTTTTGGCACCACCTCACCCTTTAAGAGCACTTTTTATAACCTAAAATATAAGCATATTGGTACTAATGCAACAAGGTAATATCAAATGGCATGTCTCACAATACAAATGCACTCACAAGCATACAATGGCCATCACACATTCAAGAATGCATCAAGAAAAAGTGGAGAGCTACCTTACAAGCCAACATAAGCCTTTCCTTTCAACTTCTCTTCTCCCTTCTTGGCCTCATAATTACAACTAGATAGAGCTTAATCTCTTGCGCCTAGATACAACAAATAGCATGCAATTATTCTCTTATAACTTAAATAAACACTCACAAGGTTAGGAGATTCTTACATCAAGGCAAACTCTACAATGTATTTAAGAATCCATAGTTTCTCCGTCTAGAATTTTACTACCTCTTCTTCTAATTCCTTTGCATTTCTTAATTTCTCACACTCTAATTCAAGGGTTTCATACTTGTTCTAAGTCAGAACTGAGCCATACTACTCAGCAACCCATGAAAAAGGGAGCTTAGAAGGAGAAGGATAAAGTCTCAAAAAGAAGAAGCATGAAAATCTTTGAAGATTCTTACCTTTCTCCCTTAGTTTCCTTCCTTCTTTCTCCTTGAATTTTTCTTGTCTCTTACTCTCTCAAGCCCCTTTTCTCTGGTTTGGTCGAAGCTTAAGTCGGTTAGAGAGGAAGAGAAGCTTTTGGGGTCTCTAAGAAGAAAAAATATACTTTTCTACGCTTTTCCAGACCTACCCTTACTATAGTGAAAAATAACCTTCACTATGACGAGCATGTAACAGTCCCAGGCCCTTGTTCTCGTTATGGTGCACGCTATTGTGAGGAACTCCCTGATTTTTGTATGGAACACCGAAACTCGCTATAGCTAGAAGCATTCTCGCTATAGCTAACTGGTACATTCGCTATAGCTAGGTGGATTCTCGCTATAGTAAATAGGTACATTTGTTATAGCCAGCAGACTTAGAAAAATTTTAGAAATTTTGGTTGTTACATTTCTACCCTCCTTAAAAGAAATTTTGCCCTCGAAATTTAAATACATATCTCAAGGGAATGACTCTAGATATTTTTGCCTCATTTCATCCTTTAATTTCTAGGTTGCTTCCTCAAATACTCTCACCAGAGGAATATTCTTGCTCTTCAGCTGTTTCAGTTTAGCATCCATAATTCTCTTTGGTTTCACTATATAGGAAAGATCTTCCTGCAATTACACGTGCTCATATTCTATGACATGTGAGGGGTCTGGTAAGTACTTTTTTAACTGGGAGACATAAAAAATACTGTAGATTTGGGCTAGGTTAGGAGGTAAGGCTATCTGGTAAGCCACGAGTCTAATTTTCTCTAAGATTTTAAATGGACCAATATGCCTAGGACTGAGCTTCCTTACCCTCATTGATTGACCCACCCTCATCACTGGAGACACTCGGATGAATATATGGTCTCCAATCTCAAACTCTAATGGCCTCCTTTTCTTATTGGCACAACTTTTCTACCTACTTTGGGCCGTGAGGAGTTTCTTTCTAATCAATTCTATCTGTTGGGTGGTCTGGTCTACAATCTTAGGTCCTATCAAGCTCCTTTCACCTAGCTCAATCCAACATAGAGGGAATCTACACTTTTTCTAATACAAAACCTCATAAGGGGCTATCTAAACACTAGAATGGTAACTATTATTATACGCAAATTTTGCTAATGATAAATACGCATCTCATTTACCTCTTATTTCTAGCACACATGCCCTCAACATGTCTTCTAAGGTTTGGATGGTCCTCTCAGTCTAACTATCTAGATAGGCAGTACTAAACTGCAACCTAGTCCCTAAGGCATACTGCAACGACCTCCAGAAGTTCAATGTGAACCTGGGGTCTTTATTTGAAACTATGCTACTGGGTACTTTGTGAAGTCACATTATCTCTTTTATATACAACTGGGCTAATTTATCCAGTGTGTGAGTAGCCTTGATAGCTAAAAAGTGTGCAGATTCATCAGTCTATCCATAACTACCTGATAGCATCGTGTCCAGAGGATATTCTGGGTAACCTCATAACAAAGTCCATAGCTATACTATCCCACTTTCACTCGGGGATATCTAGAAGTTGCAATAACCCAACGTGTCTCTAATGTTACACTTTTATCCTCTAACACACTAGGCATCTAGCCACATAATTTGTCACATCATTCTTCATCCTTGGCCACTAGAAAATCCTTTTCAAATCCTCTTCAAATTCTCATACATCTTAGTGGCACCTAGGTGGATAGTATATTTACTCTTATGTGCCTCTTCTAAAATATTTTCTCTTTATTTATTCTAACTAGGCACATAGATTCATATTATCATATAATCCTCAAACACCTTAAAATTTGAGGTATTACCTTGGAAAATCTCATTCTTGATCCGTCTCTAGAATTCATCCTCTCTCTGGGCATCTAAGATCTATGTTCTCAATACATTCTCAATTTTGGTTTCACTCAGATACAATTTACCCAATACCACCTAACAGGAAAGGTTCATATTTCTAAATTTCTCTAAGAGTTCTTGCTCCCTAATCATCATATGGGTTACATGGATGGACTTCTAACTTAGGGCATCTACCACCACATTAGCCTTGCTGGGACGATACTTCAAGGTATAATCATAATTTTTCAAGAATTTCATCCATCTCCTTTGTCTCATATTCAGTTCCTTTTAATCAAACAGGTATTTTAGACTCTTGTGGTCACTATAAATCTCTATGGTAGTACAATACAGATAGTGCCTCTAAATTTTAAGAGCAAACACTACGGTGGCTAACTCTAGGTCATGTGTGGGATAATTCTCCTTATGAGGCCTCAACTGCCTAGAGGCATATGTCACTATTCTACCCTACTGCATCAATACATATCCTAACCCTTTACCCAAGGTATCACAATAAACCACAAATGGCTCACTAGGGTTAGGGATAATCAGTATAGGGGCAGTGGTCAAATAGAGCTTCAACTATTGGAAATTCCTCTCACATCTATCATCTTACATAAAAGGTGTCTCTCTCTTAGTCAGCCTCATCAGTGGTAAGGCCATATGAGAAAAGTCCTGAATAAACTATCTATAGTACCTACCAAACATAGGAAACTCCTAACCTTGGTGATCGTTCTAGGTCTATGCCATTATAAAATAGCCTCAACTTTATGGGGATCAACCGCGACCTGATCTAGTGAGATCACATGACCTAAGAATCTCACCTTGGTTAGCCAAAACTCACATTTACTGAGTTTGGCATACAACCTCTTATCTCTCAGAGTCTTTAAGACTAGTCTCAAATGCCTCTCATGCTCCTCAAAGGATCTGGAGTGCACTAAGATATCATTAATGAAAATCATCAGAAACTGATTTATAAGGTCTGAATACTTTGTTCAAGTAATTCATGAGCACAGCAGGTGCATTCGTCAGTCCGAATGGCATCATAAGGAACTCACAGTGCTCATATCTCATTCTAAAGTTTGTCTTGGAGACGTCTTCAGTTCTCACTCTTAACTGGTGGTACCAAGATTTAAGATCTACCTTGGAAAACACAGATGCCCTAACTAACTGATCTAACAAATCATCAATTATAGGGAGAGGATATTTGTTCTTGATAGTAACTTTATTCAACTCTTTGTAATCTATATACAATCGTAAGCTACTATCTTTCTTTCTCACAAATAACACTGGAGCTCCCTAAGGTGATACACTAGCATAGATAAACCCTTTCTCTAATAATTAATCTATCTACTTTTTTAACTCAGCAAGTTTGGTGGGAGCCATCCTATAAGGAGTTTTGGACACTGGCCCAGCCCCATGCATGATATTTATAAGGAACTCTAGCTTTCTCTTGGGGGGTAGATCACTAAAGTCAAAATCTTTAAAGAAAACCTCCAGGAATTCCCTGACAACTGGGTAGCCACAGGCCCCTTCCAACTGATGTGGGACTTTACAATCCATCCCCTTTTTGGGCCGACCCATCCTCAGGTCGCACATGGGCTAGGATTGCTCTGATACCAACACATATAGAGCTTTCACGAGTATTGTCCCTTTCTTCCCAGTTCGTAGGTCTTTGACCCTGCCTTCTTAGTTTGTTGGGCTTTGTCCCTTCTGGCTTAGCGCACGAGAAAAGTGCGCTTATGAGGGGGAGGATTCTCCTCACTTATATAGGCTAGCCACAGGCCCTTTCTAGCTGATGTGGGACTTTACAATATATATATAGAGCCCTTACGAGTATTGTTCCTTCCTTCCCAGTTCATGGGTCTTTAACCCTGCCTTTTTGGTTCATTAGGATTTGTCCCTTCTCGCTTAGATCATGGGAAAAGTGCATTCGTGAGGGGGAGGATTCTCTCCATTTATATGGGCTAGCCACAAGCCTCTTCTAGCCAATGTAAGACTTTACAATCTACCTTTCTTTTGGGCCAACCTATTCTCGGGTCACACATGGGTCAGGATTGCTCTGATACTAACACATATAGAGCTCTTAAGAGTATTGTCCCTTCTTTCCCGGTTCGTGGGTCTTTGACCTTGCCTTCTCAGTTCGTTGGGTTTTATCCCTTCTCGCTTAGCTCATAGGAAAAGTACGCTCGTAAGGGGGAGGATTCTCCCTACTTATATGGGCTAGCCACATGCCCCTTCCAGCCATTGTGGGACTTTACAATTTTGGCCATTCAACCCACATTTATGCACATTTACATCATACTTCCATATTGCATATTTGGACATTACAAACTCAAATTGTATTCTAAGGTTCATACATAATATCCATAGTTATAAACATCACATAATAGTATATTTATACATGTCTCAAGATTCATAATACATTTACAACATCATATGCATCATGAACCATCATTATGATTCCAAAATGGATAAAACAAGGCATAAGCTTGTCAATCTTTCCTCTTCATTGTTGTTGGCTCCCTTCACCATAATTACTTGGTCCACCTAGCATGTTAGATAATTGGAGAGGAGGGGATGAGAGTCAAAGAATCCCAATAGCTTATCTCCCATTCAATCATACATAATATGTGCAAAGCGAGCTTTACAAATGCATGCATGGAGAAAATGAAAATCATAGACATTTTTAACACAAGCTTGGCATGTAAATCACTCATACAAGACATTCAAGAGTTCACTAAGTACTTGGGTTGGCCTCACACTTCTCCTCATGGATTTTGGACTTGCCTCACCCATTCTTTAAGAGCTTTGGACTCAACCATACTCTTGGGAGTCCACTTTATCTTTGGGAGACTCTTTACTTTGTCTCAACCAAGCTTAAGGGTTCTTGGCTCATCCTCACTTAAGGGAAGAGTTCTTGGCCTCTCCACACTCAAGTAAACTCATACAAACATCATGTAATCATTTAGAAACATAACATGGCATAAAAAATCATGGCATATAAAGGCATGCTAGCATACTTTTCATAGCTTGAAAATACATATACACACATTCTAAAACAAGCTAAACACACATCCATGCATGAGAGAAGGTGGAGAGAGCTACCTTGCATATAATCACACACTTTTCTCTTTGGATTCAAACCTCATCTTTCGGCCACACACCCACAAATTGGTGGAGATAGTTTTTCTTGGCCTAGATACAATTTATGGGAGCCAATTAGGTTCATAAAACAAACTCTAAGGTCATATAACTTGCTTAGATACTAGATTACTCTATAGGGTCCATTATGGTCTATAAATACATCTAATGAAATAACACCCCTCAAAAAATTTTTAGACTCCATTCTTTCCTTTTAGATATGATTCTTGACTCCTTTTAAGCCTTTTGGAGTCATCACACCATTAAAACAAAAGGCCTAGCACCATGTTGCTTCTTTAGGTCATAATATGGAACCTAAAGCACCAAATCAATTTCATGAGTTCTAAATTTTTTCCAAGGCCTCCCTTCATTTTCATTCATTAAATATGACTCAATAAGAAAATTTTAAAATTCCCCCCACTATAAGAACCCTCTTTGGCCGAGACTATGGGCTTTCTTGGCCTTCTTGGAGTTCTCTTAGTTTTCTTGAAGAAGGAAGCTTATAGGGAGCATCTTAAGTGTCTTAAGAACTCATTTAAACTCTTAATTAGACCTAAGAATCATCATATAAAATCAGATTTTATAAGGTGCAATTGAAACCCTAGAACTTGCATCTTGAAATCTAATGGTTTTTTGATAATTCTCTTTGCATATTCTTAATTTTCACACCTTTTTTCCTTAGACTCATGCTTGATTCTGCCTAAAATTCATCTCCTCCTAGGGTTTTCTAAAGTGGGGTGAAATGGTGGAGAAGGGAACTAAATGTGACAACCATAGGAAGAGAAATTACCTTGTTTTCTTAGTTTTTCTCACTTGAATCTTGTGTTCTTTGAGCTCCTCTCTTCAAATTCGAATTTTCTCCTCAATTTCACCCTTAAAATAGATTTATATACTTCATTTTAATCATAGGAAAGAAAGGAGAATGAAGGAGAAGAGGTTTGGAAGAGAAAGAGCATGAAAAACTACTAATTTCCATACCTTAAGCCTTTGATTTCTCCTCCTCTTTTCCTTCCTCTTGTGTACCACTCTCCCTAGGGTTTTCCTCTGGTTTTGGGCAGAACTTGGTCATGCAACATGAGGGGAGAAGAAGGGTGCATCATATATATAGGTGGGAATAAGTTACACTTTTCAAAAATTTCCATTTTATCCTTTATTCTTGACATTTTTGTTTCTCTTTCATTTTAACTCCTTTTTGAGAACTGTCTTTTTCATTATGAAATTTAGGTTCCCAATTTAGTAAAATGCCTTTGGAATCACTCAAATTGGAGCTAAAACCTTCCTGAACAAATCAGTCAAAGTTTGGGTCAATCGACATTAGAAAACGTCCACCAGAGGGGTTTTAACTGTCCTGGGGTTTTTCATAGTTTTTAGGGCCTCTGAGAACCCCGGAGAACTAAAAAATTTCATTTAAAAAGCCCTCTTGTGTGAATTCCAATATTTTCTCAAAATGACAAAAATGCCATTACTTTCGTAAGCTTTTCGTAAGGAATTATTTCTTCATTTTAACTCTGTTTTTCTTTTCGTCTGAGCCCGGGATTCTCATATTTAAGAGTCTAGAATGCTTCCCAAATTTTTTAGGGCTTAACTACATCATCTTGGGGAACTTCCTTTTATATTTGGTGAATTTTGTACGTTTACGGAGAAATCGTATGTTATGTTTCTCACATTTTCTCTGGTTTTCAGAGAACCAGATATTACATTTCTCCCCCTTAAATAAATTTTGTCCTTGAAATTTGGGATATGATTTTCTTTTACTCTTTTCTTTTCTGGTTAATTGTTCTTTTCTTTCCCTTTTTCTTGGCTCTGTACGCTTTCTCAACGATTTCATTCTTTCAGATTTTCTCTTAGCCAGGGAACTTTTATTACTAGCTCTTAATAAGGGCTCTATTGCTCTCAAATACCAGCCAATTCTTTTTATAAGGGAAAGGAATTTCTGACTCTGAAGGCCTATCCTGGGAGAGCTTACTAATCATGTCGGGTTAATGTTAACCCGCTCGTAGGATTCACGTTTCTTTTAGTAGACTCATTTACATATCTCGGGAGGTAATTTATTTCACATCACGTCTCTTATATCCTCTTTGAATGGCTACTTATAACATCTCATCATCTTTTCTAATCATTAGAGCCATTGAAGGTTTCTGTCTGTTTGCTTATTTACATGTTCCATTCACTGTTTATCTTTGCGTTCTTTCTTACTAGCTCATCCCACGATTACAATTTACATTCTTTCTGTCACAGGCCTCATATCACTACTGCTTACTGGGATTATAGCTCCTTTAAGGAGGTTCTGCTTATAATGATCCTAATTTCTCCATTTACTATTACATCTGTCTTCGTAGGCTGGGACTTTTTCTCACTTTCTTTACTCACTTGCAGTGGCATTTTATAGTCCCTCATTTCAATACTGATAGGCCTAACATATGTGTCTCATACTGGTACTGAAGAGCTACTACCACGGACTACTACTGGGCTCTGATAGGATAGTAGGTATTCTCATAGTTTTACTCACTAAAGATGTACTGTACCACTTATCTCATGTAAAAACTGCACCTGACCCCTTTCTGAATACATAAGCTAGTATGCGGGGATTTCTCTATCCCTTAGTTAGGGTTACTGTCTCCTAGGTAGTGGTTCATCTAGCTCTAACTTTGGAAAGCTAATTACCTCATTCCATACACTATGCTCATCTCTAAAGAGAGCTAGTCAGTGGTTTAACTGTCTAAGTAAAGCCTTTATTTCTTTGTGGCAACGGTCTACCAGACTTAGGAGATTTGTAGTCCCTGAGATAAAGGCTAGCTGAAACTGTACTGGTCTTTGAGACAAACTGCTCTGTAAAACTATCTCAGGCTGTCATCTTTACTAGAGGTCTATTATGCTATGGCTAGGGCTCTCTATAACTCTGTGGGATCTACTGTGACCTCTTAGAGCCCTACTAGGGTCTACTGCAACCCACTATGCTATACTGAGATCTACTGCAATCCATCTCTGAGAGATGTCAAAGCCTAAGATCACTATATTTAACGATAAAATACATGCTCACTAAGCTTGGTAACTATCACTCATAATAGCTAAGGCTAAACTCAGAAGTACATCATGCTCATTGTGCGAAGTGCATTTTATGTCATCTCATTTTCTAGGATCTCCTCATACTAATACTAGGGAGCGTTTTAATTTTCATTCATCGCTCCTCATAGGATCCTTAGATTCCCACTTCAGCCCCTTTTTCTTGGGCTTTCTTTTCTTACTCTATTGACTTACTTACTTTACATATACTCATTCTAGCCCTCTTCTCTTATCCTGCAATTTCTAACTATGCCCACGTTCTACTTTTAAGTGCTTTGGCACTAGAGCATCTCACACACTGAGTATGGTGAACATTTCTGGTAGGAGAGAGGTTATACACTAGTCCCTATTCATTTTATTTACATATACTATAAGGGACTCGGGCTATGCATACTGAATCTGAACATTCTCTACTAGGGATTCCTCTCTGCATGCTTTTCTTACTATTTTGATACTACTAGAATTCCTTTACCTTTCTTTTCTAACTTATCTCATTTTTTAACTAACTAGGATACTCTTCGATTATCGAGACACTTTAGTGAGTGATGTCATCTTTTGCTATGCACTAAAATTACATTACTATTGGGTTGGCCAGACCCAATATCATGTAGGCATTATGACAAGAAAATCATAATATCAAACACTAATACACAAGCGCCTCATGACTGAGCTCAAGGCCATTATCGCCTGTATATTACAAGTTTCTCAATAATCTAAAGTATCTCTTTCTTACTTTTCTCTATTTGCCCTATTTTTGTAGAGTACTTGGGGAAAGTAGAATTCTTCCTCTACTACATCTCGAGATTTCTCTATGTTGCCCGGCTATTTTTCTTCGGGCACTATCATGCTAGAAGGGCGTCTATGCCAATGATAGATGTGCCTTTTTAAGGACTCAAGCACATTAGCTGAATATCGATTCTCAATCTAATATGTCCTCAATTTGAACACTGTCATATCTACTCTTTCTACCTTTCCTATCCTCTTACTTAGATAAAAAGGATGTTTTACTACTGGCTGTTTCTATTACCAGTTCAGGTTTTTCTATGCTCGAGAGCACCTACATTTTCCCAGGGTTCCTCTATTAATTTACTCTCTATAACATCAAGGGGGTCAATTTTTCGTTTATACTCTTACTCTGCTCTTAGCTAGACCATCCCTTGATAAGAAGGATTTTATTTCACATAATCCCATGAATTTCACTCTATGATGCTCTTGGCTTACATTCTTTTTCTACATAAAATGAGGCTCATCTTCTTAGACGGTCTCTAGCTCTCTCTTGAGCTTCCCTGAGGGTACTAAGGCATTACCTGTCTGTCTTAGCTTATTTCTACATTCAGGTCAGAGCTAAGCTTTTTCTCTATTTAGCTATCATCCCCAGGAGCATAGATTTCATTCTAGCTCCGTTTTTCTTTTTGTCTGAGCCTGGAATTCTCATATTTAGGAGTCTAGAATGCTTCCCAAATTTTTCGGGACCTTAACTACATCATCTTGGGGAACTTTCTTTTGTTTACGAAGAAATCGTACATTATGTTTTTCACATTTTCTCTGGTTTTCAGAGAACCAGATATTACAATGTTTATGAGGATCCTTACTTGCAAGTCCATGAAACTTTAGAAGCAAATGTATTAATCCAGATTTAAGTTCAAAAATAACATCAAGTTTAAGATATTGAATACACAATGATTGGTAATTAACATTAGATGCATCCGATTCCCTAAGAGTCCTATCTTATTCCTAGATATATCTACAACTTTAGAATAAAAAACTAAATCTAAATTCAATTTACAATTACTTCATGTGTTATCTATTATCTTAGAAACTAACTCAATAACTACAGCTTCTTGAATCTTATGATTTCTAAGTTGCTTATGAAAACTCCTATCAATTTATGGATCAAACTCAATTAAATCTCTATTTGAAGATCTTGTCATACACCAAGAATGAAATAAAATAAAAGAAAACACCAAAAAATTACCAAGAAAAATAAAAATAAATTTAGAAAAATTGTAAAAAATCGAAGGAAAAAAACTAAAAAATTGAAAAAGTGGTCTAAACGATGAAATTTAGCCAAAAAATGGCTTAGCACAAAGTAAAGTTGTGAATTTGATTCCTCACAACACTTAGAACCTATATACCAAGTTTCATCTCAATTAGAGTTAGTCACCCCTTATGCCAGTATTGCCGAGAACAGTCGCAAAACACAAAAGACACCGAAAATTGACCATAAACACTAAGTAAAAATGCTAAAACCAAAATTGAAACTAAGGAATTTCCTATTTTAATTGATTATGATAAGTTGGTTCACCAGCAACGATGCCAAAATCTTGGTAAAGAAAATATTGTTTACTCGCAATTGTTAAATTGGCCAAGATTAGTAAATTTTTGTTGGTTTGCAATATAATGACCATTAGGTCATCTCTTATGGAGCTATTAATCAAATCAATTAGTTAGGAATGACAAAATTAAAATTATGATGATTAGAGATTCAAATATAAAATTACATTAATTAAACTAAATAACAAATCAATTAACGAAAATGAAACTCAATTAGAATGATGCGTAACCAATCCAGAATTCTTTCCTTAATATTTCCCTATCCTTGTCATCTAAAAATACCTCTAGTTTGATTTTAACCCTCTGGTTATTTTTTATTAATGTTTCTAAAATACCGTTCAAGAATTTAATTGGTTCGTATTGCTAATTAGAACATAATCGCGCTTCTATCAACAACACGAAGCCAAAACTATTTTGCACTTGACCAGAGACGCATGCAGAATCCTAATATGGTTTAGAATAAATTTAATTGATTAATCAACCAATTGAATCAAATTATGTTCTCAAATACATCAAAGGAATTGAAATTTTTGTAACAAAAATCATCTAACCAAAATGATAATAATTACACAAAAACAAAGAGAACAGGAAAAATGAAATCCTTCTAAAATTAAAATCTAAACCAGAGCTTTATACAAACATGGACTCAAGTTGCCTATAAGGTTTAGACTCTGGATTGATCATCAAGAAAATTAGAAAGACATGGAGAGACCAAAACAAGAATAAGAAGTAAAGAAGATGGAGTGTGCGTTCTATAATGATGTCTTCTCCTCTTTATATAGATGACATTGGTTTCTTCCTTAAGAAAGATCCAAGGGCTATGATGAGTTGTGTACATCCAATAATCCAAACTTCTTCGCATTAAAAGAAATCTAATACTATTCTAGAAGTAAGAATAAGATAATATCCTAATCCTTTTGTAACTTAATAAGATAATATCTTAATCCCTTTAGGAAACTTCTAACCTACAAAATACAATTAACAAATAATTGGGCCTCCGTTTGACAAATATAATAAGAATGCATTTTAAGTCCATTAATCTAAATTTAGCCCACTTAATATAAAATAAGCCTAAAGTCATCTAATTAGCCACTATGAATTATTAATAAGACTAAATATGAGGAATATAAAATATAATAATATCGAAATATCAATCATATAGAGAGGTACAAACATGGTTGATATGTTTTGTGAATAGATACAAGTTTCACATTGACTCTTAGCTTGTTAGAAAGAAAACAATAAATAGTAGAATTTGTGTAAAAGAAATAAGGAATGGCAGAGAAAATGATTATTTTGGTATCTTTAAAGAGGTGGTACTATTACAATGTCTAGGAGAACCTTAAAAAATTACTCTTATTTTATTGTGATTAGCTTGATTCTATTATGAAATGTGAGATGAAGTTACACAAATAAAATGAAATTATTGAAATTAAATGTTCTAGAAACTATCACAATTTTAATCCTTTTGTGTTTGCAGAACATGTTATACAAGTTTATTATGCGTTGTATCATATGAGAAGTGGATATAAATTAGATTGGTGGATTTTCATTAAAACTAAATTAAGAATTTTGATAGATGATAATTATATATTAGAGATTGCTTACTAAGATGATAAGACTTATGTTAGTATAGTGGATAATAAGATATTGGGTGATATTTTACAAGATGAGGGAGAAATGGAAGAGGTAGATCTTAAAGTTAAAGAGGAACAAAACAATGAAGATAAAGATGAAGAAAATGATGAGGACGATGAAAATGATAATAAAGAACAATATTAATTATTAATTATTTACATTTAATTATTAATTAAAATCTTTATTTGTAATTATTCTCAATAAATACTAATTATATATTTACAATAATTGAAAAAAATATAACATTTTAAAAAAAAGCATTTGGCTTTTAAACTACTCATATTAACAAAGAACAAAAGAAGCTTTTCAACTTCTTCTACCCTTCATGTGAAGTAGGCTTCTACATGTGAAAAAGTGAGCTTCAGTGAAGTGACGTTTTACTAAGGCCTATAAGTAACTTTTTAAAATTAATTAGTTTCCTTTGTTACTCCTATATGTATCCCTTCTCGTTTCTTCTTTTCTTCTACATCCCATTCTTCTCTCAATTTTCTCTTTAATTTGTTTCACTCAGTTTATTTCATTTTTTAGTATCTTCCATCTTGATTAATTGAAAGGTAATTCAATTACATCTAACTCTCTAATTTTTTTTACTAATTTTAAATAAACATTTTATCATTTTTTTTTCTATGTAGATGTCTTGAAAAGGACATGGTTGATCTTTATACTCCCAAGTTCACAAAGAATTTGATTTTCAAAGAAAGATGATCAGGCTATTTAGCAAAATAGGATAGCATTCTTAATTAATTATGTTATTTAATGTCAATATAAATTTTGTTTATTTATAAATTAAATTTATTTACCAATCAAGTTTAAGCTAAATAATGATGATATTGTTGATTACATTGTTACTATAAAAAAATTATAATGGTCTATACAATTGTTGGAAAGAAGTTCCTCAAGCTGTTAAATAATTATGGTTTCAAGAATTTAAAGTATATTTTAATCTTCATTTGTTAGACAATTGTAATTTTTGTGCGTTAATTTATTAAAAATTAGAAGCATAACTTTTGGAGAAATCTTATTGTTGGTATGTCAAATATCACCATCAAATTTATAAGAACTTTAAGGACCATGTAAGGATTCACTTGAAAGATTTGATCAATTATGCACAACATGAAGGAAAAAGACTAGACTAGATTAAAGAGACTATTTGGAACAAATTGTATGCTAGTTAGGAGAGTTCACAATTCCAATAAAGAAGTGAGCAATCCAAGAAGAATAAAGTGTCTAGCTCTAGTTTTGACTTATCTTTTCACATTAGAGGCTCTACTCTAGCCTTATAGCATGCTTTCAAGTTGAGTCAAGAACTAGGTAAAACCGCAACATTAGCTGAGCTTCACATTCAAACTCACGATCGTTAAATAATAGCTAAAGGTTGATAAAAAATAAGAAGCCATGTAATTTTGTATTTAATTTATGTCTATCATTGCACAATAAATTTACTTATTTAGTTTCTTTTTTGGTTTAGAATGATTACATTAGCCTTAAAAGTATAATAGAGAATTATGCTTCTTCTTCACAACAATTTTCACAATTAGAAAAAATAGATCTATAGATGAAAGTCATTAAAGGAAAAAAGGCTAGTATGGTGTATGGACTTGAAGGTGTCTCATGTCAAATAGGTAGAGATTTGATCTTTAGATATAAATACAGTACCAAGCTGAATCCCTAAACATATTCAAGTGTCAAGGAAGTATATAACCACCAGAGAAAATACATGAAGATATGACCCTATATTGGACCCTTGTGTCATGCAATTATTGGAAAATAAAATATCAATTCAAACCATATAATGCTAAGTTGACACAGCTATTATGCCAAATATCATCAAGAAAATATTGGTCTAAGTCAACAAGAAGACCAAGATGATGATGATGATGATAATAATAATGACAATGAATAAAATTTTATTTATTTATTCAATAATTTGTATTTAATTTATGTATTTAATTTCTAATTACATGAATGATATTTTTATTTAATTTTTAATAGTATTTAACTTTTATTATATATTCTTGCATATTACATAAAAAAGTGTTGAATGCTATTAATGAAATGACATGCTACTATGTTGGCAAATTTTAGGCATATTACTCAATTAAAGTGCATGGCATGTCAATGTTTGCATATTTTATTTAGAAATATTATGTGTACATATAGGTGTAGTGTCCTACAATTCTTCCTTACCTTTCAAATTCTCTCATTTCTATTTGGCAGACTTTCTCAAACTCTCTCATTTATGTTTGGAAGAAGATATGTTTGATTTCTACTTATTATTCTCTTCCCTTGTATTCAAGCCAGTAGTTCCATTTTTGCAAAGGTAAAAATTGAGGAAGCATACTTATATACTAATATTTTCTTTTAATTACTTTGATTTCATATTTAGAAGAGTTTTTTAAAAAATAAATCTTAAATTATGGAATTCTTTTTATCTAAATGCCTTGGCGAGATACATCATCAATCAAAGGCTGAGCATGACCCCAAAACATTCCTCTCCTAATCCATAGAAAGTCTAAAGCTCCAGGAACAATCCAAAAATAATTTATTAAACTAGATGGCACATTAAGATTCCTATTTATTTTTTATATTATTTAATATCAATATAAATTTTAATTATTTATGAATTTAATTAATATATATCTAATTTATCTACTAATCATATTTACACCAAATCATGAGGTAATTGTTACTTGTATAGCTAATATTTTTAAAAGTAAATATAAGGCCCATGGAATAGTTGGGAAACATGCTTATAATGCATATAAAGAATTATAATTTGCTAAATTATAGATGAATTTTCATAATTATTTATCACATAATCATAATATTTTGTGTTTTATCTTATTAATAATTAAAACCTCTATTTTCTTTAAAAATTTTACCATTACAAACTCAAAGATCACTATCAAATTAGGTTGAATTTCAAGGTAGGAGTAATTGATCATTTAAAAGATTTAATTGGTTATGCTAAAAAAAAAAGGACAAAGACATGTATGGATTGGGAGAACCCTTTTGGGAGTAGTTGTGTGAACATTAAGGCACTCCACAATTCCAAGCAATAGTGACCAAAAGAAAAAAGAATAGTCTTTAGATCTAACTTTGGTTTGTCTCTACATATTGGAAGTTCTATTCTAATGGCAGAATATATCAAAAGATTGGTAACTAATTTTATTTCTTTCTATAATTATTTATTGTTTTAAGTATGTAATTAACTACTTATATTTTATTTTGTATATAAAAGGCACAATAGCTAGAGAGAAAGCCAACACATTTTGAGGATTTCCTTAAAACCCATCGAAATAAAGACAACACTTTGTTGATAAAAAAAATCAGAAGCTATATATGTAAGATGTCTTTTTGTATTTAATTTATATATGTTATTACAACTTTTTTTTTATTTTGACCATTTTTAATATGTTAGAACGAGTATACCATTACAAAAGTGAATCAAAAAGTTTTGGGGAAGGTACAACAAATCTAGATCTATTGTTGCAGCCACTAGTGGAAAGCAAACATGCTCAATGTATGTTTGGGAAGTATCTCACATACTATAGTTGAAAATCCAACGATGAGATATAGCCAAGGATGCTTTTATAGTCAAGAGCCACTATATGCTCACTCTCCATATATACAAGAAATAACAAAAAAGAATTTATTGATTATAGAAGACATACTTATGATGGTCAACTTAAAGAGCAAAGAAAACGAATAAGAGAAATGCAAAAGCAACTACATGAATATATGAGTTGTTATCAACAACACCTTCACAAAATGCTAGCCTAAATTTATAAGAATATCTACCTTTGTATAAGTAAAAAAATCTCAAACTAAAGATCAAATGAGATAATAATGATGATGATATGAGTGAATTTTTTTAATTTTATGTAATTTTATTATTATGATGTAATTAATTTATGCATCGTTAATATTTTTATATGCCAATTTATTAGAGTGCGTAATAATTTTGGTTAAATTTAATATTTTAATTGATAAAACCCATATTTGACAAATTAAATTATATATTATATATATTAAAAATTTTAAGGATAATACAAATATAGATATGTGTGTGTAAGTTAATATATAATACATATATTCACTCTGCATGGCATTCCAAAATGACAAAATATATAAGGTGCAAATTAAGAAGAAAATCTGCAAATTTTGAAACCTACTAAATTTTCAATTCATTCTTCTTATATATATATATATATATATATATTATTTTTCTATGTTCTTCAATGTAAATCTCTCTTGTTATCATTGTAATATCCCTAAAATTAAGATTTTTTAATTATTTAGTATTTTATGTAATGAATTTATTAAGCTTTAATAAGAAGAATTTGAACAAAATATCTTTGTATATGAAAAGTATAAGTTGAATAGGATCCATAGGAATTTTTGAGATTTTATAGGGGTCTAGGGGGCCTAGGGGCAAATTTACCATTTGTTACCTGCATGAACTTTGATAATTTTTCTAGAAGGAAGGGGAATTCAAACTAGTCCAATATATATATACCAATAGTTAGAAAATAATGCATAGAAAATTATAAAATTTGTTGCATGAAATTATAAATTCATTAAGACCAGAAAATAGCCTAGAATGATTACAAGCTTATACGAAGATGACCTAAACCCTAAACCTATGTTAGCTGTCTCAGAAAATTCTATGCAAAAAAATCTACTAGGCAATGATGATAGAATCTAGAAATATGAAATTATGAAGAAGATATAAGTGGAAAACAAACAGAGGTGCTTGTTTGTCATATCACTACCAAGGGCAAAAATGGTCATTTGGACCTTAAAATAATAAAATAAAAAATAAATAATATTTAATATATGGTTGGAGACATTAAATGGGACCTACATAGGGCTAATAATATTAAAATATACAGAAAACTTAGAAAATGCAGATTAAATAAGATATTATGAAAAACCTAAGAAACAGTAGCAATTTTGTAAGTATAATCCGGGGACAAGCTGATGTGGCACCAGGGAGCTGGGAAGGTGCTAATGTGGTGAGAGAAAAAGTGATGATGTGGCATCATGTGTGAAGAAGAGACTGGAAGTTGGGAAGAGAATTCTGGAAACTACCCCAAATTATGGAACAATTACATAAGTTTACGTCTGCGAATCTTATAAATCTCATAAATTACAAAAAAGTTACCGCTGACTTCAACATGACATAGATGCTGACTTAAGCAGTATTAAATGCAATCTTATCATCACACCTTACGAAAAAGTAACCATGGTAATCCAAAGGCTAATATTCATTCGTAAAACATGATGCGATCTAAACCGTTAAGCAATCCAATGGCTTAGATTTCTTCATTTTTTCAAGATCAAACCACAACCTTTGATCTACATCCTAAGGCCTACATTTTATCTCTTATTTCAAGGTTAAATCCTAACCATTCATGTAATCTAAAGGCCAAGATCTTTCACCTTAAAGTTAATTATATCTTAACCATTCATAACTAATATATATACATACCGCATACACACTTTCATGCCATTCTCACACACAAAATACACACACCAATTCGGGCCAAGACAAGGAGAAGAAGGAAGAGAAGAGAGCTCGGCCTAAGGAAGAAGAAAAGGGAGGAGGAAGAAAGAAAGAAAAACCACCGGGGAAAATCAAACACCACGGAGCTAAGGTAACATAGATAGACTTTCTTCTTTTTTATTTTTCTTCTATTTTTCTCCAATATTTTTCTCTCTATTTTTCTTTAATTTTCGTCCATGGCAAGAGGGGATGGGAAATTTTTTTGTTTCCATGGATTCTAGCCAAGAAAAGATAGGGAAAAGATGGAGAAATCACATATATGGCTTATGAATTTATGTGATTCAAGAAAATTCCTAATCTTGACAATTTTTCTACAAATCAAGAAGCTTTGTATTCCAAGATGCCATGGGAGAAATTGAAGGGAAAATAAATGGGGAAGTGATGGAAGAAAGTATAAGGAAAAGGAAGATTAATATGGCTTTGATTTTCATGAAGAAAGTGGCAAGGTAGCCCTAGAATTTTACCTTGAGAAAATTGTAAAATACACATGAAATCTCTAGAAATTGATGAGGACTTTTGTTTAGCTTCCTTGAATATGTATGTGTGGCTATGTGGTGACATGAAAATGAAGCAAAATCATATGTCTTGCTTGATGCATAAGTTTGGCCAACACATGTACCGATACCTAGGGAAGAGTTTTCTTAAATCTAATAAATTAAGTTTAATCTACATAAAAAATAAGGCCTATGGTGAAATTTTGGTGATTTATGGATCATTATACAAAAAGTCAAATTCTTGAGAAAAAGTGTTGACCAAGAAGTTCTTGAATTTTCCTTGATGTTATTTGATATGTGTTGGATGATTGTTATGGTCTAATATGTTTCCACATGCTATCTGGATTATGCTTATATTTATTTTGTGAATTTTGGAGCGCATTTGTGATAGTTGGAAATTTACGCAGCAGTATGTCAAGAATGGAATATGTGATAACATTTGTTCTGGGATTACACTGTTTGCTATGCTGATATACTGTCTGATTTCTTAACATGAATAATATGTTGTGTACTACTTGATTATATAAGTATAGGTTATTTGGTAAAGAATTGGCAATATATATAGGGCGAATAGGGGATGAGCCCTGGTGTGTGCCAGAGTTGGCCATTGGGTAGCTACTATTGTATTGAATGTCTAATCTCAAAGATACTTAAAAATATCTAAACCACTAATTTTCAAACTCTAGTACGTTGTCATGTTATCGAGATTATTTATTTATGCACAGAGTTGTGCAAGGCGAGTACTTTCCCAAATATACCTATTATGGCTTGATCAAATGATGGCTTGGATGACATATTATTATGGTATTTTATATGACTTTTCTTGGGTACCATTGGGGATGCCTCAGTAAAGGAAGCAGGGGGTGAGTTTGCTATATAATGGCAGTGCAACATGAGTTGGGCTTGAGCCTGCCGAAGCCAGTGCGACACGATTTGGGTGTTAGACCTGGCAGTCTCTAAGACCTAATGGTCAAGAGAGAATAAATATTGTTTGTGATATTTTCTATATTCTATTATGTGAAAATCTTGTGAATGCCTTGCAACTACTGGATATCAATTACATTGAGACAATTCTTGTATTTTATTCATGTTCCATCTTTAGATGTAATATGTCTTTTCACTTTGCTATTTCATATTCACATTAAATATTGTTAACAGGTATATCTCTATGTTTATATTGTGTAGTAAATTAACTATCTTGCCACTATATTACTTGCTATTTGTCAAAATCACTTGACTCTTCTTCATGGATATTAAGTGGTATTAATCCTATTTATATTACTAAGAAAATTATTTTTCACTCTATTATGGTTCATACATTTCTTAGATGCCGATTTATCAAGTGACCTATAACTCCAGGCGGAGTTATAGGTCATCACATCATGTGATGATGTTGTTCGTGCTGTACCAGTGTATTTTGTGTCCCCAGGGGAGCTTGAGTCCTACACATTCCAGTGGATGGAGTTGACCCTCCTGCTCCTCCGTTTGCGATGAATAAAGGCCTAGTCGCTATTGTTGACCTTTTTATGAACATAGGGGACTGACCTTTTTGATTCTTTTATTATCTAGGGATTTTTCTTTTTGGATAGTTATAGGATAGATCCCCTATTGACATGATGTGATTTGTATGACCCCGTTCCCCTATGAGGGAACTCTTAAACTAGTTTGTATAAATTACAGTGTATTTCCATTATTGTTGTAGCCCGTTATGCCATTAATTAGATATTATTGTAAAAGGATAATTACCATAGAAAAAGGTAATTAAAATTAAATAAGGAATTCCTCAAAAAATTATAGCTAAAAGTGAGTATTTAGAAGAGGCATTACAATCATGCTACTTTTTGTTATTTGTTGAAACTAGTTGTGATTCTCTTTTTAGCCGCACAAACCATCTCATGTTACTAGTACTCTCTTCATCATCTTCACATAAATGATTAGAAATTTCCCCCATTTTTTTCTTTGTCTGCTTTACTCATTTTCCTTTTCTGTTTACTCTTCCTTTTTAATTTTTGAAAATTTTCTTTGTCTTTTTATTTTTTTCCCAATTTGTCTACTCTTCAACATCCTTTATTTTCATTTTCACTTATTATTTCTCTTATTTCATTACAGATTGTAATATCCTAAGATTTGGAAATCCAAATCATCCCTAAAGAGTGGAATGAATGACTTACAGGGGGTCACGGGCCTAATGAAGGCCTATATGAACTACGATAGACCGAAACCAAAATTTGAATCATTTGATTAATAAGTGAAGACCCTAAACTAAGGTGAAATGAGGCTAACTAAGATTTGGATGTTCATTATAACATCTAAAAATATGGGTTAGAGCCTTAGGATAGCCTAGAATTGGAGCCAAAATGTCCAAACGGGAAGATACAAGGGCTAATGGCAAAATCGTAATTTTAGGAAACTTTTTGAAAACCCAAAGGATGGATCTTTAAATAGAAAAATTAAGTTTTTCAAGGTTCTCAAAGGCTCTAAAAACTATGAGAAGTATTATAATGGTTAAAACCCTCTCGGTGTGCGTTTTTAGCAAAGAGTTTATTGAAAGTTTGACCAAAGGATTCAGTAAGGTTTTGAATCTAATTTGGATGGAAACACCAAAGGCATTTTATAAGATTGGGAACCTAAATTTTATGATGGAAAAGACGGTTCTTGAAAAGGAGTTAAAATAAGTCTAAAACAGAATTGCCAAAGACGAGAGACATAAATGTCATTTTGTGAAACAAATTCTTCTCCATTCTTCTATTATAAGAGGAATCCTCTTCTCTCTCCCATATAACCCACTTTTGTGGTGCTTAGAAAGAGGAGAGGGCTAGAGAGAAGGACGCATAAAGGGAGCCCAAGAAGAAGGAGAAAAAAGTTAAGGTATGGAACTTTAAGGATTTTCATGGCTTTCCTTTTCTGAAATCTTGTTCTCCTTTCCTTGCTCTATCTTTTTATGGTTTTGATGGGTGGATTGGATCTAATTTGGCCTTGGTTTAGAGGACAAAGATTAAAAATTCAAGAAGGAAGCTAAAGCAAAGAAAGAGACTCTTAGGGAGAGCATGCAATTAAGGTAAATCTCCTTGCATCTTTGCTTCTTCCTCTTTGCTCTTTATGCGTGGTGTCTTGGTAAAAAATAGAACAGCCTAGAGGGAGAAATTTCTGACCTAAAACGAGCAAGAAACCCATGAATTAGGCTATGGGAACTTAGGAAATGCGAAGAAATGCAATGGAGAGCTAGTAAAATTCAAGAATGGGAAGTTAGGGATTCTTGAACACTTTGTAAAAACTGATTTGATTCATGAATTCCCTAGTATATGTGAGTATTTATTTGAATTTCTAAGACCCTTAGGAAGCTTTCCAAGTGCCTCTCCCATCAAGGAAAGTTTGCAAAGTCCATAGGCTCTATTTCCCTTGCATGTCTCGGCCAAGCTTGGATGTTAGGGGTAAAGAGTATTTTAATTTGTTCTAAGCTTGGTTTGGAACTTTATGTGATGGAAGAAAATGGGAGGAAGCCTTGGAAAGAATTTAGAAGCCATAGATTAGGAGATGAGGCAATAGGTTCCATAATATAGTCTTAGAAAGAAACTTGTATCTAGGCTCTTGGAAATGAGTATGTGAAGGCTCTAAGAACTTCAAATGAAGTCAAAAGGCCTAGATATAGAAAGAGAAGGGAGCCGGAATTTGAATTATGGTAGTTGCTTCATTAGGCCATTAATGGAGCTATTATGTAACGAATAGGCAAAGTGTGCTTATTAAATGTATGTTTAATGCTTTAGCTTGTTCCAAGGGAGTAATGGAATGCTATTTGTTGTGTCTAGGCCAAAGAGAACAAGCTTCATTTATTTATGGGTGTGAAACCAAAAAGGGAAAGAAATAACTAAGAGGGAAGCTAGTGTTGAATTGTCAAGATAGCTCTCCATTCCTCTCTTGTGTGCAATATGGTTGTATGAATGTCATTTGTTACATGTGTATGTGGTTGAATCTTGAGAAATTCCATATGCTATTATTTAACTTCTATGGTACCATTATATTCTTGATTGGCATTTGATTGTGAAATTGTACTCTATGGGTGAGGTAAAGCCAAAAGTCCCTAAGAATGGGTGAGATAAGGCCAAAAGTCTCTTAGATGAGTGAGACTAAGTCAAAAGTCCCTAGATCAAGAGTGAGGTTAATCCAAAAGTCTTGAAAATAGGGTGATATTAGACCAAAAGTTCCTTGAGCATCCCCTTTAGCTTGATGTATTGCTATGGCATGGAAATTATGAATGAAATGCCTTTTGAAAGTGCTTGTGACATGCTTGTATCTTGTGACATGATTACATGCCTTGGTTGCTTGCTTGAAAGGATGTATGAGCTATTGAGATTTTATGAATCTCACCCCCTTTCCTCTCCCATTTCAATATGCTTAGGTGGAGTTCAAGAAGGCCAAAGTGGAAACCAAGGAGCTTGAGTGTAAAGTCCCACATCGGTTAGGAAGGTCCTGAGGCTAGCGCATATAAGTGGGGGCAAAGCTCCCTTTTCCAACGCGCGCTTTTCCTGAGCGAAGGATGGGTAACTAAGCCCTCGAAGCTCGAAGGGGACAAAAAGCTCGGTAGCGGAAAAATGACCGAGTAACAATACGTTGGAGCTCTGTGTGACCTGGTATCAAAGCAGTCCTGGCCCATGTGCAACCCAAGGACTTGTTGGCCCCAAGGAGGGTGGATTGTAAAGTCTCACATCGGTTATGAGGGTCCTGGGGCTAGTGCATATAAGTGGGGGTAAAGCTCCCCCTTCTAACGCGCGCTTTTCCTGAGCGAAGGATGGTTAACCAAGCCCTCAAAGCTCAGAAGGGACAAAAAGCTCAGCAACGGAGAACTGACCGAGTAACAATACGTTGGGAGCTCTGTGTGACCTGATTGTAATGTCCAATTTTCTTTAAACGACAGAAATAGGCGTGTTTTCAAAGTAAGTCCCCCGAAATGAATTAGTTAAGGTCTCACAAAATTTGAGTAACATTCTAGCCTCCTAAAAATAAGAATTGCAGCTTCAGATGAAAAGAAAAATGGAGCTAGAATGAAGCAATAAATTTTGATAGAAACCCGACAAAGCATAATGGCATTTTTGTAATTTCGATCAATTTTTAGAATTCACACAGGAGGGCTTTTTAAACCAAAATTTTGAGCTCTCTGGGGTTTTCAGAGGCCCTGAAAACCATGGGAAGCCCCGGGACAGTTAAATCCTCTTCGGTGGACGATTTCTAACGTCTGTGTACCTAAACTTTGACGGGTCCGTTCGAAATGGTTTTAGTTCTGATTTTAGTGATTCCAAAGCCATTTTTCTTAATTGGGAACCTAAATTTTATAATGGAAAAGACGTTCTAAAAAAGGAGCTAAAACAAAGGAGAAACGAAAATGCAAAGTATGAAGGGCAAAATTAGAATTTTTGAAAAAGTCACTTTTCCCTACCTATATATATGTGGTGCCTCACATTGGCCCTCATTTAACTTCAGAAAATTTAGCCCCAAACCAGAAGCAAAACCCTAAGGGAGAGGCGCCCAAGAGAGGAAGAAGAAGGAAGAAGAAATCCAAGCTTAAGGTATGCTTTCATGATGTTTTTTCTTGCTTTTCTTCATCTCTACCACCTCTCCTTCATACTCCTTTCTTTCCTTGGATTAAAATGATGTCTATAAATCTGATTCAAAGGAGATATTCAAGGGAAAGTTCGGATTTGAAGAGAGGAACTTGGAGAAATCAAGATTCAAGCCAAACTAAGCAAGGAAACAAGGTAAAAATGCATCCTATGGTTGATACCTTCCATGGCCTTTCTTCTCCATTTCGCCCCACATGTGTTCTTCCCTAGGGAGTTAAATTTCAAGCCCAACCAAGCATGATTCTTAGGTATTTGATGGAGAGGAATAAGAATATGCAAAGAAAACCAAGAAATAGGCATTAGAAATCAAGATGCAAAATCTAGGGTTTTAAATGCATCTTCCAATGTCTGAAATTGTATGATGATTCCTAGGTCTAAGTAAGAGTTTAAATGAGTTCTTGAGACACCTAAGATGCTCCCCACAAGCTTCTTCGTTCAAGAAAACCAAGAGAACTCCAAGAAGCTCAAAGGAAGCCTATGTCTCGGCCTAGGCTTGTTTGTGTAGGTGGGGGGAATTTTAAATTTTTCTAAGGCCATTATTGAGTCATATTTGATGAATGAAGATGAAGGGAAGCCTTGAAAAAATTTTAGAATTCATGGAAAGTGATTTGGTGCCTTAGGTTCCATAATATGACCTAAAGAAGCAACATGGTGCTAGGCCTTTTGTCTTAATGATGTGACGACTCCAAAAGACTTAAAAGGGGTCAATAATCATATTTGATAAGAAAGAATGAGGCCTAGAAAACATTTGAGGGGTGTTGCTTCATTAAGTGTAATTATGAACCATAATGAAGTATATAGAGTAATCTAGTGGTTCATCAAGTTATGTAGCCTTAGAATATGTTTCATGAACCTAATTGGCTCCCATAATTTGTATCTAGGCCAAGAGAAACCATCTCCACCAACTTATGGGTGTGTGGCCGAAAGAGGAGGTTTGAAAGCTAAGGAAAAGTGTGTGAAATTGTGCAAGGTAGCTCTCTCCACCTTCTCTCATGCATGAATGTGTGTCTAGCTTATTTTGGAATGTGTGTATGTGTATTTTCAAGCTTTGGAAAGTATGCTAGCATGCCTTTACATGTCATGATCCTTGATGCCATGTTATGTCTTAAATGAATCCATGATGTTTGTATGAGTTTGCTTGAGTGTGGAAAGGCCAAGAACTCTTCCCTTGGGTGAGGATGAGCCAAGAACCCTCAAGTTTGGTTGAGACAAAGCAAAGAGTCTCCCAAAAGCAAAGTGGGCTCCCAAGAGTATGGTTGAATCCAAAATACTCATGAATGGGTGAGGCAAGTCCAAAATTCATGAGAAGTGTGAGGCCATTCCAAACACTTGGTGAGCTCTTAAATGATTTGTATGAGTTGTTCACATGCCAAGTTTTCTTTAAAATGTCCATGGCTTTTATTTCCTCTATGCATGCATTTGTAAAGCTTGCTTTGCATATATTATGTGTGATTGAATGGGAGATGAGCTATTGGGATTCTTTGAATCTCATCCCCTCCTCTCCAAGGATCTAACATGCTAGGTGGACCAAGTACTTATGGTGAAGGGAGCCAACAACCATAAAGAGCAAGGATTGACAAGCTTATGTACTATTTTGCCTAGTTTGGAACCATAATAATGGTTCATAGTGTATACAATGTTGTATATGTACCATACACCTTGAGACATATGTAACTATACTATTATGTGATCTTTAGATGTATGAAAATGATATATGACCTATAGCACTTATTTTGAGTATGTAAGGCTAAAGTGTGCAATATGGAACTTTGATGAATGTATGCATAAGTATGGGTTGAATGGACAAAATGAGATGCATGAGGTTTGGGACCATTTGGGTAGTTTACACAAGTCTCAAATGTGCTTTTAGACTTGCCCAAAAGGTGCCACAACCAAGGGAAGGCTATTTGGCAAATTTGGTACCTCATATGGAGCCAAATTTGACCATAATGGAACCTTATGTCACTTTTTGGCCAAATGAGTTAGTCTTGATTTGAGATTTAGTGAGCAATTAGGTCTCATTGAGAGCTTTCTGGGAAACTAAAGATCATAATTTTTGGAGGTCTACAGAATATTTGAGGATTTTTCAAAGTTGGCAAAATTCATGTTTCTGGTTTGCTGCACTATTCATTTGGTCCGAAATTGTTTTTTATCACCCGAAATTCAAATGATGTCCAATTGCCACAAAATTTTGTACAGAGAAACTAGATAATCATAGTGACTCATGCCAACTAGAAGTACCTCATTTGGAGGTCTAGAGAGGGAGATATGAATTTTTGAAGTTTCTGCCCAGTATCAGTAACCTAGCCCGACCAGAAGTACGTTCCATCAATTTTTGAGATCTGGGCTTGATGAACTGATCTGGAGATATTTTTTTCCTCTATTTAACATCTACAGATTTTCAGATTGGTATCATTTGTATGGATTGGATTTTTGTAGAATTAATTGGACATTTTTGAAATTCATATCAAGAAACTATGAGAGTACTAGAACTCAGTCCGACCTCCAGAAAATTTCTCATGTCAAACGCTCTATGTGTGGGATGTTATGACTTTTACATATTTTTATCATGAAGTAGACATCCCAAGATTTCCAGAATGATCAAGATTGCATGATTTCAATTTTTCTAGATTTAGTTATAATTTTCCAAAGTTTGCCCAGAATTGAGGCCAGTGCTGGCCGAGAATGAATAGCCATCTCCCATGTCTCTTTTCGGTTTCTATGAGTTGTAGGCATGTTTTTGTGATACAAAGGAGTTGTAATCATATAATTAAATATGAGGGGGCATAGTATGAGTTCACCCAGTCCATGTGACACCGAATGGATTTTTAGATATGATGACATGTAAATAAAAGTTCAAATCTTCATGCTTCCTCTATGAGAATTATATATATCTTTCATGATAATTATACTATTCAAAGGCATGAGTTGAGCTAGAATTATGGTGTTACATTGAGTAACCACACTTTGCTATTGATGTAGGTTTTGATGTAAAGAATTGTCAAAGTTTGTATGTATATATGATTTTTGAGATGTAAATGCTTGAGTAAATATAAAAGCATGGATATGTCGTGTATGTACTAGATTTGGTACCAAATCAGTGAGATAATGAATTTTGGGTACTTGATGGCTTGCTTGTAATTGTGCATTTTTGCCTGTGACATAGTGAGTTTGAGTTGTGTGATACTTTGAACCACTTGGGGAGCTCATGTATGTTGTGTATATGCTCCTAAATGTGCTCATAAGGTGGTGGCACAATTAAGAAGCCATATGGACCACTTTTGACCCCTTTATAGTTTTAAAATGACCATATTCTAGAGCTATGTCAAGATCTGACCAAATGAGCTCTTCTTGACTTGAAACTTGGCATGCTTATAGGTTTTTGTTTAGAGCGAAAAGCTAAAGTGTATATTATTTAGAGCTCTAGAGAATTTTCGATAAATTTTCAAAGTCGGTAACTTTTTGACAATTCTAGTTCTATTATTGTACCAATGGTAAGAAACTTTGCTTTTGTCATTCATGAGACAAATGGTGTCCAATGGCTATGAAATTTTATAAGAAGAACCTAGACATTCATAGTAATCTATACCAACTAGAAGCACCTCAATTGAATGTCTGTGGAAGGAGATATGAATTTTTAAAGTTTTAGATCAGTATTAGGGATGCCAGAAGACCTTAGGTACTATTCCATCTATTTTTGAGGTCTCAAGCCTTCTGAACTGGTCTAGACTTATTTTTTTTCTCTAGTTAACATCTGTAGCTTTCCAAATTGGTATAGTTTGCCTGATTTAGATTTTTGTGGAATTAGTTACAAATTTTTGAAGTTTATATTAGTAAACTGTATCAGAAACATTAGGTAGTTTGACCTATGTTAATTTTCTATTGTCCAATATGGCCTAGGTGATGTTATGATAGCTTGGAATTATTTTTAGTATAATTTTAACATCCAAAGCTTTCCAAAACGCTATCATATGCTTGATTTCAATTTTTCTAGAATTAGTTATGATTTTTTAGAATTGCTATTAGAAAATTGCCACTAGAACCTGAGAGTAAAAGTGAGATTTTCTAGTTTTTGGGTTTCAATCCGTGAGAAATGGTTCTTGATCCATGTTGTGAGCCTCAAATTGAGTTGTTTCTAGTATGTTTAAGTATGTTATGGATGCAAATAATTTGTGGTAGATTTAAATAGGACATATGGGCAAGATTCAATAAATTTGCCCTTTGAAAGTGTTTAATTCCCTCACCAAAGGCACAGAAGTCCTTGAGGGGGAATGTTTTATGCCCTATGTGATAATGTTTCTGGTTAAACACACATACTACAATTGATTTGGCATTAAATTAAGGGAATTCTAAGATTGGAACCACATATTGTAAACAAAATTCAAGATCCTGTTGGCAATATCTTGCATTTTACCTTAAGAAATTTGAGACCTTGTTGGCAAGGTCTTCGGCTTGAGTGCAAGGTCTTCTCTTTAGCATATAAAGGCTTATAAATGGTGATGGTTTGACACAAATAGTTGGTTAGACAAATCAACATTTTGACTTTTGTAATGTTTGTTGCAAAATTTTTTTTTATAAATTGATATATATTTATGTGTATTGTAAATTTGCAAAAGTTAGGAAGAGAATTTGCAAAAATTACAAAGCTGGATGAATTGATGAAGAAAGATGAAAGATAAAGATGACATAGAAAATGAAAAAAGATGAAATATAATAAAAACAATGAAATAATATATAGTTAAAAAATGAAAATAAAACAAATAAAGATATTATTTTGTTTAACAAACCAAACAAATATAAAACAAAATAAACATAAAACAAATCCAAAGATATACAATATAAAATTTAAAAATCTTATTAATTGATTACAAAAATATTAATTACTAATAATTATTAATAAAAAAAAATCAATGACTAAAAAATTGTCTAATTTTAAAATATGCATATAATTGTAAATCAAAAGAAATGAAAACAAAATAATGCATATCAACTAAATTTTGGTGGTGGGACAAACTTTTTTTATGTGAAATAATAATTTTATTTTATTTAGTAAATAAATTATAGTTAACTAAATTCATTTCTTTTTTTTAAAATTTATTAGTTATTTATACCCATTAATATTTATAATATTAAATATATAATAAAACTAATTTTAGCAATTTTTATTAATATAATCTAATAATTAATTTTTATTAAACAACTTTTTATTGTCATTGTCATGTATTGATATATATTAAATTAAATTATTTTTTGTCACTAAACTTTAAGATTTTAAATTATTTTTCATCACTAAATTTTAAGATAATAAGTAGTTAAACTAGAAAGATGCTGATATTACATTTTTGATTGAATTTACCATTTTTTGGATTGAAACTTCAGTCAGTAATTTGGATTTTTATTGTAATATGGTTTTGAAGATTGTAACTTGAACAAGGAAGGAAGTCAAAGAGAATGAGAGATCAAAGAGATAATAATTTATATTATTGAGGGGTCTTTCAAAAGATATACAATGGCAAGACAAAGTAAAGATTGGTGTCTCTTAAGCTTAGAGCTAAGATCATGATAAAGCTTAAATTAGAGGTTTTGGTGTGTATGATTGTATATGTTATGCAATGATCATTCAACCATGTCTTTTAAACATTGTTAGGGGTTCTTATTTATAAGCTTCATAGGCTATAAGCCAATGATAACAGCTAAGCCAAGTTGTTAAATGGAGTCATATAAGCCATTTGATCTAGGTAACTTGCCATGTTAGAGCTATTTTGTTCAAAGCAATTTAAGTAACTTACTGTATTAGCTTTTAGTATAAGGCTTGATTAATGATAGCCATTGAATTTTATAGGCCTTTCAAAAGAAGGTTAGATTGGGTTGGGTTGATCTACATACTTATGGTTAGGAGGCTCTTATAACATTTATCCTTAAGTTCGCAAATGAAGTGGCAATCTAAGTAGATAGGTAGTGCCTTGCTATTGTTAATTAATGTTTACAGCTTCATCATTTCATGTTCCTATAAGTCACCACATTTATTTGGTGTGTTCCTTGTAATGTGAGAAGTTGAGGGAAGTGAAGGGTAGTTTATTAGTTAATTGAAGTCTTTTTGCAAAAACTCTATTTGTCTTCTAATTGACTCCACTCTAGATCCTTACTTCTTTTGTATAGGTTCATTTTGTGTAAGTGTTGTTCTTCTTGTAATGGCTATGCCTTTCCTTGGTTACTTCAAAAGTAACATGTCAGAGGATGATATTCATTGGTCACAAGATGATTATCACTTTCCTTTAAAATGTCATTTCATTGTTACCTTTTGGTCAATAAGGGGTTTTCAATATAGAGGATGGTGGAGCTTCTTTGGTGTTGTATAAGGATGTTCTTTGAAATAGAGTGTGCTTCCTGTTGAATGGGCACTTTGGCTTTATGATATAAATGATTCAAGTTGCTTGTTATTAGTAACCCTACTTGCAATGTAGTATGTGTTAGGTGTTGTGGCTATATGTTGGTTAGCAAGGGTAGAGTTGTCTTTTTCTTTGTTTTGCCACTTCTTTTGATATTAGTGAATATGCCTTGATTCAGGATACATTCACTATCATTGGTAGACCCAATCATTGTTGTCTCTTTGTTAAGTTATTCTCTAAGTTCAAGGCTAATGCGGGTTTATCATCTTTTATTTGTGTGAAGTAATGGTGGTCCTTTTCCTTTCATTCCACATTATGTTCACAAAATCAATTATGATCTTAATGAGGTGAGGAGGTAAAGTGAGGGTGTCATTAAGAATGATGTAGTTGTTTTGTTAGGTTTGCTTGATTAGTTTCATTTAGGAAAGATTCCTTTGTGGTAGATTAGCTCAGAGCTATTGTTAAGGTCTATTGAGGTGATTCACTAGTTCTCTTATGGTTATGTGACCTTGCCTCAGGATCATGAAGTGCTTTTGCAATTGGTAAGGCATATAGGCCAAGGTGATCCTAACATTCTACCTACAGCTCCTTTGGATTTTCCTATAGTTACTACTCTTTTATTAAGTTCTCCATTTGTGTCTTCTCCTTCTCTTTCTTATAAGGAGGTTATGTTGGAAAAGCATCATCAAAAGGCAGGCAAGTTATCTCACAATTTTATGCATTACATTGAGGAAGGGGCATCTGTGTTATTGTTAGAGGTTGACTTGAGCTAGATAAAGAGATCCTTAGAAATAAAAATGGACGAGGCTATGTGATAAATCCCAAAAAGTATCAATTTTTGGTAATATTTTAAGGGACTTATCATAGGTCTTTAGATGACTTTTAACTCTTTTGCGCCTATTTTTGTTCAAATTTGCAATATTGTTTACTTTGATACAAATTAGAGTTAAATTGTAAAAATCCTCCAAATTAGGAATTAATTGAAATAATATGGAAAAATTTAGCTTTTACTTGAAAATAAGTTTTTTAATTGCAATTCTTTATTTCATGGAAGCTCACAGTATATTCTTGTAAATAATTGCTTTTCTTGTTATTCTAATTTTGATTTTATAGTTTAAATACTTATATTTGTTTTTTTAATTGTTTTGTAAGGACTTAAATGTAAATAAATAATTTTTTGTACAACTTGGAGGTGATTATGAATAGCTCAAGGGATTAGAGTACAAATTCTTTCAAATTTCTTGAAAACATTGCTTGTTGCAACAAGTGACTCTAGATCCATGAATCATGGTGATAGTTTCTTGTCATGACAACCAACAAATTTTGATTTTTTTTAAATTGCTTTTAATATGTGAGAAGAGAGGACTTTCTTCATTGTTGTGATTTTCTTAAAGTATATATTTCTATTGTCTCTACATCTAAAGTGCTTGGAATGGATTTTGGATTAGCTCATTTGAAGGAGGTGACTTTTAAGATTTGTATTGGTAGATTTTGTTATGTAATGTTGAATTCTTTGTTCTTCCTTGATCATATTCAAATTCTTATGATTTTTCATTAGTCTTTTGATATTGTTTGATTAATTTCACTGAGTAGAGTCTTATTTTGTGTTGATAAATCACCATGGTGATCATTTTCTCTAAATTAGTGTATGGTTTTTGGTGTAGTTGTATATGCTCATTGCTCTTAATTATCTTTCTCACATTTAGTTCATTGATTAGCACTTAAATATCATGGCCATGAGTTTAGTAGTTGATCAATTAGGTAGGATTAAAGAGTGTAAACATAGTGATATTGGTTAATGCTTACTAATCTATGCATATGCAATTACTAATTTTATTGCACTTGATGTATTTGACAAATTGAGGCTTAGGTAATTAGTATAGGATAAATCATGATGAGCTACCCTTGCTTGTTATTCTAGTAACACACAAAGCATAATGCGTGTGGCTTTAAGAAGATCAAGATGACATCTTAAGATTGCATAAGGCTTTTACATCAAGCTCAAGTAATGATAATAAGAGATAAGTTAGCCTACCATAACTACCATATTGTTAGGAATGAACTTTACACTTAAGAATGCATTTAATTAAGATTTATTCAATATTTTGGTGTCTAAATTTTAGGCTAGAGTGTTTTAAGTCTCATGCGTGCTAGTTTATGTTGCATTTCAGATAGTGGCAATCCTTTCTCCTTTCTGGTCCCTACTAACTAGACTTATCCTAGGATACTAGTTAGGTTAGGTAGATGTAACTTAGAATAATATAGGAATATTAATTAGTTAAAATTTGTCATTCATATGCATTCTCCATGGGATGAACCTTGTACTTGAGACATTATATTAGTTGGAATGATTAATATGCTTGCCAGAGTAAGACTAGCTAATTTAAAAGGTTTATCTTACTAATTTTATTGCATATTTACAAGCTTAGCAACTGCACAGTGTGCAATGAATATAGTTGTAGTGTAAAAAGCACACTATGTTTGGCATTGTTGTGGGCGAATGTTTTGTTTAAGTCACACTTTCCTTTAAAATTTTTATTCCTTATGCAATGGAATGTTAACTTGAGTACGAAGTTGTTTGGAGAAGAACTATATAATGCATATGAATTAACTAATTAATATTAAGATAGGACTAACCATTAACTCACTAACATTTTCATTAACTTGGATTGGTGTCACTAATGTATTTTATTATGGTTAATTATTTTTGATATTTTAATTAACTTATTAATGATCTTTGTCTATTGATGTTTAATTACTATTTTAACATTTTATTATTTATTTATCTCCATTAATTTGTTGATTATTTATTTAGTTCACTTATTTATTTCTTGGTTGCTAAAAGCTAATTTTTTCTAAAATTTTACTAAAATTGTTTAATTTTCTAAAAATTGTACAATTGGGGTTAAATTCTGAAATTTTGGGATTATTGCATCTACATGTATAGTTGTTACGTGATTTTATTATGATTTGTGGAGCTTAATAAAATAGCTTAATTCCTTGAATTTTGAATGCTGCTTGACTATCTTGTTTTTGACAAATTTTAGTAATATCCTTATTTGATTGGTTGAGGGTGATCAACTTAGGGAAGATTTTGATTTGAAACTTTGCCTCAAGTGTTTTGTATATTTGTTCATATTCTACATAAATTTTCAAAATTTTTAACATTCATTTGGTTCTCTAAATATATTATTTCAAAAATTGTTAGAAAGCCTTGTTTCTAACTTATTTTTTACTCAAATTATCATGGTTAATGGTTGGGACTAGCAGAGAGAAAGAGGTAAAGAATAAGAAGACATTTTACACAATAAAGAAGATAAGCTCTTCACCAATGTTTTTAAAACTGAACCGGTGAAGGTACTGGTTCATGGTTCATTGGTTGACCGTGGTTGGACCGTGGTCAAATCGGTGATAATTAAATATATATTTTTTATTTTATAGATTAGAATTTAATATAATAAATAATAACAAATAAATATTAATAAATTTTGAAACATATTATAACTAATTATACATAAAAATAAATCAAATATGATATAATATTTAAATTTTAATTTGTTTATATATTAAAACTTATTTATATAAAAATTATATGAATTTTATTTTTAATTTATTATATTAAAACTTCATAATTATAAATAAAGTAATAATAGAGATTCAATGATATAGGAGTAATTTATCAATTTAAAGGTCAAAGGTTTGAATCACAAGATTATTTTGATTTGTTGAAATAAAAACATAATAAGTCTTTCACTCTTTATATTAAATATTGCATCTAATGTACAAAAACATTGGATGCTTCAATGGTGAAGGTGCAGCTAATTTACCTCAAGGGGGAACAGGGTTTGAGACGCATGGAAGCCAATTTTGGTGATTTGCTAAAATAAAAATCACTCACTCTTTATATTATATATTATATATTGTATATATATACTTGAAGATGCCTGTTGATTCAGTGGTGAACGTGCAGCGATGGTCGATAGTGAGGTGTAGGGTTCAAGACACGCAGACTGCATTTTGCAAAATTATACATATAAGGCGCTGTAGACTGGTTCAATCGTGAGTTTGGAGCTAGTTTTCACTTCAAACCGGTCGGTTCAACTCGGTTCTTGACCAAGTTTGACCGGTTTTGAGGCACACTGATTTTGAGCCACGTCCAGACTGGATAGATGGCCAGTTCACTAGTTTTCCAATTGAATGGCGGTCCGATCCGGTTCTAATGACCATGCTCTTCACCACCATTTTCTTTAGCAAACCTCCAAAGGAGATGAGAAAGAAAAAGAGAGAAAGATAGTGAAGATCAAATAAATTTTGACTATTTGATTTCTTGTGTTGTTTAATTAGGATAATTTTAAAGGCATATCAGACACTAATATACATGTGGATGCCATGTCAACTCTATTAATAACTGAATTATTAGATTAGGGTACTTATGAGTAATGTTTTAAAAATCGGACTGGTCATTAAACGAAGAAGTCATCGGTTTATGGTTCATTGGTCGAACCAGTGATAATTAAATATATATTTATATATATTAAAAATTTTAGATAATACATAATAACAAATAAATATTAATAAATTTTAAAATATTATAACTAATTGTACATAAAAATAAACTATACATAACATAATATTTAATTTTAATTTGTTTAAATATATTTGCATAATTTTAATAAAAATTATATGAATTTTAATTTTATTTCTTATTTATTATATTAAAATTTTGGATTATAAATAAGACAATAATAATAATTTAATAAAAAATATATTGTTCATCATGTTAATGGTCAAAATTTGAATAAATTATTATTCATTTTACTATTTTAAAATAGAATTATAATAAAGGTTATATCTTAAATATTGCAAATTATAACTAGATATACATTTCAACTCAATTGTAGTGGCGCGTTTGCTCTTCAAAAGGATCAAGGTTCGAACTGAAACTTTGCTAATTTTGCTAAATAATACAAAACTGGTTCAACTAGTAATCCGACCGGTTTTTCTGGTTATCACCGGTTTTCCTGTTCTCAAACTCTTCGGTTCTGAGGGCTAACCGATCCGGACTAGGGATTGGTTCCCGATCCAACTGGTTGAATTGGCCGATCCGGTCCGATTTTCAAAACAATGCTTGTAAGACAAAAATAAAAGATAATTGACCATATATTGACACACTTTAAATTTAAATATCAATTTTTAAACTTTAAATGAATTTAAGAAATTGTAATACTAATTTAACATTAAAAAAATGTTAATAAACCCCATCTGGCAACTTTATGTCATATCACCTATTTTTTTTTAAATGTCTTAACCTTAGCCCTCCAAAATTGACGGAGGAGAAATTTCTTTAATTTCATATATTTTGGTGGTAATTCTTACAAAATTATTTGATTCAATTATCATTATGTGTGTGTGTTAAATAAGAGCAGAGGTTAAACATAACAAAGTGCAAGTAATACTTCTAAACACTCAAATTACACAAATTAAAATCTACAATAACAATTGGATGAGAGAACAGACTGCCTGAACAAGTGTGAGAATAAGGAGAACAATTCCAGCAGTGGAAGCAGCAGTATTCCAGCCAGGGTGTGTTACAATAATCACGTCTCAAATCAGCCTTCTTTCGTTTCCAAGGATTTTTATAGAAGGCATTCAACTTCGTGCAGATATCACTGTAATCAGAGTTACAATTTGACGCTACGATACCTTTACAGAGGCCATTGTATAGTTGAGTCACATCATTGCTATCAGCCAATCCATTGTCTATTATATCTTTTCTAACCAGGAGATCTACATCTTTGCTTGTGTTGATGAGGTCATCCAACATAGAAGCATAATAAATTATGTATGGTTCATCTGGATAGTGAAATTGCTCTAGAGCTATCACATTACGAAACAAAGTTTCAGTCCTCCCATCCACCTCAATATGTGGGATCTCAAGAGTATTTCCTGAAAATTTCAACTCTAGTAAGCATTTATTGTTGTTTTTCCTCAACTTCAATCCTGCTTCGTGTAACTCACTTGCATTATATGAAAGAAATTGACTTTCAATATCTGTTTTAGGTTTCTTTTCTGGTAAGTAAAAAATTCTGAGAAGATCTGTGAAGTGATTTATTTTAACATTAGGATCAGGCTTTAAGTGCTGTCGATTATAATGCGTAAAGAATCGAAATGATAGCTCTAGAAATGAAGGGAGGTGACCACCAACTTGAGGGGTAAAAGCCCGATTGTATAGCTCTTCAAGAATAAAATATGGAAGTTGGTTCTCAAGTAACAACAGATCGTCTGTTAGTTGACTGCCCAACCATGATGACCATGCCTTATGCCCTTTTCGAAAGACCTGAATTATAAAAATAGCATCCACTAATATTACCTTCACAAAATCCTTCTTGTTTGGCTCTATTTTCTCTGAATAACAAGCACGAACCCTTGGTTCTAATATATTCACAAAGCTAACCAAATCGTCCAAGTTTGGCTCATCTGATTCACATATGAATTTTTTAAGAAGTTTTATTTTGTGTGCTTCCATATTTTGCAACCTCCGATCACGGCGATGAAAAGGGCCGATTGAAACAACCTTTGGCGTATAAGCGTCTTCATTTTGTTGACGGATCACACGGGGCACTTTATAGATGCAACATTTATCTGACATGTGAGGTTCTTTGCTGTCCTGTAGCATTGCTTTAATGTCGATGATTGTATCACCCACCGTCTATATGTTAGGTATAGAAAAAGTTAGCAATTATATATGGAGGCCAAAGAAAAATAAGAAAAGAGAAAAAGGCCGTCAGCAAGGAATAAGACTACAATATAATTTTCCTATCCCCATAGTACAATTACCAATAGGAATATATTTTTAGTATGATTTTAAAATCATCACTATCAAAAATAAATAAATAACAATCATAATCATAATTTAAAGAGTAAATTAATTTTCTAGTCTTTAAGAACATGGAAGTATTCTTAATTTGATGATATTTTATTTTCAAAATATCTCAATTTAGTTTTTCGTGTATTAATTATTCACCCACATAGCCTTTAATTTCATCAACTATTAAATTACTTCCTTTTATCGGAATTGCTAATATTTATGAAGTTATTAACAAAAGATAAATGTGTACCACTAATATTATGTGTAGAAAAAAAAGATTAGGTCAATAATTTGACTAAACACTTAATGAAGCACAAAGAAAGTACAAAAAATAATAACTCAAAAAAAAAAAAAAACAATAACAAATTCTTCACAATATATTGGAGTTGCATACTTGATCTTCAAAGTGGGGTTGAACTTCTTCCCCATCCATCACTTCAATTTCATCTTTGGGGTGCATATCTACTATCTCTGTGATATTCATAAACAAAAGTAGGCGGAAATAAAACAAAATTGACAAATTGTTTTGTAACGGAAGGAGTGTACGATTGCTTGGATGAGTTAGCTGGCCCAATATATATAGAACAAGGATGAAGTATTTTTGGTCAAGGAGGGTCAAGTCTTTAATAATCAATAATATACAATTGTGAATTTGATAATGCAGACACGGGGTCACTTTCAGTTTTAGAGTGATTTAACTTTAGGTTACAGTATTCCCTTTTTATTTTATTTTTTTGGGGCCGGGTTACAGTATTCCTTAAGCAAAGCACAAATGACAAAATCTTACTTTTAAGTATTAATTATTATTAAACAATAATGTATTAATAATGTTATCATATTAAATGATAAATGATGCCATCTCAAAAGTTTTGTAACATGAGATAATATTTTTCTCTAATAAGTTGAGTTTAATTAGTTTTAAAAATGCCATTTAAGACTAGCCCAAGTGATAAGGGTGGGATGAAAATATAAGTAGGATCAAGTATTTGATCCCTCTAATGTAATATCAAAAAGAAAAATTAATTTTAAAATAATTTGGGAATAAAATCTTAAATGTAGACCAATCTAAAAGAATACATCCTTATGATTGTCTATACAATGTGAGGATTCCATTGTTCCTAATAAAATTAAAAATACCATTGAAGGCTAAAAGAAAGTAAGCTGCCATGGTTTTCTTACTAATAATTCACGCTATCAAATCTTCATCTTTCGCTTTAATTAATGTAAATAATTCTATTACTTTGTTAATTTACGAGTATTTTAATCAATTAATTTTTTATTTTTGACTTAATACATTTTTTATTCTTCTAATATTATAGGGCTTCAATTTGGCTCCTTTGATTTTAATGCAGTTAACATTGTCCTTCAACGTATAGAAATAATGCATTTGAATCATGAATTATTATTTCATAGTTCAGTTAATGTGAAAATAAAAATCATAAATTTATAGTTAATTTGCGCGCGCGCACACACATATATATGGATGATTTAGTTTAGGCTACGTTTACTTATTATATGACAACTAATTAAGTGAGATTATACTAAATTTTACTCAAATGTGGGAGTAAGATATATTGAGAAAGAAATATCACATGGCATGATCTCATTTAATAATGACCTATCATCCATCAAATCCACGTTGCTCAAATCGTGTTTACACGGACAGTTCATAACCGAAATTTAACCTTTAATTCTTAACACGAGCTAAAAGTGCATTTAAATTTTATTGTATAAGTAGACAAAACCCCATTAATCATAATAATTACTGAAATCACGAATTGAAAAGTATATATTTTCTGTATTTTATTTAGATTTACAAATTATTTTTTGATGAGGACAGCAAGATTAAAAACAAAGCAAACAATTTGATCTCCACATTAGATGAAGAAGACTCTCCGAGTGGCAAGTCTCGAGGAGGAGTTCGCTTGATCAAAACGGAAATTTTATGGAAGAAAGCTTTTTTCTTTTTCTTTTTTAAAGAAGGATAGTTTTAGTTTCAACAATAGACATAAATATTATAAAATAGTCGAAGATATAGGTGAAAAATAATTTGAACAATGAAATTAATTATTTCTATAAAAAGAAATTAATTATTATTTTAATATTAATTTACCTGATCATTTTTAATAACCAAAATTCAAAGTATTACATAAAAATTAAATAATATTATTAATAATAATAGATAAATTACATAAAAATTGAATAAAACAATTTACATTATTGATAGATAAAATAATTTTAAATTAAATCAAATAAGATAATTTTAGAAAATTCAAATTATATGAAAAAAAACACGGTGTATAAGTCACATAAGGAGAAAAAGAAATCTTATTTGCATAATAATATATGTACACTCAATTGTCTCAGATACGAAATTACTAGGAAGAGTTGGTACTTATCAAAAGTGATTTACCAGAATTATAATCACGTGTTTTAGAATTCTGTTATTGATTTTTGTACAAAACAAAACTCTATAAAATTATCTTTTGTTGATAGATAGATGTTATAGACGTTAAGTAAGGCAGAGGTTAAACACAACGAAGTGCAAGGAAATCCATTAAATATTCAAATTACACAAATTAATAAAAATCTACAATTACAAGACCGGGATGAGAAAATATTTGTTTGAACAAGGATGAGAGTAGGGATAAAAATTCCAACAACAGCAGCAGATTCACGGAATTTTATAATAAAAAAGATTAAACTTTTCGCATATATCATGTTAAGGTACTGTTTAACAAATGATTAATATTTTATGTAATTTTGGTATCGAGTTATGTTATAATGGAAGTTTTAAATTTTTATCTAATAATTTTATAAGAAGTTCCCATTATAAATTCTTCGTGATTGTAAAATATTAACTACTTAGAGAGCAGAAGTCTTCAGTAGCTAGTGCAATATTATATTTGGAACAAAAATATAAATTGAGATAAAAATAATAATTAATCAAGTTATAAAAATTAGAGAATAAAAATATTGATTGATAAATAAAGTGTGGTATTAGCTTCCTTTATTCTCAATTTGAGAGAGAAGAAAAATTAATAACTTAAAGAGAAAGGTATGAAAAAACTTTCCTTCTTATTTCATTTTATTCCATCCATTTTTGTCAATCTAAACACCTTGTTAATGATATCTCGTGTTAAATAAAGTTAATTATATATTTATTTTTTTCAATTAATTATTATAACTTTTAAATATATTTGAATATAAATGTTCAATTGACGCCACATAAAATTTATATCAAATGAGATCAGAAAAGCTCCAATGCAGCTACATGTGGAACGTGAAGATCGATTATGAAAGAAAGATGCAATCAATATTATTTTATTTTGTAGAATCTTTTCTTTACTTGACATTTTTTTTTTGGCTTTACTGCTTTATTCCCTTATACCTTGTGTGAATAAGAGTTGTCTCAAATCCCCTCATCAAATGACCATTTTGATGGAAATTTTACAAGTACAAATTAATCTCTATATTCTCTTCTTCTTTAACTTTTCTTAAATTTTGTGACCATCAAGCTTCCAACCCCTTTTAGAAATTAAACAGCACCTTCACACGGCTAGCTTGAATAGTATAATATTTCATGTAATCAGTTTATATTAACTGTTACAATACGATATCACACGCTAGTACCCACAACACAATATCGTGTGTGCAGACAACAAATATGACACAATATTGTATATATACGTGCATACGTACACACACGACAAATCCATGCACATTCATGTCATGACAGAGTGTTTACCCCAATGTTAAATAGTCTCTGACGCAGAGCCCCTTTAAATAAGTATGCTTACAATATTTTAGGTTGCTTTCAAGAAAGGTTAAATAATATTTAATAATGAAAGGGAGGATGGTGTAATTAAGAAGTTTTTAGACAAAGCTAGAGTAATTTACCTCAAACTTATTTCATTTAACACTTTTATGTTAAATTTATTTATACAAAATTAAAATTAAAAAATAAAATATCTCAAATTACAATTAATATAATTTTAAAAAAGTAAATTTACATTATTTTAAAATTTTCAAATTAAAATTATTGTTACTAATATTGTCCTCAAATAATTCTTTCAAACATTATAAAGACCCAACAACTTTTTTCTGATTGGCAGGGAGTACTGCAAGAATTTTTTTTATTTGAAATTGAGTTTTAAGTATGTTGTAATTGCACTTGGTGTGCAATTATGTATTAGTTTGTTGAGTAATTAAGGGGATCTTATGTTACAGATGAGATTTATTAATTATTTATGCTGGCCCCACCTATCAATAATTATGTTTTGATTGGGATCAATTTGTGTAATTAAGAGAGATTAAGTGGCTCCCATCAGATAATTAAAACTTAATCAAGTGTTTAAGATGTGCATGTGTATTGTATTATTTTAAATCGAAGATGTAACTAGACCCATAATTAATTAATTTTGGGTTAATTAAAATTAATACAATGACATTCACGTACAAAGGATATATAATATCCAAGATGTTTTTGTTAATACGCACTTACTTACATGATAATACATAAAAGCAAAGAATATTCTGTAAGACCTAATTAAATTAAGGAATTTATACTTGATCAGACTGGATATCATCTTCAGGTTCTTGATTCAAGGGGATATCCAAATGTGCCAGTTGGAGAAGTTATGCATGTTTAGCTATCATCGAATAGGGAAGTTGATGAGGAACTGGAGGATGATTATGTGTTCTGCTGGTTGGGGGAGTAATTTGAGGTAGATTGGATTGGGCGCCCATTGTTCCCAAAGCCTAATGTATTCTTTGGGTTCTATGGTAGAGTTGCAAAGAGCTAGGGTTTTTGTTGCAATAGGAGCCATATCTCCAAAACTATTTAAAATATGTTAGGAGATTAACAATGAGGATGAGATAAGACGAAGTTTTCCTATGATAATAATTAGTGTTAATGACAGTTTAAAGGTGTTAATCAGGGTCTAATAATGGTTAACGGGAGTTTAAGAAATATTTTAGACCTTTAATGGGGGGAGGTTAGTGCAACTCCAGGGAAAGAATGTTATTGTTGAGCACAAATGGTTTAATTAAAGGATTTAATTATTCAGTATGACTAGGGGCTTGGAGGCAATTAAAGGAATATTCCAAAAAGATTTCAAAAGACTCTTGGAGTCTCTTGGAGGAAGTACGGCACTTCCTCCAATCGGTATTGTTTAGGTGTGAATGGTCTATTTTACCCTTGAATTGTACTATTTTATTGAGGGGTATGTTGGTCATTTGTCTTGGGGGCACTTTTTGTCATATTCAATCTCAAATTCTATGTATTTGCTAGACGGAGTGGAGGGAGTTATGGATAAGGTTGTATTATGTCATACCATTATGGAATATACATATATCTCATTCCATATTTTTTATATAACAACAATTTCTCACAGTAATACTTTTGCTAGCAGAATTTGCAATTATTAAAATATCAATTTCTGTAATTGTGCACAAATAATTATTCTCATAATAGAAATCCCCAAATTCATGCCACACAAGTTTGCTAAGCTCAGAACATCACAAAAATGATCACACATTTTGGAGCTTATGACATATGCTTTAAAATACCACACTTGCACATTTGCACATACTAAATGATAATTTTAAAAATTCATATCTTAAACTAAAAAATTTTGATTTGTGCAAATTAGATGTTTATGGAAAACTTAAGACATAAACTACATACTGTAAAAATTTCAAGTGAAATAGAATTCATTTGATCCATGAAATTTAATAAAATAGTATCAACTATCAAAATGGAATTCATATATCAGGCCTTAAACTTCAAAAGTGCATATCTTAGGCCACACAATCTGATTTATGCAAACTCGGTGGCCATGATAATTCCAACTATATACCTGTAAAATTTCATGAGTATCTGAGTCCATTTAACCCTTCAAAGCCATAAAAACTAAGTCTGAACCAAATGAACAATGCATAAGATTTTTTGCATTTTTAGTCAAATTTAAAAATTCATAATAAATTCAACAAAGTTTTAAAAATTATATTATTTAACTTTATTGAAAGCTCTAACTGAGCTCTAAATGCTTGCCAAATTTCATCAAAAAATTCGTCCATTTGCTTAATTTTTTGTCTAAAGGTAAAATATGGTTCAATGTGATGCAATTTTGGGCCTAAATGGTTCAAAATGGGCCACTTCAGCGCATGTGACCACTTGGGCTCCTCCTAAATGTAAAACAAAGCATATATGACTAGTTTATCATGTCCCACACATCATGTAATTCAATTTCACACTTCTACTTGCCATTATACACATGTAATTCATGATACATACACAGTCAAAATACATTATACATTATATTATGTCTTACAAATGTTTTCTACATCATTCATTCATATTTCAAGAGTGTTGGAATGATCATACATGCAATTATACAAATAAATAACCATATGTACAAGAATATGCCAAAAAAGAAACTTCATTGTCAAAGTAGCTCTCTTTACACTCTTTGGTTGTGATTCTTGCTTTCTTAAGAGTCACCTAGCCATGGTTAGTGGAAATGGGAGAAAAGTGAGATTCAAAAAATCTCAATAACTAATCCAACATCCAAGCATGCATGTATGATTCATTTAAGCGCAAAGAAAGAAAGTATGCATGTCATTTAATCATTTATCATTCAAACTCATGTATTAGGGATCTCATGGCTTTAATAAGAGTAACTCATACTCTAAGGACTTTTGATTTAATCTCATCTATCCATTAAGGACTTTTGGTTTAACTTTACCCTTATTTTTTTAAGGACTTTTAACCTAGTCTCACTCATAATTGAAACTTTTGGCCTAATCTCACTCACATTTAGGGACTTCTGGCATTACCTCATCCATTCAAGAGGTAAACCAATTCCAAATGCAACCAAATGCTATGCAATTACATATAATCCTCAACCCATTAACAACAAACAAAATTTGCACATAAAATATACAAGCAATCTAAAGTACTCAAGCAGCCAATATACATGCACAAGAATAAAGGCAAAGCTACCTTGTTACATGATTTCTAACACTTTCCCTTTGACCTATTCTCTTGATTCCATGGCTCTATGATCATCCTCGAATATGCTCTTACTTGTTTAGCCTATCTAGGCACATTAAATAGAGTACAAAATAATTAATGGAATCATACTTATACTCATTCTAGCCTTATGTATGCAAGCATGGTTTTAGACACATATACAACCCCTAAAGAAGCAACTCTCACAATTTAACTTCTTGGCTCCAAAATCTCACTTGGTATAGACCATATGACTCTAATAGAACCCATTAGAGCCATCATATGCATAATTCAAAGAGCTTAGCACCAAGTTGCTTCTTTAGGTGTAATTGAATGCAAAAGCTCCACCTTTTAAAATAAGGCTTCTACATTCAAACTAATGATTCCATTAATGTCTATAATTCATATATAGACTATTTATAACCTTAGAATTATTGAAAACTATAACACCATATGACTTTAGCCTTCCATATGCCTTTTCAAGGATTTTACACCCTCAGCATAACAATTCTCAAAGAAAAAGTATTAAACAATGCAATATTCCATGTTATGTGGGATTCAAAGTCTTTCGTTTATACTCCATGGGCCTCGTGAATTCTCAAACATTATGCTCTACTCATAATCCATATATATAAGTCATAAATACCATAAAACATCTCATGCAATTGGGATTTAGAGCCTACACATCAGAAAATGCATATTTGTTTTTGGGCTCAAATTCCAGTTTTCTATTGTAGATTTTGAAAATTCATAATTAAATATAGAAAAATCAAAATCTAACAAACCATAGCTTTCTGGAAAGTCCTGAATGTTAACTTTATGGTAAAAATACTTTTAGGCCACAAACACATCATTTGGGCCACATTTGACAACACAAAAATTAACATAGGTCTGACTATCCTGGAGTTATGATACAGTTTACTAATATGAACTTTAGAAATTCATAAGAAATTCTACAAAAGTCCACATCAATCAAACTATACTAATTTGGAAAGATACAGATGTCTACTTTAAAGGGAAAATAGCTCTTGATCTAGAAAATGACATTAAGCCAGAAAATTGAGGGAAAATTGTTGCATTATAGATAGTAAGTTCCAACATATAAAATGCATATCTCCCTCAATAGAAATCCAAATGGGGTGCTCTTTGAAGTTATGTGTCTAGTTTATGTCTGTAAAATTTTAAGGCAATTGAACTTCATTTGGCCCATGAATGATAGAAGAGAAGAAACTGACCATATGAACAGGACATATGCCAAATCTAAAAATTTTTTCAACTTTAGAAATTTGTAATTTATTCTCTAGAGTTCCAAATAATACAGTTCTTTGCTTTACAAAAATCTCTAGATAAAACTTAGATTCATGCCAAATTTCATGAAAAATTCCTCCATTTGGTTAGTTTGTGATATAGGGTGCCAAAATGAGCTTTTTAAGTACCAAAAGGGGGTCAAAATATGACCAATTGCTTTCTTACCCTAGCCATGACCTCTTGAGCATGTGAGAAAGCTTAAATGCAACCTACTAAACTTGTCCAAGAGGTCTAAATGTTCATACATCACAAAATCACTACCCCATTTGTTCATATATAGAAGGTTTCACAAAGCCATTAATGCATATCAATGTCGAAAACTCATATGTTCATGCATATGGCTTTCAAAAGGATACATACATCATATTTACCTGTAATTGGACTTGTTCAAGTGCTTACGTCATAGATACATATTATAATTACAAGGTTTGACATTAAGATACAAACAAAAGGTCCATTTTGCTACATACATGCCAAAATCTTATTTTTTCAAGGTGATTGGCCCCCACTTCTTGGCCCACTTGACTCACCTAGATATGGTTAGACATTGGAGAAGGGAGAGTGAGATTATAAGAATCCTAATAGTTTTTAACCCTTTTAAACATGCATATATGATATAATTACAAGCCAAAGAATGCAAGCATGCCTTAATCACTTCTAAAATTATTCATAGCCACTTTTCTCATCTCAATTCAACTCATACAACTTAACATAGGCTCTATGGGTCATTGGTTTGGCCTCACCCAAATTCTTAGGACTTTTGGATTTGTCTCACTTACATTTATAGCTTTTGACTTAACCTTACTCTTTCTTGAGACTTTTGGCTTTGTCTCACTCTCTTTTAGGGACTTTTGATTTCTTCTCACCCTTCTCAAGGACTTTTAGCTTTACCAAGCCAATTCAAGCTATCATACTTTCAAACAAGTTCAAAAAAATATGTCAAGGTACGAAGACTCTACATCAATAACTATACTATGGCTATAATTCATTCACATAATTTAAATACACATACAAGCAAACCAAGACAAGTAATAGATCAAGAAATGCATATGAGAAAGGTTAAAGAGTTACCTTAAAGTGAGGAATGCAACTTCTTCTCTTAGGTTTTTCCCTTTTCTAGGGCCGCATACTTGGAAGTGGGTGAAAGGTGATTCCTTTGGCCTAGACACATCAATTAAGATCCAATTACATTCTAAAGACTTTTTCTAACACCATTTACACATTAAGAAAGCCTACTCCCTCTTATGATTCAATTATGGTTACATTCAAAACCTAAAGAAGCAACTATGAAAATTCTTAGTCTTGGCCCCATTCTCTCTGTAACAAATGTACTTTCTGTAAAATGATGAAATTAGTTGTATGAAAACAAGTCCTCTAAAATGAGCTAGATAATGTCCCAAAAAAATTGGACAAAGTCTTAGAGTCCAAAAAATGATAATTCTAGGCTTCAATAGAAAGAAAAAGAGAGCTAGGACAAAGAAATAATTTGTGATGAAAATTGAAAAAATATAATGGTATTTTCGTAAATAAGTGTAAATTTTGGAAACACACATAGGAGGCTTTCTAAATGGGAAATTTGAGTTGCCCAAGGTTCTTAGAGGCCTCAAAAACCATGGGAAGCTCCAGGATTGGCAAAGCCCCCCCAGTATATGTTTTCTAATGACAATAAGCCTAAACTTTGACAATTCGTTCGGAAAGATTTTAGCTCAAATTTGAGTGATTCCAAAGGTATTTTATTAAATTGAGAACCTAAATTTTATAATTGAAGAGACGATTCTAAAAAAAGAGCTAAAACAAAGCCAAAACAAAATTGCCATTATGGAAGGACGAAATTAGAATTTTTGAAAAAGTGTGTTTCTTGAAATTTCCACACACTTCTCCATTTTTCTCCCACCTTCTTAAGCATGACTTCCTCTACCCAAAATACAAAAAATGACCTGCTCTCTTAGGCGCACAAGGAGAGGAAGAAAAAGGGTAAGAGAAAGGCAAGAAAGATAGGTAAATTCATGAAATTTTATGTTTCTTTCTCTTCCAATCTTGCTCCCCTCCTTCTTTACTTTCTTTCTATGGTTTTCTTGAGATGTTTAGCTCTATTTTTGGTCTAGAACTTAGAGGGGTAGTTCAAAAATCTTGAGGAGAGATAAATTAAGAAGAAGAAGCCTTGAAAACACACTTAAATCAAGGTAAAAGCTTGTTATGGTTGCTTCTTCTCCTTGCTCCATGGATGTGTGTATTTCGGCTAAGAACATAACCATAAAGGGGGAGGATTTTTTGTCCAAAAAAAAGAGAGGAACTAGGGTTTTAGACTATGAGGAAGAGAAATATGGTAAGAAATTCCAAGAAAAACTAATAGAAATCAAGTTAGGAAAGTGTGGTATTTTCTAGGGTTTTATGGAATATGATTTTGTATGAGTAATTCCTTGGCTATTTGAATGTTTCCTTGAGCTTCTAAGACCCCTAGAAATCCTCCCAAGTGGCTCTCCTATCAAGAAAAATCAAGAACTCTATGAACCTTCCTTGGTGTGCATATTTTGGCCAAGTTAGGATAATTAAGCTAAGGAGTGTTTTAATTTGTTCTAACCTTGGTTTGCGACTTTATATGATGCTATAAGATGAGAAAAATCTTTGGAAAAAATTTAGGAGTCATGAATTGGAAGATGGAACAATGGTGTCCATAATAGTGCCTTAGGAAGCAACTTGATTTTTTAATTGTGCAAGTGAATGTGTGAAGGCTTCAAGGACCTTAAATGAGTCCAAGAAGTTTAAAAATAACAAGAGAATGGTGCCTAAAACTTAAAATGTGAGAGTTGCTTCAATAGGCCATTTATGGAACCATAATGCCACTTATGGAATCAAGTATGTGTTCAAGAGTGAGTTTAGTATCTTGGTTTGCTTCAAGTGTGTAATTGTGTGTTTTTTATGGTGTTTAGGCCAAGAGAACATACATCATCTAGGTGTGCTTATGGGACCCAAAAAGGGAAGGAAAAAGATCAAGAAAAGCTTGCATAAATCCAAGGTAGCTCTCTACCCCATTCTCATTGCATTCTTGTATGCATATATATGTAATTGTGTGCTTGTGTATGCTCTTGTGACTTGAGAATATGCCACTTGATGCCTTGACATTATATTGGTACTAATGTGTTTCCTTGAAGGGCCTTGGTTGTGGAAATAGCTCATAAGGGTGAGGTGATGCTAAAAGTCCTTTAATGAAGGTGAAGAGATGCTAAAAGTCTCATGGTATGGGTAAGACAAGGCCAAAAGTCTCTTGGAAGGGTAAGGCCAAGTCAAAAGTCCCTAGGCCAAGAGTAAGGCAAATCCAAAAGTCTTAGAAATAAGGTGAGGCAAAACCAAAAGTCCTTAGAGTATGGTCTTGGCTTGAATGTGACTAAGTGGCATGGAAATTGTGACTTTGCATACTTTATGGTTGCCAAACCTTTCATACATATGCTTTGATGTGTATATGCCTTAAATGTGTATGTGAATGGATGTGTGAGCTATTGAGACTCAAGGAATCTCACTCTCTTTCCCTCCATTATCTTGAAATGCCTAGGTGATGTCCAATAAGCAAGGAAGGTAAGCCAAGAGCATTGAAAAGTCATACTTTATCCATTATATAGCTTGTTATGTATTTGAATACCAAATTTACTTTGTACATATTATTTTTTAAGATGTAAGCTCATGGACAAATGTAATATGATGTATGACTCTTATATAGACCATATGTGGCATGAAATCTATGGAAATAGGAATTTTAGCTTCTTGATAACTTGATGTATTAGTGCATTAATGGAAGTGGAATGGCCAAATTAAGATGCATGAGGTTTGGAATCACTTGGGAAATTCATACAAGTCATATTCATGCTTTTAAACTTGTCCAAGAGGTACCAAAGTTAAAAGAAGGCCATTTGGACCAAAGTGATACTTTATGAGAGGCAAAATTGACCATTTTGGTGAGCTATATCACTTTTTGTCCAAATGAGATCTTCTTGGTCTAAAATTTGGCATGCATCTAGAGTTTGTTGAGATATTTTTAGGAAGCTAAAGTAGATATTATTTGGAGGTTTTTGGAATATTTGGCGAATTTTTGAAGTTAGGAAAATTTTCTAGTTTGGCCAATGGTACTGTTTATATAATTCAAAATTTGTTCTCTGATATTCATGAGGCAAATGATGTCCAATTGCTACAAAATTTTACAGAGAGAAATAGGACCTTCCCAGGGACTGGTTCCAATTGAAACACCTCATTTGGATGTCTAGAGAAGGAGATATTAATTTTTGAAGTTGCTATCCAATATCAGGTGACCAATCAAACGTAGGTTCTTGTTTGATTGACTTTCAAGATCTGAAAGTTTTGGGATTAGTATGGAGTTATTTTTCCCTCTAGATGACATCTGTAGCTTTCTAGATTGGTTTTATTTGTATGGATTGGATTTTTGTAGAATTAATTGGACATTTTTAAAATTTATGATAGTAAATTATATTAGTATTAGGTGGCAGTCGGACCTTTATGGCTATTCCATTTTCAAACGTGGTCCATATGGGTTTTTGTGGCTGGACATTATTTTTACATTAAATTTGACATCCATATCTTTCTATAAAACTATTGTTTATGTGATTTTGATTTTTCTACATTTAGTTATAATTTTTAAAATTGTCTCTGAAATCTGTCATTGTACAGCTACGATGAATGAAGAAAATTTTGGGTTTTTTAACCCTTGATCCGTGGCTTATATGAAATTTTGAGATGTTTATGACTTATATGGATGGAAAATAATTAGAGAATGATGTTGGGGAACTCACGGAGTCCATATAATATGAATTGAAAAATTTTACCTTGATGTAACGGGATAAGAGTGTGTTATTTTCATACTCTTCCTCCCTTTTTGTCTTGTGAACGTGCACCAATTACGTAGAATGGAAGAGTATGATAATAGATAAATATGGTATTGCATTCTCCCTCTACCTAGGTCCCTTGACTCTATTTAGACTCCTTAGAGCCATCACATCATCATTCTTAAGAGCCTAGATACATGTTGCTTCTTTAAGGCATACTATAGAACCAATACCTCTAACTCTCCATTTATGGCTTCTGAATTATTTCCAAGGCCTCTTCTTATATTCTTTCATCATATCTAACCCTATTCTAACCTTAGAACAAATTAAAACTCTCCTTAGGCATGTGAGACCTTCTTGGCTGAGACACACACACACTTGAGCTCCTGTGGAGTTTTCTTTATCTCCTTGATGGAAGAATCACTTGGGAGACTCCCTAGGATCTTAAGAGCTCATTCACACTTTCTTATAAGTTAGGAAACTCTTGGAGAAAGTTAGATTTTACAATACATTCATGATGTCCTAACTTTGCTAACTTGAATGTCCATGGTTTTTCTTTAGGTTTCATTGTATAATCTTGTTTCCCACCCTTAAATCCTAAGTTCCATACTTGTTATTGGTCAGACTTATCTCCCTCTTAGATATTCTCTACTTGGCCGAACTCACCCATAGAAGGAGTAAGGGAAGGAAACAAGAAGAGCCATGAGACATACCTTGATTCTAGCTTAATCCAAGAGCTCTTCCTATTAGTTTTCTCCTTTCCTTCAAAGTCTATCTTCCTCCCTCTGAAACAGACCCAAAGCAGCACCATATCACATACAAAAACCATAGGAAGAAAGGTGGAAAGGAGGAGAATAACATTAAAGAAAGGGGATCTATGAAAATTCTTCATTTCCTTACCTTTTTGCGTTGTCTTTCTCCTTCTTCTTCTCCTCCTTTGGTGGGTCTCCCTCCCTGGTATTCCTCTCTTTGTTTGGGTACAATAAGGTTGGTTAGAAGGAAGAGCAAATTCTGGACATTTTAAGAAGCTAGGGTTCCAATTTTGCCACTTTTCATTTTGCACTTTAGTCCTTATTTCTTGGTTTTGTCTCATTAGTCTCATTTTAACTCCTTTCTAAAAACTATCTTTTCCATCATGAAATTTAGGTTCTTTAACCTATAAAATAGCTTTGGAACCACTCAATTTGGATTTGAAATCTTCTCAAACTATTCAGTTAAAGTTCGAGTTAACTGACGTTAGAAAATATATACCGGAGAGGGTTTAAACCATTCCAGGAGTTGAGAACCCCGAGTAATTCAATTTTTTTATTTAAAAATTCCTTCTTAGTATTTTCCAAATCTCCAAAATGAGTTTCGCTATAGCGAGAAACACCTCTCACTATTGTAAGAGCTTATCAGTCATAGATCTTAGATGTTATCGCCACAGCTTATGTTATTGCTAGAAATTCCTTAGAATTTGTATGGCCATGAACTCGCTACAGCAAACTAGCATCCTCATTGTAGCAAACTGACACTCTTACTATAGCAAACAAGTATCCTAAGTATAGTGAGGAGACTTAAAAAAATTCTGAAATCTTGAGTCCTCATTTATATGAAAACTCTGATGTTACAAAAACTCTCCCTAGGTGCCATTTCTCCTTCATAGCTGAGACATGCTCGATGGTAGGTTTCCATGGAGTTTTTGTTCCATTCTTAGCGAAATTGGCACCTTTGGAGATTCCTTGGCTTCTTAGTTTAATTATGGTCTCCTATGGATTGAAATAGCCTCTTATGGTTTCAAAACTTTTAAGGTGCAATTGAAACTCTAATTATTCTATCTTGATTTCAAAAGCTTCTAAAGTGATTCTAATTGCATATTCTTAATCTTTATGCTTCAAAACCCCAATTCATATCAAGTTTTGATCAAAATCAAACTCCCTCTATGCTGCCCTTACCTAGGTTGAATATGGAGAAGAATGGAATTCATAAAAAGAGTAAGTTTCTTAGCATAAGTCATACCTTGTTTAAATGCTTATCAAATGAAGATTCTTGTGATACCATTGGTTTCTCCAAAATCTTTCCCTTCTTTAAGTGTTCAGCCATTAAAGTGCTCCTTTTAAAAAGCTAAAACCACTAAGAGAAAGAGTTCAAAGAGGAGAAGAAGTTTAGTAACAAGCATGAGATGAAAAAGTGTTTGGATTCTTACCCATTTTGCCTTTTCTTTCTCCTCTTTCTCCTTCCTTTTTGGACGTCTATGGCCACTAGTTCAAAGTCCTCAGGGTCAGGTTTGAAGAAGAGGATGAGGTGGCATGACATATACAAAGGAAGGGAGGGAGGATTTTTATAACAATTTCCAAAATTTCTATCATGTCCTATAATTTCAATTTCTTCGTTTAAGCTCATTTTGTATCCTTTTTAGGAACCATCTTTTCTATGTAAAAATAGAGGCTCTCTAGTTTATTACAAGCATTTATTTAGAAAGTTGTGAGATTCAAAACCTTAACAAACTGTCTAGTCAAAAGTTTTGATCAATTGATGATCTAAATTGTAAATTAAAAGGGTTTTAACCTTTATGACGATTTTTATGGTTTTCTGAACCTCTAAATACCCTAGTGAACTTAATTTTATCACTTAAAACTCCTTTAAGTTTCAAAAAGTTACACAATATTACAATTTTGCCACTATGTTTTGGTTCATTCCATTTAGCCGTTTCAATTCCACTTTCGAGTCATTCTTGGTTTTCTAACCTTATTTCTAGATGCTTTATTTAGCATTCTAACATTAATTTTCCTGCAATTCATTTTACTCTAGGGTCCTCTTTCATTAACCATATGGTTCTAATTTCGATTTCAATTAATTTATATTGCCCTTTTTAGGCTCGTGAGCCCCTTTGAGTACTTTATCCCACTCTTTATAGATTATTTTGAATTATCAAATCATGGGATATTACATATTAAAAGCTAATAGCTAATCATTTCCATTGACTCGACTAATAGTCCCTCTGTGGCCCCTATAAAATATTACTAAGGGCCTTAAAAGGACTACGATAGTGATGTGTCACAATCTAGTTGGCTATTAGGTACAGTTGAAAAGGGAAGGAGCACATGTGGCACAAATTGATTGGTTAGGAATATTGAAAGAATTTTTAAATTTGAAAATTGATTGGGGCCTAGTATAATTTTAAAGGTTGGTATGTTTAGCTATAGTTAAGCACGTGCTTGCATAGTAACTTTAGGCCTTACATGTTAAACTTTTTTTGTTTTAGCTTAGTAAAACTGCTTTACTCATTGTAGCTATCTTGTTGGATAAGTTTAGGTCATGTTACTATAGATTTTAGAGGGATTTTTTTCCCAAGTTTAGTTGTTTTAGGCCTATTAATTGGGTAGTCTGTTATTAGGCCTAGTGTATTAGGCCATGGACATTTTAATTAGGGTGGATATTTTGGAGTTATTGGTTTGGGTTTTTCTTATCTAGGTTATTGAGTTGGCTATTAAGTCACGCATAGAGGTGTTTTTTATATGGGTGACCCAACTGTGTCAAATCTAATACTTTATATTGGGCCAAACACATAGAAAGGAGTAAAATGAAGGATTAAAAGGGATTAGAAGCCTAATCAAAATGAAGGATTGGGCTAAGAATGAGAGAAAGACCTAAAAGAGGCTATTGTAGAAAGTTTGCGGTATGGCAAAAAACGTATTAGAAAAGTTATGTAAGGCATATCCTATATTTTTATTTAAGCATAAACCTCTTAATAAGTTAGAAATACATAAGAGACATAGTAGAAGGCAACTAAAGAAAGAAAATAGAGAGAAAACATAAAAAGAATGAGACTCAAGGATATTGATACAAGGTGGTATAGCATAAAATGAAAAATTTTCAAAGTTAAGTAAAAGGAAAAATGGAATGAGTTAATGGTAATTCCTATTTTATTTAAGTTAGATGAGCTAACTAGAAGGCTCAAAAAGTAAAAAATAGTTCAAAACACTAATGGCATAAAAAATGAGAAAGCCTACAAATATAGTACTGTTTTAAGCTATTTTACATAGTTTTGAGCCTTGTAACCCAAGAAAGTTAGTTTTAGTGTTTTTCAAATCTTCTAAAATAAATTATGAAGTTGAAATCTGCAAAAAAAAAAAAAAAAAGAGCTAGAATGCAAGAATTTTAAAGTCGAGAGAAGTAAGGGCAAAATGGTCATAAAAGTAAAAAATTCAATTACCTAATGCCATTTTTTAAATATATTTCAACCAACCCTCTCCATGCACCACCTCAATTGAAATTTCTAGCAACATCAAGGTCTCTTCCATGGCATCACTTTGAGAGGAAGAGAAAGGAAAAAAAGTAGGTTTTTAGGTATATTTTGCTCTCTTTTACACTTATAATAGTTAGAAAAATAATTCCTCTCATCAAGAACTTCAAGTTAATGGTTTCAATTTCTATTTTGAAAGTATTTCAGCTACCACCAAGGGGAAGAAAGTCTTCATTTTAGAATTTCATTTAGGGGGGAACATAGAGAATAAAGCAAGCTTCGAAATAAGGTATAGCTTATTATGGTTTAAGCTTAACATTCTTGCCTCCCTCTTCTCTTCATGTAGAGAGAGAAAATCTCTCTCTCTACATTCCCTGCATGAATTTGATTATATCAATCATGTAGAATTCATCTAGGGTGAGAAGCTGGAGAGAATTGCTGTAGAAATCAAAGAAAACTCAAGGTAGCCACCCTTAGTGATGCTTTTGACTATCCCCTCCAAAATTGGCCTAAATGAGCTTATTTTTACAATCTTGCATAATTAAAGGCTCTCTAGAGAATTATAAATTTCCATGCACCTTAGAAACCCTAGCTTGTGTGGATGAGTATCCATATGTATGGCATTGAGTTTCAGGCCTCTAAAGAGCTCAAATTGAGTCTAGAAAGCTATCTAAGAAGTTAGAATAAGATTTAAATGCATGGAGGGATGATTTTCAAAAATGGCCATAAGGGTACAAATATGCTAAGTCTAGGAAATGGCCAAAGGAATAGTAAAATGACCATATGAAAAGTAAAATGCTAAATTTGGGCTCAAAATAAGAATTTAGAAAGCTTTAGTTAAACTTCCCTGTGGAAAACGCTAAATTAAGGCCTAGATAAAAGGCAACTAGAAAAGGCTAACTAGGCAATCAAGTTGGAGAATTGTCAATCTCTATTTTGAGCTCAGTAAAGAGTAATATAAGGCCTAGAAATATGGTCAAAAAGTTAAGAAGGAAAAGTCTTAGAAATTGAGTAAGAAAGTATCTCTAAAGGTCTTAGAAAGCATTTATCATGATATAAAAGTGCACATAGCCAGCATATTAAGGCTTTAGTTTTGATATGGGTGCTAATATGTTATTTTAGGCTATAATTATAAAAGAGGAACACATAGTAAGTGCTTGGCCAAGAAGAAGATAAATCAAGAAAGAGTAAAAAGTAGCGCCCATTGCATCGAGCTTAGTGCTTAGTCAAGTAGCAATTCCTTTCCTCTAAAGTGTATTCAATTGCTTAAATGTCTTTGCTGCTTACATGTTGTGTTTACTATGTTTGAGTACATTTTATGAGTTTTGGCCATGTTAACTTAGTTTTTCTAAGCTAGGCTAAGAGAAGAGAGCCAAGGAATATGGCACAGTAGTTTTTCCCCATACTAAGTATTAAATCCACTTAGTGAGTTAGTAAGCATGCCCACCTTTTCAGTTACATGCATACATATTTTCACATGTAAGGAAGAGATACATACATGCATACTTGTTTGCTTTGTGCTCTTAAGTGATTGATGCATGTTAGAGTAGGGATTTGCTACTAAGATTCTCCCAAGAATCTCATCCTATTATATTCTAATAACTCTTGCCAAGTGAAAGATCTAGCAAAGATAGAGGAAAGTCAATAGCACCTTAAGGCCTAGCTTTCTAGTTAAAGAATATAATGTTATGAGCCATGTCAATAAATTTTGAGAAAGATGTATATATTTTTTGTAAAGTTATGTTTAACAGTACTCTTAATGGATTAGTAGATGTATGCAAAGCTTTTATTATATTACATTATTATCTCAGATACCTGAGTATTGTATGCCTTGTTATGTCTGTATAGTAGGTCTAATAGGCTAGCTGATATTTGAGCCCAAAAGACCTTTATGAATGGAAATTGTAGTTGTGTATGGGTTTTAAATTTTATGCAAAGCCAAGATATGACTAGAAGAAAGGGCCTTAGTGTCTAGGTTATGTGCCTGAACCTATGTATGTGGAACATATACTATATATGAGAAAAATAATGATGAGATGCATTTAGTTAAGAGCCTACATAACAAATAAGTTGGTTAGACACTCAACATTAAGTGTAGACTATTAAGATCCACTCAAGCGTTGACTTTAATATGGCTTATCATCTAGGCTTCTAGTAAATTACAATAGTACATCTATTATCAATGTTCAATATAGATTTTTTTTTTTAAATTTCAGTACGTCCACACTTATATTTATTAAGTTTACTTATTTCAACCATAATTTTAATCACCTAAAGTAGATCCTAGTATATTAAATAGGGAATAAAGGTTAACAATAGAGGTCTTACAAGTCGCAAGAAAAAGTGGACAAGATTTTTGAAGACCTTGTGAAGTCATCTTCTCAGAGGGCTTCAAGAAGGAATTTGGTGTGCTAGAATAGGATTCACCCTTTTTCTCAAAGGGTCATTGGCTCTAGAAGTGGACCCCACCACTAAGATGTATAGTAAGGCGGAGGCAACTATTAGTGTTGATTATTTTCAATGGCATAAATGTCTTAAACATGTGGCTCCCATTGTATTATATAACTATACATGAGATGTAATAAAGTATAATATATACAATTGGTGTGCATGTGGATTTTTTTTTGTAAATAAGAATTTGTGGATTATGGACACAAGAGTTGTCAAGTGGGATTATTTGTTTTCTAATTAAAGGTCCTACGTGCAACAATCATTGGAAGCTTATTGTATATGATTTTAATATTGTTGGCAAGAAATTGATTTTACTATTGGTTATTGGTTATTTTTTAGAGTAAGAGTTTTTCTCCTTTTTGGAACTATGTTGTTCATTATTGGGCTTTTGTTTTTTAATCCTCTTATTAATATAGAGGTTAAGGTTATTATTGGGCCTTTGTCTTTTGGGTTGTACAGCAATGAACAAGGAATTTTAGAGTGAATGTGTTATTTAGAGGAGGATTTGGGATTCATTAGGTCTTGCGTAGTTAATTAAATATGATTAAGGGGTTTTAAGTATGTTGTAATTGCACTTGGAGTGCAATTATGTTTTTGTTAGATAATTAAGGGATTTTCAGTTGCAGGTGGGAATTATTAATTATTTATATGGGCCTCACCCATCAATAATTACATTTTGGTTAGGATCAATTTATGAAATTAAAAGGGATTAAGTGGGTCCCACTAGATTAATTGAAATGTAATTACATGTTTAAGATGTCTAAGTGTATTGTATTATTGTAAATTGGAGATATAGTTAAGGGGACTTAGAATTAGTTTTGCGTTAATTAAAATTACCATAATGACAATCAAGTATGAAGGATAATATCCAAGATGTTTTTATTAATATGTGCTTAATTACATATTAATACATAAAAGCTAAGAATATTCTATAAGACTTAATTAAATTAAGGCATTTAAACTTGATCAAATTCGGTATCTTCTTCATGTTCTTGACTCTAGGGGATATCCAAATGCACTAGTTAGAAAAGAAGCTATGCTTGTTTGGTTGTCATTAAACAGAGGAATTGACGAGGAACTAGAGGATGATTATGTGTTCTGTTGGTTGTTGGAGTAATTTGACGTAGATTGGATTAGGCATTTTTTGTTCCTAGACCTCAATGTATTCTTTGGGTTCCATGGTGGGGTTGCAAAGTGTTAGGGTTTTTGTTACAGTAAGAGCATCATCTCTGGAGATTAATAGTTATGATGAGACAAAACAAATTTTTGTTACAAGAGTAATTAGTGTTAATGGAAACTTAAAGGTGTTAATCTATGTTTAATAAGGATTAATGGGTGTTTAAGAAAGATATTAAGCCTTTAATAGAGAGAGGTTAACGTAACTCAAAGAGAGAGAAAGTTGCTATTGAGCACAAATGGTTTGATTATTTACTACAACTAGGGGCTTGGAGGTAGTTAAGGGAATATTCCAAAAAGATTTCAAAAGATTCTTAGAGGGTGTAACACCCCAAAATTAATTAAGAATAATTATGATAATTAAGGAGTAATATGAATTTAATTAGGAAAATTAATTAAGAGAGAAGGACATTAAATTGGGCCTTATAATTAGTCTAATTATTGCTTTAGGTTAAGTGTAGAAGCCTAATATTAGCCTTAGGGAAATCCAATATTATTTCTTGGAGGCCCAATGATATTAGATGTAGATCCAATTCACATGAACTCTTGTAGTTGGCCCAACAAATCAAAATCTAAAGTAAGTTTTTGGGCCTAACCCTAAGTGTTCTATAGCCCAATACATTTAAACCATAGCCCAGCAACTACAAGGAGCCTAATTGGGCCTTAGGTTGATGGGTTAGCCCAATTCCATTTTAAAACCCTAAAAACCCAATTACCACTCACCTTAGTGTTGAAAAATAAAAAGGTTCTATAGACCACAAGAGCATTTTTGCACCTTAAGGAAAGGTTAGGGTTTTCACCAACCTTTTGGCTCATTTTTCACTTCTAGAAGGGGATTTAGCCAAGGTAATAGTTATATAACTTGACCCTCTCCTCTTCTTCTTCAATTTGACCTAATTAGTTTTTCATTTAGGGCATTTTCACCCATACCTCAAATCTGATATGGGTTATTTGGTATTTTTTGGAGGATTTTGGAGGTTGAGGCTAAGAGGGATATTGGGTAAGTATAAACTCATCATTTTGATACATTTACTACTAGTTGAAGATCCCAATAGCTAACTTATGTTATAAACTCTATTTCTATGTGAAAATATCCATAATTTAGGGTGATATTTTAAGGTTTCTGATGTAGGGAAGACAAAATCCGAATTTTGTTTTTGTAGTGGTTGGGTAAATGTCCTCTAGATAGCTATTAGTGGTTTAATTCTTTGAGTATTAGGTTGCTACTATAATTGATGAATAGGAATGGTAATGGTCTAATTTTTTATTCATAGGTTGAGATAACATTATTGTTTACTCTTAATGAGTTATCTACACGTAAGGTAACTGAGGTTAATGTTAAATTTCATACATATATCTACTTTAATTTTATATCTACTATACATGTATGATTTTGAAATGCATAATGAATGGTTGGCTATCTGATTTATTATGTTTGGACCTTGTGAGTCCATGGTGGAGTTGTGGTGTGGCTACCACCCGTGCATTGTGCTTCGATCGGGTATTAGGTTATGATTAGACCCTTATATACATTGAGCCTAGGTTGTACTTGTTAGAGAGTTAGTGTTGTGGATGAGCCTCTCCCGATGTTAATGGCCTTTAACATGTGAAAATATGATTACTAGTATGGGATAGTAATCACCAATATCCTAATTTGTTTCATTTGCTAATATGATTGGTATATTTTTTTTATGCTTATCTAATTTCATGCATATATGTTAATTAAATTCGAATATATGAATAGAATTTGCCTTTAGTTATTGAGATTTGTATCTCACCCCATTTCATGGGCTAACTGTTTTAGGTGAAGGTCCTTGGGGTAAAGATAAAGGGAAGCAAGTGGATGAACATCCATGAGCTAAGACTATGTGTGAGAAGTTCTACACTTGGATGGATCTAATTTAGGATAGATGCTAATTCTTGTTATTCTTTTACATATCATCATCATTATGTAATCATATTGCCAAGTGTAGGCATTTTGTGTTTTGTTAACCTATGATATATCTAATAGGGAGTTAGGCCTTATACAAATCTGGTATATGGTGTATGTACTTATTTATATCTGATATGGAACCTCCTTAGTATGAATGTATAACTTGACTCTTAAGAGGATGCTTTTATATCTCCATGAATGATAATGTTAGTTGCTTATGCCTTTTGCTACTGTTAATACTTCATGAATTTACTGATGCATGATAGTGCGATGAGTAAGAATCAACCTATAAGTCTTGAATTGGTAATGATAGGTATGTTAGATCAACTAGGTAAATGAAAGCTATTAGAACCCTATAAATTAAGGTAGAGTGGCCTTTGAGTGTTACTAGAAAGAGAGAGTTGGAGTGTATGAGATGAAACTTAAGGAGAAATAATGCAGAAGAGGGTCATGCCACAACCAAAATGGGCTGAGTCATGACTAGGTGTCAAGCAAAGGCGAGGAATGCCATGACATAAGGTGTCTGGCCGTGGTGCAAAATGAAAAAGTTACTCAGGGAGGGTAACAGAGAGCAACCTCACTACGGTGCAAAATTTTCAGCCGTGGCGCAAGTTGAGGAAATCAAGGAATGAACGTTCCAATAGCTAGCTTAGCCGTGGCATAGGTATGGCTCACCACAGCATGAACTGAAAAATTTTCTACAGTAGGTTCTAGGGTGTTTTTCCACCTTGGTGAGGGTCCAACTCATTGTGGATTTGTGAAAATATGAGAAGTTCAAGTAGAGAGCAACTTCGCGCAGCGCAAAAATCTTAGGCCACAACGTAATATGTGAAACTTAGTTTTTAGGTTCCAGTAACCAACTTAGCTGCGGTGAGGAAGGTCCAAGTTGTAGCGAAAGTTCCCAAACTCCTATTTTTGACTTAGAGACCTTGAGATTTGCTATGGTAATGTTGTGTAACGACTTGGGAATATTTATAAGAGGTTTTTGTGAGTTGAAATCAATAGCAAGATGAATCAAAGGCTTAAATGATAATTATGATCATTTGTGGATTTGATTAGTTATGGTTACTTAGCTAATGACCTTAATGATATCGAGGTTCAAATTTTTCCACTTTCTCTTATTTTAATTAATTATAATGACGTTAGACCTTAATTTGTGATTACTAATCATGGTAATTAAGAATTAGGGTTGTTACAGAAGAAATATGGCACTCCATCTAACAGGTAGTGTTTAGGTGTGAAAGGACTATTTTACCCTTTAACCATACTAATTTTTTAAAGGGTAGGGCATCATTTTGGTTTTATCCAAGGGTATTTTAGTCATTTGTCTTGGAGGGACTTTTGTTTTGTTTGGGCTTAAACTCTATATATTTATTGGAGAGAATAGAGGGAGTTATGGATAAGGTTGTACTAATAGTCTAATAGCTACTTATTATTGTTAACTTAGTTAACGATACCTTCGCAACCCTTATATAATATTACTAGGGGCCATAAAGGGACCATAGGTGATGACATGTTGCAATCTAATTGGCCATTGTACAATAATTAGTGCAATCAAATTGTCTTAGTTGGGAGAAATAATGAGAATGAGGATACATTTGTGCTAATAGTCCTCAATAATGTTATTAAGAGTATTTAAAAAAACTAAAAATTTTAAATTTTTAGATCTATCAAAATAATTTAAAAATATAAAAAATTTTAAAATAAATAATTTTATTTTAAGTCCTTAATTACCACTTCTTTTATTAATTTTCATCACTTTATTATGGCTTTATCATGAGTACATAAGAGTTGTCTAAAAGCCCTTCATCCGATACCTGTTTTGCTGGAAAACTTAGACAAATATCTTTATATACATATATATATATATATAACTTTTACTTGTCTTGATTTTTATGACTATGAAGCTTCCAAACCCTTCTAAAAATTAAATTAAATAAACCATCACATCTAAGTTTAACTCACATAATTGGAATAAGAGTATATGCCGTGTTTGATTGAAAGTAATGTTAGGTAGGAAAAGAAAAAGGGAATGAAAAGTAAATAGAATAGATGAGAAATGATATTCGAGTCTCTATTTAAGAAAAAAAAATAATAAAAAAATATGCATTATTGAGTAAAGATAATAAGGATATAATAGATATTTAAAAAAAAAATTCTCACTTCTCCCACTCAATCCTCCAACCAAATGTGGCCTTAAATAGTATCACTAATTCAATCCTCTTCTTATACTTTCTAAAAAATAAAAAAATTAATAAAAAACACTAATGAAATTCTTAAGCCCCTCAAACACCATTATAGAAATATATGTATGTTTCATTCTCAATGTTTTTCTTAAATATGAGCATAGTTTATATTGATCATCTTACAACAAGCCTAATTGAAAAAAATTTATTAAAACACCATTTGTACTATCGAGCAAATTTGAGGTGAACAAGGAAAAATTATTAGTTATAATTTTTTTTTCTAAATAAACCTCTTTTTTTTTTTTAAAACTATCTAGTGATAGATTGTTTTAAAAATTAGCAATGGATTTAGTGACACAAACTCCCCATTTAACCATAAATTACCAAAGAAACAAGAAATGAACTTTGCAATGGTTGCTTTAAAAATTCTTAAAACCGTGGCTAAAAATGGGCATTGCAACCTTTTAATCAATTGTTTCAATTTAACAATGGTTGTTGACCAAACTACTACTAAATAGCTGCATTTAATGACAACTATTGATGATGATGATGATGATGATGATAATAATAATAATAATAATGGTTTTTATAAAACAACTCTTCTTTTGTCATGCTTGTTGTCGTAGTGGTTGCCCATTTGTATAATAGCATTATATTTTGAATTTTATTAGAAATCATTTATATTTTTTTACTAATCTAATTTATTTCTTTGGTTAAACCCCTCAATGTAATATCCAGTCCCTCAAAAAAATAAGAAAATATAAGAAAATGCAAGAAACATAATATACGATTTCTCCATCAACGTACAAAATTCACTGGATACAAAAGAGAATTCCCCAAATAGAGTAAATTGAGGTCCAATAAAATTAGAATAATATTCTGGACCGCAAATGATGATGAGTCAAGGCCAGAGGTACCCTAAAATTGAGGCAAAAATAGATTAAAAAAAAGGTCCTGAAGAGTCTCCAAGTAAAGTATAGTATAAAGGAGCCAATGACTAAAATACAAAGAAAAGTTGTGCCGGCAAAATGTATAAATTGTCCGAAAGTTCAAGAAATCCTAATTTCACCCTCTATTTGTAGCTTTAGGCACGAATATAAAAAAATCAGGCAGGAATCTTAGAAATCTATGACCCTATAGTTAAACTCCGTTTGATGAGACGAGTCCAATGACGCCACGTTGTTCGAATAGTCGGACGGGATTCGATCCAAGATTCGATTAGCCCAATCAGTAGCCATGAGTAAAATCAAAGAAGGAAGTTGTAACAACTATAGAAATAGAAATAAATAAAGGGCTAAGAAACCCTGAAGGAGTTTCAAAGACTAAATTGTAATAAATGAAAATTTTAGAGCACAATCATAATACAGAATAGTAAAAATTACACCTAAAGACCTGGATGTCTGATTGACACCAAAATTTATGAGGATTGAGCTTGATGGCCCTTGATCCATGTTTAAGGCTCAGTATGGCCAGAAAGTAGAGGAAATAATATGTATAAATTTTAGAAAGTCTAAAGGTACGTATTGTACTGTAAAACCTTAATTAGGCCCGAACACTAATTTTTAGATTGCTGTAAGGCCCAATAGCCGAAAGGCCTAATAAGAGGAAAGAAGATATAACTAAAGCTTTAGAGATGATACCCAAATGTAAATATAATATAAAAAGAAAAGAAGAAAAATATTTTAGTTAGTTTGAGGAATTAACTGTAGTTGAGTTAAAAATTGATCATGGTTAAGTTAAGAAAATTAACCATGGTTACTAACCATAACTTAAAGGCTAAGAATAGGTATCCAAGTTGTGACACCTTGACCTCTAGCTCATACCCAACGTGCCCTCTAGCCCATATGGCAATGCGGAACTCATAAGGGAGACACTTTCTCTACCTTATGCTTACTCTCTCTATGGCACTATGTGTGGGTAGAGCTCCACTTAGAAGTAATATGGACCGGTTGAGCTCTCTCTCTGATTCCTCTTGCTCAATTACTCTTTTGAGACTTATTTCAATCTCTACTATATGCTTAGAACTCATGGAAAGCAAAAAGGGATTGGAGACATGCATTTTCGCTAGTGGCAGATTTTGCTTCTTTTCTGGGCTAACTTTGGAAATTCATAACTAAATGCAGAAAAATCGTAACTACATGATCTAGGTCATTCTAGAAATCTTGAGACATCTACTTCATTTTAAAAATAGTTAGAAGTCTCAACATCTCACTCATTCTTCGTTTGACATCGAAATAGTTCACTGGTCAGAGGGGGCTTCTTTACTGTCACAGTTTACTGATATGGACTTTGAAAATGTCTAACTAATTCCACAAAAATCCAATTCTCATAAACTCTATCTCTGTGGAAAGATGTGGATGTTAGCTAGAGGAGAAAAATATCTCCAGATCAGTTCACCTAGCCAATTTCCCGGAAACCGATGAAACATTACCTCGGGTCTGGTTGGGTGTCTGATTCTGGGCAGGAACTTCGAAATTGCATAACTTCCTCTCTGGACCTCTAAATGAGGTGCTTCCGGTTCCTACAAGTCACTGTGACCATCTAGTTTCTGTGTATAAAATTTCGTAGCCATTGGACTACGTTTGCCCCTCGGATGACACGTTTCTCAAACTGACCAAATGAACAGTGTTTTCTGAAATCCGATTTTCTGATGTCAACTTTAAAAAAATCATAGAATATGCTATAGACCTCTAAATGACATGAACTCTAGCTTCCCAGAAAGCTCTAAACATAATCTAGCTACATGTCAAATCTCATAGCAAGAAGAGGTCATATGGCTATTCTATGACATCATGTGCAAAATGGCCCTTTCTTGGCCAAAAGTGTGGCTAATGGGATCCAATCTTAAGTTTTCTACTTCTATGACTCTTTGAGCACATGAGAAAGTATCTATAGGAGCTATAAATCATGCCTCAAGTGTCTAATAACTCAGATTGGGGAAACTCACTACCCCATGCCCACTTATGCACCCATATTTACTAGGCTATCATTGGTTCTTTCTCATTCAACCATGCTCTTTCATTCATCATAAATCTCATTCTCATACATTCATCATTAATATATACATAGTTTTACAAAACTATGAGGAACTACATCATATACATCATTTACATCTCATGTACAAGATACATATACAAGAATTCTTTACATTCTTCTTCATCTCTATCCCTAGCCTCATGCTTGGTGGTGGTTGCTCCCATCCCTTATCTCACTTGGGCCACCTGGCATGGTTGGATGGTGGAGAGGGGGGGTGAGATTCGGAGAATCTCAGTAGTTCAACTCTCATTCAAACATACATATATTGCATGCAACAAGTCTCATTATGCATGTATGGCATGTTAACATATAAAACATGATGAAAAACATTTAAAACATGTGAAATGGCCATGGATAACATTCATGAGCTCGCTGAGTACTTGGATCGGCCTCACCCCTTCCCTTATGGCTTTTGGATTTGCCTTCCCATACTTTTAGAGGTACTTAGACTCACCCTTACTCTTTGGGAGTCAACCTCATTTTGGGAGACATGGCTCAACCAACTTAGGGCTTCGGCTCATCCTCACCTCGGCTATAGGGTTATTGGCTTTTCCATTTCCTCAAGCAAACCAATCAAGCATTTAAAACATCATCTCAATCATATCACATAATCATGCTAACACACTTCTCATAGCTCATATCATTCATACACACAAGCAAGACAATGTAAACACACAATTATGCATGAGAGAAAGTGGAGAGAACTACCTTTGTTGGCTATCTACTACTTGCTCTGTCAATGGTCTCCTCCCTTGTTGATTTCACAACAACTTCTAGATGGGAGAGTTCCCTCTTGAGCCTAACCACACAAAAGCATGGAATTAATACCTTACTACTCAATTCTTAAGCTAGGGATCACTTCTAATCAGCTCTACTGAGCTTCTCACTCTAGGTTTCTTCCTCACTTTAGGGTCCATTAGCTATCCCTCTCTTTTCTCCACTCTTAAGAAAGGGGAAAAGCAAGAAAGAGAAGACTATCTACTTCTAATCTCTCTCAAGAATGGTTTCCCACTCTCTCTCCTCTGAACCAGACTCAATACCTAACCCTTTCTATCATCTAAACCGTAGGAAAGAGGGGAAAAGGGGAGAAGGGTAACTTACTAAGAGGAAGCCATGAAAATTCATACCTTTCTTGTGCTTTCCTCTTCTCTTCAGCTTCTCACTCTCTCCTCCGCCCTTTTCTCTCTCCTAAGACGAGTTAGAGTCGGTTAGAAGAAGAAAGAAGAGATTTGGAAGCTTTTAAAAAGTCAAATTCTCTTTTTCTCGCTTTTCTGGACCGCTCTCGCTATAGCGAGTTAGTGACCTCGCTACGGCGAGCTCGTGTCTGTTCCAGACTTCTGCCTTCGCTATGGCGTCGCTACAGCGAGCAACTCCCTGGTCTCTATATGGAATGCCATACTCGCTATAGCTAGGAACAATTTCGCTACGGCGAGTAACTTACTGGTTTCTGTATGGAATGCCGCACTCGCTATAGCTAGGAACATACTCGCTACGGCGAAGAGGCATTCTCGCTATGGCGATTCCATATCTCGCTATGGCGAGAAGACTTAGAAAATTCTCAGCTGTTCGAAAATTTTTCAGCTTCTCTTTCCCTTTCCTTTTCTCATTCTCTTTCCTATTTTATTTTTCTGGGTTGTTACACAAGTGCGTGGCCAAAGAATTTTGGAAGAAGATATTTAGTGATGAAATTAGAAAATAAAAAAAAAAAGGAATGGAAGGCTAAGATTTGATCTTGAAAAGGTTGATCCAATGGTCCAAATTTGGTATGACCATTTAACTTCATTTAAGTTCATCTCTTTCACCTCCATTCCACTATTTTCATGCCACACACAAGGGAGAGGGAGAGAAAAATATGAAGAGAGAGAGAGAGAGAGAGAGGAATAGTGGAAGAATAAGTGAAATTAAGCAAAACTACCACCATTCTTCACCAAATTTCTTCATCTCCTTTATCCTCCAACCATTTTCTCCAAAGGGCAGCTGCATCTTCATCCTTTCTTCAAGGTGGCATGTTGCTCTATGTGGGAAGAGAAGGGATTTTACTATGAAAAAAGCAAAGGAAGCAAGGATTAAGGTTAAAGAGTAAGTTTTCTCCACCTTGCACTTGAAATTCATATGGTTTAAGTTAGTTTTGTTAAACCCTAGCTATGGGCCACTTTTGGACAGTATATGGATCATTAGAGATGGAGTTTATATGTTGAACATAAAGGCCTAGGAATGGAGTGTATATATTGACTATGGAGGCCATATGAGCTTATCCATTGTTGTTATGTGTTGGAACTTTGAAAAACACAAAGATTATAATTTTTGGGAAAATGAAAATGTTAGGGAGATGCTGTCCGAATTTTCTCAAAATTTTTATGGTGTCTTCTTAATTTGTTAAAGTCATGTATGCCAAATTTCAAGTCCTGAACATAAAGGAAGAGGCTATGGAATTTTTAGAACCAAAGAAACTCACTTCTGGGCCTAAAACAGAGATAGGTTACGTTATGACCAAAATGTGTTGTTGGGGCTGGGATTTGATAATTTTATCCATTCCAATATATTCAAAAGGGTGTTTTTAGCTCGGAATACCTATAGCAAAGCACCTAAAACTCAGGGAATAAAATTTTTAAATTTTGGCCAAGAAATGCACACTATTCGGCCATAGTGAATTGGAAGGGAAGGAGTTGGATTTTTCCAATTCCAATGGTTTCAATGAGTTTAAAAGGGTTATACTACATTAAAAATTAAGGTTTATGTGTTGATTGTAATGAATTATCATTATGATTATAGGGTTTGATATTTGTTTGGGAATTCCAAAAGCAAGTAGACTGAGTTCCAAGGATTGAGGAGCAAAGTTTGCTAAGGTAGTAGTTTTACTTTCTTTTTCTTTAAGCTTGTATATTTGTATAATGATGAGTGTTATGCTATATCAAGTTTTCATTTATGCTATAAGATGAGACATGTATGCTTAGATTATGCTTGGCCTTGTATGAAATTCCTTGTATTCCTATATGGTATATGTCATCTTAATTGGCATTATATTATGTACTTACATGCTTGCTTGTGAATGAGATTGGTTTACTACTACTGAGATTTTATAATCTCACCCTAAATATAACCCATGCTAGGTTCGAGTTCAAGCAAAGAAAGGGCAAATAATATGGAGGTATAAATTGAAGACCTTACTTTTATGCATCACATTTTGTCATGTAATTAAATATCTTTGGATTATGGTATATATGAGTTGTGTTATAATGCTGTATGATAATAGGGCATGTAACAGAAAGCCATATATATACCCAACCCTGAAGTAAAAAGAATATGACTAGTGTGCCTAAAATGCAAGGATGCCTGTGCTTATATAAAGGCAAAGTAATAATAATATGACAAATGAGGGGTAGAACTGTATAGTTTGTTTTAAGGGCAACTTTATATCAATTTATATGTACTTTGCTAAGTAAGTATTTTTCCCTTGTAAAGGACTTAGAGAACTTGAAGTAGATCCTTGAACCAACCTCATATGATCTTTCTAAAATTAATTATGTATTTTCAAGGTTGGAAGAAATTCCGAGAATGACCAAATGAATAGTAAAATTGTATGAGGAAGTTTTTTTTTAAAAAAAAATTTTAATTAGTTCAGGTTTCCATTGACTCCTCTAAGTTCTATATGAGGTATTTGTAGTAGAAAAAGCATTATATAGTAAGGTATGTCTTTTGTGGTATCAATGCAAAGGTCCAGGCTTTCTAAGGTTATATATGGCTTGAGGATATCGCTATAAGGCTATGTAAAGATTTATAGAGTTATGAAAAGCCTTGTATGAGGTATCTTGGGTGTGTAGAGGTGACTTATGTTCTATTTATACTAAGTGAGTTGTGAATGGTCGTCAGTAGATGGTAAGTTACTGGTAAGATTAGCCTTTAGAAAAATAAAAATCATACATTCCTTGCCTTTCTAGAAAGCTACACATGCCTACTTTATGGTAAAAATATGTCTAGACCATGAAACACAACACAGAAGACATTTGACGTTCGAAAAGGTGCAGAGGTCTGGCTATCTACTGGTACTGTCACAAGTTTCTGCAGTAAATTTTAAAAATGTCTAATTAATTTCAAAAAAATTCAATCTATGTAAATGATACTAATATGAAAAGATATAGATGTTAGCTAGAGGGAAAAAAATAACTCCAGATTAGTTTAGGCACGCCCATACCTTAAAACCTAATCAAATAGTACCAGATGTTAGTTTGAGTGCCTGATACTGGGTAGAATCTTTAAAAATTCATATCTCTCTCTATAGATATCCAAATGAGGTGCTTCTAATTGGTACAAGTCATTAGAAATGTCTCATTTCTCCATATGAAATTTTAGCAATTGAACATCATTTGATCATTGAGTGACAGAAACTAGTTTCGAACCTGAGTGAACAATACATCAAACCAAAACCAGAATTTTTTCCAAGTTTGAAAATTAATCAAATATTCTCTAGACCTTAAAAAATCCTATTCTTTAGCTTCCTAAAAATCTCTTAACAAGATCTAATTGTATTCTAAATCTTAAATCAAGAAAAGCTCATTTGGATAAAAAGTAGTTTAGGTTTCCAATATGGTCAATTTTTGCTCCATATAGGATACCAAAGTATCTAAATGATTTCCCTTGATGTTTGGCACTTCTTGGACAAGCCTAAAGGCATGAATATGACTTGTATGAGTTGCCCAAGTGGTCCCAAACCTCATGCATCTCCATTTGACCATTCCACTTCCATTTAAACACTAATGCATCAAACTTCCAAGAAGCAAAATTTGTCATTTCATACTCAATATACATTCTAATGGTCATATAATATAATCTCTCATTTTTACATCACATATATACATAATCATACATATTCAAGAGGTTATGGGTCTTATACAATAATAGATTATATTAATTATCATTCATAAGTCTTAAAGTAGCCAAATCCATGCACTTTAGTGTCAAGCTCTCATTTCTCATGTGCATGATTTCCATTCCTTTGCTCTCTTGGTCCACCTAGTATGTTAGAATATTGGAGAGGAGGGAATAAGATTCAAAAAATTTCAATAGTTCATCTCCCTTTCAATCACACATAAAAGATGCAAAACAAATCTTACAAATGCATGCATGGTCATTTTTCACAACATGAATATTCAAGAAGCAATCTCAGCATTTAAAACAGTCACATATAGCATAAATAGGCTTGCCAAGTATGTGAATTAGCTTCACTCATTCACTTGTGGATTTTGGACTTGTCTCACTCATTCTTTAAGAGGTTCTTGAACTCAACCTTACTCTTGGGAGTCAACCTCACTATTGGGAGACTCTTTACTTTCTCTCAACCAATCTTAAGGGTTCTTGGCTCATTCTCACCATGGCTAAGAGTTCTTGGCCTCACCACACTCAAGAAAACCAAAGCAAACATCATAAATATCATTTGAAACATAATGCATCATCACAGTACCATGGCATATGAAATCATGCTAGAATACTTTTTATGTCTTAAAACACACATACACACATTTAAAGATAAGTAAAGCAAACAATCATGCATGAGAGAAGGAGGAGTGAGCTACCTTGGAAGCAAGCACACGCTTTTTCTCTTGAATTCCCTCTCCCTTCTTTGGTCTCACATACACAAAGGTGTGGGAATAATTTTTCTTGTCCTAGACACAATTTATAGAAGCTAATTAGGTTCATGAAATTAATTCTAAGACTATATAACTTACTTAAACTTTAGCTTAACCTATAAACCTCTTTATGGTTCTAAAAATACACCTAATGAAGTGACACCCATCAAATAAATTCTAGGCTTCATTCTTTCCTTTCAAATATGATTCTTGAATCCTTTTAAGCTTCTTGGAGTCATCACATAATTAAAATAAAGATCCTAACTACATGTTCCTTCTTTAGGTCATATTATGGAACATAAAGCACTAACTTATTCTCTAAGCTTCCTAAATTTTTTTCAAGGCTTTCACTCATATTCGTTTATCATATATGAATAAAAAATGGCCTTAGAAAAATTTAAAACTCTCCCTAGGTACACAAAACCATTTAGGCCGAGGCTATGGAGGATTTTGGCTTCCATGGAGTTTGCTTTGTTTTCTCAAGGGAAGATGCACATGGAGGGACTTCTAGGGATCTTAGGAGTTCATTCAAATACTTATTTAAGTCTATGAATCATTTCATAAAATCAAATTTTGTAAGGAACACTTGAAACCCTAGAATTTGCATCTTAAATTTCCATGGTTATTTTTAATTCTCTTTGCATATTTTTAATCTCCACACCCTTTTCTTAAGAATCACCCTTGGTTTTGCCTAAAAACCAAGCCTTCCTAGGACTTCTTGAATGGGGCAAAATGGGTAGAGAAGAGGAGTAAGGGGTAGCAACCATGGAAGAGAAATTACCTTATTTTTCTTTGTTTTCTCACTTGAATCTTGTCTTCTTTGGGCTCCCCTCTTCAAATCCAAAATTTTTCCTTAATTTTTCCCTTAAAACAAATTTATAAACTTCATTATAATCAAAGGAAATAAAAGAGAATGGAGGAGAAGAGGTTTGGAAGGAAGAAAGCATGAAAAACTACTAAAATTCCTTACCTTCAAGCCTTGATTTCTCTTCTCCTTCTTCTTCCCTTGGTGTGCCACTCTCCTAGGGTTCTTCTCTGGTTTGGGGCAAAAAAATATGAACCTATGTGAGTGGGAGAGTGAGGCACCATCTATTTATAGGTGGAGGAGAATGGCTTTTTTAAAAATTCTTGTTTTGTCCTTCGTTTTTGGCATTATCATTTCTAATTCGTTTTAACTCCTTTTTTAGAAATATCTTTTATATTATAAATTCTAGGTTCCCAATTTAGTAAAATACTTTTGGAATCACTCAAACCGGAGCTAAAACCTTCCCAAACGAATCTATCAAAGTTTGGGAACACTAATATTAGAAAACGTCCACTGGAGGGGTTTTACTGTCTTGAGGCTTCCCATGGTTTTCAGGGCCTCTGAGAACCCTAAAAAACTCAAAACTTTTATTTAAAGAGCCCTCCTATATGAATTCTAAAATTTGTTCAAAATTATAAAAATGCCATTATGTTTTGTAAGTTTTTCGTAAGAAATTGTTGCTTCATTCTAGCTACATTTTTCTTTCTGTCTGAGCCTAGGATTTTCATTTTTAGGAGTCTAGAATATTACTTAAATTTTTTGGGACCTTAATTAATTCATTTTGGGGGACTTGTTTTGAAAACACATCTGTTTCTATCATTTAACGAAAACTGGACATTACAATTATCCTTCCTTTAAAAATTTCGTCCTTGAAATTTAGATAACATACCTCATGGGAAAAGTTTTGGATGTTTCTTTCTTATTTCTTCCTCTAGCTCCCAGGTAGCTTCTTCAAGAGATAATCCCTTCTAAACCAATTTCACAAGTGGTATCATCTTATCCCGTAACTGCTTGAGTCTAACGTCCATGATCTGGTCTGGTGATACTATGTCTGATAGATCATCTTGTAACTACACATTCTCATTTTTTATGACATGTAAGGGGTTGAGTTGGTACTTTTTGAGCTCTGAAACATGGAATACATTGTGTACTTGGCTTAAATTTTGGGGAAGAGCTAGTTTGTAGGCCACAGGTCCTACCTTATCAAGAATTTGGAAAGAACCTATGTATTTTAGACTGAGGTTTTTACTTTTTATGGATCGACCTATCCCTATGACTGGAGACACTTTAATAAAGACATGGTCTCTAATCTCAAACTTTAATGGTTGTCTACGTTTATCTGCATAACTTTTTCTGTCTACTCTGGGCCATCAAAATTTCTTTCTAATCATCTCAATTTGTTTAAAAGTCTGGTCCATTAACTCTAGGCCTATTAGGCTCTGCTCTCCTAACTCAATCCAACATATTGGAGACCTACACTTCCTCTCATATAATGCCTCATATAATGCCATCTATATACTTAAATGATAGTTGTTATTATAGGAAAACTTTGCTAGAGGAAAGTATGTATCCTAGTTTCCTTTCATCTCTAAGACACACGCTCTCAACATTTTTTTTAGGGTTTAGATGGTTCTCTCTACCTGCCTATCTGTCTGGGGGTGATAGGTTGTGTTAAATCTAAGTATAGTACCTAGAGCATCCTATAATGATCTTTAGCAATTCGATGTGAATCTGGGATCTCTATCTAAAATTATACTTCTAGGCATGCCATGTAATCTAACTATCTTTTGTATGTATAGTTAAGCTAATTTATCTAGGGTATAAGTGGCTTTCATAGCTAAAAAATGTGCTGACTTTGTTAACCTATCCACTATTTCCCATATTGCATCATGCCCCGATGATGTTTTGGGCAAACCCATGATAAAATCCATTACTATATTATTCCATTTCCACTTCGGGATATCTAGGGACTAAAGTAACCTAACTAGTTTCTGATGTTTTATTTTCACTCTCTGGCATACTAGATATTGGGAGACATACTCTACCTTGTCCGTTTTTATTCCAGGCCATCGGAACATTTTCTTTAAATCCTGATACATTTTATTATTGCCTAGATGAATAGTATACTTGCTCTTATGTGCCTCATCTAATATTCTCTCTTTAATTTCTATATTTCTAGGCACATACAGCCTATCCCTACATCTTATAATGTCATCCTCAGACAAATTGAACTCCTGAATGCTACCCTGGGCTATCTAGGTTCTAATCTTATTTACATGGTCATCTATCTACTGGGCTTCTTTTATTTGTTCTCTCAGGTTATTTTCTATTCAAGTTTCACTCATTAATAATTTCCCCGAATGCACCTCACAGGAGAGACTCATATATCTAAATCTCTTAATTAATTCTTGCTCTCGGAACATTATACAGGCCATGTGCATGGATTTTCTACTTAGGGCATCAGCTACCACATTAGCCTTATTGGGATGGTATTTCAATGTGAAATCATAGTGTTTCAAAAATTCTAACCATCTCTGTTATCTCATATTCAGCTCTTTCTGTTCAAATAAATATTTAAGACTCTTCTGGTCACTGTAAATTTCTATAGCTATCCTATACAAGTAGTGTCTCCATATTTTCAAAGCAAACAACAATACGACTAACTATAAGTTGTGTGTGGGGTAGTTTTTCTCGTGAGGTTTCAACTATCTAGAAGCATAAGCTATCACTCGACCTTTATGCATAAGCACATATCCTAACCCTTTCTTAGAGGCATCACTATATACTACAAAAGTCTCTCTAGGGTCAGGGAGTACTAAAACTAGGGCCATGGTTAACTTGTGCTTCAATTCCTGAAAACTACTTTCACATTTCTCATTCCACACAAACGACACATTCTTTCTAGTAAGCTGGGCTAGTGGCACTGCTATATGAGAAAAGCCTTGAATGAACCTTCTATAGTAACCTGCTAAATCTAGGAAGCTCCTGATCTCTATCACTGTCCTAAGTCTCTCCTACTGTAATACTGCCTCTACTTTATGGGAATCTATTATGACCCCTACATGAGAGATCACATGACTTAGGAATTGAACTTCAGTGAGCCAGAACTCACATTTACTAAGTTTAGCATACAACTGTCTCTCTTTCAAGGTTTCCAAAGCTAATCTCATATGCTGTTCATGTTCCTCTCCACTTTTTGAGTAGATGAGAATATCATCTACGAAGACAACCACAAATCTATCTAAGTATGGCTTGAAGACTTTGTTCATATAATCCATGAACACTACGAGTGCATTCATCAACCTGAAGGACATAACTAAAAATTCATAATACCCGTATCTAGTTATAAATGCTGTTTTGGGAATATCTTCAGCTTTTATTCTAAGCTGGTGATATCTCGACTTGAGGTTTATCTTAGAAAATACTAACGCTCCTACTAACTAATCTAGGAGATTATTTATGCGAGGGAGAGGGTACTTATTCTTAATAGTTATGTTATTGAGTTCTCGATAATCTATACATAGCCTAAGGCTCTCATCTTTCTTCTTAACGAATAAGATTAGAACTCCCCATAATGAAACACTGGGTCTGATAAAACTCTTATCTAAGACTTTTTTATCTATTTCTTGAGCTAAGCTAACTCGATGGGAGCCATCCTATATAAGGCCTTAGACACTAGACCTGCCTCAGGTACAATGTCTATAGGCCTACCTTTAGGGGTAGTCAGCTAATCCCTTTAAGGAATACCTTTAGGAACTCTCACTATGGGAATCTCATCTATACCCTCTTCAATCTTTGCTTAGATTGAAAAAAAAACTAGGTACGCCCGATAACCATGCCCTAGAGACCTCTCAATCTGAGAGGTGGTCATGACAGATAACTCAGTCCTCATACTAGGCACAGTCCCACACTCAGGTAAAGTAATACATTTATGGCTACAATCTAGTGTGGTGTTATTTACAGACATCCAGTTCATGCCAATAATCACATCAATATCAATAAGAGGCATACAAATCAAATTAAGGGTGGTAAGGTAATGATTAAACTATATTACACAATTCAAACAAGCATAGGAGGTAATGACTCAGTTTCCTATAGGGGTGGATACATGCAAATCATATGGGAGTGTATGCATACTCAGACCCAACCTCCTAGTATAGTCATATGATATGAAAGAATGGCTAACACTGGAATCAAATAATGCAGTTACAGAAAAATCATTTATTTTAATAGTACCTTGAATCAGACTCAGGGACCGGCTAACCTTTTGTTGTGACAAGGCAAAGACTTTACCCTATGTCTGAGTTCTAAGAGCAGGAGCCATCTCCCTTTATTGTGTGATCTGTGGAGGAGCCTGAGTGCAATCCCTAGCCATGTATCTTAGCCTACCACACCAAAAACATACATTCTGCCCTGCTTAACATGGTTTGGTTCTGTGGTTCTTGCCACACTGGAAACATATTGTATGGACATCCCTTCTGTTTGTCTTAAAAGTATAAATTCTGACTCATTTTCATCTCTGACTGAGCTAAGGAAATACTTCTTGTGGAAGACCTAGTGGAACACCTCCTATGTAATTGGAAGGTTCCTCACCCTCAGAATAGTCTAGATGCCCTTCCACCAATAATCTGCCTCTTTTTGTAACTGAAAGACAGCCATCTTGACTTTTTGCTCAGACGTGCACTCCATCATCTCGAAGATCTTCTCTAACTGCATAATCTAGCCCTCAGCTTTTTCTGAATTCATCTCACCATCAAAGATGGAAGGCCTAAACTTTCTGAACTAAGTAATGATTTTTTTGGTTAAGGGCTGCTCCTGAGCTGGAGTGTCTGAGCTGGTGGAATAGGGGCAACCATCTGTACGTGTGGCTGCAGGTCTGAGTGAGTCACCCCTAAATGCTCGAGACGATTTAAGTAGTGAAGTGGTTGTGGAGGAGGAGGCGTAGGGCCTTGGCTATCTCTTTCAGCAAGCCGTTCTTGTAACTGCATGATCACAACCTGCTACTAATCCAGGCAAGCCATAATTGACTGTAAGGCTCTAGCTACTGGATCACTGGGCTCGGCTCTATCATCTACATGAGCCACTCTGAGAGGCCTACCTCTACCTCTACCTTGGTGTGTGTCTACCATATTTTTGAAACATATAAACATACGTTAGTACTTAATAAGGACACACACCATTGCTATGCACTAAATCATCCATGAACAAGTCATATGCAAGGGCTACTTCCATGTTCTCAAACCACAATCCACATCAAGAGCTTAAACCTTTACTCTGATATCAATAAATGTAACACCATAACTTCTTAGCTTATTTCATAGTATTTCCATGTTTAACATCAAGCATTTCATGGAAGAAGCAAGAAAATAGCATAAAAATAATGAATATTCTAGAAAAATAGAAACCATACATTCCTTGCCATAAGAAGGGATGTCCATACATTCTGTCTCGTTGCATCGTGTATGAAAATTTCATTCGATGTCACGTGGACTATATAAGTTTATGTATCATATTTAATTACATGAATACAACTTATTTCCATTACCAAAAGTGGCTTACAACTCGTGGAAACCAAAGGGAAGCATAAAACACATATATGCATTTTTGGTCAGAATTTCCTTACTTTTATCACAAACTTTGGAAAATCATAACTACTTCTAAAAAAATAGAAATCATATATTCCTTGCCATTTTGGAAAGCTACACATGTCTACTCTATGGTAAATATATTTCCAAACCACGAAACATAACATAGAAGACGTTTGACATTTGAAAAAGTGTAGAGGTCTGGTTGTCTACTGGTATTGTCACAGGTTTCTGCAGTAAACTTCAAAAATGTCCAATTAATTCTAAAAAAATCCAACCTATGCAAATGATACCAATCTAGAAATACAAAGATGTTAGCTAGAGGTAAAAAATAACTTCAGATCAATTCAGGCATGCCCAGACCTTGAAACCTAATCAAATAGTACCAAAGGTTAGTTTGAGTGCCTAACACTGGGTAGAATATTTAAAAATTCATATCTCCCTCTATGGATATCCAAATGAGGTGCTTCTAATTGGTACAAGTCATTATAAATGTCTTATTTCTTCATATAAAATTTTATGGCAATTGAACATCATTTAGCCCCTGAGTGATAGAAATTATTTTTGAACTTGAGTGAACAGTATATCATACCAGGACCAACATTTTTCCCAAATTTGAAAATTTATCAAATATTCTGCAGACTTTCAAAAATTATATTCATTAGCTTCCCAAAAATATCTCAACAAGATTTAATTGCATGCCAAATCTCAGATCAAGAAGAGCTCATTTGGATAAAAAGTGGTATAAGTTTCTAATATGGTTAATTTTTGCTCCATATAGGATACCAAATTGCCAAATATTGTCCCTTGATGTTTAGCACCTCTTGGGCAAGTCTAAAAGCATGAATATGACTTGTATGAGTTTCCCAAGTGGTCCTAAACCTCATGCATCTTAATTTGGACAATCTACTTCCATTTATACACTAATGTATCAAACTTCCAAGAAGTAAAATTTGCCATTTCATACTCAATATATATTCTAATGGTCACATAATATAACCTATCATTTTTACATCATATATATACATAATCATACATATTCAAGAGGTCATGGGTCTTATACAATAATAGATTACATTAATTATCATTCATAAAGTCTTAAAGTGGCCAAATCCATGCACTTTAGTGTCAAGCTCTCATTTCTCATGTGGTTGGCTTCCATTCCCTTACTCTCTTAGTCCACCTAACATGTTAGAATATTGAAGAGGAGGGGATGAGATTTAAAGAATTCCTATAACTCATCTCCCTTTCAATTACACATAAAAAGAAGCAAAACCAATCTTACAAATGCATGCATGGGCATTTTTCACAATATGAACATTCAAGAAGCAATCTTAGCATTTAAAAGAGTCACATATAGCATACATAGGCTTGCCAAGTATATGAATTAGCCTCACCTATTTACTTACGGATTTTAGACTTGCCTCACCCATTCTTTAAGAGGTTCTTGGACTCAATCTTAATCTTAAAAGTCAACCTCACTTTTAGGAGACTTTTTACTTTGTTTCAACCAATTTTAAGGGTTCTTGGCTCATTCTCACCATGGCTAAGGGTTCTTGACCTCACCACACTCAAGCAAATCAAAGTAAACATCATTTGGAAACATAATATATCATCATAGTACCATGGAGCATGAAATCATGCTAGAATACTTTTCATGGCTTAAAACACACATATACACATTCAAAGGCAAGTAAAACAAACAATCATGCATAAGAGAAGGAGAAGTGAGCTACCTTGGAAGTAAGCACATACTTTTTCTCTTGACTTTCCTCTCCCTTCTTCGATCTCACACACACAAAAGTGTGGGAATAATTTCTCTTAGTCTAAACACAATTTATGGAAGCTAATTAGAGTCATGAAATTAATTTTAAGGCCACACAACTTGCTTAGACTCTAGCTTAACCTATAAACCTCTTTATGGTTCCAAAAATGCACCTAATAAAGCAATACCCATCAAACAAACTCTAGGCTTTATTCTTTCCATTCAAATATAATTCTTGACTCCTTTTAAGCCTTTTGGAGTCATCACACAATTAAAATAAAGAGCCTAACTACATATTAATTCTTTAGGTTATATTGTGGAACATAAAGCACCAACTATAACATCATAATATATTAATCCCAACTAGTCTCTACTTAAGGTTGATTCTATACGATTTCCAAAGAAAATGACCAAAACCGTAGTATTTTAACACTTTAAGTCAGAGTTTAATCAGTTATACTTTACCTCGTGGGTCTCATGAACCTATGAATTAGATTTTCTCCTCAAACTCCTTTCATAAAATTCATACATAGCCTCAAATAACCCATAAACCACGGATATGAAGCCAAAAACCAAGAAAATGTAATTTCTTAAATGGACCCAAAAGTTAAATTTTTGGCTTTAACTTTGGAAAATTATAACTAATTCTAGAAAAATGGGAATTAAGCAAACCATAACTTTTTGGAAAGATATAGGTGTTAACTTTACATTAAAAATAGTGACCAATGACAATCTTAGGGTTTGGGCCATGTTTGACATCGAAAAAGAGATAGAGGTCCGGCTGTCCCTGGTACTGATGCAGCTTACTGTCATGAACTTCAAAAGTTCATAACTAGTTACACAAAAAATCCAATGTGGGAAAACTATACCAATTTGGAAAGCTATAAATGTTAACTAGAGAAAAAAAATAAGTTCAAATCATTTCAGTAGCCTTTAGACCTCGAAAACTGATAGAACAATAATAAAGGTCGAATGGCTTCCCTGATACTGACACAGAACTTCAAAAAGTTATTTCTCCCTCTACAGACCTCCAATTGAGGTGCTTCCAATTAAAATAGGTCACTGTGGATGTCTAGTTTATGGCCATAAATTTCATGACAATTGGACATCATTTGGTCTATGAATGACACAGATTCATTTTCGGACCTATTTGCACAGTATAATAACTAAAACCAGAAAATTCTCCAACTTCAACAATTTGCCAAATATTCCCTAGACCTCTAAATATTACCTACTTTAGCTTTTCAAGAAGCTCTTAACAAGTTCTAAAGACATGCCAAATTTCATATCAATAAGAACTCATTTGATCATACTTTGACAGAGCTCACAAAATTGGCAGTTTTGACACCATAAATGATTCAAGATGGGGGTAAATGGTTCCCTACATGCTCTTAACACCTCTTGGGCAAGTTTTAAAGCATAAAAATAGTATATATGAAATGCCCAAGTGGTCCAAATCATTATACATTTCAAACTCACTATGTTACAGGTAAAAATACACCATTATATACAAGCCACTAAAAGGCCAAATTCCACATTTGTATTGCTTTGGCTCTATACATGGTTTACACATCATTTATACATACATTTACACTTGCTCAAATATTTATATCTCAAAAATAATAGGTACATATTCATTTTGGCACCTCTTTACATCAAAAGAACAAAAACAAGCTATACAACTACCTAAACATGCTCAACTAGGCTCCTTAGTTTGCACTTTGATTTCCTTAAGCTCTACCTAACATGTTAAGATGGGAGAGGGAAGGGGGTAAGATTCATGGAATCTCAATAGTTCATGCACTTATTCAAGGAAGCAATCAAGGCATAGAAACAAGTCAAAGCATGCAAGTAGGCATCTAACCATTCACAATCATATAACACATGATTTACATGCCATGAATATCATATTAATGCCAAGAATAAGCTCTAAGGACTTTTAGTCTAGCCTCACCCGAGTTTTGAGACTTTTGGATTAGCCTCACCCTTTGTTTAGGAACTTTTAACTTAGTCTCACTCAGTTATGAAACTTTTAGCCTTGTCTTACCCAATTCTAGGGACTTTTGGCTCCACCTCACTTATCTCAAGGGATTTTTGGCACTACCTGACTCAAGCAATTTTTACAACTCAAAACATAAGCATATTGGTACCAATGGATCAAGGCAATAATATATGGCATGTCTCACAATATAAGCACATACACAAGCATTCAATGACTATATACATTCAAGAATGCGACAAGAAAGAGTGGAGAGCTATCTTACAAGCCAACACAAGCCTTCCCTTTCAATTTCTCTTCTCCTTTCTTGGTCTCACAATCACAACTAGATGGAGCTGCTTCTTTTGAGCCTAGACACAACAAGTAGTATGTAATTGGTCTCTTGGAACTTAAACAATTACTCACAAAGGCTAGGAGATTAAATCCCTAGTTTTTTCTCTCTTAAATTTTACTAGCCCTTCTCCTAGTTCTTTTATGTTTCTTAACTTTTGACACTCTAATTTAAGGATTTCTTGCTTGCTCTAGGTCAAACTTCCCTCCATTCTCAAGCTCTCAAGTTGGTAGAACTAACATACTCAAGGAAAGTAAAAAGAAGAAGTAAGATACATAAGTATCTACTTTGAGTTTTAGCTTCTTTCAAGAGTGACTCTCTTTTGCATTCACCTTTCTTTTTATTCTCTACTCTTCCTCTTCTAAACCAAGCTCAAAATAAAACTAAGTCAACAACTAAAACTATAAAAAGAGAGGGCAAAGAGAGAAGAACAAAATTCTAAAAAGAAAAGCTATGGAAATCTTAAGTTTGCTTGCCTTTTCCTTGTTCTTCCTTCCTTCTCTTGGTGTCTTTCTCTCTCTCTCAAGGTATTTTCTTTGTTTTAGATGAAGCTTAGGTCGGTCAGAAGAAAAGGAGAGGATTTGGACTCTTTAAGAAGCAAAATTCTTTTTTTCATGCTTTTCCAGACTAACCCTCGCTATAGCGAAAAATAACCCTCACTACAGTGAGCACGTATCAGTCTTAGACCCTTGTTCTCGCCACAATGCACGCAATTGCGAGGAACCCCCTGGTTTTTGTATGAGATGTCTAAACTCGCTATAGCTAGAAGCATTCTCGCTATAGCGAACAGGCACATTTACTATAGCTAGACCATTTCTCACTATAGCGAACAAGTACATTCACTATAGCTAGGCCATTTCTTGCTATAGCCAGCAGACTTAGAAAAATTTTAGGATTTCATAAATTTCAACAATTTTTTGTTGTTAAATTTCTACCCCCTTTAAAGAAATTTCGTCCTTAAAATTTAAATACATATCTCAAGGAAATAACTATGGATATTTTTACCTCATTTCATCCTCCAATTCCTAAATTGCTTCCTCAGATGTCAGACCTCTCCAAACCACTTTCACTAGAGAAATGTTCTTCCACCTCAACTGTTTCAGCTTAGCATCCATAATTCTCTCTGATTTCACTACAAAGGAAAGATCTTTCTGCAATTGCACATGCTCATATTCTATGACATGTGAGGGGTCTAGTAAATACTTTTTCAACTAGGAGACATGAAAAACACCGTAGATTTAGGCTAGGTTAGGAGGTAAGGCTATTCGGTAAGTCACAGGTCCAATTTTCTTAAGGATTTCAAATAGACCAATATACCTAGGAATAAGCTTCTTTACCTTCATTGACCGACCTACTCGCATCACCGGAGACACTTGGATGAACATATGGTCTCCAATCTCAAACTCTAACGGCCTCTTTCTCTTATTAGCATAGCTTTTCTGCCTACTTTGGGCCATGAGGAGTCTCTTTATAATTAATTCTATCTATCAGGTGGTCTAGTCCATAATCTCAGGTCCTATCATGTTCCTCTCACCTAGCTCAACCCAACACAGAGGGGATCTATACTTTCTCCCATACAAAGTCTCATAAGGGGCCATCTGAATACTGGAATGGTAACTATTATTATGTGTAAACTCTGCTAGCGGTAAATACACATCCCAATTACCCCTCATTTCTAACACACATGCCCTCAACATGTCTTCCAAGGTCTAGATGGCCTTCTCAGTTTGACCATTTGTCTAGGGGTGATATGCAGTACTAAACCACTATTTAGTCCCTAGGGCATGCTGTAACGACCTTCAGAAGTTCGATGTAAATCTAAGGTCTCTATTCGAAACTATACTACTGGGTATTCTGTGAAGTCGCACTATCTTTCTAATATACAATTGGGCGAATCTATCTAGTGTATGAGTAGCCCTGATAGCTAAAAAGTGTGTAGACTTCATCAGTCTATCCATAACTATCCAAATAGCATCGTGTCCAAAGGATGTCCTAGGTAACCCCATAACAAAGTCCATGGTTATACTATCCCACTTCCACTCAGGGATATCTAGAGGTTGCAACAACCCAGCCGGTCTTTGATGTTCTATTTTTACCCTCTGACACATTAGGCATCTAGCCACATAATCCGTTACATCATTCTTCATCCCTGGCCACCAGAAAATCTATTTCAAATCCTGATATATCTTGGTTGCACTTGGGTGGATAGTATACTTACTCTTATGTGCCTCTTCTAAGATGCTTTCTCTCAACTCATTCTAACTAGGCACATAGATTCTATTTTAGTATACTATCATACCATCCTCAAATACCTTGAAATCTGAGGTCTTACCTTAAAAAATCTCATTCTTGATCTGTATTAGGAACTCATCCTCCCTCTGGGCATCTAAGATTTGGGTTCTCAATATATTCTCAATTCGGGTTTCACTCAGATACAATTTACCTGATACCATTTGACAAGAGAGGTTCATGTTTCTGAATTTCTCAAAAAGCTCTTGCTCCCTAATCATCATATAGGCTACATGGATGGACTTCCTACTCAAGGTATCCGCCATTACGTTGGCCTTGACCGGATGATATTTTAACACAAAATCATAATCTTTCAAGAATTCCATCCATCTCCTTTGTCTCATATTGAGTTCCTTCTGGTCAAACTAGTATTTCAGACTCTTGTGGTCACTATAAATCTCTATGGTGGCACCATACAGATAGTGTCTCTAGATTTTAAGAGCAAATACTATGACGGCTAACTCCAGGTCATGCGTGGGATAATTCTCCTCATAAGGCCTTAACTGCCTAGAGGCATATGTCACTACTCTACCCTGCTGCATCAACATACATCTTAACCCTTTGCCCGAGGCATCACAATAAACCACAAATGGTTCACTAGGGTCAGGGATAATCAGTACAGGGGCAGTGGTCAAACGAAGCTTTAACTCCTGGAAACTCTTAGAAACTCCTCTCACATCTATCATCCCATACTATAGGTGTCTCTTTCCTAGTTAGCCTCGTTAGTGGTAAGGCCATCTAAGAAAAACCCCGAATAAACCATTGATAGTACCCTGCCAAACCTAGGAAACTCCTAACCTCGATGATCGTTATAGGTGTATCCCACTGTAACATAGTCTCAACTTTATAGGGATCAACCGTGACCTCGTCTCAAGAGATTACATGACCTAAAAATCTCACCTCAGTCAGCCAAAACTCATATTTGCTAAGTTTGGCATACAACCTTTTCTCTCTCAAGGTTTCTAAGACTAATCTCAAATGCCTCTCATGCTCTTCAAGGATCTGGAGTACACTAGGATATCATCAAGGAAGACCACTACAAACTGATGTAGATATGGTTTAAATACCTTATTCATGTAATCCATGAACACAGCAAGCACATTCGTTAACCTGAATGGCATCATAAGGAACTCATAGTGCCTATATCTCATTTTGAAGGCTGTCTTGGAGACGTCTTCAGTTTTTACTCTCAACTGGTGGTACCCAGATCTAAGATCTATCTTAGAAAACACAGATGCTCTAGCCAACTGATCTAACAAATCATCAATTCTAAGGAGAGGATATTTATTCTTGATGGTAACTTTATTCAACTCTCTGTAATCTATACATAATCGTAAGCTACCATCCTTCTTTCTCACAAATAACACCGGAGCTCCCCAAGGTGAAATACTAGGGCGGATAAACCTTTTCTCTAACAATTCCTCTATCTACTTTTTTAACTCAGCGAGTTCGGCAAGAGCCATCTTATAAGGAGCCTTGGATACTGGTCCAGCCCCAGGCACTATGTCGATAGGAAACTCTAGCTCTCTCTCAGGGGGTAGACCACTAAAGTCAAACTCCTTAGGGAATACCTCTGAGAATTCTCTAATAATTGGGATCTTTTCTATCCCTTCCTCTACCTCAATCTAAATAGAGAAAAAGACTAGAAACCCTTGATATCCACACTCTAAATGCCTCTCAGCTTAGGTAGTAGTCACAAAGGATAACTCTGCTCTTACCCTATGTATAGTCCCACAAGCAGGTAGAGAAATGGTTTGGTGTTCATAATCAAGTACCGCATTATTCATGGCTAACCAGTTCATACCAATAATCAAATCAATATCATGGAAGGGCATACGGATTAAATTACTAGTGGTATGATAATGATTAAATTGAACAGTGACATTTAAACAGGTATGGGAAGTAACCATGTGGCTTCCAATAGGTGTAGTGACAAACAAGTTAAACGGTAAGACACTAATAGGCAAACCCAATTGCCTCGCACAATCATAGGATATAAATGAGTGACTAGCACCCGAATCAAACATAGTAACTACAGGAAAGTCATTCACTATCAGCGTACCTCGAATCAAACTAGGGGACACATTGGCTTCTTGCTGAGTGAGGGCAAACACTTAGCCCTGGGTCTACGGCCTAGGAGGAGGCGCTATGTCCACCTGGGGACAATTTCTAGCAATGTGGCTTGCCACACTTGAAGCATGTCACTGGAGACTGCTGGAAGGAAGACTGGCTCTGAGAAGGTAGTATCGGCTTGCCCCGTTATGGCCTTCGAATCCATGGCCCCTTGCCTTTCCTCTTGGTACTAGGTGTCATGCTAGAACCCTCCTCTGGTCTTGGTCTATTCAATTTCGAAGCCCCCTTCTAACCTCCACAAGGGTATTAAACTTCTTGATTGGCTGTGGAATAACTCTATTGCTAATCAGGGGCTTCAACCCAGTCTCAAACTGCTTACATCTCCATGGTTCATCATCATACCTTTGGAGGTAAGAGGAATACTAAGACAACTCAATAAATTTGGCCACATACTGGTCCATAGTCATCTCATCCATCTGTCTCAAGCTCATAAATTCTATCTCTTTCTTCTTTCTCATCGAACTAGAAAAATATTTCTCATAAAACTTGACCAAGAAACTTTCCCAAATGATCAGTATGTTCTTGGTCTCCATCAGGGGTTTCGTACTATACCACCACCTATCGACTTCTTTCTGTAGCATGAAGGTGGCGAGCTGAGCTTTCTGCTCGATGGTACAATCCATCACTGAGAATATTTTCTCCAGCTCCATAACCCAAGACTCCACCTTATCCACATCCAACTCCCCATCAAACGAGGGTGGACTGTTCTACCTAAACTGCTTTAACAATTTTTGGATAAGCGTCTGGGTCTGAGTAGCAATAGGCTCTTGGGGAGGTGCAGATGGAATGCCAGATATGGATGGCTAAGGTAAAGGGGCTTCTCTTCCAGTTTCTTCTTACCTATGAAGGTATTTTGCAAATGCATGATCATATCATGTTGTTGTTAGGTAATGTACTTCTGCTATTCTAGCATCTCTTGGTGCTGGCCCATCATAACCTCATACCGATCAAGCCTCTCCATGATGGTCCACAGAGGATCCTCAAGCCCAATCAGAACCTCTGGCTCATCTTTTTAAGCCCTAGGCGTCCTACCTCTACCTCTACCCCGTCTATTCTCAACCATCTTCTCTAAAAAGAAGTAGCAATTCTCAGTTCACAATCATATCACAAGCACATATGCATATGTATGCTATCACTTCCATGATAATTCACACCAAACACAAGCAAATCACACCATTCAAGAGCCTAACACCAAGCAAAAGTGCTTGAACCTTTGCTCTGATACCAAAAATGTAACACCATAATATATTAATCCCAACTAGTCTCTGCTTAGGCTTGATTCCATGTGATTTCCAAAGAAAAGGAATAAAACCGTGGTATTTTAACACTTTAAGTCAGAATTTAATCAGTCATATTTTGCCTCGTAGGTCCCATGAACCCCTGAATCACATTCTCTCCTCAAACTCCTTTCATACAATTCATACATAGCTTCAAATAACCCATAAACCATGGATATGAAGCCAAAAACCAAGAAAATGCAATTTCTTAAATAGACCCAAAAGTTAGATTTTTGGCTTTAAATTTGGAAAATCATAATGAATTTTAGAAAAATGGAACTTAAGAAAACCATAGCTTTTTCAAAAGCTCTAGGTGTTAAATTTACAATAAAAATAATTTCCTTGAAATCACTCAAATCAGAGCTAAAATCTTCCTAAACAAATATGTCAAAATTTAGGTACACCGACATTGAAAAACATCTACTGGAGGAGTTTTAACTGTCCCAGGGTTTCTTATAATTTTCAGGGCCTCTGAGAACCCTGGAGAACTCAAAACTTTTATTTAAAAAGCCTTCCTGTGTGAATTCCAAAATTTGCTCAAAATTACAAAAATGTCATTACATTTCATAAGTTTTTCAAAAGAAATTGTTTCTTTATTCTAGCTCTGTTTTTCTTTCCATCTCAGCTAAGGATTCTCATTTTTAGGAGTCTAAAGTATTACTCATATTTTTTAGGACCTTAACTAATTCATTTCGGGGGACTTGCTATGAAAATGTGTCTGTTTCCATCGTTTAATGAAATCAGACATTACAACACACACACACATATTGTTATTAAGACAAAAAATGCTTATTTATCAAAATATAAAAGAATGCCAAATTTTTTAGTGCTGCAAATACATTAAATATAATTTTGATATAGTATACTATATATTGTGAATTGCAACTCATAGATAAATTGACCATCCCCATATATGAAATAAATTCCACCTTGGATGTAGTACTTATAAAAGTAATGGCAGCTACTATAATCATCAAGGGTTTCTTGCAACTTCATGTTTAATTAATATCTTTTTTATATTATTAAAAAATTTTAGTTTTTATGAGATGGAATTTGGAACACAATTTATTGCAATGCTTGCTATGTCTTTGTAATAGGTAAAACTTGCAGAGCTTGAGTCAAAATTAACTGAAATGAATGCAAACATTGAAAAGTTGTAATGCTCTTACAATGAACTCTTGAAATATAAGCTTGTTCTTTAAAAGATGCATTATGTTTTCTACTTAAGCCTTGAAATATTATATGTCTAATAGCCACAATTAATAGTAAATAGCATCAACTATTCTTTACTTTATTCACTTAAGGCGGTTGGTTGATTTCTCAAGTAACTGGCTTGCAATTGCTGTTTAAGTTTTTTTTAAGTAACAAAGACAATTAAAATAATAAAGAAGCAATTAAATTAGAAAATAAAATTGAAAAAAACCAATGCTTTTTCTTTAGTTATACTAGATAAATGAGAATTGTAAATATGTATGGGTATCTCTTATCTATGTTAAGATTTGCTAAAATTTTACCCATTAAATTAAGTCACTTATTAAGGCTTTTTACTGCTCATCATAATTTCAAGCCAAACTCGTTGTATTTGGATTGGAGCCATGATGGCTTTCTTGACTTGTGATTATTTATATCCTTGTTCATTTGATGTATTGAAGATAACATGAGCATTGGAATTGTTGCATGGCTGGCTAAAACTTAGGTTGTGCTTGATAAACATGAGATGGAATTTATGATGTGGCAACGCAAGTGTCATGTTTAAATATGTTTCTAACTTTCATTGTTGCCTCTATGTCACTTTGTCATATTATATTATGTAAGCTTTATGTAAATGTGTGTCAAAATGAGTTAGGCCCACTAAATCAACCTAACCTTGTAATAAGGGTGGATTGGGCAGGGATATCACCAACAAGGTTCAAAAAGCCTCCAAAAAATTGTATTTAGGTTGCCTAGGACTACTAGATTGGTTCTCATATTTATTTAAACTATAGGAAGTACATTAAAATGAAGTGAAACTATATAGAATTAAAAAATAATTTAATAAAATAATGTAATTTATATATTGTTTTAGACATGTTATTTATCTTTTGCTCAATGTTACACTCTCTTTAATACTTTTTAAATGGTAAATTAATAACAAAGGAAAGTTGTCTTATTTATATAACATAATTCTCTCTTTTATTTAAAAGTTGACCATAGATTAGCCAAGACTTTGTGCAAATAATCCTTCCACTCATTTCTTTTTTTTTAGGAATTCTTGATGTATCCAATGAATAACTTTCTTTTGAATTTCCTCATAATGGACTATCACTATGCATTGTTGTGTACTAGACATGGGAAGTTTGTTTTCTTTGTATTTGTCAAGTGCCCTGAGTTTTCTTTGTGTTTGTTCTCTTCCTCCCCCTTAAATATGCTTTATTATGTTAAGTGCCCAAGGTTTTAATTGCTATCTAACTATGAAAAGTAATGGTGAAGTAAATCAAATGCATACTAGTGTAAGTCACTTCCTTCTCTATTACAATATCTTTTAACTTTTATATCAAAGTTAAATTAATGTTCTTATATCCTGTAATTTTATGTGGAATAGATTATTTGCAATATAGTTTAGTACATGATATATTATGCAAGAGTTATTATATGAATTTTTTGGTATCTATATCATCTTAGGAATACTTCTTTTGTCATCAATAGTGCTATTGCCTATAAGAATTTTGGTTGACATTGATGATGTCTTTTTTTTTTTTTTGGGTCTTAAGAGTGCCTGTAATGTCCGATTTTCTGAAAAATGACGAAAATGAGTCAGTTCCCAAAGGAAGTCTCCTGGATAGAAAGGTTTGATACTAAATAAAATTGGGATAAAATTTTAAATAATGGAAAATAAAGATTTGAGGTTTAAGATGTTTGAAAACCAGAGTCAGAGGAGCTCAGAAAATTTGCCAAAAAAAGTAAGGGTATTTTTGTAATTTTTGAAATATTTTGAAAACTCACAAAAAGGCTTTTTAAATAAAAAATGTGAGCTTTCTAGGGTTTCTAGAAGCCCTGAAAACAATGGGAACTCTCAGAGAAATTAGAACCCCTTTGGTGAGTGAGTTTAGTAAAAAGTTGACTAAAACTTTGACCAAATAGTTTGGAATGGTTTCAAAACCATTTTGAATGATTCCAAAGGCAATTCTTATGGTTGAGAGCCTAAAGAATATGATGGAAAAGATGGATTTCAAAAAGAAGATGCTTTTGGCAAAAATGATAAGAGTGAAGAAAAATGACTAAAACATAAAGTTAAAAAGTTTGTTAAAGTTTCTTTTTGGGCCTTAAAAAGGGCATTCTAGCTTCTCCCTTTTTTGGACCAGATTGGCTTCATTTCTAAATCATAGGAAAGACCATCTTGAAGGCGTTTAAAAGGAAGAGGAAGGGAAGGGAGAAAATTCAAGAAAAAGGTAAGAAAACTCTGGAATTTCTTGCACCTTCCTTGCTTAAAGTTGTTCCTCTCATTCTCTTCGATCTTTCTATGGTTATAATGCTTGGTTTGGTGCTTATTTGTGTCTGATCTAGCAGGTAGAAATCTAAGATTAATGGAGAAGGAGTTAGCTTATGAAAGAGTCTTGAAGAAAGCTTGAAAAACCAAGGTAAATGTCCCTTGTTGTTGCTTCTTCTTGCTTGGCTTTTTCCTGAACATTTCATCCATCTCATGACCCATTCTCTAGGAGAATGATTTTGGTCATGTTGAGAAAGAATTAAAGGTCCTAGGATGTGATATTAAGGAAGACACAAGTTAGAAATAATGAAATACCTTAAAGAACAAAGTAGCATCTCTTGAGGGTTTGTGAAGAGGCAAGAAGTTTGAGCCTTTTTAAGGTATTTTAAGAGTGTTTAAGAGTTGGTATGTGGTCTTGAGATGTCAAAGGAGTCTTGCAAGTGCCAACTCCCTAGAGAAAAGAAGCGAAACTCCCATGTATGTTTTGTACCGTCATGTCTCAGCCTAGAGCAGAAGAAGCACCTGGGAAGAGTCTAAAATTTTTCTAAGGCTAGAAATAGACTAATTATGAGTAAAAAACATTAAAGGAAGCCTTAGAATGAATTTAGGATGCTTGTAGGAGAAGATGGACTTGTAGGTCTCATATTAAAGCATAAAGAAGTAAAGGGAGTCTAGAACCCTTGGATTTAAGTTGTGATGGCTCCAAAGAGTTTAATTTATGTCAAGAGATCTAAAATGATCAACAAATGGGAGCCAAGAGTAAGAAATCTATGTGTTGCTTCATTGTGTGCATTATGGAACTATAATGAGGTCTTTGAGTCAAGTAGCTTAGTCTTGAGTAGTAATGAGCTAAGTTTTATTTCAATGACTTAGTCATGCTCCATTTGTATTTATAGGCCAAAAGAAATAAGTCCCGCCTCCTTGCAGGTAAGGGAAGGGAATTCTAAGAGAAAAGTGTTGTGATTCACTGTAAGGTAGTCCTCTAACCTTTCTCTTATATATGTGTGTGGATGCTTTCTTACTTTGGGTGCTTGTGTGTGTGTTTGAACTATGAAAAGTGTGCTTAACTAGTAGGGACATGTGTGGTATCATTTATGTGTCTTAAATTGCTTTTATGTATGTATAAGACTTGAATAGACTTGGTGATGCTAAAAGTCCTTAATAAGGGTGAGGATGAGCCAAAAGCCTTTTAGCATGGGTGAGACAAGCCAAAAGTCTGAAGAGGAGTGAGGCTTAGTCAAAGGTCCCAAAGTAAAATGGGTAAGGCAACTCCAAAAGTCCCAAGAGAGGTGGTGAGGCTAACCAAGGTTTTGAGAGTCTACTTTGATGTGTTTGAGACTTTATGAAATGGAAATTATGTTCTTGATATGCATATGTAGTTCATAAACCATGCATGGCATCCATTTGCATGAAAATGCATGCATCACTTATGATTGAAAGTGTAAAGTGCTATTGAGATTCTTTGAATCTCATTCCCCCTTCTTTTCATCTTCTTATGCCTAGGAGAAACTCAGGGAAGCAAGGAGGTTAACTAGGGGGCACTTGAAGCTTTAGTTTTAGTTTTAAGGCCTAGTTTTTATGTATAAATGTCACTCTTATATATTTAGACTTGTATGAGATATTTATGGGATGTAAACTTATAAACAAATGTAAATGGTTGTATTTGATATGTATGCATGAGATTTGAGACCATTTGTGGTGTATGGTGCAAAATTGCCTTTGTGGTGCATGTATGAGATTGTGTATGAATGCAACCTAAGGAGTGACTTAGAGTTGTATAAGTTTCTAGCCCATTTCAGAATCTGTTTATGCCTCATTTAAGCTTTAGGACATGCCCTAGTTAGCCTAGGAAGTGTTAGAGGTGAATTGGTATCATTTTGACTCATTTAGAGACTAAAAGGTGCCACTTTTGTGAGTTGAACCCTAAATTGACCAAACGCGCGATTTTGATGTTGAAAATTTGCATGCATATAGGCCTCATATAGAGCTTTTTTGGTCTAAGAACCACCTCATTTGAAGCTTTAAAGAATTTATTATGATTTTTCAAAGTTCATATTAGATATTTGGATTGGTCTGTGCACTATTCATATGGTTAGTTTAAGTTTCTATGTCATCTATGGGACAAACATAGTCCAATGAGTATGAAATTTTATAAGTATAAATTATACATTTCTAGTGATCTATAGAAACTATAAGCACCTCAATTGGAGGTCTGTAGAGAGAGAAATGATTTTTTGAAGTTCAATGTCAGTACTAGTAGTGCCAGTCAAGTTCATGTAGTGTTTCATTATAATTTAGTTCCTAAACGAGCTTAAAGTGGTCCAAAATTATTTTTCCTATAAATTTAACATTCATATCTTTCTATAATAGTATGGTTTTCTTGGTTTTTATTTTTCTAGAATTAGTTATAAATATTTGAAATTCATATTAATAACTTGTAACAACAAACCTAGGCAGCTGGACCTTTGGTGCTTTTCTATTATCAATCATAGTCTAGTTGATGTTTTTATAGCTTAGAATTATTTTTAACCTATAGTGGACATTTAGAACTTTCAAGAAAGCTATCATTTACTTGCTTTTGAGTTTTCTAGATTTAATTATGAATTTTCAAAATTGATGACAAAAAACTAAATGTTGGAACCCATGGTAAAAATTCTGATAAGTGTTCCAAACCTTCAAACCCAGGTTTCTTGACCTAAATGGCTATGAATTTGATATGTTTTAATATGTCAAGGTTTAAGATGAGTTGAGGATCAATTTATGGGCTTTGGAAGTGATTTAATGCTGAGCTAGAGGTTTTTGATAGTGTGCTTCCCATTGTTATGTGTTGTATGTTCAAGTAAATTGTGTGAAAAGTTCAAGTAGTGTGAAATGAATCTCAAGAGCTTATGGAATGATATTCTTACTTTGAATGGATATTATATGGATAAAAATGATTAAACCAAAGTGAGATTGAATCATGTGGGTTTGTTTCTGTGATTTCGGCTTATATACTATGCTTTATGTGCAAGTATGGGTGTTTATTGCTTGAATGCTATGATATGAGTTTCTTAGGGTTAAGATATGATAGTGCCTATGTCTAAAGCTAAACTACTGAAAAGTATTGATTGAAAACTATTAGGCTGCATACATTGTTTCCACTAATAGATTCCTTTTAGTCTGCTTTTGTTTTGTTTTTAATTTTTTCCATTAATTTAAATTAGTACAACATATTGAAAAGGTATTGATTGAAAACTATTTGGGATACATATTTTATAAGGCAATTTAACTAATAAAGGATATAGAAAGTTCATCCCTTAGCATTTTGAAGAAAAATAAATTAATAAACAAAAGAAGAAAAGAATAGACTAACAAAATTATATAGGCTTGTTGTAACATCTTGTCTTTAAATTGAATAAGAACCTAGTATGTTAATGAAAAAAGGCCCAAAAGCATAACAAATTAAGGGCAAACAAAGATAGAATATTAATTAGAACATCAAGAAAAGAGGTTATGAAATCACTAACAACATAAAAATTAGAGCCAAGGTAGCTAAATGAAGTAAAATGATATAGCAGTGGCAAAATTATAATTTTAAACAAAATTTTAGAGACTCAAGGAAAAGAGTTTTAAATATCAAAATTAAATTCATTAGGATTTTCTGGAATCTTGAAAGTCGTAAGGACCATCAAAATGGTTAGAGCTTTAATAGTATATGGTTTAGAATGTTGGTTGATTGTAACCTTGACAGATCTTTGTTAGATTGTTTTAAATCTTAGAAATTTCAAAGTAAATATTTTTAATAAAATAGAGAGCCTATTATGGAAAAATAGTCTTAAAAAAGGATACAAGATGAGTTTAAATGAAGGGATTCAAATGTAAGGACGTAAATGAAATTTTAAGATTTCTTTTCTTTTTAAGTCTTCATCCTCCCTTTATATATGTCTTGCAAGCCATCTGCCACCCTTAGAACTAACATATTGCCGCCCTAAACCAACAACCAAGGATGTGAGAAGAAGGAGGAAGAAGCAAAGGCAGAAAGCCACACAAAGATAACTAAACATGCTAAATTTGTCTATAATATTGTTATGAATGTTTACCTACTCTTTCTTCTCTTTCTTATAGTGGTTTTGGTTTCCTAAAAGAGTGAGTTTTGTGGCTAAACTCTTAGATGAAGAAGCTCCTTTAAAGAAACTAATTTCACCAAAATATTCTTCATCAAGAGCACTTTTAAGTAATGTATGAATTATGCTAGGAAACTTGTTTCTTCTTGGAACTTTATTATCTTCATCATTTTAGCCTAGAGAAAGGGAGTATAGAGGTAGTGAGCTTCATGAAAACTTGAAAGAAACAAGGGTTTTGAAGGATGTAAAGTAAGATTATGCAAATAGAATTTCATGAAAGGCTATAGAAATCAAATTAGGCCACCTAGGGCTTTAGTTGCACCATGGAAGTTATGGAACTCTAAGAAGATGTATTAAGCCATCTAAGACCAAAGTTGAACTAGGAAAGAGCCAAGGATATTCCATATGTGTCAAATTCCCCAAGAAAAATGATAAAATTCCCTTAGCCCATACTAAGTGCATAGTCTCAACCAAGCCCTAGAAGAAGTAGCTAAAGGGTGCTGTCATGAGTTCTAAGGTTTTAAGAGGCCTAAATGTAATGAATAAATACCAATGGAACCATTGGAATGAATTTATGAGTCTTATTTTGAAAAGTGAAATTTTAGGGTTCAAAAGGCCTAATAAAGCAACTTAACCTTTGACTTGTTTAATTATGCATATGATGGCCTAATGAGTTCTATTAGAATTATATGTGTAACACCATAGTTATCTAATTCATCTCATCCCATTTCTAATTCATTCTCCTTGCCTAAGCAACTTTCAAGAAGAATATTCAATTAAAAATATTGTATTATTTTGTGTTGCATAATGAATAAAATTTTCATTTTGTATCCCGTGGACCATATAAACTTCTTTATGTCATTCTACTATTTAATTACATACATATAACTCCAAAACATCTTAAGATGTTGCCGAAACTCAAGCTTATAGCATATATACACAAAATAATGCAAGTCAATCTCGGGTCAAACTTGACAAATTTCTTATGCAACTTTGGAAACTCATTAATAAATCTAAAAAGTTTGAAATCAAGGAACCCATAGCTTTCTGGAAAGCTATGGGTGTTAAATTTATATAAAAATAATTTCAAGCCATAAAAATATAATTTGAACCACGTTTGACAACATAGAAGTGGCATAGGTTGGACTATCCAGTGTTTCTGATATAGTTTACTGATATAAACTTCAAAAATGCATAACTAATTCCAAAAAAACTCCAATTCAAGAAAAATACACTAGTTTGGAAATCTACAGATGTTGCTATTAAGCAAAAAATACATCCAAACCATGATAGATACGTTTATCCACTGAAAACTAATGGAAATAGTACATGGACTTGGCTGGCGCTACTAATACTGACATAGAACTTCAAAAATTTATAACTCTTTGTTCAAACCTCCAAATGAGGTGCTTTTGATTGCTACAAGTCACTAGCAATGTCTAGTTTATGCCTATAAAATTTCATATTCATTGGACCATGTTTGGCCTATAGATGACATAGAAACCTAAACTGACCATATGAACAGTACTTATATCAGGGTAATCAAAAATTGGCAACTTTGAAAATTCATAATTAATTCCATAAAGCTTCAAATAATCTAATCTTTATCTTTCCAAAAAGCTATGAGCTCTACATGCATGCCAAATTTTATGAAAAAATTTGTCCATTTGGCTAGTTTGTGACATAAGGTTCCAAAATGCACTTTTTATGCTTTTAAAGGGGTCTCAATGGGTCCAATTTTGCTTCCTCTACTTCCAAGGCCATATGAGCACGTGAGAAAGTATCAAAATAGGCTACCAAACATGTTTCAAAGGTCCAATAACCAAGATATTGTAAACTCACTCTCCTACACCGAGTTATACACAATGGACATATAAACAAAATCTTGCCATTCATTGCTAAAAACTTGCAACATCATTCAAGTGGCACCAATTCTCATATATATACATCATTATTCATATAATTACATATGCTCAAAAGGGGTCTTACATTACATACATCATAATAATATATCATATGCCATTAAACTAGTTACAAAGTGACCTATCATCATGCTTCCATGTCAATCTCCTTTCTTTATGCTTGGTGGCTTCCATTCCTTGGTTCACTTAGTCCACCTAGACATGTTAGGTAATGGGGAGGAAAGAATGAGATTCTAAGAATCCCAATAGCCCTTTTCCTTTTCAATCACATAGAAATGGTGCAAGTTTCATGTCTAAGATGCATGTATGGCATTCATAAAGTTCTCAAACATACATAGAGCATTTCTTCCATTCAAGAAGTCACAAATAACATACCTAGCCTCGCCAAGATAATGGCTTAACCTCATCTATTCTCTTTAGGGCTTTTGGACTTGTCTTACCTACTTTCCATGGAATTTTAACTAAGTTTCACCCTTTCTAGAGGCTTTTGGCTTTGTCTCACCCACTCTTAAGGACTTTTGGCTCATCCTCACCCTAACTAAGGGGCTTTTGGCTTCACCAAGCTTAAGCAAGTTAAACACATCCATAAAAATATCTTTCAAGGATACAAACATAGCAACACGGTACCATGGCATGTGATCATTTACTAGAAACATATTTCATAGCTTAAATGTGCACACATGCATTCAAAGACAAGAAAACACACAAGCATGTATGAAAGAAAAGAATGGGGGCTACCTTGCTTGCAAGAACACACTTCAACTTTTGGAAATCCATCCTCTCCCTTTGTCAAATGCTTACAAGAAGGAAGGAGGAGCTAGATTCCTTTGACCTAGACACATCATATGGAAGCCAATTATACTCTTGGAACAATTTCTAAAGCCACACATTCATTTTAAAAGCTTGATTATTCCTATGGCTTATTTATGATTCCATAATGCACCTAATGAAAGAAAAACCCATAATTTATAATCTTGGCTCCATTTTTTCCTTCCATCTATTGTTCTTGACTCCATTTAGACCTTTTGAACTGATCACATAATCCATTTGAGGAGCCTAGCTATACATTGCTTCTTTAAGTCACAATATGGAAACCATGCCATCATCTCACTTCTTAGGCTTCTTAAAATTTTTCCAAGGCTTCCTTTCACCCTCTCCCATCACATATGATGCAAAACTAAGCTCGAAAGAATTTAAAACTACCCCTTAGTACTTCTTCTCGTATAGGCTGAGGCAATGCACTATTAAGGGAACCAAGGAGTTTCCTTTGCTTTCTTGATGGGAGATGTATGTGGGAAGCTCTCTAGAGATCTTTAGATCTCATACAAACATTTACTTTGGCCTAGGAACTCTTGGATTAAAACAAAATTTTAGTTGTGTTCTTGAATCCCTAGCAATTAAATCTTATAAATTAATGGTTCTTACTTTATACTCTTTGCATAATCTTAATTCCCACACCTTAATTCACATGACTCATCCTTGGCTCTACTTAAAATTCAATCCCCCTTGGCTGTTCATAGATGGGGCGAAACTCACATAAAGAAGAACAAAAAAAGAGAAGCATGGAAACTAAGGATTTTACCTTGAATTCAAGCTTTTCTCAAGAGCTCTTCCTTTTGCCTATGCTCTTCTCTTCAATTTCAAACTTTTGCCCTTTGTTCTAATCTTAAAATAGAACCATACACCTTCATAAATCCATGGAAAGGAAGAGAAGAATGAAGAGAGGAAGTTCGCTAAAGAGAAGACTAAGAAAATCCGTGAAAATCATACCTTTCTCTTGGCTTTTTCTTTTCCCTTTTCCCTTGCTCTTATGCATCCTTCTTTCTAAGTATCCTCCCTGGTTTTTTAGTAAAAGTAAGTCAGTTTAAGGAGGAGAGCAATGGGATGTGTAAATATAAGAAGGAAAAATAGAAATTGTTCATTAAAAATTCCACTTATGTCCCGAAAACTTGACATTTTTGTTTTAGGTTCGTTTTAGCTCCATTTTGACAACCATCTTTTTCACCATAAAATTTGGATTCTCTAACTTATAAAATGCCTTTGGAATCGCTCAATTTAGAGCTAAAATCTTTATAAATAAACCAGTTAAAGTTTAAGTCAACTGATATTAGAAAAATTATATCGGAGGGGTTTTAACTATCTTGGGACTTCCTAAGGTTTTTAAGACCTCTGAGAACTCCAAAGAACTCAAATTTTCCATTTAAAAAGAGTATTAGTATTTCAAAAAAAATTTGAATTCATAAAAATGCCACTAGACTTTCGATTATTTTTTAAACCATTCTGGCCTTAGTTTTTAGGCTGTTCAAGACTCAAATCTTCATTTTCTATTATTTTCAATTTTATCCCAATTTTATTTGGCTTTAAATAATTCATCTCAAAACACTTATTTTTAAAACACATTCATTTTATCTGGATATTACAATATGGCTCATGACAAGTGAGATTTTAGAGCTTTGAAAGTGAAAAGTTGCCTCTTAAAGGACCTAAAATAGTTCAAAGATGCATATTGAGTAACTAATAGGGTCACATACTAACAATAAGAGTTATAATAGTTCTATTTTTTTTTTTTGCATTGTAAATTGATATACATAAGCCAAGTTAGCTCAAGTCCATTAATTTGTAGGTGTCAAGCCAAGAAGGACCAAGAAAAAGAAAAGATTCAAGTGGATTAGTGGTAGCTTAAGGCCTCTAACTTCATAAGGTAGTTATCTCTCCCTATCTTACATGTATTTGAGTATTTGAATAAGTTGAGATACTTGTATATTTGGTTACTTGATGATTTCATTAGCTATGTTTTGTATTAGCTTTTATCTTGAGTTTTGTGCATATACAAGGCTATGGTTTGGCTCCTAGCTCCCTATAGCTGGGAATTGAGCACAATAGCTCTTTCTTAGCTTGGAGTTAAGTTTATTTAAGTAAAACTAATATATTTTGATGTCATGGCTTGATGAGAGATGAAGTTTCATGCTAAATTTTATGTTTGAGCTATTTAATGTCCATGACCTACATATTTGCATTTCCTCATTGCATTCATTGTATGTATTGATATGGATTGAGATTTGCTATTGAGATTCTTTTAAAAATCTCATCCCTTTATCTTTCACTAACCATGACAGGTTTTGCAAGCAAGAAAAAAGAACTTGAGAAGGATTAGATCCTTAGAAATGATGTAATAGGAAGCATTTGTTGTATATATGTACTAATGTAGATTATGGAACCAAATGGAAAGCAACATAGTGTATGCTATAATGAAATGTAGTTAGCACCTCATGTCGAAGATTATAAATATGAGTATATGCCATTTTGATGTAAATATGAGTGTAAAGACATTGATTTGCTATGTTATGCATATTAGGCTTCATGTGTAATATGAGAAGTGAGATAGTGATTTTTAGTAGCTAGCTTTATTTCATATATTAGTACCTATGGAAATAAAGTATGAATAGATTAAAATTTGTTGAAAGTAAAAGATTGCAATTTAAGAGCCAAATGGACTATTTTAAAACTAAATTTTTGTCTAAATGAGCTATAAATTACTTCTCTACCTTAATTTGAGGTTGAAATTTGATGAGCATCTAGATACTTTATAAAGCTTTCCAACAAGCCAAAGATTTTTTTTAAGCTCTCTAGAATATTTAATAAACTTTTAAAACCTAATCCAAAATTATAGAATTATATAGTAATTGTTCATGCTATCATAGCCTCAGTTTTTGTGTGTTTTTAGGGGTCAAATAAATATAGTTCAGATTATAAGCTTTCCATGGACATATAATTTGATCAGAGTTATGAATTTTTGAAATTTGACACATAATATGGCGAGGGAGGTCAATTTGTGCTATATGACTCCCTTATGCATTTAGGCTTTGGTTGATCATCATATGGATAAAAAAAATGTATTTATGGAGTTTATAAATTAAAATGAAAGTAAAATCTAATTTAGACCTCTAAAGGCTCATTTGGCATAAAAATGGGCCAAAAATTGTTGCCAATAGTTTTGCAACGATTGTATTTTTATTGCCTTAAGAAGGAATAGATGTGAATTAGCTGTATATAACATATTATGACACTTGTATTATAACACCATATAATTCTAGCCTTTCCCATTCATTTAAAAAATTATGCTTGCTTGGCTTCATTCAAGTTCAAAAAAATCCAATAAAATAATGCATTATTTTTGGGTTGCATAGGGTTTAAAATTTTTGTTTTGCTCCTCGTTGGTTATATGAACTCATTAATATCATTCCCTACTCCAAATGCACTCATACAAGTCAGAACCATCTCAAAACATTCCATTCTTCCTAAGTTTAGAACCATCATACTCAAAATAAAATGCTTTGACCTCAAATTTACTAATACAACTTTTTGTCATCAACTTTAAAAATTCATAATTAAATCTAGCAAAATCAAAATCAAGTAAATGATACTTTTGGAAAGCTCTAAATGTCAAATATAGGTTAAAAATCATTCCAGGTCATGAAAACATCAATTGAATCGCGATTGACAACAGAAAAGCACCAAAGGTCTAGCTATTCAAGTCTGCTATCACATGTTACTGATATAAATTTCAAAAATTTATAACTAATTCTAAAAAAATCAAAACCCAATACACCATACCATTCTGGAAAGCTGTAGATGTTAAATAGAGGCTAAAACTAATTTTAGACTAAAACAAAAGCATTAAGGTTACGAAAATTAATAGAACAATATCAGAGGTTAGGCTATGCCCCTAGTATTGATATGAAACTTCAAAAATTTGGTTCTCCCTACAAACCTCCAAATGGGGTGCTCTCAAGTGCTACAGAATCTTATTATATATAGTTTATGTTTGTAAAATTTCATAGCCATTTGACACCATTTGACTCAAGGATAACACAGGGAAAGGAACTGACTAAATGAACAGTGCATCTTGTCATTTAGCCTTTTTTCCCAACATTGAAAAATCATAATAAATTTTTTAAAGCTCCAAATTGGGTGCTATTTTGCTTTGTGGAAAGCTCTAGATAATACTTACTTGTTGACAAAATTTCATGAAAAAAATCACTCATTTGGTTAGATTTTGGTTTAGCACACAAAATGGTCAATTTTGGTGTCTCAATTGGTTCAAGATAGTGCCAAATTGCTTTCTTTATTATCTAGGGCTACTTAGGCACATCCAAAACCATATTCATAGCCTAGGGGAACATGCCATTTGGTTCCAAAAATCATGGGACTTAATGTCACTATGCTACATGCAACCATACACCTGGAAGTCAAGATGCATAAAGGGTCTTAGGTGGCAAAATCATATATACTCATTCATATGAACCCAAAATCATTACAAACATCATATCTAAATATATTTGAGTGTGCTCAAGTATCTGCATCACATATACAACTCATAGTTACAATTCTTGACATCAAAATACATTTATAAAGCTTATTTTCCTATACATATGTCCAAGTCTTGCTTCTTATACTTGTTGGCTCCCACTCCTTGGCCCACTTGGCTCACTTGGACATGGTTAGATATTGGAGAGGGAAAAGTGAGATTCTAAGAATTTCAATAGCTCTTAACCCTTTCAATCATACATAATGGCCATATTTTCAAGTCTAAGAATGCATATATGAACATTAAGTTGTTAGTAACCATGCATAAATTCATTTTCATATGCAAGAAGCTCATACATATCATACATTGGCTTTCAAGAGCATTGGTTTAGCATCACCCCCTTTCATTAGGACTTTTAAACTTACCTCACCTATTTTCAAGGGATTTTTGACTAAGCCTCACTCTTTTTGAGACTTTTAGCTTTGTCTTATCCAATCATAGGGACTTTTAGTTTATCCTCACATTTGCTAAGGGACTTTTGGCTTCACCAAGCTCATTCAAGCCATAACATATTCATAAAATACATTTTATGCACATAATGGTACCATGGCATGAAAAAAATAGCTATACACATTTCTCATGGCATAAACATATATACACACATCCAAAGACAAGAAAACAACCAAGAATGAATGAAAGAAAGGTTAGAGAGTTACCTCAAATGCAAACAAACGTACTTTTCCTTGATTGCTCTTTCCCTCTTTTGGTCTCACACTTGCAAGTGGGTGGAGTATGATTCCTTTGGCCTAAATATATCAAATAAGACCCAATTACATTATTGAAACAAACTCTAACACTACATACACACACTATAGAAGCCCACTTTCTTATATGGCTTAATTATGGTTCCATATAGCATTTAATGAAGTAACTATAAGAATTCATGATCTTAGATCCATTATTTCCTTCAATATATGACTTGTGACTCTATTTAGACTCCTTGGAGCCATCACATACTCATTTTGGAGAGCCTAGCTAGAAGTTGCTTCATTATTCTACATTGTGGAACCTACACCTACATCTCACCATCTAGGCTTCCTAAATTTCTCCCAAGGCTTCCTCTCATATTCTTCCATCATATGTAATCCCAAACTAAGCTTATAAAAATTTAAAACATTCCCAAGTTGTGTGAACCTCCTTTGGTCGAGTTTATGCTTCCTTAAGGAGCTCATGGAGTTTTGTAAATTCTCTTGGACGAAGGGACACCTAAAAGGCTTCTTAGATATCTTAGGAACTCATACAAACTCTTAGATACCTTAGATTATTACTAGAAAGCCTCCTACATATCAAGGTACACTTAAATCCTTAGTCTTGGTATCTTGAATTCTAATGCCTTTTCTTTGATTCTAATTGCACAATCTTATTTGGCACACTTCAAAACCTAAGTTTCCTACTTGGTTATGTTTAGAAATTGCTCCATACTATATGCTCTTTTTAAGCTAAAATACACACTCAAAGGAACAACGAGAAGAAAGCATGGAAAGCAATGGAATTACCTTGGTTTCTAGCTTGGTTCTAGTGCTCTTTCAATTAGCAAGCTCTACTCCTTTAAACTCTAATCTCTCTCCTCTGAACTAAACCGAAAGTAGCATCATATCACACACAAAAACCATGGAAAGAAAGGTGGGAAGAAGGAGAACAACATTAAAGAATGAAGAACCATGAAAACTCTTTATTTTCCTTACCTTTTTGCTCCATTTTTCTTCCTCTTCTTCTCCCTCTTGGGTGTGTCTCTCTTCCTTGGTCTCTCCTTCTATTTTGGGCAAATGCTATGTTGGTTAGAAAGGAGAGGAAGTAGGATGCCTTATATAACCCAAATGGAAAGAAAATTGTTCATTAAAAATTTCCTTTAGGTCCCGTTTTGTGGATAATTCATTTTAGACTCATTTTAACTCCTTTTTGAGAATCTTCTTTTCTATCATAAAATTTAGGTCCTCAAACTTATAAAATGGCTTTAGAATCACTTAATTTAAATTTAAAACCTTCACAAATGAAAGGGTCAAAGTTTGGGTCAACTAACGCTTGAAAACATATATTGGAGAAGTTTTAACTATCTTGGGGATTCCCATGGATTTCAAAGCTTCTAAGAACCCCCTAAAAGTTCAAATTTTTCGTTTAAAAAGTCCTCCTGTGAGTTTTCTAAAAAGTACTCATATTTACAAAAATGCCACTATACTTTTGGCGATTTTTATTGAATTACCTTGGCATGGGTTTTCGGGCATCTTAAACCTTAGATTCTTATTTTTCATTATTTAAAATTTTATCCTAATTTTATTTGGCCTTAGATTATTCATTTCAGAGGACTTGCTTTTCAAATTGACTCATTTAAGTGTTTTTACGAAAAATTGGATGTTACATGTATCTTTAACTATGATTTTTTTGAATTTGATACAATGTTAAAAAATGTTATCAAATAAGTCTATATTAGTTCTATAAGCTTGAAAAGAAAATTCCACATCCAATCATAAGGATCAATGGATTTATTGCATTCATGCAATATATTCAGCAAGTGATTGGGTTTTTCATGTAATGTTATCATACCTTTAAAGATCCTTAGAATTTAGTTCATGTTAAATTATTTTTTTACATTATTTTTTTTATAAATTATATTTTTAAAATTTAAAATAAAAAATTCTCTAACAACCTAAACAAGCTCTAATTCAAAGTTGCAAAATACTAGTTCCATTCTCAATTCACATACACACATCATCATAGTGCTTCTATGATCTAAATTTACCATGCTTTATTATATTTTTAACATTTAACAATATTTATCTCTTCTAATTTAATTTTTATATGTTTCTAATGATATTTTGTAACACCATCATTCTAGCTCTCTTTTAAGCACATATGAGTCATAGGAAGAGTGAAGTGAGATCTTCCTCATTGGGTTCATACAGTTTCTCACTACATCATCATGCATGCTTAAAAATTCACTTTAATGTCACATGGACTGTGTGAACTCATTCTATGCATCCTCATATTTAATTCCATCATTTCAACTCGTTTCAATCCCAAAAACATGCTTTAAACCCATGGAAATCAAAAAGGGATATGAGACATGAATATCCATCTTCGGCCATACTTGGCCTCATTTCTGGGAAAAGTTTGGAAAATCACAATTAAATATAGAAAAATCGAAAACATGTGATCTCGGTCATTCTAGAAATCTTAGGATGTTTAATTCATGGTAAAAATATTTTCAAGTCATAACATCCCACACACAGGACGTTTGACATGCAAAATCATCTGGAGGTTGGAGCAGGCTCTGCTACTGTCACAGTTTACTTATATGAACTTCAAAAATGTCTAACTAATTCCACAAAAATCCACTGCTTGCAAATGATACCACTATGGAAATATGTGGATGTTAACTAGAGAGGAAAAATGTCTCTAGATCAGTTCATCAAGCCAAACTCCCGAAAACCGATGGAACAGTACCTCAGGTCAGGCAAGATGACTGATTCTGGGCAGGAACTTCGAAATTGCATATCTTCCTCTTTAGACCTCCAAATGAGGTGCTTCCAGTTGTTACATGTCACTGTGACTGTCTAGTTTCTGCCTATAAATTTCATAGCCATTGGATCACGTTTTCCTCTCAGATGACACAATTCCACAACTGACCAAATGAACAGTGTTTATGAAAATCCGAATTTCTAATACCAACTTTGAAAAATCATAGAAAATTCTACAGACCTCCAAATGACTTGATCTTTAGCTTCCCAAAAAGCTCTAGATGAGATCTAGTCACATACCAAATTTTAAGGCAAGGAGAGGTCATTTGGTTAGACTTGGACATCATGGACAAAGTGACCTATTTCTTGTGTTCAAAGAGGGCTAATGGGGTCCAACTTTGCTTCTCCTACCTCTAAGGCTCTATGAGCACATGAGAAAGCATCAATCTAGACTATCAAACATGGCTCAAGTGTCTAACAATCCAGATTTGCAAAACTCACTCTCCCACACCAACATATACATCCATGCGACCAATACTAAGATCTTGCCATTCATTACCATTCATTCCAAAACTTGCTACATTATGCACTATAAGTTCCATTCTCATACATATATGATAAATACATTCATTTACAAATTTTTAGACTTGCTACATCATGTATATCACTAAATTACATCCCTTAACATGACTACAAAATGGTGGCAACATGACTCTTTACAATTTCTTCACCAAACTCCCTAGCTTCAAGCTTGATGGCTCCCATCTCTTATCTCACTTGGTCCACCTAGCATGTTTGGATGGTAGAGAGGGGGAGTGAGATTCAAAGAATCTCAATAGCTCATCTCTCATTCAAACATACATAAAGCATGCAAACAAGTCTCACAATGTATGCATGGGCATATTAGCATGTGAAATTATAAGAAAAGCATTTTCAACATTTAAGTAGGCCATACATAACATTCAAAAGCTTGCCAAGCAAATGGATTAGCCTCACCCATTCACTTGTGGATTTTGGACTTGCCTCACCCATTCTTAAGAGGTTCTTAGACTCAACCTTACTCTTAGGAGTCAACCTCACTTTTGGGAGACTCTTTACTTTGTCTCAACTAACTTTAGGGTTCTTGGCTCATCCTCATCTTGGCTAGGGGGTTATTGGCTTTTCCATACTTAAGAAAAGCCAAGAAATCACATAAAACATCATTGAAGTACATAGGGCATCATCATGCTAGCATACTTTTCATGGTTTAAAAACATACATACATACATGCAAAACAAAGTAAGCACACATCTATGCATGAGAGAAGGTGGAGAGAGCTATCTTATTGGCTATTCTCAAACTTTCCCTTTCAATTTGTCTCCTCCCTTGTTGATTTCACAATCACCACTAGATGGGAGTGCTTCTCTTGAGCCTAAACACACAAGAAGCATGGAATTACTCTCTTAACACTTTATTCATAAGCTAGGGATTTCTTTCTAGCAAACCCTACTAAGCATATAGAGCTAGGGGTTCTTTCTCTCACTAGAAGTTCACCTACTATCCTTCCTCTCTCAAGCTCTTAAGAAAGGAAAGCAAGGAGAAGAAGTAAAGGTATGTGGGTTTTGGTCTTCTTCAAGAGGGGTTTTCCACTCTTCCCCTTCTGAACCAAGCTCCAAACTTAACTACTTCCATAATCAAAACCATAAGAAGAGAGGGCAAGGGGAGAAGAATAATATTCTAAGAGAAAAGCCATGCAAATCTTACCTTTTCTTGTTCTTCCTTCCTCCTCTAGGTTTCTTTCTCTCTCCTCCGCCCTTTTCTCTGTCTTAGAGGGAGCTTAAGTCAGTTACAAAGTGAAAGGAGGGGTTGGGGTGCTTTAATAACTCAAATCCTCTTTTTTCACGCTTTTCCGGACTAACCCTCACTATAGCGAGCCATAACCCTCGCTACGGCAAGCTCGTATCAGTCCCAGGCCCCTGCCTTTGCTACAGCGTGCGTTACGGCGAGCAATGCCCTGGTTTTTGTATGGGGTGCCCGCACTCGCTATAGCTAGAAGTATTTTCGCTATAGCGAGAATGCACTCTTGCTATAACTAGATCATTTCTCGCTCTAGCGAACAGGTACATTCGCTATAGCTGTTCACTATAGCTAGGCTGTAGCTAGCAGACTTAGAAAATTTTCAGCCATTCGAAAATTTTTAGCTTTTCTTTTTTTTTTCTTTTTTTTTTTTTCTGGTTGTTACATATTTTATATTTTAAATTTAGGTACCTAATGTAATACCTTAACCTCCTACCACTTACACCATGGTCACATAGGCTATTCCAACATATCTCATGCATATTGGAATATATTTACAAGAAGGCAAGTACTTTATTCATGGATTACTGCGTGATTGGGAAGCTATATACATGATTCATGGCTTTAGAGATCATGTAAGCTCATCAATATCATTTTTCATTCATTACATATCCAAAAATATCATAAACATCACAATTCATCTCATATACCATAGGTTTAGAACCATGCACCAGAAAAATAGGAAGTTGCTTTTGGGTTTACTGTCACAACTTTATGGTGTGAACTTTAAAAGTTCATAACTAATTTTAGAAAAATCAAAATCATGCTATGATAGCTTTTTGGAAAGCTCTAGATATTAAATAATGACTAAAAATAATTTTGGATTAATACAATGGCATTTAGCCCATGGAAAACAATGGGATAGTAACTTAGGTGGTTTCTCAGACAGTTTTAGGACCTGTAACTTTAAATTTTCAGTTCTCCCTCTACAGAGCTCCAAATGAGATGATCTTGGTGGCTATGGAAAGCTTATGATGTTTAGTTTATGATTGTAACATTTCATGAGCATTGAATGTCATTTGACCTACATGTGACACAGAGAAGAAAACTTACCATATGAACAGTGCACATATTAATTCTACAAAATATCAATATCATTTTAAAAAATCATAATAAATTTTCTAGAACACTAAATTGAGTTCTCTTTAGCTCTATGAAAAGCTCTAAATGAGACCTATTTGCTAGCCAAATTTAATGCAAAACTCATTCATTTGGTTAGACTTTGGTTTAGTTCAAGATTTGGTCAAATTTGAAGTCCATAATAGGTTCCATATGTGCTAAATGCTCTTCTTACCTTTCCATAACCACTTGAGCATATCCAAAAGCATAAACATAGCCTAAGGAAGTATACCAAATGGTTCAAATCATTATGGAGCTCAATCTCACCATACCATAAGCATTTATACACATGCACATAAGGGTGCTAAGATGTCAATCTTCAACATAGGCGTTCATTTAGCTTCAAAATTGATATATACATCATAATTACATACATTTAAATTTTTTTAAATGGTTACATCTCATATATATGATGTATTTACAAACTTTGACATCAAATTATATTTAGAGCTATACTATTATCAAAGTATTGCACAACATACTCTTTAACTCCCAGTTTTGCTTGCTTGAGTTTCACCTAGACATGGTTAGATGGAAAATAGGGAAGAGTGAGATTCAAAGGATCTCAATAACTCTTTACCCTTTCAAACATACATAATGGATATATATATATATATATATACACACACATGTTAAAGAATGCATGCATGGCATTTAAGCTACTAGTGTACATATATAAAACATTTTCCTTGTCATAAAAACTCATACATAGCAAATATAGGCTCTTAAAGGTATTGGTCTAGCCTTACCTATCTTCCTTAAAACTTTTAGATTTGACTCACCCACTTTCAAGGGCTTTTGACTTAGTCTCACTCTTCTTGAAACTTTGGGCTTTGTCTCACCCATTGCTAAAGACTTTTGGCTTATCCTCACCCCTTACAAGGGACTTTTAGCATAACGATACTCATTTAAGCCACTTTGCAATCGTAAATACTTTTCAAGAAACATAATGGTATCATAACATGTAAGCAATGGCTAGGAACATTTTTGATAGTTCAAATATACATACAAGTACTCAAAGGCAAATAAATATCCAAGCAATAAATGAGAAAAAGGTTAGAGAGCTACCTTGAAGTAAGAACACATACTTTTCTCTTTGATTATTCTTCCCCTTTTTGGTCAAGCTCATGCAACTAGGTGGCACTTGATTTTTTTGGTCTAGACACATCAAATAGGACATACTTTAATCATAGGAATAAGCTCTAGTTTTATGCAAACTTTATGAAAGCTTACTTTGTTTTAAGACTCAATTATAGTTTTATACAAGATCTAATGAAGCAACTATGGGAATTCATGATCTTGGATCCATTTTCTCCCTTAATCTAAGTCTCTTGACTCCATTTAAACTACTTGGAGTTATCACAATTTCATTTCAAGGAGCCTACACCTTAGTTGCTTTTTTATGTCTCAAAATGAAGCTTACACTTTCATCTTAAAAACCAAGGTTATTCATTCCAAGGCTTCCTTTGATGTTCATTTATTATATTTAGTCCTTTTCTAGCCTTAGAATAATTTAAGACACTCCCTAGGTGCATGGTTCTATTTTGGCCAAGACACACACAACCAATAGCACCCATGGAGTTTGTTTCATTTTCTTTAGGGAGTTGGCACATGTGAAACTTCCTAGGTGTAACACCATAACTTCTAGCTCATCATATCATATATATACATGCCTTACATCATTATATTCATGAAGATATAAGGCAAAAGAAAAAAAATAGTGACTTTCTTTGCGTTGTGTCGTGCTAAAAATTTCATTTAGGGTCACGTGGATCGTGTGAGCTCATGCTATACATTTTTATATTTAAATACATCAAGACAACTTATTTCCATCTCAAAACCATGCCCATAACTCATAAAAACTGAGATGGAGCTCAAAATAATCAAGTATATTTTCAGCCAGATTTGGCCTCTTTTCTAGTCAAACTTTGGAAAATCATAACTAATTTTATAAAAATATAAATCATGAAATCTTAGTCATTCTAGGAAGCTATGGATGTCTATTTCAAAATAAAAATATGCCCAGACCATAACATTTATCACAAAGGGCGTTTGACATCCGAAAAGGTCTAGAGGTCGTTGCTGCCTAGGCTACTATTTTAGATTACTGATACAGATTTTTAAAATTCATAACTAATTCTATAAAAATAGAAATCACACAAATTTGGTCATTATGGAAAGATAAAAATGTTAAATTTATGTAAAAAATAATTCCAAAATGAAAAAAATACGTTTAGCCATTGGAAATCTATGGAACAGTAACTGGACTCTTGGGGCACCACTACTACTGACAGCCAACTTCAAAAATGCATAACTCTTTGCTTAGACCTCCAAATGAGGTGATCTTGGGGGCCACAAAAATATTATAAGATCTAGTTTATTCTTGTAAAATTTCACAAGCATTGGACACCATTTGCCCATCAGATGACACATAATACAAATCTGCCAATGTGAACAGTGCACATACCAGAAACCATAAAAATTGCCAACTTTGAAAAATCATCAAATATTCTGTAGACCTCAGAAAATTATGATCTTTATCTTCTAAAAAATTTCTCAATGAGACCTAATTTCATGCCAAATCTCAAACCAATACTAACTCATTTGGCCAAAAAATGATATAGGGTTCCATCATGGTCAATTTTGGCTCCATATGGAATACCAAAATTACCAAATGGCTTTCCCTTGGTTGTGGCACCTTTTGGCATTTTTAAAAGCACATTTAAGACTTGTGTGAGCTGCCCAAATGGTTCTAAACCTTATGCATCTCATTTTGGTCATTCAACCCCCACTTATACACATATCTATCAAACTTTCAATTCTCATACTTTGGCATTATATAGTCAAAACATATGCTAAAGGTCATACATCATATTCATACACATAAACATCACATAATAGTGTATTTATATATGTCTCAAGGGTCATGGTACATTTACAGCATTATGTACTTTGTGAAACATCATTATGGATTTTAAAGAAATGAAAGCTAGGCCTAGGCTTGTTAATCTCCTTCTCTCATGGTTGTTAGCTCATTTCACCATAGTTACTTGCTCCACCTAGCATATTAGAGCATTGGAGAGGAGGGGATGAGATTCAAAGTATAACAACTAGAAAAAAAAAGAGAGAAAAAAGAAAAAAAGAAAAAGCTGAAAAATTTTTGAAGTGCTGAAAATTTTCTAACTCTGCTAGCTATAGCGAGAAATGGCCTAGCTATAGTGAATGTACCTGTTCGCTATAGCGAGAAATGGTCTAACTATAGCGAGAGTGCCTTCTAGCTATAGCGAGTGCAGGCATCCCATACAAAAACCAGGGAGTTGCTTGCCGTAGCGCGCCGTAGCGAAGGTAGGGGTCTGGGACTGATACGTGGTCGTTGTAGCGAGGGTTATGCTTCGCTATAGTGAGGGTTAGTCCAGAAAAACATGAAAAAAGAGAATTTGACTTCTTAAAGAGCCCCAATTCATTTCTTCTCCTTCTAATCGACTTAAGCTCCCTCTAAGGTAGAGAAAAAGGCGGAGGAGAGAGAGAGACACTAGAGAAGGAAGGAGAACAAGAAAAAGGTAAGCATAACTTGAAATTTCCCTAGCTTTCCTTCTTAGAATATTATTCTTTTCTCCTTGCCCTCTCTTCCTATGGTTTTGGTGGTTGAAGTAGCTATGTTTTGGGCTTGGTTCAGAAGAGGGAAAGTGGAAAACCACTCTTGGAGGTTAGAATTCATGTAGCTTTACTTCCTTGATTTCCTTTCTTGAGAGCTTGAGAGAGGAAGGATAGTTAGTGAATTTATAGAGAGAGAAAGAACCCCTAGTTTCTTATATGCTTGGTAGGGTTTGCTATAGAGAAATCCCTAGCTTGGTGAATAAGTATTGAGTTATGAGAAAGTAATTCTATACTCTTTGTGTGTCTAGGCTTAAGAGAAATACTTCCACCTAGTTGTGATTGTGGAACCAAGAAGGGAGAAGACAAATTGAAAGGAAAGGCTTGTGTGAGCCTATAAGGTAGCTCTCTCCCCCTTTCTCTCATGCATGAATGTGTGTTTAGCTTGTTCTAGAATGTGCGTACGTGTATTTTCAAGCTATGAAAAGTATGCTAGCATGCCTTTACATGTCATGATCCTTAAGACTATGTTATGTGTTAAATGAATCCATGATGTTTGTATGAGTTTGCTTGAGTGTAGAAAGACCAAGAACTCTTCCCTTAGGTGAGGATGAGCCAAGAACCCTCGGGCTTAGTTGAGACAAAGCAAAGAGTCTCCCAAAAGGAATATGGACTCGCAAGAGTATGGTTGAGTCCAAAGTGCCCAAAAATGGGTGAGGCAAGTCCAAAATCCATAAGGAGAAGTGTGAGGCTAATCCAAACACTTGGTGAACCCTTGAATGTCTTGTATGATTGATTCATATGCTAAGGATGTTTTTAAAGTGTCCATGATTTTCACATTTTCACACATGCATTTGAAAAGCTTACTTGGCACATATTATGTATGATTGAATGAGAGATGAGCTATTGGGACTCTTTGAATCTCATCCCCTCCTCTCCACTATCCTAACATGCTAGGTGGACCAAGTGAACAAAGATATGGGAGCCACCAAGCTTGAAGCTAGGGAAAACGGTAAGGGATATGTAAGAGAGCCATTTTGTTGTTAAGAGGTGTGATCTAATGATGTACATAATGTATGCACTTATGAATACTTGTAAATAGATGTACTTATTGGATATGTATGAGAATTAGAACTATAGTGCATGATGTAGCAAGTTTTCGGTATGAATAGTAAAATCTTGGCATTATGTACATGGTGTATATGTTGGTGTGGGAGAGTGAGTTTTGTAAATCTGGGTTGTTAGACATTTGAGCCATGTTTAATAGCCTATGTTGATGCTTTCCCACGTGCTCATAGAGCCTTAGAAGTAGGAGAAGCCAATTTGAACCCTTAGAGCCCTCTTTAGCAAGAGAAATTAGCACTTTGCCCCTTTATGTCAAAGTCTGACCTAATAACCTCTTCTTGCCTTGAAATTTGGCATGTGACTAGATCTTGTCTAGAGCTTTTTGGGAAGCCAAAGATCAGGTCATTTGGAGGTCTTTGGAATTTTCTATGATTTTTCAAAATTGGTATCAGAATTTCAGATTTTGCATCAGCACTGTTCATTTGGTCAGTTGTGAAATTATGTCATCCGAGGGGCAAACATGGTCCAATGGCTACGAAATTTTATAAGAAGAAACCATACAGTCACAGAGACTTGTAACAACTAGAAGCACCTCATTTGGAGGTCTAGAGAGGAAGATATGAATTTTTGAAGTTTCTGCTCAGTATCAGTCATCTTGCCTGACCAGAGGTATTGTTCCATCGATTTCTGAGAGTTTGGCTTAATGAACTGATCTAAAGATATTTTTCCTCTCTAGTTAACATCAACATCTTTCCATATTAGCATGATTTGCATGTATTGAATTTTTTTGGAATTAGTTGGACATTTTTGAAGTTCATATCAGTAAACTGTGATAGTATCAGGACTAGTCCGACCTCCAAACCAATTTGCATGTCAAATGTCCTGTGTGTGGGATTTTATGACTTGTACATATTTTTAACATGAAGTAGACATCCAAAGCTTCTAGAATGGCTGAGATTACATATTTTTTATTTTTCTCAATTTAGTTGTGATTTTCCAAACTTTGCCCAGAAATGAGGCCAAGTCTAACCGAAAATGAAGATACATGTCTCATATCTCTTTTTGGTTTCCATGGGTTTAAAGCATGTTTTTGGGACTAAAATGAGTTGTATTGGTGCAATTAAATATGAGCATGCATAGAATGAGCTCACACGGTCCATGTGACATTGAAATGAACTTTTAACCATGTCGCAACGATAAGAAAGTATATGAATCCAATGAAGAAGATCTCATTCTTCCTATATCTCACATGAGCATGTAAGTGATGATGGGTATGAGTTAGAAATGATGGTGTTACATTTTTGGTATCAGAGCAAAGTTTCAGGCTCTCTCGGATTGGATTTGGCTTGAGGATGTAGTAATAGGGCTATATAAAGGCTCAAAGGCATAAGTAGCGCCATGTATGAGACATTGGGGTTGTGTGATAGTAGTTTGTGGCTTTAATTATGATAAGTAATTTGTATGATGGTCTTAGAGTAGCTAGTGACACCGAAAAAGAGTGGCCTCTAGAGTAGCTTGAGCAGACCTAAGCTTAAGAGGAGCTAAGGGATTTAGAGCTTAATGAGATGTGATAGCTCACTGGGATCAGTGACAAGCCCTAGATATGAACGATGAGAAAAGATCTCGTTGATATGAAGAGGCTTGTCAGAAAGAGAGAGTATGTGAGGCCCAATTCTCTTTGGTAGTCTTACTCAGACCATTCTGAGATATCTCGCTTAATGCAGAGACAAGTAGGATGCAGTGCAGCATGAGATACGACTGTAGCTGCACAAGACTAGTTTAGAGGAGAAGTGAGAAAAAGAGTTACCCCCTAGTCATAACACCCAAATGTCTAAGTAAGTTTTAGAGCCTAAAAGATTAATTCCCTCAGGCCAGGAGTTTGAGTTACAAGCTACACCCCTAAAGCCCAATAGCTCAAAGATGACAATTAGTTATGTATGAGTGGAGAAAGAGGTAGAATCCTCTAGCTTGATGATGGGCTAGATATAGAGGCAGTGAGGTTTGGGTTAGTAGCTAAAGATGAAAATTCGATCCCTAGAAAAGTAAACCAATCAGAGGCTGTTAGCCGCGGCCAATTATTCCAGATAGCAGCGAGGTAATCCAGAAAGTCCTTCGACACGACTAATTAAAAGGTTAGCCACAGCCAATACTCAGACAGAAGAACTAGAGTGAATCTGAGGCTGATTAACTGCGGCGAATAATATGTTAGCTGTGGTAAATAGCACCATAAATGCCTTGTTGGTCATATTCAAGCCAACTTAAGAAAGGAGTTGATAAGGGGTTAGACAACCCACAGAGAGTGGGAACCCCTAGTATGAATAGAGAAAAGAGTAATGAATGATTACAGAAGATTAGTAAGAAACCTGTGGGCCTAGTAAATGAGACTGAGAAAAGAGCTTAGCATCGAGAAAGTTAGACACAGGGATAATTAGGTTGTTAAGACTTGCCTTTGAGGCGTTGACTCCAACCTAGTGTGCTACCCTGTAAGACATTGACTGACAGAATGTTAGTGTAGTATCGAAATAACGTAAGATAAGACTACCAGTAGTGAGGCACATAGCGAGTGACCTAGAAAGGTGTACTTCATAGGTAACACCTAGAAGTAAGTATGAGTAGCTAGTAACAAAGACTCAAAAAAGAATGAGGATAGTAAGTAAGCTACAAGTCTGATGAGATGGCTAGCCTAGGCTGAGCATAAGCTGAAGCCTAGGGGAGATGACTAGTAGCATCGTTCCAGGTGAGCTATATAAATGAAAGGCTCGATGAAAGTTCTCCCTGGATCAAGAAAGAAAAGAGGAGACACCCTGAGTCGGGGGGGGACCACCCAGTAGTGATTAGTAATTTCCCCAGATAGACCCCCTTGAGGCATAAAGCATAGTGATAAAGAAGCGAGGAAGAGCTGAGAAATTAGTCACAGAAAAAAATGCCCTCACTCTAGTCATGATTAAATGAGTAAGCTAAGCCCAGTAAAGTAAATAGATAGGGGTCCGATAAGTAGTTAGGCGAGCTCCCTAATATCAGAATGCAGGGGCTAAGGCATATGTATGATTTGAGCACCTGGTAGAGCATGAGTTCTCAATAAGATAGAATCCGGACATTGAGAGTACATGTTCTGGATTGGGTTAGCAAAACCCTAAAAATAATATATTGTGCTCCTGGGGATGAGGCTAAAGAAGCTAAATAGAGAGAAAGTCTAGCTCTGATCTGAACATAGAAATGAGCTGAGTCAAACAGCTAATGCCTTCATACCCTCAGTAAAGCTCGAGGGAGCTAGAGATCGCCTCAGAAGGCGAGCCTCGGGTTACATAGAGAGAGAATGTAAGCTGAGAGCACCATAGAATGAAATTCCTGGGGCTTATATGAAATAGGATTTGTCTTATTGAGGGATGGTCTAGTTAGAAGCAAAGTAAGAGTATGAGCAAAAAATAAACCCCTTTGATATTACAGAGAGTGAATAAATAGAGGAACCCCAGAAAAATGCAGGTGCTCTTGAGCATAGAGAGACCTGAACTGGCAACAGAAACAACCGGTAGTAAAATATCCTTTTTACCTAAGTAAGAGGATAAAAAAGGTGGAAAGAGAAGATATAATAGTGTACCAGCTGAGGACATCTTAGATTGAGAATACATATTCAGTTAATGTGCTTAAGTACTTAAGAAAGCACACATGTCCTTGGCATAGATGCCCTTTTTGCATGATAGCACTCGAAGTAACAATAGTCGGGCAATACAGAGAGATCTCGGGATGTAGTAGAGGAAGAATCCTATTTTTCCCGAGTATCCTACGAGAATAGGACAAATAAAGAAAAGTATGAGAGGAATACTTTAGATTGTTAGGAAACTTGCAATATACTGGCGATAGTGGCCTTAAACTCAGTCATGAGGCACCCGTGTATTAGTGTTTGATGTTATAGTTTGCTTGCAACAATGGTTACATGATATTAGGCCTAATCAACCTAGTAGTAATGTAACTTAAGTACATAGTAAACGATGACATTAATCACCAAGGTGTCCAGGTAATTGAAAGGTATCCTAGTTAAAGAACGAGATGAGTTAGAAAAGAAAAGTAAAGGGATTCCAAGAATGCTGAAATAGTAAGCAAAGCATGTAGAGAGGAATCCCCAGTAGCGAATGTTTAGATTCAGTATGCATAGTCTGAGTCCCTTATAATATATGTAAGTGAAATAAATAGGGACCAGTGCATAGCCTCTCTCTTACCAGAGATGTTAACCATATTCGGTGTGTGAGATGCCCTAGTGCCAAAGCACTTTAAAGTAGAATGTGGACATAGTTACAAACTGCAGGATATGAGAGGAAGACTAAAATGAGTACATGTAAAGTAAGTAAGTCAATAGAGTGAGAAAAGAAAGCCCAAGCAAAAGGGGCTGAAGTGGGAATTTGAGGATCTTATGAGGAGCAATGAGTAAAAATTGAAGTGCTCCCTAGTATCAGTATGCAGGATCCTAAAGAATCAGATTACATAGAACCCACTTCGCACGAAGAGCATGATGTACCTCTGAGTGTAGCCTCAGCTATTATGGGCGATAGTTACCGGACTTGGTGAGTACGTATTTTACTATCAGATACAGTGATCTTAGGCTTTGACGTCTCCCAGAAATGGATTGCAGTAGATCCTAACATGTCATAGCGGGTTGCAGTAGACCCTAGTAGGGCTCTGAGAGGTCGCAGTAGACCCGGGGGTCACAGTAGATCCCATAGAGTTACAGAAAGCCCTAGCCACAACATGATAGATCTCTAGTAGAGATGATAGCCTGAGATAGTTTTACAGAGCAATTAGTCTCAAAGACCAGTATAGTTTTAGCTAACTTTTGTCTCAGAGACTACAAACCTCCTGAGTCTGGTAGACCGTTGCCACAGAGACATAAAGGCTTTACTTAGACAGTTAGACCACTAACTAGCTCTCTTTAAGATGAGCATAGTGTATGGGATGAAGAAAGCAAGAAATTAGTTTTCCAAAGTTAGAGCTAGATGAACCACTACCTAGCAGATAGTAGCCCTGACCGAGGGATAGAGAGATCCCCACATGCTAGCCTATGTATTCAGAAATGGGTCAGGTGCAGTTTACATGAGGTAAGTGGTACAGTATATCTCCAGTGAGTAAAAATGTGCGAATAGCTAGCATCCCACCAGAGCTCAATAGTAGTAAGTGGTAATCGCTCTTTGGTATTAGTATGAGACACATAGGTTAGGCCAATCAATATTGAATTGAGGGACTATATTATGCCACGGTAAGTGAGCAAAGAAAGTGAGAAAAGTCCCGGCCTACAAAGGTAAATATAGTAATAAACAGAGAAACTAGGATCATTAAAAGCAGAAACTCTTCAAAGGAGCTGTAATCCCAATAAGCAGTTACGATATAAGGCCTGTGACAGAAAGAGATATGAATTGTAATCATAGGATGAGCTAGTAAGAAAGAACGCAAATATGAACAGTGGACGATACTTGTAAATAAGTAAGCAAATAGACAGAACCTCCAATGGCCCTACTGATTAGAAAAGATGATGAGATGTTATGAGAAGCCACTTAGAGAGGATACGGGAGACGTGATATAAAATGAGTACCTCCCAAGATATGTAAGTGAGTCCACTAAAAAGAACGATTACTCCTACGACGGGTTAAGACTAACCCACTGTAATGAGTAAGCTCTCCCAAGATAGGCCTATAAAGTCAGAACTATCTTTCCCTTATGAGAGGGACTAGCACGTACTCTATAATGATAGAGCTCTCATTAAAAGTTAGCAATGAAAATTCCCTAGCTGAGAGAAAACTTAAACAAGCAAAACCAGAGAGAAAAACATATGGAGCCAGGAAGAAGGGAAAGAAAAGAACAATTAGCCAGAAGATAAAAGAGTAAGAGAAATGATCTCTACCTTCTTGGGTGTGTAATTGCGTCCCATGAGGTATGTTATTTAATTTCGAGGACAAAATTTCTTTTAAGGAGGGTGGAAATGTAACACCCAGAAAAAAAAAAAGAGAGAAAAAAGAAGACGAAAAGAAAAAGCTAAAAAAATTTTGAAGTGCTAAAACTTTTCTAAGTCTGCTAGCTATAACGAGAAATGGCCTAGCTATAATGAATGTACCTATTTGTTATAGCGAGAAATGGTCTAGCTATAGCGAGAGGGCCTTCTAGCTATAGCGAGTGCAGGCATCCCATACAAAAACCAGGGAGTTGCTTGCCGTAGCGCACGCCGTAGCGAAGGTAGGGGTCTGGGACTGATACGTGGTTGTTGTAGCGAGGGTTATGCTTCGCTATAGTGAGGGTTAGTCTAGAAAAGCGTGAAAAAAGAGAATTTGACTTCTTAAAGAGCCCCAATTCATTTCTTCTCCTTCTAATCGACTTAAGCTCCCTCAAAGACAAAGAAAAGGGCAGAGGAGAGAGAGAGACACTAGAGAAGGAAGGAGAACAAGAAAAAGGTAAGCATAACTTTAAATTTCCCTAGCTTTCCTTCTTAGAATATTGTTCTTCTCTCCTTGCCCTCTCTTCCTATGGTTTTGGTGATTGAAGTAGCTATGTTTTGGGCTTGGTTCAGAAGAGGGAAAGTGGAAAACCACTCTTGGAGGTTAGAATTCATGTAGCTTTACTTCCTTGATTTCCTTTCTTGAGAGCTTGAGAGAGGAAGGATAGTTAGTGAATTTATAGAGAGAGAAAGAACCCCTAGTTTCTTATATGCTTGGTAGGGTTTGCTATAGAGAAACCCCTAGCTTGGTGAATAAGTGTTGAGTTATGAGAAAGTAATTCCATGCTCTTTGTGTGTCTAGGCTCAAGAGAAATACTTCCACCTAGTTGTGATTGTGGAACCAAGAAGGGAGAAGACAAATTGAAAGGAAAGGCTTGTGTGAGCCTATAAGGTAGCTCTCTCCCCCTTTCTCTCATGCATGAATGTGTGTTTAGCTTGTTCTAGAATGTGCGTACGTGTATTTTCAAGCTATGAAAAGTATGCTAGCATGCCTTTACATGTCATGATCCTTGAGACTATGTTATGTGTTAAATGAATCCATGATATTTGTATGAGTTTGCTTGAGTGTAGAAAGGCCAAGAACTCTTCCCTTAGGTGAGGATGAGCCAAGAACCCTCGGGCTTAGTTGAGACAAAGTAAAGAGTCTCCCAAAAGGAATGTGGACTCCCAAGAGTATGGCTGAGTCTAAAGTGCCCAAGAATGGGTGAGGCAAGTCCAAAATCCATGAGGAGAAGTGTGAGGCTAATCCAAACACTTGGTGAACCCTTGAATGTCTTGTATGATTGATTCATATGCCAAGGATGTTTTTAAAGTGTCCATGATTTCCACATTTTCACACATGCATTTGAAAAGCTTGCTTGGCACATATTATGTATGATTGAAAAAGAGATGAGCTATTGGGATTCTTTGATTCTCATCCCCTCCTCTCCACTATCCTAACATGCTAGGTGGACCAAGTGAACAAAGATATGGGAGCCAGCAAGCTTGAAGCTAGGAAAAACGGTAAGGGATATGTGAGAGAGCCATTTTATTATTAAGAGATGTGATCTAATGATGTACATAATGTTTGCACTTATGAATACTTGTAAATAGATGTACTTATTGGATATGTATGAGAATTAGAACTATAGTGCATGATGTAGCAAGTTTTCGGTATGAATAGTAAGATCTTGGCATTATGTACATGGTGTATATGTTGGTGTGGGAGAGTGAGTTTTGTAAATCTGGGTTGTTAGACATTTGAGCCATGTTTAATAGCCTATGTTGATGCTTTCCCACGTGCTCATAGAGCCTTAGAAGTAGGAGAAGCCAATTTGAACCCTTGGAGCCCTCTTTAGCAAGAGAAATTAGCACTTTGCCCCCTTATATCAAAGTCTGACCAAATGACCTCTTCTTTTCTTGAAAATTGGCATGTGACTAGATCTTGTCTAGAGATTTTTGGGAAGCTAAAGATCAGGTCATTTGGAGGTCTATGGAATTTTCTATGATTTTTCAAAGTTGGTATCAGAATTTCAGATTTTGCATCAGCACTGTTCATTTTGTCAGTTGTGAAATTGTGTCATCTGAGGGGCAAACGTGGTCCAATGGCTACGAAATTTTATAAGAAAAAACCATAGAGTCACAGAGACTTGTAACAACTAGAATACCTCATTTGGAGGTCTAGAGAGGAAGATATGAATTTTTGAAGTTTCTGCCCAGTATCAGTCATCTTGCCTGACCAGAGGTACTGTTCCATCGATTTTTGAGAGTTTGGCTTGATGAACTGATTTAGAGATATTTTTTCTCTCTAGTTAACATCTACATATTTCCATATTAGCATGATTTGCATGCATTGAATTTTTTTGGAATTAGTTGGACATTATTGAAATTCATATCAGTAAACTGTGACAGTATCGGGACTAGTCCGACCTTCCGACCAATTTGCATGTCAAATGTCCTGTGTGTGGGATTTTATGATTTATACATATTTTTAGCATGAATTAGACATCTAAAGCTTTCCAAAATGGCTGAGATTACATGTTTTTGATTTTTCTTGATTTAGTTGTGATTTTCCAAACTTTGCCCAGAAATGAGGCCAAGTCTAACCGAAAATGAAGATACATGTCTCATATCTCTTTTTGGTTTCCATGGGTTTAAAACATGTTTTTGGGATTGAAATGAGTTGTAATGGTGCAATTAAATATGAGCATGCATAGAATGAGCTCACACGGTCCATGTGACACTGAAATGAATTTTTAACCATGTCGCAACATTAAGAAAGTATATGAATCCAATGAAGAAGATCTCATTCTTCCTATATCTCACATGAGCATGTAAGTAATAATGGGTATGAGTTAGAAATGATGGTATTACACAAAGAATCCCAATAGCTCATCTCCCATTCAATCATACATAATATATGTAAAGCAAGCTTTAAAAATGCATGCATGGATATAATACAATTCATGAGCATTTAAGAAGCAAGCTTAGCTTGTGAACAAGTCATACAAAACATTCAAGAGCTCACCAAGTGTTTGGATTGGCCTCACACTTCTCCTTATGGATTTTGGACTTGCCTCACCCATTCTTTAAGCACTTTGGACTCAACCATACTATTAGAAACCCACTTTGCTTTTGGGAGACTCTTTACTTTGTCTCAACCAAGTTCAAGGGTTCTTAGCTCATCTTCACTATAGTGAAGAGTTCTTGGCCTCTCCACACTCAAGCAAACTCAAGAAACATCATACATTCACTTGAAAATATAACATGACATCATGAAATTATGGCAAACAAGATCATGCTAGCATACTTTTCATGGCTTAAAAATACACATACACACATTTTAAGACAAGTTAAACACACATCCATGCATAAGAGAAGGTAAAGAGAGTTACCTTGTGTAAATTCACACACTTTTCCTTTTGGATTTAAGCTCCTCTTTTTGGCTACACACCCACAAAAGTGTGGGGAAAGTTTGTCTTGGCCCATACATGATTTATGGAAGCCAATTAGGTTCATGGAATAATTTTTAAAGTCATACCACTTGCTTAGACATTAGGTTATCCTATAGACCTCATTATGGTCCATAAAGGCATCTAATAAAGCAACACCCCTCAATTAAATTCTAGGCTCCATTCTTTCTTTTCAAATATGATTCTTAACTTCTTTTAAGTCTCTTGGAGTCATCACACGATTAAAATGAAAAACTTAAACACATGTTGCTTCTTTAGGTCACATAAGGGGATCTATGGCACCAATTCACTTTCTTTGAGTTCTAAATTTTCTCCAAGGTGTCTACTCATCTTCACTCATCACATATGACTCAAGAATGGCCTTAGAAAAATTTAAAACTTTCCCTAGCTATAGGAACTTGCTTAGGCCGAAACTATAGGGGGAAGAAGAGTTCATGGCCTTTTTGATTTTTCCTTGATGGGAGACACACTTGGGAGGCTTCTTAGAGGTCTTAGGAGCTCAATCAAATACTCATACATGTAAGAAAACTCATATATCAAATCAGTTTTTGCAAGGTGTTCAAGAGCTCTACACTTTTCTAACTTGGAATTCCTTAGTTTTGCTTGCAATTTCTTGGCATATTTCAAGTTCCCACACTCCAATTTCATGGTTTCTTATTAGTTCTAGGTCAGAACTTTCCTCCCCTAGATGGCTCTATTTTTAGACGTTACACACACAAGGAAGAGCAAGAAGGAAGAAACAACGAAAAGCAAGAAATTACCTTGGGTTCAACCTTCTTTCAAGAAAGATGAAGCAAAGAGAGGAAATGAAGGTTTTAAGAAGAAAGACTATGGAAATCTCTATCTTTTGTTAGCCTTGTCTTCCTCCTCTTAAGCACTCTTAGTGCATCCCTCTCTCTTGGTCTCATGCTCTATTTTGGACAAAAAGAAGGTCGGTTAATCAGAGGCCAAAGGAAAACATGCTTTAAGAAGGTGGAGAGTCCACTTTATGCACTTTTCTATTTTGCATTTTAATCCCTATTCTTTGTTCTTATCATTTTGGCTCAATTCAACTCCTTTTTGAAATCTTTCTTTTCCATCATATTCCTTAGGCTCTTAATCATAATAATTGTCTTTGGAATCACTCAAAAAGGATCTAAAACCATTCCGAACTATTTAGGCAAAGTTTCGGTCATCCAACAGCTGAAATCGCTCACCGGAGGGGTTTCAACTATTCTAGGGATTCCTATGGTATTTAGGGCCTCTGAGAACCCTAGAAAGTTCAAATTTTTTGTTGAAAAAGCCCTTCTATCAGTTTTTCAAATATTTCAAAAATTACAAAAAAGCCCCTACTTCCTTCAGCAAATTTTCTGAGCTTTTCTAGATCTAGTTTTTGGGCATCTTAAACCTCAAATCCTCATTTTCTAATATTTAAAATTTTATCATAATTTTTATTGACCCCAATCCCTTCTATTTTGAGGACTTCTTTTTATATTTAGTCCATTTCTGACGTTTACGGAGAAACCGAACATCGTGTTTTTCACGTTTACAAAGGGATCGGATGTTACAATAGGTGTCTTAACAACTCACATATGCTCTTAGATAACTTAAAATATCATTAGGAAGCTTCATATTGGCCAAGGTACACCAAAATCCCTAACTTTGCTAACTTACATTCTAATGCTTCTTATTCAATGTCAATGGCACCTTCTTAATCCTCACACTCCATATCCCTTCTTTCTACCTTAGTTTGGATAGAACTCCTTCCTTTTTCATTGGGCCCATGGCTGGCTGAACATGTACATGCAAAAGGAGACAAGGAGAAGCAACAAAAGTAATGAGTTCTTACCTTGTTTCAAGCCCTTTTCAAGAGTACTTTCCATACTTGAAGCTTCTCTTTCAAATTATGGTTTCTCTCCTCTGGACTAGCCATAAAATAGCCCCATATGAGTTATGAAAATCATAGGAAGGAAGAGAAAGAGGAGAGGAACAATATTTGTAAAGGAATAACCATGAAAATCTAAGAATTTCTTTACCATTTTGGCTAGTCTTTCCTCCCTTCTTAGCTCCTCTCTTGTGCGTCCTCCATAGCTGGTCTCACTTTTGTTTTTAGGTAGAACCTAAGTCAGCTATATGGAGAGGAGAAGGGGGGCATGATATATAAAGGAGGCTTCTTAGAAATTCCATTTTAAAAATTCTATTTATGTCCCCTTTTCTTGGCTTTTTTATTTTGAGCTCATTTTAACTCCTTTTTAGAACCATCTTTTTCATCATAAAATTTAGGTTCTTTAACTTATAAAATGCCCTTGGTTTCACCCATATTAGATTAAAAACCTTTCCAAACGAACTGGTCAAAATTCGAGTCAATTGACATTCTAAAACGTACACCAAGGGGTTTTGAATGTTCTAGGAGTTCTTATGATTTTTAGGGCCTCTGAGAACTTGAGAAACTCATTTTTTTCGTTTAAAAATCCCTCCTATGAGTTTTCTAAAATGTGTCAGAAATTATGAAAATGCCACTGTATTTTTGTTAAATTTTATCTGGTTATTTTGGCTCTATTTTCAAGGTACCTTTAGCCTTGGATACTCATTATTTAAGGCCTAGATTATTGTTCTAATTTTAGTTAGCCTCAAATCTTTCATTTTAGAGGACTTCCTTTTAAAACTGGTTCATTTTTGTCATTTTTACGAAAACCAGACGTTACACCTGACCAAAAGAGCGAGCATCAAGGAAGTGTAATGGAACATTCTCCACCATCTTCTAATCAAGAAAATGACTATTAGTAGATTTATGACTTGTAGAATCTTGTATTAACTAATATTGTAATTATATGGCTTATCTATTGATTTGTAGGAGTTTTGTTTCTATGGCATTGTTTTTTGCGATGGTTGTTCCCAAAGTTGTAAAAATCCAATACAATGTGATGCATGATATAGCTTTTTGACTTAGATTCTACAACTACTGCTAAAATTTTTAGCAATAGTTATCGTTATGTCTAAGAAAAACCATCACAATGTCCTTTTTTTTTTGTAGCCATAATGACAAAATACTTATAGCTAAACATTTACAATATCTTGATTAAATTTAATCATGACAATATTAACATGAATGATGCAATCTTTATCACTTGCATTAGTGAATACTTGGTGTGTACTTAAGGATGCAGTCGTTCTAACATAACTTTTTTTATGAATGTGCTTTGTAAATATAGTTGAACGATCTTGGATTAAATCATTTTAAGGCTGCTAAAAAAGTTATGTAATACCTATAAGGCATTTAGGATCCATGTTGACTTAAATTAGATTTGTTTCACTTGTAATCATTGGTCTTCCTAGATTCAAATTATGTGATTAGTGTAAACAATTTAAAATCTACTTCTATGTACATCTTATCATATATTTAGAAAATTCTTTTTTGGGGTAAAGTATACAATAGACACTTACAACTATCTCAAGTTATGGATACATCTTATGATGTTTAAAAGGGTAGTTTCATGGGAAAGAGTATGTCATGTAGAAACTTAAAACTACCTTAACCTTTACATACATCTTATGACATTTAGAGGAGCTATTTCTTTGAAAAGTGCCAAATGGATACTTACAAATATCTCAATTTTGGTTGCAGAATATGTCACTTATTATAAAGGTCATTTTTCAAGTTATATGGTCAAGGAAATTAAGTTTCTGTTCATGGAGAGAAGATATGTGAATCTTATACTCGGATTATATATATTTTATGGATAATATGCTAACTAATTTGTTAACCCTTGGCTTACTTGTTGGAGACTTTTGAGAAACAATTAACTCTTAAGTGCTGTGAAATTTTTTCTTCATGTGTTAATTTATTGAGAGTCTAAGTTGTAACACCATAATTTCTTAGCTCATTTCATGCTATCTTTAGGCCTCATATCAAGCAATTCACAAAGAGGCAAGAAAAATAGCATTAAATAATGCATTTCTTTGCGTTGCGTCGTGTATGAAAATTTCATTCAATGTCACGTGGACCATGTGAGCTCATATATTATATTCTCATATTTAATTACATGAATACAACTCATTTGCATCATCAAAAGTGGCATACATCTCGGGGAACTCAAAGGGAAGCTTAAAATGCACATATATTTTCAGTCAGACTTGCTCTCATTTCTATCACAATTTTTGAAAATCATAACTAATTCTAGAAAAATAAAAATCATGCATTCTTAGCCATTATGGAAAGCTATATATGTCTACTTTATGTTAAAAATATGTCCAGACCAAAACATCCAAACAGAAGATGTTTGACATTCGAAATAGTCTAGAGGTCAGATTGTTCACTGGTGTTATCACAGAATTCTCTAGCAAATTTTAAAAATATTCAATTAATTCTACAAAAATCCAAATCTATGAAAATGATACCAATATGGAAATCTGTGGATGTTAGATAGAAGGAAAAAATAACTCCATACTAGCTTAGGTACGCCTAGACCTCAAAACTCAATTAAACAGTAACTAAGGTCGGCTGGAATTCCTAATACTGGATAGATTCTTTAAAAAATCATATCTCCCTCTCTAGACATCCAAATGAGGTGCTACTAGTTGGCACAAGTCCCTGGGAATGTATAGTTTCTCTTATAAAATTTTATGGTAATTGGACATCATTTGAGCCCTACATGACATATTTCATTTTCAGACCTGAGTGAACTGTTACCTGACCAAAATCAAAAAATTTGCCAACTTTAAAAATTTATCAAATATTCTGTAAACCTTTAAAAATTCTATTCTTTAGCTTCCCAAAAATATTTCAACAAGATCTAATTGCATGCCAAATATTAGATCAAGAAGAACTCATTTGGACAAAAAGTGGCATAGGGTCCATTATGGTCAATTTTGGCTCCATATGGGATATCAAAATGTCTAAATGGTTTTTCTTAGGGTTTGACACCTCTTAGGCAAGTCTAAAAACATATTTAGAACTTGTGTGAGCTACCCAAATAGTCCCAACCCTCATGCATCTCATTTTGGCCATCTCACTCACACTTATACACAATTCCATAATGCCTTTTAAGAAGCTACAATGCTAAACCATGCTTAAATTGCATTCTAGTGATCACATAATACATTCTCCCATTCATACATGACATATTATCATAATTACATGTGTTCATAACGTCATGATACATATACATCCATTGGTTACATCCTTTGCCATTTGCTTAGCATTAAAGTAGCAAAATTCATATTCTTGAATATCATACTCTTATCTTCAAAGTGGTTGGCTTCTATTACCTTGTCCACTTGGTCCACCTAACTTGTTAGATCATTGGAGAGGAGGGGATGAGATTCAAAGAATCACAATAGCTCATCTCTCATCCAATCATATATAATGGATACAAACAAGTCTCATAAATGCATGTATGGTTATGTTGACATATGTAAACATTCAAGAGGCATTTTCATTATTTAAAAAAGTCATACATAGCATACAAAGGCTTACTAAGCAAGTGGATTGGCCTCATCCAATTTCTTGTGGATGTTAAACTTGCCTCACCTATTCTTTAAGAGATTTTTGGACTCAACCATGCTCTTGGAAGTCCATCTCACTTTTGAGAGAATTTTTACTCTGTCTCAACTAATCTTAAGGGTTCTTGACTCATCCTCACCATTGCTAAGGGTTCTTGGCCTCACCACACTCAAGCAAACCCAAGCACACATCATAAACATCATATAAGAGCATATTGTAACATCATGGCACCATGGAATCAAAGTCATGCTAGAGAACTTTTCATGGCTTAAAAATACACATACACACATTCAAAGATAAGTAAAGCAAGTAATCATGCATGAGAGAAGGTGGAGAAAGCAACCTTGGATACAATTACACACTTTTTCTCTTGAATCCAAGCTCCCTCTTTCGGCCACACACACACAAAAGTGTGGGGATGATTTCTCTTGGCTTAAATATAATTTATGGAAGTCAATTAGGTTCATGGAATTAATTTTAAGGTCACACAACTTGTTTAGATACTAACTTAATCTATAAACCTCATTACGGTTCTATAGTTGCACCTAATAAAGCAACATCCCTCAAATAAATTTTAGGCTCCATTCTTTCCTTTTAAATATGATTATTGACTCCTTTTAAACCTCTTGGAGTCATCACACAATCAAAACCAAGAGCCTAACTATATGTTGCCTCTTTAGGTCATAATATGGAACATAAGACACCAACTCACTTTCTATGATTTCTAAATTTTTCCCATGGCTTTCTCTCATATTCATTCATCATATATGACTCAAAAATGGGCTTAGAAAAATTTAAAACTCTCCCTAGCTATGCTATCTCCCTTAGGTTGAGACAATGGAGGCTTTTGCTTTCCATAGACCTTGCTTTGTTTTCTCAAGGGAAGATGCATGTGCGAAGCCTCTTAGGAATCTTAGGAGCTCATTTAAACTCTTACTTAGGCCTAGGAATCATCATACAAAATCAGATTTTATAAGGCACACTTGAAATCCTAAACTTTGCATCTTGAAATCTAATGGCTTTTTTTAATTCCTTTTGCATATTCTTAATCTCCATACCCTATTTCTTTAGATTCAACCTTGGTTCTATCTAAAATCAAGTCCTCCTAAGGTTTCTTATGTTAGGCAAAATGGAGGAGGAGGGGAACCAAAGGTAGCAACCATTGGAGGAGAAATTACCTTATTTTCTTACTTTTTCTCATTTGAATCTTACTTTCTCCAAGCTCCTCTCTTCAAATCCGAATTTTCCCCTAAGTTTCTCCTTTAAAATAGATTTGTAAACTTCATTTTAATAAAAGGAAACAAAGAAGAATGGAGGAAAGGAGGTTTAGATGGAAGAAAGCATGAAAAGCTACTAAGAAACCATACCTTTTTACCTTGATTTCTCTTCCTTTTCTTCCTCCTCTTGTGCGCCTCATCCTCTAAGGTTTTCTCTGGTTTTTGGGCAGAGCTTGGTTGACTAAAATGAAGGGGTAAGAAGGGCACCACTTATATATATAAAGGAGGAAGAAGAATTTTTCAAAAATTTCTGTTTTGTCCTTCGTTTTGGCATCTTCATTTCTACTTTGTTTTAGCTCCTTGTTTAGAACCATCTTTTCTATTATAAAAGTTAGGTTCCCAATTTAGTAAAATGTCTTTGGAATTACTCAAATCAAAGCCAAAACCTTCTCGAATGAATCTATCAAAGTTCGGAATGAATCCATCAAAGTTCGGGTGCACCGATATTGGAAAACGTCCACTGAAAGGGGCTTTAGCTGTCCTTGGCCTTCCCATGGTTTTCAGAGCCTCTATGTGAATTCCAAAATTTGCTCAAAATTATGAAAATGCCATTACATTTCATAAGTTTTTTGTTAAATCTCATTTTTTTCATTTTAGCTCCGCTTTTCTTTTAGTCTAAGCCTGGGATTCTTATTTTTTGAAGTTTAGAATGCTTCCTAAATTTTTTGGGACCTTAACTACATCATTTCAGAGGATTTCCTTTTGTATCTGATGAGTTTCATTCATTTACGGAGAAACAGTGCGTTACGTTTCTCACATTTTTTCTTGTTTTCAGAAAATTAGATGTTACATAAGTTGTATTCACTTTGATGTAATTTGGCACTTGCTTAAGCCAAGTCTTTTGGATATATTTTATTTGCTACTCCATTTAATTGAGTTATGAAAATTTGTTAGCATTTTAACATTGTTTCCCCAATTGGATTAGATTATCAAGGTTCATTGTTTCATTTCTAAGCTTTTGGATATAGTGCATATTAATTATTTGATATTCTTAGCATATTATGTTGATCTATTTTTTAATTTGTCAAAATTAATTAATGTCATTCAAGTGAAAAATTGTTGGAATTTTAATTAAATTGTGAGTTAGTATAATTAATCATTCAACTAATCAACAAATTATATTTTAGATAATATCAAATAATTAATTTTATATTTAACACTGTTTAAATGGATTGGATTTTATGTATGTATGGATAACCTATAATAAGCTAGGTCATCCATTAGCCCATATGGGGAACAAGCTCCAATTCACAACTTATCTAAAAATAATTATTCTATTTACACTAGCAAGGGTTTGTTAGGTTACCTAAAAAGGGTATCCTGATAAACTTTCAAAGTTTATTGTGTAATAACCAAAAAATTGCTGAAATTTTTTAAGTCCTAAAATTTTTCTAAGTCTACTGGCTATAACGAGAAATGGCCTATTTATAACAAATGTACCAGTTTGCTATAGCGAGAATGCTTCTAACTATAGTGAGTTCGAGCATCTCATACAAAAATCAGGAGGTTCCTCGCCATAGCTCATCATAGCGAGAATAGGGGTCTAGAACTGATACATGCTCACTAGCCCAAATCCACAGTGTTTTTCATGTCTCCCAGTTGAAAAAGTACGTACCAGACCCCTCACATGTCATAGAATATGAGCATGTGCAATTGCAAAAAGATCTTTCCTATGTAGTGAAACCAGAGAGAATTGTTAATGCTAAGTTGAAATAGCTGAGAAGCAAGAACATTCTTCTGGTGAAAGTGGTCTGGAGAGGCCTGACATATGAGGAAACAACCTAGAAATTGGAGGATGAAATGAGGCAAAAATATCCAGAGGTATTCCCTTAAGGTATGTATTTAAATTTCAAGGATGAAATTTCTTTTAAGAGGTCGAAATGTAACAACCAAAAAATTATTGAAATTTTCTAAGTCTTAAAATTTTTCTAAGTCCGCTGGCTATAGCGAATGTACCAATTCACTATAGCGAGAATGCTTCTAGCTATAGCAAGTTCAGGCATCTCATACAAAAACCAGGGGGTTCCTCGCCATGGCGCATGTCGTAGTGAGAACAGGGGTCTGGGACTAAGACGTACTCGCCGTAGTGAGGGTTATTTTTCGCTATAGCGAGAGTTAGTCCGAAAAAAAGTGACAAAGGAGAATTTTACTTCTTAAAGAGTCCAGATCTTCTCCTTTTCTTCTAACCAACCTAAGCCTCTTTCAAAATAGATGAAAGGGCTTGAAAGAGAAAGAAAGGCCAAGAAAAGGAAGGAAGAACAAGGAAAAGGTAAGCAAACTTGAGATTTTTACAGCTCTCCTTCTTACAATTTTGTTCTTCTCTCTTTGCCCTCTCTTTCTATAGTTTTGGTTGTTAAATTAGTTTTGTTTTGAGCTTGGTTCATAACTTCAAAAATTCATAACTAATTCCACAAAAATCCAATCTGGGCAAACTATACCAATTTGGACAGATACAAATGTTAACTTAAGGAGAGAAATAAGTCCAAAAAACTTCAATAGCCTTTGGACCTCAAAAACTGATGGAATAGTAACAAAGGTTGGCTGACTTCCCTGATGCTGACACAGAACTTTAGAAAGTCATTTCTCCCTCTACAAACCTCCAATTAAGGTGCTTCTAGTTAGTATAGGTCACTGTGAATGTCTAGTTTATGCCAATAAAATTTCATGGGGCATCTGTGTTTTCAAGATAGATCTTAGATTTGGGTACCACCAATTGAGAGTAAGAACTGAAGACATCTCTAAGACGACATTCAGAATGAGATATGGGCACTATGAGTGCCTTGTTATGCCATTTGGGCTGACGAATGCACCCGCTGTGTTCATGGATTACATGAACAGGGTATTCAGATCGTATTTAGATTAGTTTGTGGTGGTCTTTATTGATAATATTCTAGTATACTCCAGATCCTTTGAAGAGCATGAGTGGCATTTAAGATTAGTCCTAGAGACCTTAGGAGAGAAAAGGTTGTATGCCAAACTTAGTAAATATGAGTTTTGGCTAACCAAGGTGAGATTCTTAAGTCATGTGATCTCACGAGATAGGATTGTGATTGATCCCCATAAAGTTGAAGCTGTGTTACAGTAGGATAGACCTAGAATGATCACTGAGGTTAGGAGTTTCTTAGGTTTGGCAAGGCACTATCGATGGTTTATTCAAGGCTTTTCTCATATGGCCTTACCACTAACGAAGCTAACTAGGAAAGAGACACCTTTTATGTGGGATGATAAATGTGAGAGGAGTTTCCAGGAGTTGAAGCTTCATTTGACCACTACCTCCGTACTGATTATCCCTGACCCTAGTGAACCATTTGTGGTTTATTGTGATGCCTCGAGCAAAGGGTTAGGATGTGTGTTGATGTAGAAAGATAGAATAGTGGCTTATGCCTCTAGGTAGTTGAGGCCTCATGAGGAGAATTATCTCACGCATGACCTTGAGTTAGCCGCCATAGTATTTGCTCTTAAAATCTAGAGACACTATCTGTATAGTGCTACCATAGAGATTTATAGTGACTACAAGAGTCTAAAATACCTATTTGACCAGAAGGAACACAATATGAGACAGAAGAGATGGATAAAGTTCTTGAAAGACTATGATTATATGTTAAAATATCATCTGGGCAAGGCCAATGTGGTGGCGGATGCCCTGAGTAGGAAATCCATCTATGTAGCCCATATGATGATTAGGGAGCAAGAGCTCCTAGAGAAATTCAAAAACATGAACCTCTCTTGTCAGGTGGTGTTAGGTAAATTATATTTGAGTAAAACCCGAATTGAGAATGTATTGAAAATCCAGATTTTAGAGAGTTCCCAAGGTAAGACCTCAGATTTCAAGGTGTCTGAAGATGGTATGATAGTATACCAAGATAGTATGACCAAATAAGCTCTTTTTGATATGCAATTTGGCATGAATTTGGAGTTTGTTGAGGGATTGGGAAGTTAAAGTATAGAATATTTGGAGTTCTAGGGAATATTTGGTGAATTGTTGAAGTTGGAGAATTTTTTTGATTTTGGATAGTGCACTATTACCATGGGTCCAAAAATAAATCTATCTCATTCATGGACCAAATGGTGTCCAATTGTCATGAAATTTTATGAAAATAAACTATACATCCACAGCGACCTATATCTACTAGAATCACCTCAATTAGAGGTTCGTATAGGGAGAAATAACTTTCTAAAGTTCTTTGTCAGCATTAGGGAAGCCATCCGACCTTCGTTACTATTCTATTTGATTTTGAGGTCCAAAGGCTACTAAAATGATCTATACTTATTTTTTTCCTTGAGTTAACATCTGTATCTTTCCAAATTGGTATATTTTAACTAGATTAGATTTTTTTGGAATTAGTTATGAATTTTTGAAATTCATGATAGCAAGCTGCATTAATACCAGGGATAGCTAGACCTCTGTCTCTTTTTCAATGTCAACCATGGTCCAAACGATGAGATTGTAGTTTGAAATTATTTTTAGTGTAAATTTAACACTTAGATATTTCTAGAAAGCTATATTTTTCTTAATTATCATTTTTTTATAATTAGTTATGATTTTTCAAAGTTAAAGCCAAAAATATGACTTTTGGGCCCGTTTTGAGAAATTACATTTTGGGGTTTTTAGCTTCATATCCATGGTTCATAGGTTTTTTTATGCTATGTATGAGTTGTATAATTAGATTTTATGTAGCATATGTGATTGATGGGTTCACAGGACCCACAGGGTAAATTATGCGCGTTTCAACCTCAATACGTAGCAGGAAAATGCCACGGTTTGCTCTTTTGCTTTGGAAGTCACATGGAATCAAGCCTAAGCAGAGACTAGTTGGGGTTAATATATTATGGTGTTACATTTTTGGTATCAGAGCAAAGGTTCAGGCACTTTTGCTCGGTGTTGGGCTCTTAAATGGTTTGAATCGCTTGTGTTTGGTGTGAATTGTCATGGAAGTGGTAGCATACATATGCATATGCACTTGTGATATGATTATGAACTAAGGATTGCTACTTCTTTTTAGAGAAGATGGTTGAGACTAGAAGGGGCAAGGGTAGAGGCAAGCTGCCTAGGGCTCAGAGAGTTGAGCTAGCAGTTTCGGTTGGGCCTGAGGATCCTCTGTGGACCATCATGGAGAGATTTGATCAGTATGAGGCCATGATGGGCCAACACTAGGAGATGCTAGAACAACAGAGGTACATTGTCCAGCAACAGCATGATATGATCATACACTTGCAAGATACCTTGGCCAGGCAAGAAAAAGCCAGGAGAGAAGCCTCTATACCTCAGCCATCCACGTCTGGCATTCCGTCTGCACCTTCCCAGGAGCCTGTTCAGACCCAGATGCCTATCCAAAAACTGTTGAAGTAGTTTTGGCAGAATAGTCCACCTTCGTTTGACAAGAATTGGATGCGGATAAGGCGGAGGCTTGGGTTATAGAGTTGGAGAAAATATCCTTGGTAATGGACTATACCACAGAGCAGAAAGCTCAGCTAGCCACTTTCATGCTATAGAAGGAAGTCGATAGATTGTGGCATAGCACGAAAACCCTGATGGAGACCAAGAACATACTGATCACTTAGGAAAGCTTCTTCGTTGACTTTTATGAGAAATATTTCCCTAGTTCTGTGAGGAAGAAGAAAGAGAGGGAATTTATGAGTTTGAGACAGACGGATGAGATGACTATAGACCAATATATGGCTAAGTTCATTGAGTTGTCTCAATATTCCTCTTACCTCCAGAGGTATGGTGATGAACCCTGGAGATGTGAATAGTTTGAGACTGGGTTGAAGCCCCTGATTAGTGACAGAGTTATTCTATAGTGGATCAGAAAGTTCAATACCCTTGTAGAGGTTAACAAGGTGATTAAGAATAACCTGTGAGCTATCATGCTCGCTGCGGCTACAGCTAATCAAAAGGGGGCTTTAAAAATGAAAAAACCAAGACCAGAGAGGGTTCTAGCATGACACCTAGTACCAAGAGGAGAGGTAAGGGGCCATAGAACCAAAGGCCACAGCAGGCAAGCTGATGCCACCTTCTCGAAGCCAGTCATCCTTCCAACAATCTTCGGTGACATGTTGTAAGTATGGGAAACTTAATATCTTTTGGGACCTTTTGCATTAAAACATATTAAATAAATTTGAGTGTTATTAACCGATCAATTTTTTGAACACAAGGCTAAAAAAAAGAACTTTTGGCACCTAGTAAACCTTAATTCACAATAAATATTCTCTTATTGCAAATGCAAACTTTATTATGTTTATTCATCGTAATTCACACAATAACCTCTAGTTTTATTATAGTTCTAGAACCACCTTATAAAGATAGCCTACCTTAGATTTCCCAACCTTAGAGTGACAAAACCTAAACTTTGATGTGTTTAGTCTTTGTATTGCCTACTTCACAAGCCAACATAATCTTGCTTTGATCATTCCAATTTTGAAGACACCTGTGTTCTTTATTTATGAATATCAAAGACTCAGAGAGCTAAAAAAACAATTGTATTCCTTTTCCAATATTAAGGGAAAGTGAATGAAAATATGTAAAATTATATTATTAATTAATAATATTAAAAAATTATATATATTGATTATAATATAGGTTGGACTTAAGCTCATATCAAACTTTTTTTAAAAAATAGAGCTTAGCCTGTATTATATTTAAGCTTTTTAAATGGGCCTATTTTTTATTGAGCTCAAAACAATTTTTTTTTTTTAGCTGGGCAAGCTTTCCAGCCAATGATAAAGTCTACAAATATATAAGGCATGAATTAAGAAGAATCAGATTAAATGTACAAATTTTAAAAAAGGAATTAAATGGTGCCATTTCAATCTTTCTATATGTATAAAAAAGGTCAAATTAAGAAGAAAATCTGCAAATTTGGAGGCTTGCCAAATTTTCATTCATTCTTTATATATACATTTCTTTTTCCTTGTTCTTTAATGTAAATATCTCTCTTTATCATTTTTCTTTTCATTCTTTGTTGAAGCTATTTGTGATTCTCTCTTCATTCACATAAATCATCTCGTGTTGCTGTTTCTTTCTTCTTTATATCCACATAAATGATTGGAAATTTCTCCCAACCTATTTTCTTCCTTTGTTTGCTCTTCTCTTTTTTCTTGCATGTACTTGCAAACATCTCATCACTTATTTGTTGTCTCTAATAATATACACCTAATGACATGGTAATATACAAAAGTAGAGAAAATTCTATGAGTAAATTAAATGAAGGCATCTAAACTTGATTAGATTAGGTGATTTTATGGTGCTATTGATTTTAAGGGATATCTAGATGTGCCAGTAAGAGAAGAAGCTACACATGTTTAATCTTTTGCATATAGGGGAGTTTATAAGGAATTGGACAACAAATACATGCTCTGTTAGTTGATGGAGTAGTCTGATGTAGATTAGATTAGGCGCTTGGTGTGCATACATATTCTTTGGGTTCCATGGCACATGTTAGAAAAGAAGGCCATAGAAGGAGATTATTTCTATTGCAATAGAAGCTTCATCAAAATGCTTTAGTGTTATTTTAATAACGTGAAGTATGTTGGGAGATTGACAATGTTAGAAGATAAGAGAAAGTATTTCAATGGGAGTAATTAAAACTTAATGATAGTGGTCCATGGAGATTAGGAGCTAAGATTATAGGATAATCAATTACTATTGTAGTGAGGGGTGCAATGATTAAGTTAAATGTTGAGCATTAATGGATGAGCTTATAAAGTTAAGTGAGAAGTATGTCATCATTTTGATGTTAAAGGGAGGGGATAATCCTTAAAACATACCCAAAGGGACTTACTTACATTACTCCTTTTGCTTGAGCATTGTATAGGTGTGAAAGGATGAAAATGCCTGAGTTTGTAAAGTTCATATAGCAAATAGTGTATTTTTGGCTTTAGTCAATGATATTTTGGTAAAAGTACCATTGGATGGAGTACAACTGGAAGGACTTCCCAAAAACCCCTTAGTGTTGAAGGGAAGGAGAGACTTATGGATAAGGTGGTCAGATAAAGTGGGAGTCTAATAGTTGATCACAGTCCTATATATAATATTACAATGAGGTTGTTCAGGGACATATGGTGTAGTCTCAATGACTTGATCTTTGTTAGACCATAATATATTTCATATTCTTGACATATATATATAGTCATTCATGGCAAAATAATGGTAATCAAACTTTTAGTAATAGAAATCTTAGTTACTAAAAGCATCAAATGGCTCTATAATGCTCAAATATGGATTTTCACCTTTTCATCCCACAATTTCATGCATAATCATTTTGTTTCTTTCAAGATAACATTTATATGGAGATTAAACCCACAAAGAGGATCATTTGCTCAAATTTGCCATAGAACACCTAATGAGGTCCACATTTTAGAAATTTATAACTTGAACTACACAACTCTAATTGATGTAAATTATGTGTCCTTAGAAAGGTTATGATGTGAGCTTCCTACTTTAAGAATTTCAAGTCAAAATGAATCTAGTAGTTCCCTTGAAGAACAAAAAATTCGAGACTATATGAGCAGTAATAGGCTAGACAACTTTGTAGGGCTAATTTTGAAAATTCACCAAATATTTTATAGAGTTTCAAAAATATTGATTTTTAGCTTTATAGAAAGATCTAAAAGTTCTCTAAATGTTCACTAAATTTTAGCTCCAAATTTAGTCATTAAGGCTATCAAGGGTGAAGGGATGTTTTATGCCTCAAATGATTAAATTTTAGTTCCAAATGTACCAAATGAGCTCTAGAATGCCATTTCTCACAATGAGCAAATTTTAATCTGCAAATGCTTTATATAGCAATGACTTATTATAAGAAATTTTCCTTGCAACTAAAAATCACTATTTCACATACAAAAATGGACATAAACTTGATAGAACCTTATATGCCAAATCATATTCTATCATGTTATACATACATCCAATGGTCATATAATCATAATCTAGTACTTTTAAACACTTCGCATTTCAATACATCAAAATATAAAATTACATAATCTCTATATACAATGCCATATCCTAGGCTAATTTATTTGTAAAAAATGACTTATCTAGGCCATTTGCTCACTCCTTGACTTTCCTTTGTGCATCACTTAGCCATAGTTAGTAGAGATAAGGAAATGTGACATTTAAAAAATTCTAGTAGCTAAACCAACATTCAAATGCATATATAGTTCATTTAAGCACATGGAAGCAAGCATGCGTATTATGCAATCACAGTAAAACATATACAAGAGAATAAATCTATGCTTTAGGGATTTCATGGCTCAAATAAGAGAAAATCTAGGCTCTAAAGACTTTTAGCCTAGATTTACCTAACATTTAGGGACTTTTGGCTTAGCCTTAAGCAACATCTAAGGATTTTTCACTTAGTCTCATCCATTAAAAAGCCACCCCAATCACAAATGCAAATGAGTGTCATACAAATGCATATTTTATTCAAACAATTAATAAAGTCATATAATTGCAAACAATACACATAAGCAACAAAGAACTCAAGCAAACTAACCATATATATAAGAATGAAGAAAAGCTACCTTATCAATAAAAAATAATCAAATCTCTTTGTCTCCTTTTCTTGATCCCATAGCCTCTCACACACACTTTAATATGGTCTCACTTTTTTGGCCTTGATACATTAATTGAACCATAAAATAATCAATTAAGATATATTCAATCTCAATTTAACCATATATGCATAACTTACTTTTAAAGTATGGCTTTAAGTCACTTTGGATGCCTTAAGGAATAACTCTCAAAATTTAACTTTTAAGCTTCAAAATCTCACCATGTATGACCTTTACAACTCCAATAAAACTCATTAAAGCCATCAAAAGTGTAACGTCTAGTTTCGTAAAAACGATGGAAAAGGATACATTTTCAAAGTAAGTCTTCTAAAATGAATTGGTTAAGGCCTAGAAAAATTAGAATAATGATCTAGACATTAAGTAATGAAAATAGGAGGCCAAGGGTGTTGTGAAACAGAAGCTAAAATATCCAAACGGAATTTAATGAAATAACTACATAATGTAATGACATTTTCGTAATTTTAGATAATTTTTAAAATACTCACAATAGGGCTTTTTAAATGAAAAATTTAAGCTTTCCAAGGTTCTCAAATGCCTTGAAAACCATGGAAAGTCTTGAGATCATTAAAAATCCTCTAGTGTATATTTTTTAACATTAGTTGACCCAAATTTTGACCATTTCGTTTGGAAATGTTTTAGCTCCAAATTTAGTAATTCCAAAGGCAATTTATAAGATTGTGAACTAAATTTTATGGTGGAAAAAATGATTCTAAAAAAGGAGCTAAAACAAATTGAAAACAAAAATGCCAAATTTACGGGACGTAAATGAAATTCCTTTAGAACAATTTTGTTTCTCCACCTATATATAAGTCACACCCCATCCTTCTCCTCCCTAAATCAACTTCATTTCTGCCCAAAACAAGGAGGAGATCTAGATAGTGAGGTGCATAAAAGAGGAGGAAAAAGGAGAAGAAAAATCAAGTGAAAGGTCTGAAAATTCATGGATTTTCTTAGTTTCTCTTTAGTAAACTCTTTCTCCTCCTTCTTCTCTTTCTTTTAATAGATTTATTGAAGCTTTTAGGTTTGTTTTAAGGTTAGACCAAAAGGGGAATTTTCGAGTTTGGAGAGAAGAATCCAAGAAAAGGAAAGAGCATCCAAGAAAAGCTAGGAAAATAAGGTATTTTATTACTCTCATGCTTGATCTTCCTTGTTCCTCTTCTTGAGTATTTTGTCCCATGTATGGACAGCCAAGAGGAGTGTCATTTTGAACCAAATCATAGATGAATCTTAGGAATTTGAGTATGGAGAATAAAAATATGTAAAGGCAATAAAGAAAGAACCATGAAGTTGTAAGATAGAAAAGCTAGGGTCTTAGTTGCACTTTAGTTTGTAAAATGAGTTCTAGCCATAAATTAAAATGTTTAAGAGTTCATATGAGTTTCCAAGACATCAAGTGTAATGTCAGGTTTTAATTAAACGATGGAAACATGCACGTTTACAAAGTAAATCCCCCAAAATAAATTAGTTAAGGTCTCAAAAAATTTAAGTAGCATTCTAGACTCCTTAAAATGAGAATCCCAAGCTCATACAAAAAGAAAAATAGAGATAGAATGAAGAAACAAAATTTAACAAAAGACTTACGAAGCGTAATGGCATTTTTGTAATTTTGAGCAAATTTTGGAATTTACATAGGAAGGCTTTTTAAATGAATTTTTTGAATTTTTTGGGGTTCTTAATGGCCCTAAAATCCATAAGAAATCCCAGGATGATTAAAACCCCTTTGGTGGATATTTTTCAATGTTAGTGTACCTGAACGTTGATAGATTTATTCAAGAAGGTTTTAGCTTCGATTTGAGTGATTCTAAAGGAATTTTACTTAATTGGGACCTAAATTTTATAATAGAAAATATGGTTCTAAAAAAAGAGATAAAAAAAATTAAAAATGAAAATGCCAAGAACGAAAGGCAAAATGAAAATTTTTAAAAAGTTTTTCTTCCTCCCACTTATATATATAGGGTGCCCCACTCCTCCACTCGCTTAGCCCACATATGTTTCTTCCCTAAACTAGAGAAAAACCCTAAGGAGAGAGGTGCACAAGAGGGAGAGGAAGAGAAGGAGAAATCAAAGGTAAAATGTATGGATTTTTAGTTGTTTTTCATACTCTTTCCTTAGCAAACCTCTTCTTCTCCATTTCCCTTTCTGTCCTATGATTATATTGAAATATATGGATCTATTTTAAGGGAAGAACAAAGGGAAAAATTTAGATTTGAAGAGAGGAGGCCAAAGATGAAAAGATTTAAGCAAGAAAACAAGGAAAAACAATTGTAATTTCTCCTTCCATGATGGCTATCCCTTGCTCCTCTTCTCTCATTGGTTTGCCCCACTCAAGAAGCTATAAGAGGGCTTGGATTTGGGCATAACCAAGGGTGAATATTAGGAAAAGGAGTGTGGATAATAAGAATATGTAAAGGGAATTAACAAATAACCATGGAAATTCAAGATAGCAAATCTAGGGTTTCATATGTTCTTTGTAAAATCTGATTTGATACCTTAATTCCTATATATAAATGAGAGTTTAAATGAGCTCTTAAGATCCCTAAAAGTCTCTCCATGTGCTTTCTCCATCAAGAGAACAAAGAAAAGTCCATAGAGGCTAAATTGGAACCTAGTCTCAGCCTAGAAAGGTTAGCATACCTAGGGAGAGTTTTAAATTTTTTCAAGCCCATTTTTTAATCATATATGATGAGTGAAAATGAAAGGAAGCCTTGGAAAAAATTTAGGAGGCCTAGAGAATGAATTGGTGCTTTATGTTCCATAATATAACCTAAAGAAGCAACATGTAGTTAGGCTCTTTATTTTTAATTATGTGATAACTCCAAGAGGCTTAAAAGGAGTTAAGAATCATATATGAAAGGAAAAAATGGATCCTGGAATTTATTTGATGGATGTTACTTCATTAGGTGCATTCTTGGAACCATAAAAGGGTTAATAAACCAAGTTAGTGTTTAAGGAAGATGTGTGGCCTTTAAGTTAATTTTATAAGCCTAATTAACTTCCATAAATTATGTTTAGGCCAAGAGACACCAACCCCACACCTTTGTGTGTGTGAAACTGAGGAAGGGAGAGCAAATTCAAGGAGAAAAAGTATGTGGTTGCATCCAAGGTAGCTCACTCCTCCTTCTCTCATGCATGAATGTATGCTTGACTTATCTTTGAATGTGTGTATATGTATTTTAAGCTATGAAAAGTATTCTAGCATGAGCTTTTATCCCATGGTGTGATGATGTTACATTATGCTTTCATATGATGTTTATTATGTGTGCTTGGGTTTGTTTGAGTGTGGTAAAGCCAAAAACCCTTAGTTATGGTGAGGATGAGCCAAGAACCCTTAAAATTCATTGAGACAAAGTAAAGAGTCTCTCAAGAGTGAGGTTGACTCCCAAGAGTAAGGTTGAGTCAAAAACTTCTTAGAGAAATGGGTGAGGCAAATTCAAAATCCACAAGTGAATGAGTGAGGTTAATCCATTTACTTGGTAAGCCTATGTATGCTATGTATGACTTACATGCCAATATTGCTTTTGTAAGACATGGTTTGCATGGTTTATGTATGGTTGAAATGGGAGATGAGCTATTAAGATTGTTTGAATCTCATTCCCTTATCTCCAATTGTAACAACCAGAAAAAGAGGAAAGAAAAGAAATGAGAAAAGAGAAAGCTGAGAAATTTTCGGAGAGCTGAAAATTTTCTAAGTCTTCTCGCCATAGCGAGAAATAGAGTCGCCATAGCGAGAATGCCTCCTCGCAATAGCGAAGATGTTCCTAGCTGTAGCGAGTGCGACATTCCATATAAAAACCAGGGAGTTGCTCGCCATAGCGGCGCTATAGCGAAGGCAGAGGTCTGGAACGGGCCGAGCTCGCCGTAGCTACGCCATAGCGAAGGCAAAGTCTGGAACTTGCACGAGCTTGCCGTAGCGAGGATGATGACTCGCTATAGCGAGAGCGGTCCAGAAAAGCGTAAAAAGAGAGATTTTGACTTTTCCTTTCTCTTAGAACCGACCTGAGCTTCGACCAAAGAGAGAGAAGAGAGCGGTGGAGAGAGAGAGAGAGGCCAAGAAGCAAGGAGATCAAGCAAAGAGGTGAGTAATCTTTAGATTTCCCTAGCTTTTCTCCTTAGCCTGTTGTCTCCTCCTCTTGCTTTCTCTTTCTACGGTTTTAGAAGTTGTTTTGGGTTAGGTTTAGAAGAGGGAAGTGGGAAAACTACTCTAGAAGGAGGGTAGAACGCATTTCCCTTCATTTCTTCTTCCATGCTTTCTTCTTTGAGGGCTTGAGAGAGGAAGGAAAATGAGTAGAGTTCTAGAGAGAGAATCCCTAGATCTGTAAGGGTAGTGAGGGTTCAACTTGATGAAGAGTCTCTTTTAGCTTTTTGAGAGTTATTTAAGCTATGAGGGAATGATTTGATGCTCTTGTTATGCCTAGGCTCAAAGGAAGAAACTCCACCTTGTTGTGAGTGTGAAATCAAGAAGGGAGAGGAGAAATTGAAAGGGAAGACTGGTGTAATCTGAGAAGGTAGCTCTCTACTCTTTTCTTGTTGCATTCTTGGTTGTGTAATAGTCATTATATGTTGTATATGTGCTTGTATGATGAGATATGCCATTGATTTTGCCTTGATGCATCGGTACCAATATGCTTATGATGTGATTGTGGAAATTGCTCGGGTGAGGTGGTGCCGAAAGTCCCTTGAGACGGGTGAGGAGGAGCCAAAAGTCCCTAAACCAAGGGTGAGGCCGATCCAAAAGTCCTAAAGCTCGGGTGAGGCTAGACCGAAAGTCCCTAGAGCCTATTCTTGGCATTGGTTTGATATTATGGTATGAAACACATATGTGGTGTTTGTGACTTGTATGCATGCTTGACTAGTTATATGCCTTGGTTGCATCTTGAATGAGTATGAGCTATTGAGATTCTCCCGAATCTCACCCCCTTCCCCTCCCATCCTATTATTCAGGTGGTGTTCAAGGAGAGGCGAGCACACCTCACGGAGCCTAGAATAGCATAGTAGAATGATGTATAGCTTGTGGTTATTTTGATGTATAAGGTGCCAAAATGAGAATGCACCTATTCTTTTTGGGGTTGTAATTATATGAGCACATGTGAATGTATGTACAAATGATGTATGGATGATATAAAGAGTTAAAGTAATGAGAATGTAGAAATTGGCCCTTTTGAGGCTTATATGAAATAGTGTATTCTCTTCCATAGCATAGTGAATTTGGAATGTATGATGATTTGGATTACTTAGACAATTCATATATGCTATTTTTGTACTTTTAAACTTGCCCAATAGAGGTTAAAGCATGTGGGAGGTCATTTAGACCCATTTTGAACCACATGGGGTGCCAAAACTGCTAAATGGGTGAGCTCCGTCAAAGTATGACCGGATGAGCTCTTCTTGGTATGGAATTTGGCATGCCTCTAGAGTCTATTGAGAGCTTTTTGGGAAGCTAGAGTGGGTAATATTCGGAGGTCTAGAGAATATTTGGTGAATTGTTGAAATTGGGAAATTTCAATGGTTTGGTCATGGTACTGTACATTGGGTCCGAAAATGAAACCATGTCATCCATAGACCAAATGATGTCCAAATGTCATGAAACTTTAGGAGCATAAACTAGATACCCACAGTGACCTACACCAACTGGAAGCACCTTAATTGGAGGTCTGTAGAGAGAGAAAGGACTTGCTGAAGTCCTGTATCAGCACCAGGGAAGTTTCTGACCTTCGTTACTGTTTTATTGGTTTTCGAGGTCTTAGAACTCCTGAACTGATCTGGACTTATTTTTTTCCTCTAGTTGACATCTGTAGCTTTCCAAATTGGTATAGATTTCTCTGATTGGATTTTTATGGAATTAATTACGAATTTCTGAAGTTCATGACAGTAAACTGCGTCAGTATCAGGGACAGCCGGATATCTGTACCTATTTCGATGTCATTGATGGTCTAAACGTTGAGATGGAAGTTGGGAGTTATTTTTAGTGTGAATTTAACATCCCAAGCTTTCCAGAGAGCTATGATTTGCTTGATTTCCATTCTTCTAGAATTAGTTGTGATTTTCCAAAGTTGGAGCCAGAAATATGATTTATGGGCCCGTTTGAGAAATGGTGTTTTTTCTGAGTTTTTGGCTTCATATCCGTGGTTTGTGAGATGTTGCGACTATGTACAAGTCTTATAAATGGTGTTTGAGTAAAGAATGTGAATGATGGGTTCACAGGACCCACGGGGCAAAATATGACCGGTTAAACCCCGACTTTAAGTAGTGAAATACCACGGTTTCGGTCATTTTCCGGGGAAATCATATGGAATCAAGCCTAGAGGGAGGTTAATTGGAATGAAGTCAGTAAGGTGTTACATTTTTGGTATCAGAGCAAAGGTTCAGGCACTTTTGCTCGCTGTTGGGCTCTTGAATGATTGAATTGCTTGTGTTTGGTGTAAATTGCCATGGAAGTGGTAACATTCATATGCATATGTGTTTGTGCTATGATTGTGGACTGAGGATTGCTACTCCTTTTCAGATATGGTTGAGACTAGACGGGGCAGGGGTAGAGGCAGGCCACCCAGGGCTCAGAGAGTTGAGCCAGAGGTTCCGGTTGAGCCTGAGGATCCTCTGCGAACCATCATGGAGAGATTAGATCGGTTTGAAGCCATGATGGGCCAGCATGAGGAAATGTTGGAACAACAGAGGTATATTGCCCAACAGCAACATGATATGATCATGCACCTGCAAGATACCCTGACCAGGCAAGAGGAAGCCAGGAGGGAAGCCCCTGTACCTCAGCCAACCACATCTGGCAACCCACCTGCACATCCCCAAGAGCATGTAGTAGCTCATACCCAGACGCCTATCCAGAAACTGTTGAAGCAGTTTAGGCAAAATAATCCACCCACGTTTGACAGGGAGTTGGATGCGGATAAGGCGGAGGCTTGGGTCAGGGAGCTAGAGAAGATATTTTCGGTGATGGATTGCACCACAGAGCAAAAAGCTCAGCTAGCCACTTTCATGCTTAAAAAGGAAGCTGATAGATGGTGGTGCAGCACGCAACATTTAATGGAGACCAAGGATATACCAATAAACTGGGAAAGTTTCTTGGTTGAGTTTTATGAGAAATATTTCCCTAGTTCGGTGAGGAAGAAGAAAGAGATGGAGTTTATAAGTTTGAGACAGACGGATGAGATGACTGTAGACCAGTATGTGGCTAAGTTCATGGAGTTGTCTCGGTATTCCTCTTACCTCCAGAGGTATGATGATGAACCCTGGAGATGTGAGCAATTTAAGACCGGCCTGAAACCTCTGATTAGCGACAGAGTTACCCCACAACGGATCAGGAAGTTTAATACCATTGTGGAGGTCAGCAGGGTGATTGAGACTAACCTGCGGATTATTTGCCTGTGACGGCCATAGCTAGTCAGAAGGAGGTTTCAGAAGTGAAAAGGCTGAGACCGGAAGAGGGTTCTAGTGTGACACCCAGTGCCAAGAAGAGAGGCAAGGGGCCATGGAACCGAAGGCCACAGCGGGGTAAGCCGATGCCGCCTCCTTGGGGCCAGTCATCCTTCCAGCAGTCTCCGGTGACTTGCTTCAAGTGTGGGAAGCTGGGACACATCGCGAGACACTGTCCGCAGATGGACATAGCGCCTCCTCCTAGGCCACAGACCTAGGGTCAAGTGTTCGCCCTCACTCAGCAGGAAGCCAGCGCGTCCCCTAGTTTGATCCGAGGTACGTTGATAGTGAATGGCTTTCCTGTAATTGCTATGTTTGATTCGGGTGCTAGTCACTCGTTTATATCTTATGATTGTGTGAGGCGATTGGGTCTGGCTGTAAGTGTCTTGCCATTTGACTTGTCCGTCACTACACCCACTGGAGGCCATGTGGTCACTTCCCATACTTGTTTAAATATCACTGTTCAGTTTAACCACTGTCATACCACTATTGATTTGATTTGTATGCCTTTCCATGATATTGATATGATTGTTGGTATGAACTGGTTAGCTGCAAATAATGCAATACTTGATTGTGAACACCGAACCATTTCTTTACCTGCTTGTGGGACCATACCTAGGGTAGGAGCTGAGTTATCTTTTTTGACTACTGCCCAGGCTAAGAGGCATTTAGAGTGTGGATGTCAAGGGTTTCTAGTCTTTTTCTATATTCGGGTTGAGGTAGAAGAAGGGATAGAGGAGATCCCAATTGTGAGGGAATTCCCGGAGGTTTTCCCTAAAGAGTTTGACTTTAGTGGTCTACCCCCTGAGAGAGAGCTAGAGTTCCTATAGACATAGTGCCTGGGGCTGGACCGGTGTCCAAGGCTCCTTACAGGATGGCTCCCACCGAGCTTGCAGAGTTGAAAAAGCAGATAGAGGAATTGTTAGAGAAAGGGTTTATTCGCCCTAGTGTATCACCTTGGGGAGCTCCGGTGTTATTTGTGAGAAAGAAAGATGGTAGCTTGTGGTTGTGTATAGATTATAGAGAGTTGAACAAAGTTACATCAAGAATAAATATCCTCTCCCTAGGATTGATGATCTGTTAGATCAGTTGGCTGGGGCATCTGTATTTTCTAAGATAGATCTTAGATCTGGGTACCACCAGTTGAGAGTGAGAATTGAAGACGTCTCTAAGACGGCCTTCAGAACGAGATATGGGCACTATGAGTTCCTTGTGATGCCATTCGGATTGACGAATGCGCCTGCTGTGTTCATGGATTACATGAACAGGGTATTCAGACCGTATCTAGATCAGTTTGTGGTAGTTTTCATTGATGATATCCTAGTGTACTCTAGATCTTTTGAAGAGCACGAGAGGCATTTGAGATTAGTCCTAGAAACCTTGAGAGAGAAAAGGTTGTACGCCAAACTTAGTAAATGTGAGTTTTGGCTGACCGAGGTGAGATTCTTAGGTCATGTGATCTCACGAGATGGGGTTGCAGTTGATCCCCATAAAGTTGAGGCTGTGTTACAGTGGGATAGACCGAGAACGATCACCGAGGTTAGGAGTTTCCTAGGTTTGGCAGGGTACTATAGACGATTCATTCATGGCTTTTCTCAGATGGCCTTACCACTGACGAGGCTAACTAGGAAAGAGACACCGTTCATGTGGGATGATAGTTGTGAGAGAAGTTTCCAGGAGTTGAAACTTCGTTTGACCACTGCCTCTGTACTGATTATCCCTGACCCTAGTGAACCATTTGTGGTTTATTGTGATGCCTCAGGCAAGGGGTTAGGATGTGTGTTGATGTAGAAAGATAGAATAGTGGCTTATGCCTCTAGGTAGTTGAGGCCTCATGAGGAGAATTATCTCACGCATGACCTTGAGTTGCCATAGTATTTGCTCTTAAAATCTAGAGACACTATCTGTATAGTGCTACCATAGAGATTTATAGTGATCATAAGAGTCTGAAATACCTGTTTGACCAAAAAGAACTCAATATGAGACAGAGAAGATGGATGGAGTTTCTGAAAGATTATGATTATGTATTGAAATATCATCCGGGCAAGGCCAATGTGGTGGCGGATGCCCTGAGTAGGAAATCCATCCATGTGGCCCATATGATGATTAGAGAGCAAGAGCTCTTAGAGAAGTTCAGAAACTTGAACCTCTCTTGCCAGGTGGTTCCGGGTAGATTGTATCTGAGTGAAACCCGAATTGAGAATGTATTGAGAACTCAGATCTTAGATGCCCAGAGAGAGGATGAGTTCCTGAAACGGATCAGGAATGAGATCTCCCAAGGTAAGACCTCAGATTTTAAGGTGTCTGAGGATGGTATGATAGTATATCGGGATAGAATCTGTGTGCCTAGTCGACATGAGTTGAGAGAAAGCATTTTAGAAGAGGCACATAAGAGTAAGTATACTATCCACCCAGGTGCCACTAAGATGTATCAGGATTTGAAACAGATTTTCTGGTGGCTGGGAATGAAAAGTGAGGTGACAGCTTATGTGGCTAGATGCCTAGTGTGTCAGAGGGTAAAAATAGAACATCAAGGACCGGCTGGGGTTGTTGCAACCTCTAGATATCCCTGAGTGGAAGTGGGATAGTATAGCCATGGATTTTGTTATGGGGTTGCCCAGGACATCCTCTGGACACGATGCTATTTGGGTAGTTGTGGATAGACTGACGAAGTCTGCACACTTTTTAGCTATTAAGGCTACTCATACACTGGAGAGGTTAGCCCAGTTGTATATTAGAGAGATAGTGCGACTTCATGGAGTACCCAGTAGCATAGTTTCGGATAGAGACCCCAGGTTCACGTCGAACTTTTGGAGGTCATTGCAGCATGCCTTAGGGACCAAGTTGCGATTTAGTACTGCATATCACCCCCAGACAGATGGTCAGACTGAGAGGACCATCCAGACCTTAGAAGACATGTTGAGGGCGTGTGTGCTAGAAATGAAGGGTAACTGGGATGCGTATTTACCATTAGCAGAGTTTGCTTATAATAACAGTTACCATTCCAGTATCCAACTAGCCCCTTATAAGGCTTTGTATGGGAGAAAGTGCAGATCCCCTCTGTGTTGGGTTTGAACTAGGTGAGAGGAATATAATAGGACTTGAGATTGTGGACCAGACCACCCGACAGATAGAGTTGATTAGAAAGAGACTTCTCACGGCCCAGAGTAGGCAGAAAAGTTATGCCGATAAGAGAAGAAGGCCGTTAGAGTTTGAGATGGGAGACCATGTGTTCATTCGAGTGTGTCTCCAGTGACGGGAGTAGGTCGGTCAATGAGGGTAAGAAAGCTCAGTCCTAGGTATATTGGTCCGTTTAAAATTCTTGAGAAAATTGGACCCGTGGCTTACCAAATAGCCTTGCCTCCTAACCTAGCCCAAATCCATAGTGTTTTTCACGTCTCCCAATTGAAAAAGTATATGCCTGACCCCTCACACGTCATAGAATATGAGCATGTGCAATTGCAGGAAGATCTTTCCTATGTAGTGAAACCGGAGAGAATTGTGGATGTTCAGCTGAAACAGTTGAGGAGCAAGAGCATTCCTCTGGTGAAAGTGATATGGAGAGGTCTGACATCTGAGGAAGCAACCTGGGAGATGGAGGATGAAATGAGGCAAAAACATCCAGAATTATTCCTTTAAGGTATGTATTTAAATTTCGAGGACGAAATTTCTTTTAAGGGGGGTGGAAATTTAACAACCAGAAAAAGAGGAAAGAAAAGAAATGAGAAAAGAGAAAGCTGGGAAATTTTCGGAGAGCTGAAAATTTTCTAAGTCTTCTCGCCATAGCGAGAAATAGAGTCGCCATAGCGAGAATGCCTCCTCGCAATAGCGAAGATGTTCCTAGCTGTAGCGAGTGCGACATTCCATATAAAAACCAGGGAGTTGCTTGCCATAGCGGCGCTATAGCGAAGGCAGAGGTCTGGAACGGGCCGAGCTCGCCGTAGCTACGCCATAGCGAAGGCAAAGTCTGGAACTTGCACGAGCTTGCCGTAGCGAGGATGATGACTCGCTATAGCGAGAGCGGTCCAGAAAAGCGTAAAAAAAGAGATTTTGACTTTTCCTTTCTCTTAGAACCGACCTGAGCTTCGACCAAAGAGAGAGAAGAGAGCGGTGGAGAGAGAGAGAGAGGCCAAGAAGCAAGGAGATCAAGCAAAGAGGTGAGTAATCTTTAGATTTCCCTAGCTTTTCTCCTTAGCCTGTTGTCTCCTCCTCTTGCTTTCTCTTTCTACGGTTTTAGAAGTTGTTTTGGGTTAGGTTTAGAAGAGGGAAGTGGGAAAACTACTCTAGAAGGAGGGTAGAACGCATTTCCCTTCATTTCTTCTTCCATGCTTTCTTCTTTGAGGGCTTGAGAGAGGAAAGAAAATGAGTAGAGTTCTAGAGAGAGAATCCCTAGATCTGTAAGGGTAGTGAGAGTTCAACTTGATGAAGAGTCTCTTTTAGCTTTTTGAGAGTTATTTAAGCTATGAGGGAATGATTTGATGCTCTTGTTATGCCTAGGCTCAAAGGAAGAAACTCCACCTTGTTGTGAGTGTGAAATCAAGAAGGGAGAGGAGAAATTGAAAGGGAAGACTGGTGTAATCTGAGAAGGTAGCTCTCTACTCTTTTCTTGTTACATTCTTGGTTGTGTAATAGTCATTATATGTTGTGTATGTGCTTGTATGATGAGATATGCCATTGATTTTGCCTTGATGCATCGGTACCAATATGCTTATGATGTGATTGTGGAAATTGCTCGGGTGAGGCTAGACCGAAAGTCCCTAGAGCCTATTCTTGGCATTGGTTTGATATTATGGTATGAAACACATATGTGGTGTTTGTGACTTGTATGCATGCTTGACTAGTTATATGCCTTGGTTGCATCTTGAATGAGTATGAGCTATTGAGATTCTCCCGAATCTCACCCCCTTCCCCTCCCATCCTATTATTCAGGTGGTGTTCAAGGAGTGGCGAGCACACCTCACGGAACCTAGAATAGCATAGTAGAATGATGTATAGCTTGTGGTTATTTTGATGTATAAGGTGCCAAAATGAGAATGCACCTATTCTTTTTGGGGTTGTAATTATATGAGCACATGTAAATGTATGTACAAATGATGTATGGATGATATAAAGAGTTAAAGTAATGAGAATGTAGAAATTGGCCCTTTTGAGGCTTATATGAAATAGTGTATTCTCTTCCATAGCATAGTGAATTTGGAATGTATGATGATTTGGATTACTTAGACAATTCATATATGCTATGTTTGTACTTTTAAACTTGCCCAATAGAGGTTAAAGCATGTGGGAGGTCATTTAGACCCATTTTGAACCACATGGGGTGCCAAAACTGCTAAATGGGGTGAGCTCCGTCAAAGTATGACCGGATGAGCTCTTCTTGGTATGGAATTTGGCATGCCTCTAGAGTCTATTGAGAGCTTCTTGGGAAGCTAGAGTGGGTAATATTCGGAGGTCTAGAGAATATTTGGTGAATTGTTGAAATTGGGAAATTTCAATGGTTTGGTCATGGTACTGTACATTGGGTCCGAAAATGAAACCATGTCATCCATAGACCAAATGATGTCCAAATGTCATGAAACTTTAGGAGCATAAACTAGATACCCACAGTGACCTACACCAACCGGAAGCACCTTAATTGGAGGTCTGTAGAGAGAGAAACGACTTGCTGAAGTCCTGTATCAGCACCAGGGAAGTTTCTGACCTTCGTTACTGTTTTATTGGTTTTCGAGGTCTTAGAACTCCTGAACTGATCTGGAATTATTTTTGTTCTCTAGTTGACATCTGTAGCTTTCCAAATTGGTATAGATTGCTCTGATTGGATTTTTATGGAATTAATTACGAATTTCTGAAGTTCATGACAGTAAACTGCGTCAGTATCAGGGACAGCCGGATATCTGTACCTATTTCGATGTCATTGATGGTCTAAACGTTGAGATGGAAGTTGGGAGTTATTTTTAGTGTGAATTTAACATCCCAAGTTTTCCAGAGAGCTATGATTTGCTTGATTTCCATTCTTCTAGAATTAGTTGTGATTTTCCAAAGTTGGAGCCAGAAATATGATTTATGGGCCCGTTTGAGAAATGGTGTTTTTTTCTGAGTTTTTGGCTTCATATCCGTGGTTTGTGAGATGTTGCGACTATGTACAAGTCTTATAAATGGTGTTTGAGTAAAGAATGTGAATGATGGGTTCACAGGACCCACGGGGCAAAATATGACCGGTTAAACCCCGACTTTAAGTAGTGAAATACCACGGTTTCGGTCATTTTCCGGGGAAATCATATGGAATCAAGCCTAGAGGGAGGTTAATTGGAATGAAGTCAGTAAAGTGTTACACCAATGTTCCAATATGCTAGGTGGACCAAGTGGACAAGATAATGAAAGCCTACACCTTGGAAGATGAGATTATAACAACAAAGCGTATGAATTTTACTTCTTTATGGCCACATGAATGGCAAAGTGGCTTTGTATATATTATTTTTGAGATTTAAACTCATGTATAAATGTAAAATAATGTATGACTCTTGTATAGACTATATGTGGTATGAGATCAATAGGAATGAAAAGTTTAACTTCTTGATGGCTTGGTGTGCTAATATATTAGTGAAAGTGGAATGGCCAAATTGAGATGTATGAGGTCTGGAACCAATTGAGCAATTTATACAAGTCATATTCATGTTTTTAAACTTGCTAAAAGGGTGCTAAACATCAAACAAGGTCATTTGGACACATTTGGTATCTCATATAGAGCAAAATTGACTATATTGGTAACCTATACTACTTTTTATTCAAATAAGCTCTTTTTAGTTTGAAATTTGACATGTATCTAGAGATTTTTGAGATATTTTTGGGAAGCTAAAGTGTATAATTTTTGGAGGTCTATGGAATATTTGATGAATTTTCAAAGTTGGGAATTTTTCATATTTTGGTTTAGTATACTGTTCATTCTAGTCCGAAATAAAACTCTGTCACTTAGGGGGCAAATGATGTCCAATTGCTACAAAATTTTACAGGGAGACACTATACCTTCCAATGACTTGTGACAACTAAAAAAATTTCATTTAGATGTCTAGAGAGGGAGATATAAATTTTTGAAATTTCTGTCCAGTATCAGGCATCCAGTCAGACCTATTTACTTTTTGATTAGTTTTTGAGGCTTGGATATGCTAGACTCATTTAAAGTTATTTTTTTCCCTCTAGCTAATATCTATAGCTTTCCATATTGGTATCATTTACATGGATTGGATTTTTTTGAAATTATTTGGATATTTTTGAAATTTATAGCAGAAATATGTATCAGTACCAGTAGCTAATAAGACCTTTATACCCTTTCAAATGTCAAACATCTTCTATTTGATATTTCATGACCTAGACATATTTTCAACATAAAGTAGATATCTATAGCTTTCCATAATGGTAAAGAATGCATGATTTTAATTTTTCTAGAATTAGTTATGATTTTCTAAATTTTGTGATAAAAAGTGGGAAATTTTGGCCAAGGCTGCAGCTATAAATTTTATGTAATCCCTTCTCTTACACGAGTTCTAGGCCACTTTTGATGATGGAATTGAGTTGTATCTATGTAATTAAATATGAGAATATGATACATGAGCTCACATGGTCCACGAGATATCGAATGAAATTTTTATCCCCTACGCAATGCAAAAATATTCGCTTTTTATATGCCATTTTCTTGTGTTGTTGAGAAATACATAGCATGAGACTTAGAAATTGCATGAGTCAAAGCTAGAAAATTATGGTGTTACATCAAGAGAGCCTTCCACATGCTTCTCCCATCAAGAAATCAAAATAACTCCTTAGTCCCCCTTAAAGAAGCATAGCCTCAGCTTAGGGTGGAAGAGGCACCAAGAGATAGTTTTAATTTCTTCCAAACTTGGTTTTGTATCATATATGATGGGACAAGATGAGAGTAAGCCTTGGAAAAAATTTTGGAAGCCTAGGGAGTAAGATGGTAGCATAAGTTCCATATTGTGACTTAAAAAAGCAACATACAGTGAGACTTCTTAAATTAATTGTGTGATGGCTTCAAGAGGCTTCAATGGAGTTAAGAACCATAGATAGGTGGAAAGAATGGAGCCAAGATCATAAATTATTGGTGTTGCTTCATTAGGTGCCTTATGGAACCATAATTGAACCATATGAGCTATCTAACTTTTCTAGTGCATGTGTGGCTTTAGAAATTGTTCCAAAAGTGTAAATGGCTTCCATGTAATGTGTTTAGGCCAAAGAAATCAAGTCTCACATCCTTCTGAGTGTGTGGCCAAGAGAAAGGAAGCATTTTCAAAGGGAAAAGCGTGTTGTTATGTACCAAGGTACTCTCTCTTCTTTCTCTCATGCATGATTGGGTGTTTTTCTTGTCTTTAAATGTGTATATTTATGTTTAAGTCATGAAAGATGTTTCTAGCATGTATTTATATGCCATGGTACCATAATACTTTGTTATGCATTTAAATGATGTTTGATAAATATGTCTTGGTTTGTTTGAGTGCGGTGAAGCCAAAAGTCCCTTAACTAGGGTGAGGATAAGCCAAACCCCAAGAATGGGTGAGACAAAGCCAAAAGTCTCCAAAGAATAAGGCTTAGTCAAAAGTCCCTTAAGAAATTGTGTAAGGCAAGTCCAAAATTCCAAAGAGAATAGGTGAGGCTAAACCATTTTCTTGGCAAGCCTATGTATGTTTTATGTGACTTCTTGAATGCAAGAAATGTTTCATATATGATTGTGCACTCCATGATATCCATGCATGCATTTTTAAACTTGAATTTGCATCTTTTATGTATGGTTGGAAGGGAAAAGAGTTATTGGGATTCCTAGAATCTCATTCCTTCCTCCCCATTGCCTAACAGGTCTAGGTGGACCAAATAAACCAAGAAATGAAAGCCACCAAGCTTAAAGGAGAAAGATTGACAAGAAAGTGTGTGATTTTGTGTACTTTATGACCATTTTGATGGCATATGATGTATAACCGTTTGAACATGTATAATTACATAGATACTTGATGTATATATGAGATTTGATGCCATGTGAATGATATAACAACTTTTTGACATTGAATGGCAAGAAGCTTGAATGTTCTTGTGTATGCCTTAGAGTAGGAGAGTGAGTTTATGAAATATGGGTTTGTGGACCTTTGAAACATATTTAATAGACCATTTTGATGTTTTCCCATATGCTCAAGTGGTCATGAAAGCCTTGGAAGCAAATTTGGACCTTTTGTAACCCTTTAAGAAGCGTAAATGGACCAATTTGCAGTCCTATGGCACAATCTGCCCAAATGAAGAAATTTCCTCATACAATTTGTCCTACATATAGATCTCATCTAGACCTTTTTGGAAGGCTAAAGAACAGATTATTTGGAGCTCTGTGGAATTAATTATGAATTTTCAAAGTTGCCAAATTTCTACTATTCTAGTGTGATTACTATTCATATGGTTAGTTTCTTCTCCTATGTCACTCAAGGCCAAATGATGTCCAATGCTTATGAAATTTCACAAGCATAAACTAGACATTATAAGATTTCTATGACCATTGAGATCACTCCAATTGGATGTCTGATCAGGGAGATATGAATTTTTGAAGTTCTATATTAGTATCAGTAGTGGCAGCTAAGTTTATATACTGTTCCATCGATTTCTAATGACTAGATGTTCCTATTTTGGTCTGAACTTATTTTTAGCATAAATTACACATCTGTAGATTTCTCGAATGGTATAGTGTGCATGATTTTAATTTTTTTAGATTTAGTTATGATTTTTTAAAGTTGACACTCAGAAGCTGGTAGAAAAATCTAAGACAGCTATGTGCATATATGCCATGAACTCGAGTTGTTGGCCATATTTTGAGATGGTTTTGAGTTGCACGTATGTATATAAATAGGAAAATGAGATGGATGAGTTCATATGATCCATGGGACATGAAATAAAATTTTTATTTGCAACATAACACAAAAATAATGTAATATTTTAATGGAATTTTTCTTGAGAAATTTATGATATCAATGGAAAGAAGCTAAGATATAAATAAGGCAAGCTAATTAAATATGGTGTTACAAAAAGCATAATTAAGCAAGCCTAAAGCCATATTGGTCCTATTAGGCATTTTTTAACCCAAATTTTTCATTTACAAAAATAAAGTTCTTAAATTCATTTTAATGGCTTTATTAGTATTTATATTTCATATCTAAACCATTCAAAACCTTAGAATTAATGAAACAATTCCCTAGGCACCCAAACCTCTCCATGGCTAAGACATGCCCCATGGTTCTCATTCTTGGAGTTTTGTTTACTTCTTAAGAATTTTGATGGTTTTAGGATCTTCATAATTCATTTCTAACTCAATTATAGTATTAAAGGTATCAATTAACTCTCTTAGGGTTCTGAATCTCTAAAGGCCAAAACTAAACCTGAAGTGAAGCTATATGCCATTTTTTTAGGTTATTTATCTTTTTTATTTGCATATTCTTATTCTTTACCCTTTGAAACTCTTAGTTTTGTCATCAAACTCAAGTCTCCTTCCCTTACCTTCTCTTTTGGTTAAACATATGATGGGCTAGGGTTCAAAAAATACAACATTTTACTAGCCTAAACCATAGCTTAATTTGATGTACTCTTAATGAAGATTATTTTAGTATAATTGGTTTCCTTAAAATATCTTTATCACTCAAAAGTTTAGCCATAAAATCCACTCTTTTGAGAAACCAAAGCCACTATGAGAAAGAGGAGAAAGAGTAGGAAAATGTTTATAATAATATCATATTCAAATTTAGGAGGTTTGCTTACCTATATGTGGCTTTCTTCCTCCTTCTTCTTTCTTTCTCCTTCATACCTCCAGGAGTGAGTTTGATGCTACCTTAGGTCAATTATGGAGTGAGGAAAGAATAGGGTGTGTCACACACACACACACACACACATACACATCTAGTTAGGGTTTTATAATTTTTCAAAATGTCAATTTTTCCCTTATATTTTAATTCCGCCATTTGAGTTCATTGTTTAGTATTTTTATAAACTAACAACTCTATACTAGAAATATCTGCTTTGAGGTTATAAGAATTTAAAACAATCTAGAAAAAAGTCTAATCAAAGTTATGGTAAACCGAAACCCTTAATCTTATTTCATTATATTATGATAAGGGATATTCATTTCTCAAGTCAATTATCTTGTTTTCTAATTCTTATGTTTCTAAATTCCTGAATTTTCTATCAGTTAAGTCTATATCAATTCCGTTTAGTTTTGAGTAGCTTTTTCTTCCCTTATGACCCCTTTTAAATTAATCCATTCCATCCTTTAAAGACTATATATTGTTTACAAAACATAGAATATTACATTTCATCTCCTTAAAAATAAGTTTTGTCCTCAAAATTTAGAACATACCTCAAGTAAATAACTATAAATGCTGCTTCATTATATCATCCTCCAATTCCTAGGTTGCCTTATTAGAAGATAGGGCCTTGTAGACCACTTTCACCAGAGGAATGCTCTTATTTCAAAGCTATTTAATCTCAGCATCAATAATTTTCTTTGGTATTGCCATATATGGAAGGTTATCTAACAACTAAATGCTTTCATATTCCATGACATTTGAGGGGTTTGGCAAGTCTTTTTAAGCTAAGAAACATGAAATACATCATGGATTTAGGCTAGTTTAGGAGGCAAAGCAATATGGGGAGCAATAAGTCCAATTCTTTTAAGGATTTCAAAAAGACCAATATACATAGGATTGAGTTTCCTTACCTTAATAGACTGACCTACTCTAGTAACTAGAGATACTTGAATGAATATATGGTCTCCAATCTCAAACTCTAATGGCATCTTTCTTTTATTTGCATAACTTTTTTGTCTAGTTTCTTTCTAATTAACTCTATCTACCTAGTGGTTTGGTCTACTATCTCAGGTCATATCAAACACTTCTCACCTAATTCAACCCAACACAAAGTTGATCTACATTTTCACCCATATAGAGCTTCATACAAGGCCATCTGGATATTGGAATGATAATTATTATTATATACAAACTCTACTAGTAGCAAATACACATCTCAATTTCCTTTCATCTCTAAAACACACCTTTAACATGTCCTCTATGGCCTGGATGATCTTTTCTATCTAACCATTTCTCTAAGAGTGATGGGCAAAACTAAATCTAAGCTTAGTCCTTAAATCTGCCTAAAGTGACCTTCAAAAGTTTGATGTAAACCTTAGGTCTTTATTGGATATAATGCTATTGGGTACCCTATGAAGTCTCGCTATTTCTCTTATATACAATTGGACTAATTTATCTAAAGTATATGTATCCTTAATCAATAAAAAATGTGAAGACTTCATTAATCTACCTACTATTATCCAAATAGCATTATGTCCTGAGGATGTCCTAGTAACCTCATGATAAAATCTATAGTTATACCATTCCATTTCCACTTAGGGATATATAGAGGTTGCAATAGTCCCACTGGTCTTTGATGCTTAATTTTCATCCTCTGACATACCAGACACTTAGCCATATAACTAGATATATTTGTTTTTATCCTTGGATGCCAAAATAATCTTTTCAAATCCTGATACATCTTTGTGGCACCTAGACGAATTGTATACTTACTTTAATGCGCCTCTTTTAAAATCTTTTCTCTCAATTCAATCTTAGTTGGCATATAAATTCTATCATGACATATAACCATACCATTCTCGGACATCTTGAACTTTGTGGTCTTACCTTAGGAAATCTTACTCCTAATTTGATTCAAAAAGTCATCTTCTCTTTAGGCATCTAAGATTTAGGCCCTCAGGTCATTTTCTATTCTAGTCTCACTTATTAACAATTTACTTGAAAGCATACTACAAGAAATATTCATATTCCTAAATTTCTCTATAAGTTTCTACTCCTTGATCGTCATATAAGCTACATGTATGAATTTTCTATTCAAAGCATCAGCCACCATATTGGCCTTACATGGATGGTATTTCAATGTATAATCATAATCTTTTAAGAATTCTATACTTCTTTTTTACCTCATATTCAATTGTTTCTGATCAAATAGGTATTTCAAACTTTTGTGATCACTATATATCTCCACTTGGCATCATATAGGTAATGCCTCCATATTTTGAAGGTAAATGCCACTATAACTCACTCTAAATCATGCATGAGATAATTCTCCTCATGTAACCTTAATTACTTAAAAGAAAATGCCACAAAAGATTTACTAGGGTCAAGTGTAATCAACACAAGGGCAATGGTCAATCATAGCTTCAACTCTTAAAAACTCCTCTCACATTTATTATCCTATATAAACTATGTCTCTTTTTCTAATTAGCCTAGTTAATGGAAAGTATATTTGAGAAAAGTTTATATGAACCTTCTATAATAATCTATCAAATCTAGAAAACTGCTAAACTCAATGATAGTTTTAGGCTCATCCCATTGTAAAATAGCCTCAATATTATGGGGATCAACCGCAACCCTTGCCTATGAGATCACTTAACTTAAAAATCATATTTTAGTAAGCTAAAACTCATATTTACTAAGTTTAGCATACAATCTCTTATCTCTAAAGGTCTCAAGAGCTACTCTTATATGCCTATCATACTCCTCAAATGACTTGAAGTACACAAGAATATCATTAATAAAGACTATGATAAATTTATCAAAATAAAGTCTAAATACCTTGTTCATATAGTCTATAAAAACAACTAGCACATTTGTCAAACTAAATGTGTAATACCTAGTCTTCTTAAAATTGAATTGAAATTGATAAGATATAAAAGGAAGTCCCCATAATCAAATGAATAGAGACTAGACAAGATTATAATAATAATCTAGGCATCTAAAAATGAAGATACAAGGTTAAAGAAGCCCTAAAACCAGAGCCAAGATAGCTAAATAAAATTAACTAAAAAGGCAGTGGAAAAATCATAATTTTGAAAAACTTTTTAAAAACTTGAAGAAGGGGCTTTAAATGTAAAATTGAATTTTCCAGGGTTCTCATAGGCCTTAAACACCATCGAGACCCTTAGAATGACCAAAACCCTTTCGGTGTACATTTTAGGTCGTTAATTGACCCAAACTTTGATAAGATGATATAGGATGGCTCTAAACACCATAAAATTGAAAATAAATATTTTTAATAAACTAGAGGACCTAAATTTTCATATGAAAAAGACAGTTTTCAAAAAGGAGTTAAAATAAGAGAAAACAGAGGAATTGAATTGGAAGGCCATAATGGGAATTTAGAAAAATGTTTAAAACACCCAATTTCCTTCTTAAACCAGGCTAGCCACATCCCTAACTCTTCAAAACTAGCTTTAAAGCTTTTAGACCAGAACCAAAAGGTGCACAAGGAGGGAGAAAGGAGAGATAGAAAAGGCAAAAATGGTAAGATTTTAGCCACTTTTTCATGAGATTTCCTTCACTAAACTTCTCCTCTCAAAGCTCTTTCTATTGAAGGTTTTAGCTCATTGAAAGGAGTAATTTAATGGCTGGACTTTAGGAAGAAGGTGAATATTTGAGGAAACAATTTGTAGCATCAAATTCCTTTCTTGTTGAGCTTTAAGAAAAGTTATGCATCTGTGACTAAAAGTTGCTTCTTCTTGGTTCTCCCTTCTTGTGTATGTTTGGCCTAACCAAGGGGAAGGAGAAGGAGAAGGTATTTTACCAAAACAGATTAGGAACAAGAGTTTTGAGGCATGGAGAGTTAGAATATACAATTAGAATCAAGAAATGAGCATGAAAAACTAATGTTTTCAAAACGGACTGGTCATTGAATTAGTAAAGTCATTGGTTCATGGTTTATTAGTTCCACTATGGTTGAGCAATTGATGATTATATATATATATATATATTATTGTATATATTAAAATTTTAAGATAATAACTAATAACAAAAAATATTAATAAATTTTAAAATATGTTATGCCAATTGTATATAAAATTAAATCATACATAACATAATTGTTAATTTTTAATTTGTTTAAAATATATTTTCATGATTTTAATAAAAATCATATGAATTTTATTTTTATTTCTCATATATTATATTACAATTTTAAGTTATACACAAGACAATAATGATGGTTAAATGGAAAATATATTGTTCATTATGCTAATGGTTAATATTCGATCATTTTGTTATTTTAAAATAGAACCATGATGAAGTATTTTAAAATCAAACCATAATAAGGATTTTATATTAAATGTTGTATATTATAACTGAAGATACATTTTAACTTAGTGATAGGGACCCACTTATATTCTAAGAGGACCCAAGTTTAAGCTACAAAATTACCAATTTTGCTAAATAAACTGTAGATTGGTTCAACCAGTAACCTGACTGATTTTTGGCCAATTTCATTGGTTTTTAAGCCGACCGGTTCTAAGGGTCAACCAAACCAAACCACAAACTAGCTCCCAATCCAACTGGTTGAATCAGATAGTCCGGTCTGGTTTTCACGATAATGTTAGAAACTAAGATAAAGAAATTAGGATTTCAATTCCACCTTGAGAGTTTTAGAACCCTAAGAGGATAATTTCAGGTATGTTAGATCATGTCTGGGTTAAAGAGAAGCTAAAGAATGTCCATAATCAAACAAACTCCCAAGAAAAACAAACAAAACTCTAATTAGGCTTCCATAGAGTAATAGTAAGGCCAAGGGGTAGAATAGATAGTTAGAAAGTTTTTTCTTGAGTTCTAATGATTTAAAGAACTTAAATGAGATGAATAAATAGTTATGGAAGCATTGGATTGAATGTAGGAGCCCTAAAATAAAAGTTGAAATTTTAAGGGCTTAAAAGGGGTTAAAGAAGCAAGTTGATCCTACACCCCTTTAACCAAGTATTGATGGTCCAAATGAGTTTCTTGAGAGTTATAAGACTTATAGCAAACAAGAATTTGGGGTTCAGAAAGCAAAAGCTAAGGGTAGCTTCATCATGGACCTTAAAACTAGCTTTATGTATCACCTTAGACATTCATGAGATTCAAGAAAGATAATGAAGCTTAGAATAATTTCCACTAAGTTAATTTGTCTTGAAATTGACATGTGTAGGTCCATCTAGCTCCATTTCACCTAAGTGTGGTTGTCCAGTAAGAATAAGCCAGGAGAAAGACCAAAACCAAGTGAGTTAGTGGTTCTTGGAGTACTCTAAGTCCTAAGGTAACTTTATCTCCCTTTCCTGCATGTATTTGAATGCTTGAATGAATTGAAATGCTTGTATGTGTTGTTGATTGATGTAATATTTGATTTTTCATAAACTAAACTGAAATCAATATTCTGATATAAGAAGACCCTAAAGTAAAGAGAATTAAGACCAATTAAGGGCAGGATGCTAATTAGATCATCTAAAAATGTGGGTAGGAAAATAAGAATAGCCTAAAATCAAAGTCAAAATGGCAAAACAAAGAAACCAAAATCGCAATAGCAAAATCATAATTTTAGGCAAATTTTAAGAAACTTAAACAAAGAGGTTCCAAATAATAAAATTAAGCTCACTAGGGTTTTCAGAGTCTAGAAAACCATGAGAATCGTCGAAGTGGTTAAAACCCTTTCGGTGTACGATTTAAATCTTTGGTTGATCGAAGTTTTGACAAGATGCTTTAATAAGATTTTAAATCTAATTAAGGTGAAACTAAAAGCATTTAACAAATTAGAAGACCCAAATTTTATGGTGGAAAAGACAATTTCCAAAAAGGATACAAAATGAGCTCAAATGAGGTAGTCAAAGTGTAGTGGCAAAAGTGTTGAATATATGAAAAATGATTATTATTCCAGTATTTAAACGATCCTAAATAGAACCTTGTATGAGAGAAAATGTAGATCACCTTGTGTTAGGTTGAGATAGGTGAAAAGAGATTAGTAGGCTCTGAGAAGCATAAACAAGATCACTAGAGAAATAAAAATCGATTAGAGAAAAACTTTTTACGGCCTCAAATGGACAAAGAGTTATGTGAATAAAAGCATACGACCATTAAAGTATGATATGAGATTAAAAGTTTTGTGTGTTAAATTTCGGGAATGGATTGGTCTGTCAAAAGGAGAAATGACTTAGTCTTGGTTATACAGTCCATTTGAAATGCTTGAGAGAGCTGGACAGTTGGCTACTATATTACCCTATCCTTTCTCTTGACCTAGCCAGAAACTACATTGTATTCTAAGTCTCCCATATTTAATTGTCAATCTGTAATAATCGGTAATCCAAAAATTGAACTGAACTTGATAAATTGAAAAAGGAGAACCCTACAGCAAGGCAATTAGTGTAACACCATATATTTCTACCTTATTTCATACTACTTCCATGTCTCATATCATGCAATCCATAAGAGAGTAAGAAATATGGCATTAAAATAATGAATTTCTTAGGTTACATCGTATATAAAATTTTTCTTCAGAGTCCTGTAGGCCATATGAACTTATGTATCATATTCTCATACTTAATTATATGGATACAACTTATTTCTATCACTAAAAGTAGCCTACAACTCGTGGAAAGCAAAGGGAAGCATAAAATATATAGTTGCATTTTTTACCAGAATTCTCCCATTTCTGTCACAAATTTTGAAAATTCATAACTAATTTTAAAAAAATCAAAATCATGTATTTTTGCCATTATAGAAATCTACACATGTCTAATTTGTGATAAAAATATTTCTAAACCATGAATCACTACACAAAAGACGTTTGACATTCGAAAAAGTCCAGAGGTCTGGCTATCCACTAGTGCTATCACATAATTTTGTAGCAAATTTCAAAAATATCTAATTAATTATAAAAAAATCTAATCTATGTAAATAATACAAATCAAGAAATCCATGGATGTTAGCTAAGGGAAAAAATAACTCCATACAAGTTCAGCCACGCCTTGACCTCGAAACCAAATCAAACAATACCTGAGGTTAGTTGGAGTGCTTGTTACTGGACAAAATTTTTGAAAATTCATATCTCCCACTCTATACTTCTAAATGAGGTGCTTCTAGTTGGCACAAGTCAATGGGAATGTATAGTTTCTTTGTGTAAAATTTTGTGGCAAGTGAACATCATTTGAGCTCTGCGTGACAAAATTTATTTTTGGACCAAGTGAACAGTGCATCAGACTAAAACCAGAATTTTTTTCAAACTTGAAAATTCATCAAATATTCTCTAGACCTCCAAAAATTATGTTCTTTAGCTTCCCAAAAATATCTTAACAAGCTCTAATTACATGCCAAATATTAGATCAAGAAGCGCTCATTTGGACAAAAAGTGGTATAGGTTTCTAATATAGTCAATTTATGTTCCATATAGGATACCAAAATATCCAAATAGCTTCCCTTGATGTTTGGCACCTTTTGGGCAAGTCTAAAAGTATAATTAGAATTTGTATCAGCTGCCCAAATGGTCCCAAACTTCATGCATTTTAATATGACCATTTTACTTCCATTTATACATACACTTCCATAATACAAACTTGCCATTACATGACTAAAATGTACATTTCCATTCATACAACCTTAGCTCTCAATTATACATGATATATTAACATAATTATACACGTTCATAACATCATGGGATCTATACAACCATTGGTTACAACATTTACCATTCATATGGCCTGAAAGTAACAAAATTCCAACACTTTAGTGTCATGCTTTCTTTTCTCATGTGGTTGGCTTCCATTCCCTAGCTCTCTTGGTCCACCTAGCATGTTAGAATATTGGAGAGGAGGGGATGAGATTCAAAGAATCTCAATAGCTTATCTCCCATTCAATCATACATTAAAGATGCAAAACAAGTCTTACAAATGCATGCATGGGCATATTGTCATGTGTAAATATTCATGAAGCATTTTCAATATTTGAACAAGTCATACATAACATGCAAAGGCTTGCCAAGCAAGTGGATTGGCCTCATCCATTTACTTGTAGATTTTGGACTTGCCTCACCCATTCTTTAAAAGGTTCTTAGATTTAACCTTACTCTTGGGAGTCAACCTCATTTTTGGGAGACTTTTTACTTTGTCTTAACTAATCTTAAAGGTTCTTGGCTCATCCTTACCATGGTTAAGGGTTCTTAGTCTCACCACACTCAAGCAAACCAAAGCAAACATCATAAACCTCATTTGGAAACATAATGCATCATCATGGTACCATAGCATATAAAATCATACTAGAATACATTTCATGGGTTAAAACATACATACACACATTCAAGGCAATGTAAGCACACATCTATGCATGAGAGAAGGTGGAGAGAGCTACCTTGCTTGTATTTACACACTTTTTCCTTGAGTCTTGAATCCTTTCGCTTGACCTCACACACCCAAGAAGGTTGAGACCATTCTTCTTGGCCTAGACATATCATATAGAAGCTAATTACATTCTTAAAGCAAAGTCTAAGGTCATACAATCACTAGAAAAGCTAGGTGACTCATAAGGCTCTTTAATGGTTCCATAATGAACTTAATGAAGCAAATTTAAGAAAACATCATCTTGACTCCATTCTATCTATTTATTTATGATTCTTGACTCCATTTAAACCTTTTGGAGTCATCACACAATCAATTCTAGGAGCTTAACTTGGTGTTGCTTCTTTAAGCCATATTATGAAACATATAAGGCTATCTTACTTTTTATGGTTTCTAAAATTTTTTTCAGGCTTCCTCTCATACTCTCCCATCACACATGATACAAAACTAAGCTTGAAAAGAATTAAAACACTCCCTAGGTGCATGAACTCTCCTTGGCTGAAGCTATGCTTCCATATGGCACCAATAGAGTTGTTTTAATTTTTTTGATGGGAGAAGCATATGGGAGGCTCTCTTGGTGTTTTAGAAACTCATATATACTCTTAGACAACTTAAATTACTATTAGGAAGCTTCATCTTAGCCTAGGTGTAACCAAATCTCTAAATTCCATAACTTGTATTCTAAAGCTCCCTTTTCAATTCTAGTTGTATATTCTTAATCCTCACACTTCATAACATTTAGTTCCATCAAGAACACATAAAGAAAAACTCTCATTCTCACTTTCTCTCTCTAGGTCTGAGCTTAAATAGCTTGGAAACACAAGATTTTGTAAGTGTTTGAAGTGATGCCTTACTTTAAATCAGAGCTCTCTTTGCATAGATTATTTTTCACCGATTGATTTTTTGAAGAGTTCCTTTTTGGCTTGGGTTAGACCTGAATCTTTAAGTTTTCAAGAAAAGAAAACCACCATTAAAGAGCTCTTTGAGAGAGGAACAACTTTCCTAACTGGCACGGGATGAAACGGGACTGTTTACTTACCTAAATTGAAGTTTAAACTTCTTCTCTCTCTCCCCCCCTCTTAATGTCATGCCATTGCTATCCATTTCTTTTGCAAATGGAAGCTTGGAGAAGGTGATGAGGTGTAATCTTACTTAAGAATCCTCTTTTACAATTTTTTAAAATGACCATTTTATCCTTACACGCCTGTTTGCTCCATTTAGGCTCATTTTAACTCCTTTTTGAGAACCATCTTTTCCATCACAAAATTTAGGTTCTTAATTAAATAAAATGCCTTTAGAATCACTCAAATCAAAGCTAAAACCTTCTCTAACAAATCAGTCAAAGTTTGAGTCAACCGACATTAGAAAATATCCACTATAGGGGTTTTGATTGTCCCAGGGCTTCCCATGGTTTTTAGGGCCTCTGGGAACTCAAAAATTTCATTTAATAAGCCCTCCTATGAGAATTCCAAAATTTGTTCAAAATGATGAAAATGTCCCTATATTTTGTCAACCTTTCGTTCAAATGCGTTTATTTATTCTAGCTCCATTTTTCTTTCCATATGAGCTTGGGATTCTCATTTCTAGGAGTTTAAAATGCTTTCCAAACTTTTTAGGACCTTAACTAAGTCATTTCGGGGGACTTGCTCTTGTATCTGGTGAATTTCGTTCGTTTACAAAGAAACCGTACATTACGTTTCTCACATTTTTTCTCATTTTTAGCAAAACCGATTACAATTAGATTCTAAATGGGACTAGGGTATTAATTATAATAACTAAGAATGTGGATTAGAGCCTAAGGTTAGCCTGGAACCGAGGCTAAAACGGCCAAACAGAAAGCTACAAAGGCCATGGCATTTTTGTAATTTTGGGCAAGTTTTAGAAAATTCAAATGAGGGATCTTTAAATAGGAAAATTGAGTTTCTCGAGAATCTCAGAGGCCCCAAAAATTATAAGAAGCTCTAGAATGGTCAAAACCCCTCCAGTTTGAATTTCAGAGTGTTAGTTGACTAAAACTTTGACTAAATCGTTCGATAAGGTTTTAAATCCAATTTGTATGAAACCAAAGCCATTCTATGAATTAGAAGATCTAAATTTTATGATGAAAAAAATAATTTTCAAAAAGGAGTTGAAACGGGCCCAAACAAGAAGAACTAAGATGGGGACTAAATTGTAATTTTGAAAGTTGCATAAATGGACCCCTAGGTTTCTTAAAACACGACCCTCTCTTCTTTAGCCCTCATAACTAACTTGCTTTTGGTTTAAGCAAATTCTAGGGTAGTCTTGAGTGGCACACTAAGCAAGGGAGTAAGGAGAAGAAGATTTAAGGCAAAAAGTATAAGATTTTTACTTTTTCATGTCTTCTCCTTCACCAAACCTCTTCTACTCTTTCTCTTCTCTTCTCTCATAGTCTAATGGTTTATTTGGTCATGTTTTGGGGCTAGTCCAGTAAAGGAAAAGGAGAATTTGGGAGAGCTCTTGAAAGCACAAGAAAGAGCACTTGAAAAGCTTTCAAATAAGGTAATTTTCCATGGTTAAAGCTTGTTCCTCTTGGCTTTTCTTCTTCTCTACCATTTTGGCCAAAATAGGGGGGAGATGTTAGAGACCTTAGCTCAACCCAAACTTGATAGGAATCGGGGTTTTGAAGCCTAAGGAATCTAAGGAAGTAATTAGAATTCAAAAAAACCATTAGAGAACAACTTATGGCTCTTAGGGTTTTAGATGCACATTGGTAAATATAAGGCTTTCTAATGATAATTTAAAATGTCTAAGACTATATATAAGTTCATAAGACATCTAGGAAGTTTTATGGATGGAAAATTCCCTAGGAAAATGAAGAAAACTCCATGGGCCCTTGAATGGTGTATATATCTCAGCCAAGTAGAGTTTGTGTACTTAGGGAGAGTTTTCTTTGATTCCAAGGATAGAAATAGCCTAGATATGAATAATAAACATCAAAGAAACTATTAGTTTGAATTTAGAAACCATATTTTGAATGATGAAAGTTCTTTTTTAGGCATAAAGAAGCAACTTAGTGTTTGGCTCCTTGGAATGAGTTTGTGATGACTCTAACGAGTTTAAATGGAGTTATATGACATAGATTGAATAGGAAACTGGAGCCAAGATCTTGAATTATTTGAGTTACTTCATTCTGCCTTGTATGGAACCATAATGGTGGCATAAACTAGAGATAGCTTGTGTAGAGTTTATGTGAGGCTAGAGATGGTTCCATTGATGTATTGGTGTCTTGTTTGATGTGTCTAGGCCAAGTGAACCAAGCTCCCTTTAAGTGTGGGTGTAAGGTCGAACTAAGGAGCTAAGAATCTATAACATCTGGTTTCTCTATAAAAGAACGACACTCACAAGATATAAAAGCAAGTTGCTTGAAATGAATGATTTAAGACTAAATGAAATTAGGATAAAATTTGAAATAATAAAAAATGAGGATTTAAAGTTTGAGTTGCCCAAAAATCCAAGCTAGATGAGCTAGAAAAGTTTGTGAAAGAAAGTGGGGCATTTTCATAATTTATGGTAAATTTGGAAAACTCACAAGAAGGCTTTTTAAAATGAGAAATTTGAGCTTTCTAGGGTTTTTAAAAGCCATGAAAACCATAGGAACTCCCAAAACAACTGAAACCCCTTTAGTGAGTAATTTCGGCTATCAATTGATCAAAACTTTAACTAAATAGTTCAGAATGATTTCAAATCCAATTTGGGTGAAATCAAAGCCATTTTGTAAGTTAAAGGACCCAAATATTATGCTAGAAAGGACAGATTCCAAAAAAGAGTTGAAATAAGGCCAAATGGAAAAACCATGATTTAGGGACTAAAATGAAATGTAAACAAGTTACAAAAAAGTGACCCTTTGGTTCCTTAATACACTTTCTTGTTCAGCCTTCTCTTCACCGACATTTATGGACATCTAAAAATAGAGGAGAGACTAGCAGCAACTAAAGCACAAGGGAGGAGCAAAGAAGGAAGGAAAGAGCTTGCAAAAAGGTTAGAAATCTTTGGATTTTCATGGTTCCTCCTTCACAAACTTTGTTCTCCTCCTTCCCCTCTTTCTTTCTATGGTTTCCATAAATGATATAGGGTTGGTTTATGGCTGGTCTAGAGGAGAAAATTCAAAATTTGAAGGAAAGGATTATACCAAGTGAAAGAGCTCTTGAAACAAGCCTAGAACCAAGGTAACTTTCATTATTTTGCTTGCACCTTTTTATCTTTTTACCTCGGGATGTTTCAGCCAGCATAGAACCCATTCTCCAAGGGATAAATTCTAGTCTTAGCAAGGTAGAATCATAGGTTTCAAAGTGTGAGGAATAAGTATATTCAAAGAAATCCAATTAAGATACATTAGAAATAAAGTTACAAATAAGGATTTTGTTGCACCACGATATGCAGGAGGCTTTCTAATGATAATTTAGGTTGTCTAAGAATATGAATGAATTCTCAAGACACCTAGGAAGTCTCCTATGAGCTAACTCCTTAAAGAAAGCAAGCAAAATCCTTTGATACACAATCATGGAGTATGTCTCGACCAAGAGATGTCTGACCACCTAGGGAGAGTTTTAAATTGTTCTAAGTCTAGAACGGAACTATATATGATGGGAGAACATTAATGGAAGCCTTGGAAAAAAATTAGAAGCCATGGAATGTGAGATAGAGGTGTAGACTTCATAATGAAACATAAAGAAGCAACTTAGAGCTAGGCTCCTTAAAATGAATGTATGATGACTCTAAGGAGTCTAAATGGAGTTTGAAACGTCCGGTACGTTGTACAATCACCGGAACAAGCAGGTTTGAAAAGAAAGTCCCCTGAGATGAGTAATTCAAGGCCAAATAAAATTTGAATAAAATTTTAAATAATAGAAAACGAGGATTTAAGCCTTGAGTTACCCAGAAACCAGAGTCGGAGTGATTCGAAAAATTTGTCGAAAGGCCAGTGACATTTTCGTAAATAAGTATACTTTTAGAAAAACACCTAGGAGGGCTTTTTAAATGGAAATTTTGAGTTGCCCAGGGTTCTCAGAGGCCCTAAAAACTATGGGAAGCCCCGGGACCGATAAAGTCCCTCCAGTGTACTCTTTCTGACGTCAGTTGACCTAAACTTTGATCGGTTCGTTCGGGAAGGTTTTAGCTCCGATTTGAGTGATTCCAAAAGTATTTTATTAAATTGGGAATCTTAATTTTATGATGAAAAAGATGGTTCTCAAAAAGGAGCTAAAACGAAGCTAAACCGGAAATGCCATTATGTAAGGGCAAAAATGGAAACAAAGTGCATAAAAGAAGCTTCCAAAATCCCTTTTTAAGTCACATTCAGCTCCCCCCCTCTCTAAATCGACTTTCTTCTGCCCAAATCTCAGAAATGGAGCTGCTGTCTTAGGCACACAAAGGGAGGAAATTTTGGAGGAAGAAAAGCCAAAGAAAGGGTGAGAAAGTGTAAGGTTTTCATGCTCTTTCCTCTTGAAACTTCATCCTCCCCTTCTTGCTTCATCTTTCCATAGTTTTAATGTAATTTCTGGTGCTGATTTGGGTCCAGATCAGAAGAGGGAAATTCAAAATTTAAGGAGGAGAAAGAGGGAAGAGGAAGGGCTCTTGAAGGAAGCTTGATTGTAAGGTAGTTTCTCTCCCTTTGATACTTCTTTTTCTCCTTCTCCTCTTCCATGGTAGGATGTCTCAAACAGAACCATGAAGAGGGAAGAGTTTCTATTCTATAATCCAAAAGAATCCATCAAACTAAACCATGGGAAGATGGATTATACCAAAGAAATGCATGAAAAACTAGTAAAACTCAAGTTGGAAAAGTGTAGGGTGCTTGAACATAAGTTAAAATCTGGGTTGATTCAAGACTTCCCTATCATATGTGAGTGTTTGTTTGAGTTTCTAAGACTCCTAGGGAGCCTCCCAAGTGCCCCATCCATTAAGGAAAAATCCCAAATGCCATAGGTCTTTAATGGAGCATAACTAGGTCAAGACCCTTCGAGATAGCTAGGGAATGTTTTAAATGGTTCTAAACTTTATTTGGGACTTTATATGATAAAAGAAGATAGGAGAAACCCTTGGAAAAAATTTAGAAGCCTTAGGTTGGGAGATGAGGCAATGGCTTCCATAATGTAACCTTATAAAGCAACATGGACCTAGGTTTGTAAAAGTGAGTGTGTGATAGCTTCAAGGACCTTAAATGAGGTCAAGAGGTCTAAATATGGCAAGAGAATGGAGCCAAGAATGTTAATTATGGTAGTTGCTTCATTAGGTCCTTAATGGAACCATATTGTGACAAATAGACTAAAGTATAGTCTTAAGAGTAAGTTGGATGTCATAATTTGTTGCAAGAGTATAATTTAGTGTTGTTTATTGTGAATAGGCCAAGGAAATCCAACCCCACCTCCTTGTGTTTGTAGAACCGAAAAGGAGAAGAAACAAGCAAAGTAAAGCTTGAATTTGCACCAAGGTAGCTCTCCACCTTTTCTTATTGCATTTTCTTGTTGCATATGATGTCATTGTGTGCTTGTGTGTATGTTTATATGTTTGAGACATGCCACTTGATGCTATGTTGCTATTTTGGTATCAATATGTGTTCTTGAATGTCTTTGAATGATGGAAATGGCTCATAAGGGTGAGGTAGTGCCAAAAGTCCCTTAATGTGGGTGAAGAGATGTCAAAAGTCTCATGGCATGGGTGAGACAAGGCCAAAAGTCCCTTGGATGGGTGAGGCTAAGTCAAAAGTCCTAAAAACTAAGAGTAAGGCAATCCAAAGGTCCTAGAGATGGGGTGAGGCCAACCCAAAAGTCCCTAGAGCTCATTCTTATTCTTGACATATGTTTGTGACATAAAAATGTGGAAATTGAATGCTTCATCTATTGAGTAGTTGCATACTTGTACCTTTGACATGTTATATGCCTTGAAAATATGCTTGAATAGGTGTATGAGCTATTGAGATTCAATGAATCTCACCTCCCTCCTTTCTCATCTCATATGATCTAGGTGGAGTTCAAGATCCAAATGATGGAAGCCAAGGAGCATAAATCCCTATCTTTTGGCAAATCCTTCCATTTTTGATGTACTATGATGACTAGAATGTAAAAGTAGATATGTAAATGTTATTTTTGGGCCATGACACTTTGAACAAGTGTAAAACTATGTAAAGTTAGTGTATGTATCAAGACTAGAATTTAATGAATAGAATTATGTATTTTGACCACTTGGGAGCCCACTTGTGTATGTATGTTTATGGAAGTGGCATGGTGAATTTGAGTTGCATAAGGGGTCAGACCTTATGAGGGACTTATTTATGCTCTATTTATGCTTTCTAAGTTGCTCAAATGTATGTAGAACCATGGATGGCTCATTTGAACCAAAGTTGCCTCTTGTTGGGACCAAAATTCCCATAAGCTTCAGCTATGGAAAAGTTTGACCAAATGACCTCTTCTTGACTTAAAAATTTTCATGCAAGTAGATCTTGCCTATAGCTTTTTGGGAAGCTAAAGATCAGGTCATTTGGAGGTCTATGGAATTTTCTATGATTTTTCAAAGTTGGTATCAGAATTTCGGATTTGCACTGGTACTGTTCATTTGGTTAGTTGTGAAATTGTATCATCTGAGGTGTAAAAGTGGTCCAATGGCTACAAAATTTTATAGTTAGAAACTAGGCATTCACAGTGACTTGTAGCAACTAGAAGCACCTCATTTAGAGGTCTGAGCTGAGATATATGAATTTTTGAATTTCTGGGACAGTAGCAGTAGCTTAGCATGACCTGAGTCACTGTTCCATTGAATTTGGGTAGTTAAGCGTGCTTTCTCTAATTTGACTCTATTTTTAACATAAATTTAACATTCATATATTTCTAAATTGGTATCATTTGCATGAATTGGATTTTTTTGGAATTAATTGGACATTTTTGAAGTTTATAGCAGACACTTGCATTAGTACCAGTAGCTGTCCACACCTTTACCCCTTTTTGCGTGTCAAATGCTTTTGATGTTATGTTTCATGGCCTAGAAATATTTTTGGTATAAATTAGACATGTGTATCTTTCCAGAATGGCCAAGAATGAATGATTTCAATGTTTCTAGAATTAGTTACGAATTTTGAAAGTTCCTATTAGTAAACTGAACCAGTGGCCCAGACAGCAGCAACCCCAGTGGCTTTTTGGATGTCAAATGATTTCCCCTTAATGGTTCATGAGATGAAACTACCATGGGGTAGACATCCAGATCTTTCTAGAATGGTAAATTTTGTTGGATTTTGAATTTTGTGGATTTAGTTATGAATTTCCAAAGTTGTGACAAAAAAACTGAAATTCTGGCCGAAAATAATAGTGTGAGTTTGATGGTTCCCTTTGAATTCCATGAGTTGTGGGCCAACTTTGGTGATGCAAATGATTTTTATGTATGTAATTAAATATGAGAACGTGTTGTATGAGCTCATATGGTCCGTGTGACACCGAATGGAATTTTTATACACGACGTAACGCGAAATAAGACATTATTTTAATGTCATTTTCCGTTCCTTTTTGTTCAATTGATTATGTGAGACTTAGAAATGATCGGAAGCATGCTAGAAATATATGGTGTTACAGAGTTAAGAGACCTATAATTAATAAGAAATAGGAGCCAAGATTATGAACTTCATGAGTTGCTTCATTATGTCTTATATGGAAGCATAATAGAGCCATATGAGAAATTAGCATAGCATAGGGCTTGTGAGAAGTTAGGGCTTGTCCCCATGATCTAAATATGTCTTACTTGATGTGTCTAGTACAAGAGAACCAAGGTACTCCTAATTACAAGGCTTGGGCGTGAAGGGGGAGAAGAATTCCAAGATAAAAGTATGTGCAATTGCTCCAAGGTAGCTCTCTAACCTTTCTCTCATGTATTTTTAGATGTGTTCTTGTCTTTGGATGTTTGTATGTATGTTTATGCCATTAGAAATGTTTCTAGCTATTGCCTACATGTCATAATATCATATGATCTTGAAATATGTTTTATGAATGTGTTTTGGCTTGAATGAGTATAGTGATGCCAAAAGTCCTTAGAATTGGGTAAGACCAAGCCAAAAGTCTCAAGAAGAGTGAAGTTTAGTTAAAAGTTCCTTAAAAATAGGTAAGGCAAATGCAAAAGTCCTAAGGACAATGGATGAGACTAAACCAATACCCTTGAGAGCCTATGTATGTTATGTATGAGTTTTTTGAATATGAAAAATATTATGTATATATTTAGTAGTAGCTTGAAAGCCATTCATACATTCTTTGACTTGTAAATGCCTCCATTATGTATGTTTGAAAGGATTAAGAGCTATTAAGGTTTTTTGAATCTCATTCTCCCCCCTCCATATGCTTATTCATGTCTAGGCGAGCCAAGAAGTCTAAGGAAAGGAGAGCAAATGCCTTAGAGCATGATACTTTGACACAGAAGTAGCTAAGTAGTTGTTTTAAGGACATATTGATGTCAATAAATGTATTCATATGGTGTATATGAGATGTAACCATTTGAACAAGTTTAAATGTATGTATGTCATATATGTATGAATCTTGAAGCTATATGTATGAAAAAGTGAGATTTTGCCACCCGTATGCTAGTATGTATATGTGTAAGGATGTAAGTGACATGGTGAGTTTTGTAATACCTAGCCATCTTTTAGCCTTTCCTTACTACAACTAAGCTTCATACATGATATCCATGGAAAATCAATAAAAATAATGCATTAAATAGCGTTACGTAAGCTTTTAAATTTTTATCTTTTGCTCCATGGATCATATGAACTTCTCAATACCATCCTCTACTCATAATCCCATACAAGTCATAAACAACAAAAAATATCACATACAACTTGGGTTAGAAGCCTCACATCAGAAAAATTACAAGTTGGCCTTGAGTTCCACTTTCCAAATTTCTATCATTAATTTTGAAAAATCATAATTAATTCTATAAAAATCAAAATCAAGCATATGAGAGCTTTCTGGAAAGACCTAAATATTAATTATAGGTTAAAAATCATTCAAGGCTATGAAAACATCAAATCAATGATAATTGATGATAGAATAACACCAAAGGTCTAGCTGCCCAAGTTTACTATCACAGGTTTCTAATATAAAATTCATAACAAATTTTATAAAGTTTAAAACCTAGCAAACCATGACATTCTGGAAAGATATGGATGTTAACTAGAGAATAAAAATATTTCCAAACTAATACAGAAGCATTTACTCCATGAAAATGGATTGAACAGTACCAGAGGTCTTGCTACATTACTAGTACTAACCACCAAATTCAAAAATTCATATCTCCCTCAATATAAATCCAAATGAGGTGATCTTAGTAGCTACAGAAATTGAATCATGTCTAGTTTATGTCTATAAAATTTCATGAGTATTAGATATTATTTGTCCCTTAGATGATAAAAGAGAAGAAACTGACCATATATGCACAGTATTGATACCATTTTAGTAACTTTTTTCCAACTTTGAAAATTCATAATTTATTCTCTAGAGCTCCAAACAATGTGGTTCTAAGTTCTACAAAAAGATCTAGATAATACCTATATTTAGGCCAAATTTCATGGAAAAATTCATTCATTTGGTCAATTTATGACATAGGGTGCCAAAATAGGCTTTTTAAGCACCAATTAGGGTCAAATTTACCCCAAATGCTCTTCTACCTTAAGTATGACCTCTTGAGCACGTGAGAATGGCTAAAACTAGCATAGAAATCATGTTTAAGAGGTCCAATTACTCATACATCATAAACTCACTTTCTTACTTGTTCTCATACATAAGATTACACAAGCTTGTTAAGGCATATGGATGTCAAAAACCTATATACTCATTCCTATGCTTTCAAATTCAGTATATACATCATATATCTATATATTTACATGTGGTCAAATGTTTCCATATCATAAAAAATCTAATATTACATCATTTGCCAACATTATGTCCACAAAATAACTATTTAACATGTCCTTTGGCAAAATCCTTATCTTTAAGAGTGGTGGCTTCCATTTCTTGGCTCACTTAGTCCACCAAGACATGTTTAGATAATAAAGAGGGAATAGTGAGATTCCAAGAATCTCAATAGCTCTTTACCCTTTCAAACATACATAATAGATGCATTTACAAGTCTAAGAATGGATGCATGGCCATCTTATAAGTTATAAATATACATAAAACATTTTTCATGTTCAAAAAGCACATGCCCATCTTACATGAGCTCACAAGGGAATTGGTTTAGCCTCACCCATTTTCTTTGGGACTTTTGGACTTGCCTCACCCACTTTTAAGGGGATTTTGACTAAACCTCACTTTTTTCTTAGACTTTTGGCTTAGTCTCACCTAATTCTAGGGACTTTTGGCTTGTCCTCTCCCTTGCCAAGGGACTTTTGGTTTTACAAAAACCATTGAAGCCGCATAACATTTATAAACATATTTTTAAACACATAATAGTACCATACATATAGGCAAGGAACATTTCATATGGCATAAACACACATGCAAACCCTCAAAGACAAGAAAAACATCCAATAATACATGAGAGAAAGGTGAGAAAGATACCTTGAAGTAAAAAATACAAACATTCCTTTGGTTACTCTTTCCTTCTCTCAGCCACACACTTACAATGAGGTAAGCTTGGTTCTTTTAGCCTAGACACGTCAAATGAGATATACTGAGATCATTGGAATTAGCTCTAACCTTATATAACTCCTATGTATGCTTACTTTCTCATTTGTCTCCATAATGCTTCCATATAAGACATAACAAAGCAACTCTTGAAATTCATAATCTTGGCTCCCATTTCTCATTCATTCTAAGTCTCTTAACTCCCTTTAGACTTCTTCAAGTCATCATACATTCCTTTTAAGGAGCATAACTATAAATTACTTCCTAATATCTCATTATGGAGCCTATACCTCCATCTCACATTTCATGGCTTCTAATTTTTTCCAAGGCTTCCATTAATGTTCTTCTATCATATCTAGTCCCATTCTAGCCTTAAAACAAATTAAAATGCATATGGTTCCATACAAATGTATAATAATTTCTCACTCAATATAAGTCATATAACTCCATTTAAACTCATTAGAGTCAATACAAACTCAATTCAAGGAGCCAAACATCAAGTTGCTTCTTTATGCCTAAAGGAACCCTAAACTTTCAACTTTCAAAATATGGTTTCTAAATTCAAACCATTAGTTCCTTTGGTATTTGTTATTCATATCTAGACCATTTCTATCATTAAAGTCAAGGAAATTTAGGTTCTCTAACTTATAAAATACCTTTTGAATCACTCAAATTGAAGGTAAAGCCTTCCTGAATGAAATAGTCAAAGTTCAAGTCAACTGATATTAGAAAACGTACACCGGAGGAGTTTTAATTGTCTTGGGCTGCCCATGGTTTTCAGGACCTCTGAGAACCCTCAAGAACTCAAAATTTTCATTTAAAAAGCCTTCTTGTAAGTATTTCAAAATTTTCCAGAAATTATAAGAATGTCATTATGTTTCGTAATAATTTTATTAAATTTTGTCTGGTTATTCTGGCTTCGGTTTCATGGCACCTCTAGCCTCTTATTATCATTATTTAGTGTCTGGATCACTATTCTAATTTTGCTGGACCTTAACTAATTTATTTCAGAAGACTTGCTTTTAACACGTATCTATTTCCATTATTTTTACGAAAACAAGAATTACGTTTATCCCTCTTTAAATAAAATTTGGTCCTCAAAATTTAGATAACATACCTCATAGGAATAGCTCTGGATATCTCTTTCCCATCTCATCTTCTAGCTTCCAAGTGGCTTTCTCAGGAGATAACCCCTTCTAAATCACTTTCACCAGTGGTATCGTCTTATTCCATAACTGCTTGAGTTTAACATTCATGATTCAATCTGGCAATACTATATAAGATAGATTATCCTGTAATTACATATTTTCATACTCTATGACATGTGAAGGGTCAGGCTTGTATTTCTTGAGCTGGGATACATGGAATACATTGTGTATTTAGTTTAGGTTCAGAGGAAGGGCAAGTCTCTAAGCCACAGATCCTACCTTATCAAGAATTTGGAACTAACCTATGTATTTTGGATTGAGCTTTCTATTTTTAATGGACCTACTTATCCCTGTGACTAGAGACACAGTTTAACATTCACGATTCGATCTGGTAATACTATATAAGATAGATTATCCTATAACTACACATTTTCATACTTTATAACATGTGAAGGGTCAGGCTAGTATTTCTTGAGTAGGGATACATAGAATACATTGTGTATTTGGTTTAGGTTCAGAGGAAGGGCAAGTATGTAAGCCACAGGTCCTACCTTATCAAGAATTTGGAACTGACCTATGTATTTTGGACTGAGCTTTCTATTTTTAATGGACCTATTTATCCCTGTGACTGGAGACACAGTTTAACATTTACGATTCGATCTGGTAATACTATATAAGATAGATTATCCTATAACTACACATTTTCATACTTTATAACATGTGAAGGGTCAGGCTAGTATTTCTTGAGCTGGGATACATGGAATACATTGAGTATTTAGTTTAGGTTCAGAGGAAGGGCAAGTATGTAAGCCACAGGTCCTACCTTATCAAGAATTTGGAACTGACTTATGTATTTTGGACTGAGCTTTCTATTTTTAATAGACCTACCTATCCCTATGACTAGAGACACTTTAACAAAGACATGACCTCCAATCTCAAACTTTAATGGCCTTCTCCGTCTTCTATCTACTCTGAGCCATCAAAAGTTTCTTTCTTATAGTCTCTATCTATTTAGAGGTTTGGTCCACTAATTTTGGGCTTATTAGGCTTCTTTCTCCAAACTTAATTCAACATACTAGGGACCTACACTTCCTCCCATACAATGCCTCATACGAGGCTATCTAAATACTAGTATAATAACTGTTGTTATAGGCAAACTTTGCTAGAGGCAAATGTGTATCCCAATTCCCTTTCAACTCTAAAACACGTCTCTAGGGTTTAGATGACTCTCCCTATTTGACCATCTATCTAAGGGTGATAGGTTTTGCTAAACTTGTACTTAGTACCTAATGCATCTTGTAATGATCTCCAAAAGTTCGAAGTGAACCTGGGATCTCTATCTGACACTATGCTTCTAGGCACATCATGAAATCTCACTATCTCCTTGATGTATAGCTAAGCTAGCTTGTCTAGGGTTTAAGTGACTTTCATTGCCAAAAAGTGTAACATTGTATTTAGTAAGCTCATCTTATACCATTTGGAGGCTTATTCTCATGAATTACATAACATTCTTAAAGAAAGGCCATTAAAAAAGTCAATTAATTTGCATTACATTATGCATAAATTTTTCATTCTGTGTCCCATGGTCTATATGGATTCATCCATCTCATTCTCATATTTAATTATACAAATACAACTCATAACAAGCTCAAGGACTGGCCTAGAACTTGAGCAAGGGAAGTGGATACATAAAAACAAGGTGTGCATCTTCAGACTGAAATTCTAGATTTCTGTCATGAACTTTGAAAAACCATAACTAATTCTCAAAAAATTAAAATTAAGAATAATTTACCATTCTAGAAAGCTACAGATATCTACTTTATGCTAAAAATAAATCAGACCACAAAAGAGGCTACTAGTCATAAAATATTGATAGAATAGTACCAGAGGTCGACTATTGTTATTGGTATTGTCCTCCAACTTCAAAAATTCATATTTCCATGGTCAGAGGTCCAATTAGGGTGATCTTAGTGGCCATGGAAAGCTTATTATGTCTAGTTTATTTTTGTAAAATTTCATGAGCATTGGATATCATTTGGCTTTTGAATGACATAGCCTAAATTTCTGACCATATGAACAATGTCTGCATTAATTTAGCAAAAAAATGCCAACTTTGAAAAATCATAATTGATTCCATAGAGCTCCAAATAATCTGGTATTTATCTTCCAAAAAAACTCTAGATGAGAGCTATTTGCATGCCAAATTTCATGGGCAAATTCGTTCATTTGGTTAGATCTTGACATTGGGTTGCATTTTGGTCACTTTTATGGCTTCTAATGGTGTCAAAGTGTCCATAATTTCTCCTAAGACTCTTGTGGCCACTTGAGCATGTGGGAATACATTAAAATGTTCTATTAATCATGTCTGAAAGGTGCATAAACCCATAATTGAAAAACTCACTCTCTCACCCCAAGCCATACACAAGAAGATACATACTAGTTCTTGTCATTCCAGACCTAATATGTGCTATATCATACAAGTGGCATTAAATCTCATATATACATGATATACTAACATACTTACATGTGTTCATAAGGTCATACAACATATATGATAAGAGATTACATCACGTGCCACTCATATGACTACAAATTTGCATTTTTACATACTTGATTGTCACACTTTCTCCTTCTAGCTTGGTGGTTCTCATTCTTTGACTCTTTTGGTCCACCTAGACATGTTAAACATGTGGGGGAGGAAGGAATGAAATTTTAGGAATCCCAATAGCTCTTCTCCCTTTCAATCACATATAAAGAAAGCAAATCTATGTCTAAAAGTGCATGTATGACTATTATGAAACATGTGAGCATTCAAAAAGCATTCTTGGCATTTGAACAAGTCATACAGCGCATACATAGGCTTATTAAGTAAGTGGATTAGCCTCACCCATTCTCTTCAAGGATTTTGGACTTGCCTCACCTTTTTCTCTTAGGGCTTGAACTAAGCCTTGCTCTTAGGAGACTCTAAGCTTTATGTTAACCATTTTTAAGGGTTCTTAGCTCATCCTCACCATAGTTAGAGGGTTCTTGGCTTCACCACACTCAAACAAACCAAAGCAAAGTAATAAGACATCATTTGAATGCATAAAACAACATCATGGTACCATGGCATATAAAATCATATTAGAACACATTTTCATGGCTTAGCACATACATACACACATTCAAAGATAAGACAACATTTATCTATGCATGAGAGAAAGGAGAGAGCGCTACCTTTGTTACAAATGCAAACTTTTTCTCTTGAATTTGGTTACTCTTCCTCGGCCCCACACACAAGAAGGTGGAGATTATTTCTCTTAGCCTAAACATATCATATGGAAGCCAATTATACTCTTGAATCAAATTTTAAAGCCATGTATTTACTAGAAAAACTAGGTAGTTTATATGGCTCTTTTTATGGTTCCATGATGCATTTAATAAAGTAACCTTAAGAAAACATCATCTTGGCTCCAATCTCTTCATCCATTTATGATTCTTGACTCCATTTAAACCTCTTGGAGTCATCACACAATCAAATCAAGGAGCCTAGCTAGGTGTTACTTCTTTAAACCATAATATGGAACCTATGATACCATCTCACTATCCATGGCTTTTAAAATTTTTCCAAGGCTTCCTCTCATCCTGTTCCATTGTATATGACTCAAAAATAAGCTTGGAATAAATTAAAACTACCCCTAAGTGTTCCAACCTCTCTAGGTCGTGGCTATGGAGTATGTGAATAGCAAGTAAGTTTACTATGTTTTCTTGATAGAAGATGCATATGAGGAGCCTTTTAGGGATCTCAAGAACTCATCCAAATACTCATTTAAGCCTAGGAATTGTTGTATCAAATTAAATTTTTAGTGGAACACTTGAAACCCTAACTTTACTATCTTGAAATCTAATGGCTATTTGATTGTTTCCTTTGCATATTCTTGTTCTCCTCCCTCATTTTTCTAAGATTCACCCTTGGTTTATGTAACATCCGATTTTCTAAAAACAAGAGAAAACGTGAGAAACATAACGTACGGTTTCTTCGTAAATGACAAAACTCATCGGATATAAAAAAAAGTCCCTCAAAATGACTTAGTTAAGATCCTAAAAAATTTAAGAAGCATTTTAGACTCCTAAAAATGAGAATCCTAAGCTCAGATAAAAAGAAAAATAGAACTAGAATAAAGAAACAAAATTTGATGAAAAACTTACGAAATGTAATGGCATTTTCGTAATTTTAAGCAAATTTTAGAATTCACATAGGAGGGCTATTTAAATGAAATTTTTGAATTCCTCAGGATTCTCAACGGCCTTGAAAACCATGGAAAGACATGAAATAGCTAAAGCCCTTCCTGTGGATGTTTTCTAACGTTAGGGTACCTAAACTTTAATGGATTCATTTGGGAAGGTTTTAGCTTTGATTTAAGTGATTCCAAAAGCATTTTACTAAATTGGGAACCTAAATTTCATAATAGAAAAGACAGTTCTAAAAAAGGAACTAAAATGAATTAGAAATAAAAATGCCAAGAACAAAGGGCAAAATGAAAATTTTTGAAAAGTTCTTCTTCCTCCCTTATATATATAAGTGGAGCCCCACTCTCACCCTCATGTAGCCTCATATATTTCTGCCCTAAACCAGAGAAAGAAGTACTAGGGTGAGGTGCATAAGAGGAAGAAGAAGAGGAGGAGAAATTCAAACAAAAAGGTATGAAATTTTGGTAGTTTTTCATGCTTTCCTCCTTCTAAACCTCTTCTCCTCCATTCTTCTTTGTTTCTTACGCTTATAATGAAATTTATAAATCTGTTTCAAGGGAGAAATTGAGCAAAAATTTTGAATTTGAAGAGAGTAGCTTAAAGAACACAAGATTCAAGTGAGAAAAAGCAAGAAAACAAGGTAAAAGGGTGATTTTTAGGAAGAGGACGCTTGCTCCCTTTCTCCCTCACCTCATAGAAAGTGAGTTAGTGCTTTATATTTCATAATATGACCTAAAGAAGCAACATGTAGTTAGGCTCTTTATTTTAATTATATGATGACTCCAAGAGGCTTGAAAGGGATCAAGAATCATATTTGAAAGAAAAGAATAGAGCCTATAATTTATTTGATGGGTGTTGCTTCAGTAGGTGTATTTTGGAATCATAAAAGGGTGTACAAGTTAAGCTAGAGTCTAAGCAAGCTGTATGGCCTTAGAATTAAGTTCATGAACCTAATTAACTTCCATGAATTATGTCTAGGCTAAGAGAAAGTATCCCCACACATTTATGTGTGTGAGGCCGAAAGAGGGAGTATTCTTTCAAAGGGAAAAGTGTGTGGTTTCTTTCAAGGTAGCTCTCTCCACCTTTTCTCATGCATGGATGTGTGCTTAGCTTGTCTTAGAATGTGTGTATGTGTATTTTCAAACCATGAAAAGTATGCTAGCATGATTTCATATGCCATGATTTCATAATGACATATTATGTTTCTAAATGATATTATGATGTTTGTTTGGATTTGCTTGAGTGTGGATAGACTAAGAACTCTTAGCTATAGTGAGGATGAACCAAGAACCCTTAGAATTGGTTGAGATAAAGTGAAGAGTCTCCCAAAATGAGATGGACTCCTAAGAGCAAGGTTGAGTCCAAGAATCTCTTAAAGAATGGGTGAGGCAAGTCCAAAATCTATAAGAAAAAGGGTAAGGTCAATCCATCTACTTGGCAAGCCTTTGGATGCATTGTATGACTTACTCACATGTCAAGCTTGCTTCTTGAATGTTCATGTCATCTATTATGTCCATACATGCATTTTTAAGACTTGCTTTGCATATGTAATATGTGATTGAAAGGGAGATGAGCTATTGGGATTCTTTGAATCTCATTTCCTCCTCTCTAATATTTTAATATGCTAGGTGGACCCTAAAAGAGCAAGGCAATAGGAGCCAACCACATGAGAGATGAAGGAATGACATTAAAATGTGAAATTTTATTAATTTAAGGCCATATGAATGGCATATGTTGTAATATATGGTTGCATATGTCTTATGAAGTTATGAGCATGTATAATTATGCTAATATATTGTGTATAAATAAAAACTAGGGTTATATGTATGGAAATACTCATTTTGGTCATGTAATGACAATTTTGCATTATGGAATGTCATGTATGAATGGAAGTGGAATAGCCAAAATGAAATGCATGAGGTTTTGGATCATTTGGACAACTCAAAAAAGTCTTAATTATGTTTTTAGACTTACCCAAAAGGTGCCAAACCCAAAGGAAAACCATTTGGACATTTTGGTTTCCTATATAGAGCCAAAATTGATCATAATATAACCCTATGTCTTTTTTTGTCCAAATGAACTCTTCTTGATCTGAGATTTGGCATGCAATTAGAGCTTTTTGAGAGCGTTTTGGAAAGCTAAAGAACATAAATTTTATAGGTCTAAAGAATATTTGATAAATTTTCAAAGTTGAAAAATTTTCTGGTTTTGGTCATATCACTGTTCATACTGGTCCAAAAATGAAATCTGTTATACAGGGCTCAAATGATGTCCAATTGCCACGAAATTTTACACAGAGAAATTAGACATTCCCAGTGACTTGTGACAAGAAGCACCTCATTTGGATGTGTAGAGATAGAGATATGAATTTTCAAAAAATTTATCCAGTATTAAGAACTCCAATCGACCTCAATTACTGTTTGATTGAGTTTCAAGATCTGGGCATGCCTAAACTAGTCTAGAGTTATTTTTATCCTCTAGAAAACATCTATAGCTTTCTAAATTAGTATTATTTACATAGATTGTATTTTTTAAGAATTAATTGGACATTTTTTAAGTTTACCGCAGAATTCTGTGATAACACTAGTGAATAGCCTGACCTCTAGACATGTCAAAAGCCTTCTGTGATGGATGTTATGGCCTGAACATATTTTTAGAATGAAGTATACATGTGTAGCTTTCTAGAATGGCCAATAATGCATGATTTTAATATTTCTAAAATTAGTTATGATTTTTCAAAGTTGGTGACAGAAATATGAAAAATTTGGCCGAAAATATATGCATGTATTTCATGTTTCCCTTTGAGTTCCACGTGATATAGGCCACTTTTAATGATGCAAATGAATTGTATTCATATAATTAAATATGAGAATATGATATATGAGCTTATATGGTTCACATGTATAACACCATAATGTATTTACCTCAACTAGTCTCCACTTAGGCTTGATTCCATATGATTTTCAAAGTAAAAAAGCAAACCATGGCATTTTTCTGTTATGTATCAGGGTTTAAACGCTCATAATTTGCCCTGTGGGTCCTATGAACCCATCAATCACATACTCTATTCAAAATCCATTTATACTACTCTTACATAGCATAAAACAACCCATGAACCATGAATATGAAGCCAAAAATCCCAAAATGTAATTTCTCAAAATGGGCCCAAAAGTCATATTTTTGACTTTAATTTTGGAAAATCATAACTAATTTTAGAAAATTAGGAATTAAGAAAATCATAGCTTTTTGGAAATCTCCAAGTGTTAAATTTATACTAAAAATAATTGCTAACCACAATCTCAGCGTTTGGACTATGTTTGATATCGAAAAAGAGATAAAGGTCCAACTATCCCTGGTACTGATGCAGCTTACTGTCATAAATTTCAAAAATTCATAACGAATTTGAAAATATCCAATCTGGGTGAACTATATCAATTTAGAAATAAAAAGATGTTAAATAGAGGAAACAAATAAGTTTAGATCATTTCAGTAGCCTTTGGACCTCGAAAACTAATAAAATAGTAACGAAGGTCGGATGGCTTCCCTGATACTGACATAGAACTTCAGAACATCATCTCTCCCTCTACAAACCTCCAATTGAGGTGATTCCAATTGGTATAGGTCACTGTTGATGTCTAGTTTATAACCGTAAAATTTTATAACAATTGGACACTGTTTGGTCCATGGATAACATAGATCAATTTTCAAACTAGTTACAAAGTATAATAACCAAAATTAGAAAATTCTCCAACTTCAATAATTGGCCAAATATTCCTTAGACCTCCAAATATTACCCACTTTAGCTTCACAAGAATCTCTCAATAATTTCTAGAGGCATGCCAAATTTCATATCCAGAAGAGCTCTTTGGTCATACTTTGACAGAGTTCACAAATTTGGCAGTTTTGACACCATAAATAGTTCAAAATGAAGGTAAATGGTCTCCTACATGTTCTAGCACCTCTTGGGCAAGTTTTAAAGTATAAACACAACCTATATGAATTGGCCAAGTGATCCAAACCAATACACATCTCAAACTCACCATGCTACGGGCAAAAGTACACTACTACATATAAGCCACCAAAAGGGTCAAATCTCATCTTTTCATTACTTTGGTTCTATACATGGATCATACTTCATTTATACATACTTTTACACTTACTTAAGCATTTAAATCTCAAAAAGAATATGTATACATGAGCACTTTGGCTTTCCTATACATCAAACTATGCAAAAGTATGTAAAAGTATCAAAAAGGGCCATCTATACCTCATAGCTTTCACTCTTAGGCTCTTGAGCTCCAACTAGACCATATGAGATAAGAGAGGGAAGAGGGTGAGATTCATGGAATCTCAATAGCTCATATACTCATTCAAGGAAGCAATCAAGGCATATAAACAATCCAAAGCATGCACATCATTCATAATTATACAACACATGATTTACATGCCATGAATATTATATCAATACTAAGAATGAGCTCTAGGGACTTTTAGTTTAGCCTCACCCTATTTTTGGGACTTTTGGATGTTCTCACCCTTAGTTTAGGAACTTTTGACTTAGCCTCACTCATTCATGAGACTTTTAGCCTTATCTCATCCATTTTTAGGAACTTTTAGCTTTACCTCACCCATCACAAGGGACTTTTGGCACTACCTTACCCAAGCAATTTTCACAACGCAAAACATAAACATATTGGTATTAATGCATAAAGGCAACATCAAATGGCATGTCTCATAATACAAGCACATACACAAGCATACAATGACTATTACACATCCAAGAATGCAATAAGAAAGAGTAGAGAGCTACCTTATAAGCCAACACAAGTCTTCCCTATTAATTTCTCTTTGTCTTTCTCGGTCTCAACACCACAACTAGATGGAGCCAATTCCCTTTAGCCTAGACATAACAAATAGTATGCAATTACTCTTTTATAACTCAAAGAAACACTCACAAGGCTAGAGGGTTTTTCATCAAGGCAAACCCTACAAAGTGTGTAAGAAACTAGAGGTTCTCTCTCTAGGCTTTCATTAACTCTTCTTCTAGGTCTTTTGTATTTCTTAACTTCCACACTCTAATTCAAGGATTTCTTGCTTGCTTTAGGTCAGACTTCCTTCCTCTCTCAAGCTCTCAAGTTAGTAGAACCAACATACTCAATGAAAGTAAAGAAGAAGAAGTTTCAAGAGTGATTCTTTTTTGCCTTTATCTTCCTTTTTATTCTCCACTCTCCCTCTTCTGAACCAAGCTCAAAACAAAACTAATTCAATAACCAAAACCATAAAAAGAGAGGGTAAAGAGAGAAGTACAAAATTGTAAGAAGGAAAGCTATAGAAATATTAAGTTTGCTTACTTTTTCCTTGTTCTTCCTTCCTTTTCTTGGTCTCTCTCTCTCTCTCAAGCCCTTTTCTCTATTTTGGACGAAGCTTAGGTCAGTTAGAAGAAAAGAAAAGGATCTGGACAGTTTAAGAAGTAAAAGTTTCTTTTTCACATTTTTTTGGATAAACCTTTGATATAGCGGAAAATAACTCTTGCTATGTTGAGCACGTATCAGTCCCAAACCCCTGTTCTCACTACAGTGCATGCTATTGCGAGAAACTCCCTAAATTTTGTATGGGATGCCTGAACTCGCTATAGCTAGAAGCATTCTCGCTATAGCAAACTAGTACATTCGCTATAGCTAGGCCATTTCTCACTATAGCCAACAGACTTAGAAAAATTTTAGGACTTAGAAAATTTCAGCAATTTTTTGGTTGTTATAATGTGACACTGAATGAAATTTTTATACACAACGTAATGCTAAGAAATGTATTATTCAATGCTATTTTTCCTTGCCTCTTTGTGAGTTGTTTGATATGAGGTATAAAGATAGTATGAAATGAGCTAGAAATATATGATGTTACAATTTATCTACAAATCCAACCCCTCTTGGCTGGTCTTATAAAGGGCGAAATGGAGAGAAGCAGAGCAAGGAAGATTAAGTTAGAAAATGGCAAAATACCTTAATTTTCTTGGCTTTTCTTGCTTGTTTATCACTTCGCTTGCCTTCCTCTCCTCAAATTCGAATTTTCCACCTCTAATTTTCCCTCCATATAGACCCAAAAACTTCAATAAAACTATAAAAAGAAAGAGAGGAAAGAGGAGAAAGCATGAAAAACTATGAAATTCTTACACTTTTTGCTAGGTTTCTCTCTTCCTTCTTCCTTCCATCTTGTGTGCCATTCTCCTCTGCCCTTGGTTTCATTTTAGCCTAGAAAATTCATTCATAAGGAGTGGGGCAGAAGTGGGGACATTTTTATAAGCCTAGGGGTTCATTTAAACAACTTTTAAAATTTTCAATTTAGTCCCTCTTCTTAGTTTTATCCATTTGGGTCCATTTCAACTCCTTTTCTGAGAACTGTCTTTTCCATCATAAAATTTGGATCCTCTAATTCTTAAAATGGCTTAGGTTTCACCCAAATTGGATTTAAAATCATTTCAAACCATTCAGTCAACTGACAACTGAAATTGTTCACCAGAAGGGTTTAAATTGTTCTAGGGGTTCCCATGGTTTTTAGGATCTCTAAGAACCCCAAAAAGCTCAAATTTCTCATTTAAAAAGCCTTCCTATGAATTTTTAAAAATTACCTAAAATTACAAAAATACTATTACGTTTCATTACATTTTCGTTAAAATCCGTCTAGCTATTTCGGCTCTAGTTTAGGGCACCTTTGGCCTTAACTCATCATTATTTAAGGTCTAAAATATTATTCTAATTTCATTGGACCTTAAATCACTCTATCTGGGGGATTTTCCTTTGTATCTGGTGAATTTTATGTATTTACGAAGAGACTATACATTATGTTTCTCGTATTTCTCTCGTTTTCAAAGAACCAGATATTCTAGAAAGTATGCTGACTTGGTTAACCTATCCATTATTACCTATATGGCATCATGTCCTGATGATGTTCTGGGTAAACCCATGACAAAATCCATTGCTATGCTATCCCACTTCAATTCAATGATATCTAGGAGCCAAAGTAACCCAATTGACTTATGGTGCTCCATCTTAACCTTTTGACGTACTAAATATTAGAAGATATACTCTGCTATATTTGATTTCATTTCAAGCTACTAGAACATCTTCTTCAAATCATGATTCATCTTGTTACAACTTAGATGAATCGTATACTTACTCTTGTGTGCCTCCTTTGATATTCTCTCTTTAATTTCTGTATTTCTAGGCATATATAGCCTATTCCTATATCTTACTAGCCCATCCTCAGACAAGTTAAATTTTGGAATGCTACCTTGGGATATTTGAGTTCTAATCTTCCTTGTATGCTCATTTGCTTCCTAGCTTCTCTTATTTGGTTCCTCAAGTCACTTTCTATTCGGGTCTCACTCATCAATAATTTCCCTGAATGCACCTAACGAGAGATTCATATCCCTAAACCTCTCAACCAATTCCTACTCTTTCATTATCATGTAGGCCATATGTATGGATTTCCTACATAATGCATTTATTACCACATAAGCCTTACCAAGATGGTATTTTAAGGTAAAGTCATAATCTTTTAGGAACTTTAACCATCTCCTTTGCCTCATATTCAACTATTTTTGCTCAAATAAATATTTAAAGCTTTTGTGGTCACTATAAATTTCTATGAATGCTCTATATAAATAGTGTTTCCATATCTTAAGTACAAATATCACTGCGACTAGCTCTAAATAGTATGTGGGTAGTTCTCTTTGTAAGGCTTTAACTGTCTAGAAGTATAAACCACTACTTGGCCATTCCGCATAAGAACACATCTAACCTTTTCTTAGAAGCATCACTGTAGACTATAAAAGTCTCTCTAGGGTCAGGGAGTACTAAAATTGGGGTCATGGTTAGTTTACGTTTCATCTCCTGAAAGATCTTATCACATCTCTCACCCCACACAAACCTTACATTCTTTCTAGTAAGCCAAGTCAGTGGCATTGCTATCTGAGAAAAGCCCTGAATGAATCTCCTGTAATACCCTACTAAACTTAAAAAGCTCTTAATCTCTATCACTATCTTAGGTCTCTCCCATTATAATACTGCCTCTACCTTATAGGGATGTACTGCGACTCCTGCTTGGAAGATCACATGACCTAGAAAAGTAACCTCAGTGAGCCAAAACTCACATTTACTAAGTTTAACATATAATTCTTTACTAGTCTCAGATGCTGCTCATGCTCTTCTCTACTCTTAGAGTAGATGAGAATGTCATCTATGAAGACTACTACAAATTTATCTAGATATGACCTAAACACTCTATTCATGTAATCCATAAATATTGTAGGTGCATTCATTAACTTGAAAGGCAAAACCAAAAACTCATAATGCCCGTACCTTATTCTAAATGTTATCTTAGGGATATCCTCAGCCTTAATCCTACGTTGGTGATATCCTAACTTAAGATCTATCTTAGAAAACATCGACGCTCTTACCAACTAATCTAAGAGATCATCTATTTGAAGGAGAGGATACTTATTCTTAATGGTTAGCTTGTTGAGCTCCCTATAATCTATACACAGTCTAAGGCTCTTATCTTTCTTCTTTACAAATAAGATTGGAGCTCCCCACGACAAGATACTAGGTCTGATAAAACCCTTCTCTAATAACTCTTCTATCTTTCTTTTAAGCTTCGCTAGCTCGGTGGGAGCCATTCTATATGGGGCCTTATATACTAGACCTGCCCTAGGTACAATATTAATAGGAAACTTTACCTCTTTCTCTGGAAGTAATATGCTAATCTCCTTAGGGAACACTTTAGGAAACTTTCTCACAATTGGTATTTCGTCTATCCCATCTTCTACCTCAACTTGAACTGAAAAGAAAACTAAGAACCGCTGACAACCATGCTTAAGAGACCTCTCAACCTAGGAGGTGGTCACAAAAGCTAGCTCAATCCTAATACTAAGCACAATCCTATATTCAGGCAAAGAAATACATATGTGCCTACAATCAAGTGTGACATTATTTGCAGATAATCAAATCAATATTAATGAGGGGCATACAAATCAAATGTATAAAAATTCCATTTGGTGTCATGTGGACCATATGAGCTTATAGATTATATTTTCATATTTAATTACATGGATACAACTCATTTGCATCATGAAATGTGGCTTACACCTCAAGAAACTCGAAGGATTGCATAAAATAAACACATATTTTTGGCTAAGTTTTGCCCCTTTTTTGACCCAACTTTGGAAAATCATAACTAATTCTAGAAAAATCAAAATCATGAATTCTTGGTCATTCTAGAAAGCTACAAATGTCTAATTCATACTACAAATATGGCCAGACCATAACATTAATCATAAAGGATGTTTGACATTTGAAATGGTCTAGAGGTCAAACTATCCATTGGTGCTGTCACAAATTTCTACAACAAATTTCAAAAATATCCAATTAATTCCAAAAAAAATCTAATCCATGCAAAATGATACCAATTTGGAAATCTTTAAATGTTAGATAGAGGGAAAAAATAACTTTAGACCAACTTAGGCACGCCCAGACCTCAAAATCTAATCAAATAGTAACTGAGGTCGGGTAAAGCTCCTGATACTTGACAAATTTTTTAAACATTCATATCTCCCTCTATAGACCTCCAAATGAGGTGTTTCTAGTTGGCGCAAATCATTAGGAATGTCTAGTTTCTTTGTATAACATTTTATGGTAATTGGACATCATTTGAGTCCTGTGTGACAAATTTCATTTTCGGATCAGTATGAACAGTGACATGACCCAAACCAAAAAAATTGCTAACTTTGAAAATTCATCAAATATTCTATAGACCTCAAAAAATTATACTCTTTAGCTTTCCAAAAACCTCTTAATTAGCTTTAATTTCATGTCAAATATCAAATCAAAAAGAGCTCATTTGGATAAAAAGTGACATATGGTTTTATTATGGTCAAATTTGACTCTATATAGGATACCAAAATGTCCAAATGGCTTTCCTTGGGGTTTGTCACCTCTTGCGAAAGTTGAAAAGCATAATTAAGACCTGTGTGAGCTATCCAAATGGTCCCAAACTTCATGAACTCAATTTTAAAGCTATACAATTTGCTTAGACACTAGCTTGACTTATAATCTCATTATGGTTCCATAATTGCACCTAATGAAGCAACACCCCTTAAATAAATTCTAGGCTCCATTCTTTCCCTTCAAATATGATTCTTGACTCCTTTTAAGCCTCTTGAAATTATCACACAATTAAAACCAAGAGCATAACTACATGTTGCTTCTTTAGGTCATAATATGAAACCTGAAGCACCAACTCACTTTCTATGGGCTCTAAATTTTTCCCAAGGCCTCCCTTCATTTTCATTCATCATATATGACTTAAAAATAGGTTTAGAAAAATTTAAAACGCTCCTTAACTATACAAACCCCTTTAGGCTGAGGCTATGGATGAAATGGGATTTCTTGGAATTTGCTTTATTTTCTCAAGGGAGGATGCATATGGGGAGCCTCTTAGTAATCTTGGGACCTCATTTAAACTTTTATTTAGGCTTAGGAATCATCATACAAAATCAAATTTTACAATGTGCAATTGAAACCCTAGGTTTTACACCTTGAAATTCCATGGCCTTTTCTTGAATTTCTTTGCATATTCTTACTCTCCTCCCTTAAATTCATGGAATTCACCCCTGGGTCTCCTCAAAATTCCAACCCGCTATCATCTACACATATAGGGCGAAATATGGAGAAGAAAGGGGGAGGAGTAGCTACCATAGGATGCAAGATTTACCTTGTTTTCTTGCTTTTTCTCACTTGAATCTTGTGTTCTTTGAGCTCTTCTCTTCAAATCCGAAATTTTCCATCCATTTCTCCTTTAAAATAGATCCATATACTTTATTATAATCATAGAAAATAAAAAAGAATGAAGGAGAAGAGGTTTGGAAGAGAAAGAGCATGAAAAACTACTAAATTTCCATACCTTAAACCTTTGATTTCTCCTCCTCTTTGCCTTCCTCTTGTGGGCTACTCTCCCTAGGGTTTTCCTCTGTTTTGGGTAGAACTTGGTCATGCAACATGAAGGGAGAAGAAGGGCACATCATATATATAGGTGGGAGAAGGTTACACTTTTTAAAAATTTTTATTTTGCCCTTCATTCTTGGCATTTTCGTTTCTCCTTCGTTTTAGATCCTTTTTTAGAGCCATCTTTTCCATTATGAAATTTAGATTCTTAATTTATTAAAATACCTTTGGAATCACTCAAATCAGAGCTAAAACCTTTTCGAACAAATCTATCAAAGTTTGGGTACATTGACGTCAAAAAACATCCACTGGAGGGGTTTTAGTTGTCATAGGGATTTCCATGATTTTCAAGGTCTCTGAGAACCCTAGAGAACTAAAAATTTTCATTTAAAAAGCCCTTCTGTGTGAATTCCAAAATTTGCTCAAATTACAAAAATGCTATTACGTTTCGTAAGCTTTTCATAAAAAAATTGTTTCTTCATTCTAGCTCTGTTTTTCTTTCCATCTAAGTATGAGATTCTCATTTTTAGGAGTCTAGAATACTTCCCAAATTTGTTGGGACCTTAAATACATCATTTTGGGGGATTTCCTTTTGTATTCAATAAGCTTCGTTCGTTTACAGAGAAACCGTACATTACATTTCTCATGTTTTCTCTTGTTTTCAGAAAACTGGATGTTACATTTCTCCCCTCCTTAAATAAATTTCACCCTTAAAATTTAGGGTATACTCATTTGGATTTTCTTTCAGCCAAGAAATTTTCATTGCTAGCCCGTAATGAAAGCTCTATTATTATAGAGTACTAGCTAATTTTTTCTCATAAGGAAAAGGAATTTCTAACTCTGGAGGCCTATCTTGGGAGAGCTTACTAATCATATCGGGTTAGTCTTAACCCGATCGTAAGGGTTAACATTTCTTTCAGTGGACTCATTTACATATCTCGGGAGGTGATTTATTTTATATCAAATCTCTTGTGTCCTTTCCCAATGGCTTCTCATAAAGTCTCATCTTCTTTTCTAATCATTACAGTCATTGGAGGTTTTTGTCTGTCTAGTTACTTATTTACATGTGTTATTCACTGTTCATCTCTGTATTCTTTCTTACTAGCTCATTTCATGATTATAATTCACATTTCTTTCTAGCATAAGCCTCACATCTGAGTTACTTACTGGGATTACAACTCCTTTGAAGAGTTTCTACTCTTAATGATCCCAGCTTCTCTATTTACCACTACATTTGTCTTTGTAGGTCTCGACTTTTTCTTACTTTCTTTGTTCACTTATAGTGGCATTTTATAGTCTCTCATTTCAATATTGATTAGCTTAACATATATCTCATACTGGCACCGAAGAACTACTACCACCGACTACTGCTAAGTTCTAGTGGGATGTTAGCTATTCTCATAGTTTTGTTCACTAGAGATATACTGTACCACTTACCTCATCTAAAAACTACACCTGATCCCTTTCTAAATATATAAGCTAGCATGCAGGGATCTCTTTATCCCTCGGTTAGGGCTACTATCTACTAGGTAGTGGTTCATCTGGCTCTAACTTTGAAAAGTAAATTTCTTGCTTTCCTTATCTCATACACTATGTTCATCTCTAAAGAGAGCTAGTTAATGGTCTAACTATTTGAGTAAAGCCTTCATATCTCTGTGGCAATGGTCTACCAAATTCAGGAGGTCTGTAGTCTCTGAGATAATGGCTAGCTAAAACTGTACTGGTCTCTGAGACTAATTGCTCTGTAAAACTATCTCAGACCGTCATCTCACCAGAGAACTATCATGATGTGGCTAGGGCTCTCTGTAACTCTATGGGATCTACTGTGACCCCTGGGTCTACTGCAACCTCTCAGAGCCCTATTAGGGTCTACTACAACCTACTGTGCTATGCTAGGATCTACTGCGATCCATCTCTAAGAGATGTCAAAGCCTAAGATCACTATATTTAATAGTAAAATACATGCTTGCTAAGTCTGGTAACCATTGCCCATAATAGCTTAGGCTAATGCTCTTCATGCGAAGTGGGTTTTATATCATCTGATTCTCTAAGATCCTGTCATACTAATAATAGGGAGCATTTTAAATTTTTCACTCATTGCTCCTTATAGGATCATTAGATTCCTACTTCAGCCCTTTTTGCTTAGGCTTCCTTTTCTTACTTTATTGACTTACTTTATATATACTCGTTCTAGCCTTCCTCTCATATCTTGCAGTTTCTAACTATGCCCACATTTTGCTTTTAAGTGCTTTAGCACTAGAGCATTTCACACACTAAGTGTGGTTAACATCTATGGTAGAAGAGAGGCTATATACTGGTCCCTATTCATTTCATTTACATATATTATAAGGGACTCAGGCTATGCATATTGAATCTAAACATTTTCTACTAGAGATCCCTTTCTACATGCTTTCCTTACTATTTTGGTACTATTGGAATCCCTTTACCTCTTTTTCTGATTTATCTCATTCTTTAATTAACTAGAATACCTTTTGATTATCGGGACATTTTGGTGATTGATGTCTTCATTTTCTCGCACTCAAGTTACATTACTATTAGGTTGATCAGGCCTAATATCATGTAACTATTGTTGCAAGCAAACCATAACATCAAATGCATTTTTTGCGTTGTATCATGTATAAAAATTACATTCGATGTCACATGGACCACATGAGCTCATGCATTACATTTTCATATTTAATTACATAGATACAACTCATTTGCATCATGAAATGTGGCCTACACCTCAAGAAACTCGAAGGATTGCTTGAAATAAACACATATTTTCAGCCAGCTTTTATCCCTTTTCTTACCCAATTTTGAAAAATCATAACTAATTTTAAAAAAATTGAAATCATGCATTCTTGGCCATTCTGGAAAGCTACATATGTCTACTTTATACTACAAAAAAATTACAAACCATAACATCCATCATAGAGGATGTTTGACATTCGAAATCGTCCAGAGGTCAAACTGTCCATTGATACTGTCATGGATTTCTGTAGCAAACTTCAAAAATGTCCAATTAATTCTAAACAAATCCAATCTATGCAAATGATACTAATATGGAAAGGTCTAGATGTTAACTAGAGGCAAAAAATAACTCTAGACCAGTTAGACATGCCTAGACCTCGAGATCTAATCAAACAGTAACTAAGGTTAGGTAAAGCTCTTGATACTAAATAGATTCTTTAAAAATTCATATCTCCCTCTCTAGACCTCCAAATGAAGAGCTTCTAGTTAGTAAAAATCACTGGAATATCTAGTTTCTCTGTATAAAATTTCATAGCAATTGGACATCATTTGAGCCTTGTGTGACAGATTTCATTTTCTGATAAGTATGAATAATGAAATGACCCAAATCAGAAAATTGCCAACTTTGAAAATTCATCAAATATTATGTAGACCTTCAAAAATTTTGTTCTTTAATTTTCAAAAAATCTCTCAACAAGCTCGAATTTCATGACCAATATCATATTCAAGAAGAGCTCATTTGGATAAAAAGTGACATAAGGTTCTATTGTGGTCAAATTTGGCTCCATATAGGATACCAAAATGTCTAAATAGCTTTCCTTAAGGTTTGTCTCCTCTTAGAAAAGTCTAAAAGCATAATTAAGACTTGTTTAGCTGTCCAAATGGTCCTAAGCTCCATGCCTCTCATTTTGGCTATGCTACATGCAATTATACATACTCACATCAAACTTCCAAGAAGCATAACTTAGCATTACATACTCAAATTGTATTCTAGTGATCACATAATACATTCTCCCATTTAAACATAATATATTATCATAATTATAGATGTTCAAGAAGTCATAGATCATATACAACCATAGATGATGTCATTTGCCACCTTTATGGCCTTAATGAAGCAAATTTCATACATTTCAATGTCATACTCTCATCTCTCAAGTGGTTGGCTTCCATCTCCTTGCTCTCTTGGTTCACCTAGCATATTAGAACATTGGGGAGGAGGGAATGAGATTCAAGGAATCCTAATAGCTCATCTCCCATTCAATTATACATAATGGATGCAAACAAATCTCAGAAATGCATGCATGGTCATGTTAACATGTGCAAACATTCAAAAAGCACTTTCATCATTTGAGAATGTCATACATAGCATGCAATGGCTTGCCAAGCAAGTAGATTGGCCTTATAATACCATAATTTCTTAGCTCATTCCATACTATTTTTATACCTCATATCAATCAATTCATATGAGAGGCAAGAAAATGACATTAAAGTAATAATTATTCTTGTGTTGCATTACGTAAAAAAAAAATTTGTTCGGTATCACGTGGACCGTATGAACTCATACTATACTTTCCCATATTTAATTACATGTATAAACTCATTTGCATCATAAAACCATGCCCACAACTTATGGAAACAGAAATGGAACCTAGAATATGGAGGTTTATTTTCAACCAGATTTGGCCCCTTTCCTAGCCCAATTTTTTGAAAAATCATAACTAATTATAGAAAAATTGAAATCACACATTATTGGCCATTCTGGAAATTTATGGATGTCTACTTCACACTAAAAATATGTACAGACCATAAAACCTATCACAGAGGGTGTTTGACATCTAAGAAAGTCTAGAGGTCAAATTGCCTCTTGATGCTATCACAGATTTTGTAACAAACTTTGAAAATGTTCAATTAATTTCAAAAAAACCCAATCCATACAAATGATACCAATCTAGAAATCTGTAGATGTTAGCTAGAGGTAAAAATATTTACAGACCAGATCAAGTATCCCAGGCCTCGAAATTCAATAGAACAGTAACTCAGGTCGAGTAAGGGTCCTGATACTGGACAGAATATTTAGAAATTCATGTCTCTCTCTTTAGACCTCCAAATGAGGTGCTTCTAATTGGTACAAATCTCTGGGAATGTCTAGTATTTTTATATAAAATTTTGTGGCAATTGGACATCATTTGCCCCATGAGTGACATAATTTAATTTCGGACAAGTGCTACAGTACTAAGGATCAAAACCAGAAAAATTCTCAACTTCAACAATTCGTCAAATATTTCACAGACCTCCAAAAATTACTAACTTTAGCTTCCCAAAAATATCTCAATTAGCTCTAGATGCATTCCAAATTCCAGACCAAGAAGAGCTCATTTGGATAAAAAGTGACATAGCCTCATGAAATGGTCATTTTTGCTCCCTATCAAGAGTCACTTTGGTCCAAATGGTCTCCTCTTGAGTTTGGCACCTCTTAGACAAGTTAAAATGCACAAATATGACTTGTAGAGATTGCCCAAGTGATCCCAAACCTCATGCATCTCATTTTGATCTCTCAACATCTATTTATGCATAGTTACATCAAGCCATCCAAGAGCCAATTTGTATAATGCTATTGATTTAGTGTCATATAAAGTCTACATCATATTCATATATCATTTTACACTTGTCCATAGTCTTACATCACAAAAATATTACATACATCATTATTTGACATTTAACCACCACTTAAAGTACATAATACACTAAAATAAATATGTTCAATGTCCTTGGCTTGCATCTCCTTGACTTGGAACACCACCTTGACAATTCAAGAATGAGGGGGAAAGGGGAGTGAGATTCCAAGAATCTCAATAGCTCACACATCCATTCACACCACATTCAAGGCATACATATATCAAATTCATAACTATACAAGGATAAAGTGTACAATAAATTCCATTCCATGCCACATTCACATATCAAGATCACTTTTATACTCTAGGGACTTTTAGTTTAGCCTCACCTCATTTCTAAGACTTTTGGATTTGCCTTACTCATGGTCTAGGGACTTTTGACTTTGCCTCACCTATTCAAGGGACTTTTGGCCTTGTCTCACCCATGCCATGAGACTTTTGGCATCTCCTCACCTTCACCAAAGGACTTTTGACATCACCTCACCCTTATGAGCTCTTTCCACAACCATAGTCATTCAAGACAACACATTGGTACCAATGCACAACAAGGATCAAGTGGCACGTTATCAAGCATCAAGAATGCATGCAAGCACACTAAGACATATATATATGCACACAAGAATGCAAAGAGAATGACGTGGAGAGTTACCTTTTTATTTATGCAAACCCACTTTGCAATTTCCTTCCCCTCCTTAGTTTTACAAGAGCACTTAGGTGAAGTAGGGTTCTCTTGGCCTAGACATTACAAACATCACACAATTACACATTTGAATCAAGCCAAGACATTAAACTAAATCTTATTACACACTTGGTTCCATAATAGACATATTGGTTCCATAAATGGCCTATTGAAGCAATTTATATCATTCAAGTGCTAGGCTCCATTCTCTTGTTATTTCTAGACTTCTTGGACTCATTTAAGGTCATTGGAGCCATCATCAATTCAATTGCACCATTAGAAGACTAAGTTACTTCATAAAGCACCATTATAGACACCATTGTCCCATCTCCCAATCCATGGCTCCTAAATTTTTTCCAATGGTTTCTCCCATCTTCTAATACCATATAAAGTCATAAACCAAGGTTAGAACAAATTAAAGCATCCCCTAGCCTAATGAACCTTGCTTGGTCGAAATATACACCATAATGAAGGTTCATGGACTTTGTGATTTTTCCTTAATGGGAGAGTCACTTGGGAGGCTTTCTAGAGGTCTTAGAAGCTCAGGGAAACATTCAAATAGACAAAGACACATTCACACAAAATTAGATTTTGCAAAATCTTAGAAAACACTACACTTTTTAAACTTGTTTTCTATTGGCTTTTCTTGGAATTTCTTACCATATTCCATCTCCCCATGGCCTAAAACCCTTGTTCCTTTCTTGTATTTGGGCAAAACATCCTCCCCTCCTTTGGTTCTGTTCTTGGCCAAAATACACACAAAGGGAGGGGGAAGAGAAGATGCAACAAAAAGCAACGATTACTTAGGATTCAAGTGAGCTTTCATGTGTCTTTCTCCTTGGTTCTCTTCTCTTTGGCAAATTCGAAATTCTCCCTTTGGTTCTGGACCTAAAACAGAACCAAAAAGCTCAACTAAACCATAAAAAGAGAGAAGGAAAGGAGAGGAACAAGATTGGAGGAAGATGGAGCATGAAAAGCTACAAATTTCCTTACCTTTTCCTTGATTTTTCTCCACCTTTTCTTCCCCTTTTGATGCACCTAAGAGACCAGATCAACTTCTGTATTTTGAGCAGAAAATTTCGTGCTCAATAAAAAGGAGAAGATGGAAGAAAAGTGTGGAAGTGTTTAGGACATTCTAGAAGCTTTTATTTCCAATTTTGCCCTTTTATAATGGCAATTTCGTTTCAACTTTGTTTTAGCTCCTTTTTTAGAACCATATTTTCCATCATAAAATTTAAGTTCCCAATTTAATAAAATATCTTTGGAATCACTCAATTTGGAGCTAAAACCATACCAAACGAACTAATCAAAGTTCGGGTCAACTAACGTTAAAAAACATACACCGGAGGGGCTTTACTGGTTCCGGGGCTTCCTATAGTATTTGGGACCTTTGAGAGCCTTGGGAAACTCAAAAATTTCATTTAAAAAAGCCCTCCTATGTGGTTTTCCAAAATTTTCACTTATTTACAAAAATACCATTACGTTTCGTTACTTTCCATCGCAAATTATTTCTTCATCCTAACTTCATTTTTCTTTCCGTCTGAGCTTAGTATTATCATTTTTAGGAGTCTAGGGCTCTACCCAAATTTTTTTGGGATATTATCTAGGTCATTTCAGATGACTTACTTTTATATGGCTCATTTCGTCATTTTACGAAAATTACATTCGTTACAGGCCTCACCCAATGTCTTGTGGATATTGGACTTGTCTCACCCATTTTTTAAGAGATTCTTGGACTCAGCCATACTCTTGGGAGCCCATCTTGCTTTTAGGAGACTCTTTGCTTTGTCTCAACCAATTTCAAGGGTTTTTGGCTTATCCTCACCATAGCTAAGAGTTCTTGGCCTCACCACACTCAAGCAAATCCAAGCACACATCAAAAACATCATATAAGAGCATATTGTAATATCATGGCACCATGGAAGTAATGTAATACCATAATTTTTTAGCTCATTCCATGCTACCTTTATACCCCATATCAATCAATACATATAAGAGGCAAGAAAATGACATTAAAATATTAGTTATTTTTGCGTTGCATCGAGTATGGAAATCCCGTTCCATGTCGTGTAAGCCAAGTGACCCCATACTATACTTTCCCATATTTAATTACATGTATACAACTCATTTGCGTCATAAAATCATGCCCACAACTCATGGAAACCGAAATGGAACCTAGAATATGGAGGTTTATTTTCGGCCAGATTTGGCCCCTTTCTGGCACAATTTCGAAAAATCATAACTAATTCTAGAAAAATAAAAATCATACATTCTTGGCCATTATGGAAAGCTACAGATGTCTACTTTACAGTAAAAATATGTACAGACCATAACACCCATCACAGAGGGCGTTTGACATCTGAAAATGTCTAGGGGTCAAACTGCCTCCTGATGCTGTCACAGATTCTGCATCAAACTTTGAAAATGTCCAATTAATTCCAAAAAAAGCCAATCCATGCAAATGATACCAATATGGAAATCTGTAGATGTTAGCTCAAGGATAAAAATACTTTCAGACCAGTTCAGGTACCCAAAGTCTCGAAATTCAATAGAACAGTATATCAGGTCGGGTAAGGGTCCTGATACTGGACAGAATGTTCAAAAATTCATATCTCCCTCTCTAGAACTCCAAATGAGGTGCTTCTAGTTGGAACAAGTCACTGTAAATGTATAGTTTCTCTGTATGAAATTTCGTGGCAATTGGACATCATTTGCCCCATGAGTGACAGAATTCAATTTCGGACTAGTGCTACAGTACCAAGGACCAAAACCAGAAAATTTTTCAATTTCAACAATTCGCTAAATATTCCACAGACCTCCAAAAATTACCAAATTTAGCTTCTCAAAAATCCATCAATAAGCTCTAGATGCATGTAAAATTTCAGGTCAAGAAGAGTTCATTTGGATAAAAAGTGACGTAGCCTCATGAAATGGTCATTTTTGCTTCCTACCAAGAGTCACTTTGCACCAAATGGCCTCTTCTTGAATTTGGCACCCCTTGAGCAAGTTTCAAAGCACAAATATGACTTGTGGAGGCTGCCCAAGTGATCCCAAACCTCATTCAACTCATTTTGGTCTCTCAACATCTATTTATGCATAGTTACATCAAGCTATCCAAGAGCCAATTTGCACAATACTATTGATTTAGTGTCATATAAAGTCTACATCATATCCATACATCATTTTACACTTGTCCGTGGTCTTACATCACAAAAATATTACATACATCATTGCTTTGACATTTAACCACCATTTAAAGTACATAATACACCAAAACAAAGATGTTCAATATCCTTGGCTTGCATCTCCTTGACTTGGAACACCACCTAGACAATTCAAGGATGAAGGGGAAAGAGGGTGTGAGATTCCAAGAATCTCAATAGCTCACACACCCATTCACACCACATTCAAGGAATACATATACCAAATGCATAACCATACAAGCATAAAGTGTGCAATAAATTCCATTCCATGCTATATTCACATGTCAAGCTTACTTTCATGCTCTAGGGACTTTTGGTTTAGCCTTACCCCATTTCTAGGACTTTTAGATTTGCCTCACTCTTGGCCTAGGGACTTTTGACTTTGCGTCACCCATTCAAGGGACTTTTGGCCTTGTCTCACCCATGCCATGAGACTTTTGGCATCTCCTCACCTTCATCAAGGGACTTTTGGCATCACCTCACCTTCATCAAGGGACTTTTGGCATCACCTCACCCTTATGGGCTCTTTCCATGACCATAGTCATTCAAGACAACACATTGGTACCAATGCACAACAAGGATCAAGTGGCATATTATCAAGCATCAAGAATGTATGCAAGCACACTAAGACATACATATGCACACAAGAATGCAAAGAGAATGAGGTGGAGAGCTACCTTTTTATGTATGCAAGCTCACTTTGCAATTTCCTTCCCCTCCTTGGTTTCACAAGAGCACTTAGGTGGAGTAGGGTTCTCTTGGCCTAGACATTACAAACATCACACAATTACATATTTGAAGCAAGCCAAGATATTAAACTAAAGCTTATTACACATTTGGTTCCAAAATAGACATATTGGTTCCATAAATGGCCTATTGAAGCAACTCATATTATTCAAGTGCTAGGCTCCATTCTCTTATTCTTTCTAGACTTCTTGGACTCATTTAAAGTCTTTGGAGCCATCACACATTCAATTGCACAATTGGAAAACCAAGTTGCTTCACAAAGCACCATTATGGATACCATTAGGCCATCTCCCAATCTATGGCTCCTAAATTTTTCCCAATGGTTTCTCCCATCTTCTAACATCATATAAAGTCCCAAAACAAGGCTAGAACAAATTAAAATATCCCCTAGCCTAATGAACCTAGCTTGGCCGAAATATGCACCATAATGGAGGTTCATAGACTTTGTAATTTTTTCCTTGATGGGAGAGCCACTTGGGAGGCTTTCTAAAAGTCTTAGGAGCTCAAGGAAACATTCAAATAGCCAAGGAAACATTCACACAAAATCAGATTTTGCAAAACCCTAGAAAACACTACACTTTTCTAACTTATTTTCTATTGGGTTTTCTTAGAATTTCTTGCCATATTCCATCTCCCCATGGCCTAAAACCCTTGTTCCCTCCTTATATTTAGATAGAACATCCTCCCCTCCTTTGGTTCTGTTCTTGGCTGAAATACACATAAAAGGGAGGGGGAAAAGAAGATACAACAAAAAGCAAAGATTACCTAGGGTTCAAGTGAGCTTTCAAGTGTCTTTCTCCTTCATTCTCTTTTCCTTAGAAAATTTGAAATTCTCCCCTTAGGTCTGGGTCAAAAACAGAACCAAATCATTCAAAAAATCCATGGAAAGAAAGGAGGAAGAAAGGAGAACAAGATTGGAGGAAGATGGAGCAAGAAATTTCATGAAATTACCTAGTTTCTCCTTGGCTTTCTTCCTCTTTTTCTCCTCCCTTTGGTGTGCCTAAGAGAGCTGAAGATTTTTTGTATTTTGGGCAGAATGGGTCGTGCTCATTAAAGAGGATAAGAAGGGAGAAAAGTGTGGAACTTTTTAGAACATTCAAGAAACCATAAATTCCAATTTTGCCCTTCTGTAATGGTAATTTTGTTTCAGCTTCGTTTTAGCTCCTTTTTGAGAACTGTCTTTTCCATCATAAAATTTAGATTCCTAATTTAATAAAATACTTTTGGAATCACTCAAATTAGATCTAAAACCTTCCTAAACGAATCGGTTAAAGTTTGGGTCAACTAACATTGGAAAGAGTACACCGGAGGGGGTTTACCAGTTCCGGGGCTTCCCATGGTTTTTGGGGCCTCTGAGAACCTTGGATAACTCAAAATTTTCATTTAAAAAGCCCTCCAAGGTGTTTTTCCAAAATTACACTTATTTACAAAAATGCCACTGGCCTTTTGGCAAATTTTTTGAATCACTCCGACCCCAGTTTTTGGGCAACTCAAGGCTCAAATCCTTATTTTCTATTATTTAAAATTTTATTCAAATTTTATTTGGCCTTAAATCACTCATCTCAGGAGACTTTCTTTTCAAACCGGCCCATTTCAGTGATTGTACAATGTACCAGGCATTACAAGTAAAGTCATGCTAAAACACTTTTCATGGCTTAAAAATACACATATATACATTCAAGACAAGCTAAGCACACATCCATGCATGAAAGAAGGTGGAGAGTGTACACAATTACACATTTTTTCTCTTGAATCCAAGCTCCCCTTTTCAACCATATACACACAAAAGTGTGGGGGTAGTTTCTCTTGGCTTAGACACAATTCATGGAAGCTAATTAGGTTCATAAACTTAATTCTAAGGCCATACAATTTACTTAGATACTAGCTTGGCTTATAACCTCATTATGGTTCCATAATTGCACTTAATGAAGTGACACCCCTCAAATAAATTTTAGACTCCATTCTTTCCCTTTAAATATGATTCTTGACACCTTTTAAGCCTCTTGGAGTGATCACACAATTAAAACTAAGAGCCTAACTGTATGTTGCTTCTTTTGATCATAATATGGAACCTAAAGTATCAACTCACTTTCTATGGGTTCTAAATTTTTTCCAAGGCTTCTCCTCATTTTCATTCATAATATATGACTCAAGAATGGGCTTAGAAAATTTAAAACCCTCCCTAACTACACAAAACCCCTTTAAGCCGGGGCTATGTAGGAAATGGGGTTTCTTGGAATTTACTTTATTTTCTCAAGGAAGGATGCATATAAGGAGCCTCTTAGGGATCTTGGGAGCTTATTTAAACTTTTATTTATGCCTAGGGATCATCATACAAAATCAAATTTTACAAGGTGCAATTGAAACCCTAGTTTTGCACCTTGAAATTCCATGGCCTTTTCTTGAATTTTTTTTGCATGTTCTTACTCTCTTCCCTTAAATTCACGGAATTCACCCTTGGTTCCCCTTAAAATTTCAGCCCTCTAGCATTTACACACATGGGGTGAAATATGGAGAAGAAGGGGGGAGGAGTAGCTACCATGGGATGCAAGATTTACCTTGTTTTCTTGTTTTTTCTCACTTGAATCTTGAGTTCTTTAATCTCCTCTCTTCAAATCAGAAATTTTCCATCCATTTCTCCTTTAAAATTAGTCCATATACTTCATTATAATCATAGGAAATATAGGAGAATGAAGGAGAAGAGGTTTGGAAGAGAAAGAGCATGAAAAATTACTAAATTTTCATATCTTAAGCCTTTGATTTCTCCTCCTCTTTGCCTTCCTCTTGTACACCACTCTCCTTAGGGTTTTCTTATGTTTTTGGGTAGAACTTGGTCGTGCAACATGAAGGGAGAAGAAGGGTGCATCATATATATAGGTGGGAGGAGGTTACACTTTTTAAAAATTCTCATTTTGCCCTTCGTTCTTGGCATTTTCGTTTCTCGTTTGTTTTAGCTTCTTTTTTAGAACCATATTTTCTATTATGAAATTTAGATTCCTAATTTATTAAAATACCTTTGAAATCACTCAAATCGGAGCTAAAATCTTCCCGAATGAATCCGTCAAAGTTTGGGTACATCAACATTGGAAAATGTCCACCGAAGGGGTTTTAGCTGTCCTGGGACTTTCCATGATTTTTAGGGCCTCTGAGAACCCCAGAGAACTCAAAAATTTTATTTAAAAATACCTTCTATGTGAATTCCAAAATTTGCTCAAAATTACAAAAATGTCATTATGTTTCATAAGCTTTTTGTAAGAAATTGTTTCTTCATTCTACCTCTATTTTTCTTTCTATCTGAGCCTAGGATTCTCATTTTTAGGTGTCTAAAATGCTTCTCAAATTTTTTGGGACCTTAACTACATCATTTCGAGGGATTTATGTTTCTCACATTTTCTCTTATTTTCAGACAACCAGATGTTACAACCTTGGTTCTATTTTTGGCTAGAGAAAAGTTGGTTAGGGTGAGTGGAAGAAGGTGAGTTGTGATATATAAGAAGGGAGGGGTTATTTTATAACATTTTCAAAATTTCAACTATGTTCTTTGACTTTGCCTTCTCCGTTTGAACTCATTTCAAATCTTTTTTTTTTAGAACCAACTCCTCCATTATAAAATTTAGGTCTTTAAATTCATAAAATACCTTTGGTTTCACCCAAATTAGATTTAAAACCTTATTGAATCATTCAATCAAAGTTTTAGTCAATTAATAACCAAAATCACATGTCAAAAGGGTTTTAACTATTCTAAGGATTCCAATGGATTTTAAGCCCTTTAAGAATCTTGAGAAACTCAAAATTTTCATTTAAAACTTCTTTCTTAGTTTTCTAAAAGTTTTCCTTTGTTGGGGATGATTGATAGAGTAATTGAGAATAACCTACAAGATATGATACAGGTAAAGGACTAGATAGAATGAGGAGAAGAAGTTTAGTGAAGAGACAAGCATGAAAAGTGGCAAAATCTTATACATTCAAGCCTTGGTTTCTTCCTCTCTTACTCTTCCTTTAATGCACCACTTAGAACTACCTTTGGTTCTATTTTTGGCCAAAGGAAAGTTGGTTAAGGTAAGTGAAAGAAGGTGGGTCGCGATATATAAGAAGGGCGGGTTTATTTTATAACATTTTTAAAATTTCAACTATGTCTTTAAACTTTATCTTCTTTGTTTGAACTCATTTCAAATCCTTTATAAAAATTGTCTTCTCTATTATGAAATTAGGTCTTCTAATTCATAAAATATCTTTAGTTTCACCAAAATTGGATTTAAAACCTTACCAAATCGTTCAATCAAAGTTTTGGTCAACTAATAACCAAAATTGTATATTGAAAGGGTTTTAATCATTTAGGGATTTCTGTGGTTTTTAGGGCCTCTAAGAACCTTAAAAAACTCAAATTTTCTATTTAAAACTCTCTCCTTTGAGTTTTCTAAAAGTTACTTGAAATTATAGTTTTGCCACTACATTTTCAATTTCTCTGTTTTACCATTTTGGCTCTAATTTCGAGCTATTCGAGTTTCCTACCTACAGTTTTAAATGCTATAATTAGCATCCTACCCTTAATTGGTCTTAATTTTCTTTGCTTGAAGGTCCTCCTATATCACAATATCGATTTCATTTTAGTTTTTGAAAATTTGAATGTTACACTTGATGTATTCATGAGATATGTTTTAGTATGATTTCCATAATAAGCTTTATGCATAAGTATGACATTTTTTTTTTGGCTCCTAACCTCTCTAAGGTATGGAATTAAGTGTAGTAGCTCTTCTTTGGCTCTGAGTTGAGAAAAGTTGAGCCTAGCAAGTTTATGATGAAGCCATGGCTAAAGAATAAATGAATTTTTATGATACATGATGCATTTGATTTACATTAGGCATATGCATAGCATCCTTGCACCATATGCATAACATATACTTATGACATTCTTTTATGTATTGAATTAATTGAGATTAACTACTAAGATTCTACTAAATCCCACTCCCTTACTCTATTAACCATTTCAAGTTCACCAAGTCAAATCCAAGATCATGAGAAGGCTTAAATGTTAAGGAAATGATGTATTAGCAATCTTGTATTAGATTTTGCTATATGTATCTATATAACACGTTACATGTATCATTATGAACTTATGATGTATTTGATGATGATACTTCATGTTTTATGATGGAATGATTTGTAAAAGTATGAGAATATCAATATAAAACAAGTTATTGCAATGTATAAATATTATGGTGGCAAATGACCCCAGTAATGTTGTTATGTATGTACGCATATTTAGATGTCAAGAGGTCAAATCTTGATCCCACCATTTTGACATGTCATGGAATGGTTAGAAATGACATTTAGGATGAATCAAATGTGCTCAACATGGAAGAAAACCAATTGGACACCAAATGGTCCAAATTGGAACCAAGTTAGTCTCAAATTTGCCATAAACAACCCCTATGTCAAAAGTGGCATAAATGACCTAGTTTGAGCCTAAAATTTGGCATGCATTTAGACCCCTACTAGAGTATTCTAACAAAATAAGAAATAGAATTTTCAAAGTTGTATAGAATATTTTATGAATTTTTGAAATTGTGTAGAATTTTCAAAATGGTTTGGCATTCTTAACCTAGTGCAGATATGATTTTTTGTCTTTGAAGGGTCAAATAAACTCCAATACTTGTGAAATTTTAAAGGATATAGTTGACATTATAAGCTTTCTATGGCCATTGAGATCGCCTAAATCGATGTTATGTAACTCAAGATATGCATTTCCAAATTTAGGGTCTATTATATGCCTCCCATTCTGAACTAGGTTATTGTTTCATTGCATTTCATGGAGCAAATAAATTCAATTTCACTTGAAATTTTTGCAACATGTATTTCACATCCTAATCTTTTTATAGACACCTAATTTGTATGAAACAGAGTTGTATAGCTTGAGTTATGAATTTTCAAAATTAGTACAGATTTTTAGCTATTATGTCATTTGGAGTTGTATGCATTTCTAGGGTGTCTCATGAGTTAAACATGATAAAATGAGTATGACAAATTTTTTATGATGAAAATGAATAAAAGGAAGAAAAATATCAAATTTGGACCCTTATAGCTCCATATGACCTGTAAACAAACTAATTTCAATGTTGGCAAACCTATAAATAGATGTAAACTTTAATCTTCATGCTTTGTTTGAATGAGTTAAGAAAAGCTAGGTATGACAAAATGGCATAACCAAGAATTCATAATTCCTATATCTAGTCTTGAAGGTCATCTTTCAAATGTCTTTAGCTCTAGCTTTCAACTAATGATAGGTAGATCTAAGGTCTATCTTAGAAAACATTGATACCCTTGCTAATTGATCTAAAAGATTATAAATTCTAGGGAAAGGATACTTATTCTTAACAGCGACTTTATTAAGTTCTCTGTAATGCTACCACCTTTCTTTTTAACAAAGAGGTCCCTTCTAAACTTTTTTTTTTTAACTCAGCTAGCTCGATAGGAGCCATCTTATAAGCAGCTTTAGACACTGATCTAGCCGTAGGCACAGTATCAATAAGGAATTCTATCTCTCTTTTTCAGGAAGTGGAACACTAAAATTAAAATCCTTAAGAAAAACTTCTAAAAATTCTCTAACTACTAGGATCTCATTTGTCCCTTCCTTTATCTCTACCTAGATAGAGAAAAAGGTTAAAAACTATTACTATCCATGTTCTATCTATCTCTCATATATAAAAAAGATGACTTAACTCCAATACTAGTTATGGTCCCATATTCAGGTAAGGTAATAGTTTTATATACATAATCAAGTATAGCATTATTAACAACTATCTAATTCATGCCAATAATCAAAGTCAATATCATGGAAATATATGCAAATCAAATCAATGGTAGTGAAACAATGGCTAAATTGTACGATGACATTCAAACAAATGTGAAAAGTAATCACACAACCTTTAAAAGGGGTAGATATAGACATATTATTTAGTAAAGTACCAATAACCAAACTCTGTTTTCTCACACAATCATAAGATATAAACAAGTGACTAACACCCAAATCAAACATAGCAATCATAGAAAAATCATTAACTTTAATCATACCTTTGATAAAAACTAGGAGGCACACTGTCCTCTTACTGAGTGAGTGCAAACATGCTGCCTTAGGTCTGTGGTCTAGGTGGAGGTACCATCTCCACTGAAGAATAATTATGGGCTATATGCCCAACTTCCTACATCTGTAACACGTAACTTAGGATGGCTATCCTTTGCTTGATTGAAACTTCTTTCCTTTTTACCCTTTCTTGTTCCCTGGTACTTTACCTTTCTTTTTGTTACTAGTACTGACACTCACATTATTTTCTTACTTCAGCCTTTTCAATTCTAAAGTCTCCTTCTTAAAATGCTCGCACATCCATTTTTCATCTTCACATTTCCACAAGTAAAAAAAGTACCAAGACAATTCTATAAATTTAAAGAAATAGATAGATAAACTATTAGAGAAAGACTTCATTAGACCTAGTGTTTCTCTATGGGAAGCCCTAGTACTATCTATTAAAAAGAAAGATGGGAGTCATAGTCTATGTACAGATTACAAAAAGCTCAATAAGATCACAGTTAAGAATAAGTATCCTCTACATAGAACAGATAACCTCCTAGATTAGTTAGAAGAAGTATCAATATTCTTTAAGATAGATATCAAATTAAGGTACCATCAATTAAGGATTAAGGGTGAAGATATTCCTAAGACAACCTTTAGAACTAGATATGGGCATTATGAATTTCTACCGATGCCTATCTAGTTAATAAATGCATCTGTTGCATTCATGGATTATATAAATAGAATGTTTAATCCATACTTAGATAAGTTTGTAGTGGTTTTCATAGATAATATCCTTATCTATTCTAAGAGCAGAGAAGAGTATAAACGACATTTGAAATTGGTCTTGGACCCAAAAGGAGAAACAACTTTATCCCAAACTTAGTAAGTGTGAATTCTAGCTTATAGAGGTAAAATTCCTAGGCCATGTGATCTGCAAGGCAAGGGTCACAGTATATCCTCATAAGGTAAAGGTAGTCCTTTAGTGGAAAAGACCTATGACAGTTACAATGATAAGAAATTTCTTAGGTTTGGTAGGCGTTTACAAGAGGTTTATCTAAGGCCTTTCTCAAATAGCCATGCCACTGACCAAATTTACTAGAAAGAATATACCATTTGTGTGGGATTGGAAACGTGACCAAATTAAAGTATAAGTTGACCACAGCCCCTATTCTAGTTATCCTTAACCTTATAGAGACTTGTGTAGTTTATAATGATGCTTCCAAGAAAAGGTTAAAATGTGTGCTTATGTAAAAAGGTAGAGTGGTAGCCTATGCTTCTAGATAGTTGAAACCACGTGAAAAAAACTATCCCACCCATGAGTTAAAGCTAGTAGCAGTGGTTTTTGCTCTTAAGATATAGAGACACTACTTGTATGGTGCAACCATAGAGATATATGCTTACCACAAAAGCCTAAAATGTTTGTTTGTGTAGAAAGAGTTAAATATAAGATAGAGGAAATGGTTAAAGTTTTTGAAAGATTATTATTACACTCTAAAATACTATCGAAGTAAAGCAAATATTGTTATAGATGCATTGAGTAGAAAATCCATGCATATGGCCATGATGATGGTAAATGAGTAAGAGCTTATTTAGAAATTTAGAAATATAAATCTCTCATGTCAGTTGCATTCTCATAAGCTATTAATGAGTGAAACCTGAATACGGAATAAGTTAAGAAGTTAAATAAAATAGGCTTAACAAGAGGATGAGTTTATAAGGAAGATTAAAGATTAGATATCCAAGGATAAGACCTCATAGTTTAATTTATGTAAAAATAAAATAGTAAGGTACATGGATAGGTTATGTGTGCTAAAAACTCAAAGTTGAGAGAAAGGATACTAGAAGAGGCACATAAGAGTAGATACACCATTCATCTAGGTAGTAATAAGATGTATTAATTTAAAAAAAATATGTTGGTAGCCTGGGATGAAAACTAACATAGCAGAATATGTAGCCAAATGTTTGGTATGTCAGAGAGTTAAAATTAAGCATCAGATGCCAACTAGGTTACTTCAACTCTTAAATATCCTTGAGTGGAAGTAGGATATCATAGCCATGAATTTTATCATGGGTTCACCTAGATCATCACTGAGGCATGATGTTATATAAATGATAGTGGATAGATTAACTAAATCTACTCATTTCTTAGCAATTAAAGCCATATACACCCTAGATAAATTAGGTCAGCTGTACATAAAAGAAATTGTAAGATTACATGGTATACTTAAAAGCATAGTATCAGATAGAGATATTAGATTTACTTCAAATTTTTTGAGATCATTACAGGATGCCATAGGAACCAAATTAAAATTCAACACAACCTACCACCCTCAAATAGATGGCCAAATAGCAAGGACAATCCAAACTTTACAAGAGTGTTAAGGACTTGTCTTTCTAGACATGAAAGGGAACTAGGATACCTATTTGCCACTAGCAGAGTTTGTATATAATAATAGTTATCAATCTAGTACTCAAATGGCATCATATGAAGCATTATATTGGAGGAAGTATAAGTCCATAGTGTGTTAGGTTAAGCTTGGAAAGATGAGCCTTATAGGCCTAGAGATAGTGGACCAAACCTCTAGATAAGTAGAAATGATTAAAAAGAAACTTCCAACAGTACAGAGTAAGCAAAATAGCTATGCAGATAAAAGAAATAAGCCATTAGAATTTAAGGTTGGAGACCATGTATTTATTAGAGTGTCTCTAGTTACAAGGATAGATAGGTCCATAAAAACTAAAAAGCTTAGTTCAAAGCACATAAATCTGTTTTAAATTTTAGACAAAATTACACTAGTAGCCTATAGACTAGCTTTTCCTCCTTACTTAGTGTAACATCCGATCCTTTATAAATGATGAAAATAATTCAGTTATAAAAGAAAGTCCCTTAAATAGAAAGATTTGAGGTCAAATAAAATTAAGATAAAATTTTAAATAATGAAAAATGAGGATACAAGGCTTAAGATGCCCAAAAATCGAAATCAGAGTAGCTAAATCAAATCTGACGAAAACTAGTGGTATTTTCGTAATTTTGGGTACTTTTTAGAAAGTTCAAAAGAGGGATCTTTGAATGGAAAATTTTAATTTCTCGAAGTTCTCAGAGGCTCTAAAAATCATATGAACCCTTAGAATGGTTTAAACCCTTCTAGTTTATGTTTTAGAGCGTCAGTTGACCTAAGCCTTGACCAATTCATTCGAGAAGGTTTTAAATCCAATTTGGATGAAACTAAAGGTATTTTATGAATTAGAGGACCTAGATTTTATGATAGAAACGATGGTTCTCAAAAAGAAGTTGAAATGTGCCTAAACAAACTAAACAATCACGTAGGGGCAAAATGGTCATTAAGGGGAGAGAGAGAGAAAAAAAGTTTAAGCTCTTGTTTAGATAAGTAAAGGATCCTGTTTCATCCTGTACTAGTTAGGAAAGTTATTCCTCTCTCTAAAGGCTCTCTAATGGTGGTTTTCTTTTCTTGAAAACTTGAACATTCAGGTTCAAGCCAAAAAAGAACTCTTTTCAATAAACCAATCGATGGAAAATAATTTATGTGAAGAGAGCTTCATTTTAAGGTAAGACTTTACTTGAAACACTTGAAAAATCTTGTATTTCTAAGCCATTTAATTTTGATGGAACTTAAGGTTATGGAGTGTGAGGATTAAGAATATACAACTAGAATTGAAAAGGAAGCTTTAAAATGAAAGTTGTAGAATTTAGAGATTTGGTTGCACCTTGGCAAATATAAAGCTTCCTAGTGATAATTTAAGTTGTCTAAGAGTATGAATGAGTTCTCAAGACACCTAGGAAGCCTCACATATGCCAATTCCCTAAAGGAAATGAAGCAAACTCCATAGGTACACAAGATAAGGAGGTGTCTTGGCCAAAATAGAACCATGTACCTAGGGAGTGTTTTAAATTGTTCTAAGGCTAGAAAGGGACTAAATATGATAGATGAACTCAAAGGAAGCCTTGGAATAAATTTAGAAAGCATAGGTTATGAGATGGAGGTGTAGGCTCTATAATAAGACATAAAGAAGCAACTTATAGTTAGGCTCTTTAAAATGAACTTGTGATGATTCTGAGGAGTTTAAATCGGGTTAAGAGACTTATATTGAGGGAGAAAATGGAGCTAAGATCATGAATTCTCATAGTTGCTTCATTAGGTCTTATATAGAACCATAATTGAGTCTTAAAACAAAGTAAGCTTCCATAGAGTTGTATAAGGTCTAAGTTTATACCTATAAGTGATTCATGTCTCATTTGATGTGTTTAGGCTAAGAGAATCAAGTGCCACATAAATGCATGACCTTGGCCAAAATGGGGAAGGATAATTCAAGAGAAAAGTGTTGTGATTTTACTTCAAGGTAGCTCTCTAGCCTTTCTCACATATATGGCTTGGATGTTTGCTTGTTTTTGAGTGCTTGTGTATATGTTTGAACTATGAAATATGTCTCTAACTATTGCCTACTTACTATGGTTCCATTATGCATCTTAAAATGAGTTATAAATGTATTTTGGCTTGAATGGGTATGGTGATGCCAAAAGTCCCTTAAAATGGGTAAAGATGAGCTAAAAGTCTTTAAAATTAGGTGAGACAAAGCCAAAAGTCTTAAGAAGAGTAAGACTTAGTCAAAAGTCCCTTGAAAATGAGTGAAACAAATCTAAAAGTCCTTAGAAAGTTGGGTAAGGGAGACTAATGCCCTAAAAAGCCTATGTTTGATATGTAAGAGTTTGCATGACCAAGAAAATGTTTTATGTATGTTCATGAGAGGCTTATATGACATGCATGCATTCTTTGACATATATATGCATCCATTATGTATATTTGAAAGTGTAATACCATATTCAACTAGGCTATCTCATATTATTTCTAAGCTCCCTTCCATGAATAACACAAGATTTTCAAGAAATAGCAATCAAATATTAGATTGTTTTACATTACGTCATGGATAAAATTTTTATTTCATGTCCTATGAACCATATGAAGTCATCCATCTCATTCTCATATATAAATACACAAATAAAATCCAAAACCACCTCAAGAAGTGGCCAAGAACTCAAGCTAATGGAGTATATACGTAAAAATAGCATGTGCAGCCTTAGGTTGGTATTTCAGCTTTTTGTCATGAAATTTAAAAATTCATAATTAATTTAAAAAAAATCAAAATCAAGCATAATATATGATTCTATACAGCTATATATGTCTACTTTATTCTAAAAATAAGTTCAGACTAGAACAAGGATATCTAGCCTTTGAAAATTGATAGAATAATAACCAAAGTTGCTTGTCACTACTAGTATTGTCATAGAACTTCAAAAATTCACATCTCCCTATTCAGACATCCAATTAGGGTGATTTTAGTGGTCATATAAAGATTATCATGTCTAATTTATTCTTGTAAACTTTCATGAGCATTGGACACCATTTGGCCCTTGAATAGCATAGCACAAGAAACTGACCATATGAATAGTGCTTATACCAGAACAATAGAAAAATGGAAACTTTGAAAAATCGTAATAAATTTCATAGAGCTCAAAGGTACATAAACCCAAATTTTACAAACTCACTCTCTAATCCCAAGGTATACATAAGAACACATATGCCAAGTCTTGCCATTCAATGCTCAAAATTTGCTATATCATAATATGGCATCCAATCTCATACATACATAATATATTCATGTTCATGGACTCATACACCGTATATAACATTAGATTACATCATATGCCACTCATATGGCTACAAAATAGGCATTTTCACACACCTTGATGTCAAACTCTCTTCTTCAAACTTAGTGACTCCCATTTCTTGGCTCACTTGTCCATCTAGACATGTTAGATAATGGGGAGGAAGGGATGGGATTATAGGAATCCCAATAGCTCATCTCTCTTTCAACCACACATAAAGAATGTAAATCCAAGTCTAAAAATGTATGCATGGATATCATAGAACATGTAATCATTCATGGAACATTTTTAGCATTCAAGAAGTCATATGAAACATACATGGATTTGCCAAGCAAATGCTTTAGGGGTTTTGGACTTGCCTCACCTATTTTCTTAAAGGATTTTAACTAAACCTTACTCTTGGGAGACTTTTGGCTTTGTCTCAACTACTCTTGGGGACTTTTGGCTCATCCTCACCTTTACTAGAGGGCTCTTAGCTTTACTACACTCAAGCAAACCACAGTAAGTTCACAAAGCATCATTTGGAAACATAATATAACATCATGGTACCATGACATTTAGATACATGCTAAACATTTTTCATGGCTCAAAACATACATATCCACATTCAAAGATAAGATAAACATCCACTCATGCATGAGAGAAAGAAAAGAGAGCTACCTTTGTCATGCTTTTCTCCTTGACTTTGATTCTTCTTTCTCAGCCACACACTCACAAGAATGTGGAACTTAGTTCCTTTTGCCTAGACACATAATATGAAAGCCAATTACCCTCTTGGAACAAATTCTAAGGCTACATATTCATTTCAAAAGATAGGTGGTTCATATGACTTTTTTATGGTTCCATAATGCACCTAATGAAGCAACCTTAGGAAAACATATCTTGGCTCTATTCTTTCTATCCATTTATGATTCTTGACTCCTTTTAAATCTCTTGGAGTCATTACACAATTAATTTAAAGAGTCTAGCTTGGTGTTACTTATTTAAACCATAATATGGAACTTATGATACCATCTCACTATTCATAGCTTTTAAAATTTTTCCAAGGCCTCCTCTCATCCTCTCCCATCATATATGACTCAAAATCAAGCTTAGAGTAAAGTAAGACTACCCTTTGATGCTCCAACCTCTCTAAGCTATGGCTATGTATCAAGAAGACACCAAGTGAGTTTATTTTGTTTTCTTGATAGGAGGTGCATGTGAGGAGCTTCTTAGGGATCTCTAAAGCTCATAGAAACACTCATCTAGGCCTAGGAACTCTTGCATCAAAATAGAATTTTGGTGGAACACTTAAAACCCTAACTTTACTATCTTGAAATCTAATAGTTATTTGATTGTTTTCTTTGCATATTCTTGTTCTTCTCCCTCATTTTCCTAAGATTCACTCTTGATTTGGCTAGAAATTTAACTCCTTAGGGTTGGTCTTATATGGGGCAAAAATTACAAGAGGAAGAACAAGAGAAATCAAGCTTGAAGCATGGCAATTTACCTTGGTTTCTTGGCTTTTGTTGAATTCTCTTCTCCTTGCTTAGCTTTTGCTCCAAAAATTCAAACTATCCCTTTCTATTCTGGACTCAAAATAGAACTAAACATCTCACTAAATCCATAAGAAGAGAGGAGGAAATGAGAGGAAGAAGTTTTCTAAAGGAAGAGAAAGAATTTTCTTAAAGCTTTTCTCCTCCTCTTTTCCCTTTATTCTTGTGTGCCTCCTTCTCTTGAGTCTTATCTAGCTTTTGGACAGAAATGAAGTCAGTGGGGAAAGGAGTAGAAGTGGCGTGAAACATAAAGAAGCTTCAAGAGGTAATTTGTTTTAAGAAATTCCATTTATGTACCTTAATCTTGGCATTTTTGTTTCTGGTTCGTTTTAGCTCTTTTTTTATAACCATCTTTTTTATCATAAAATGTAGGTCCTTAGTCTTATAAAATACCTTTGGAATTACTCAAATTAGAACTAAAACCTTCCCGAATGAAAGGGTCAATGTTCGGGTCAACTGATATTAGAAAATGTACACCTGATGGGTTTTAATTATCCCGAGGCTTCCCATGATTTTTAGAACCTCTGAGAACCTTAGAGAACTTAAATTTTTCATTTAAAAAGCCCTCCTATAAGTATTCTAAAATTTGCCTAAAATTATGAAAATACCATTACATTATGTATCTATTTTGTTACTTAGTGTCTGATTATTTTAGCATCTATTTCAGGGTACCTCTGGCCTCCTAAATTCATTACTTAATGTCTAGATCATCATTCTAATTTTTTTGGACCTCAACCAATTCATTTTAAAGAACCTTCTTTGAAAACATATTTATTTCCATCATTTTTACGAAAATCAGATATTACAGAAAGGACAAAGGCTATTAAGATTCTTTGAATCTTACTCTTCCCTATTTTCCATCTAACCATGCCTAGGTGAAGCTCAAAGAAGCAAAAATAGAAGCTAAGGAGCATAATGTGCAACACTTTGACAATAGAATAGTTTCTAATGTAATGTAATATCAAAGTATGTATATATGAGTAGCTTATGGCATATAAACCATTGAGCATGTATAAAAGTATATGAATATCATGTATGAATGGAAGTTAGAACCAAATGTATGCTTATATGAGTTTTTACCACCCATGAGCCTTTTATGTGCATGTGTATAAATGTATGTGGTATGGTGAGATTGAGCTCTATGATGATTTAAACCATTTGGCATGCTTCCCTAGGCTATGTTTATACTTTTGAACATGCTCAATTGGTTGTGGAAAGATGAGAAGAGCATTTGGTACATATGGAACCCATTATGGACTTCAAATTTGACCAAATCTTGAGCAAAACCAAAGTCTAATCAAATGGATGAGTTTTTGCATGAAATTTGGCGAACAAGTAGGTCTCATCTAGAGCTTTTATAGAGCCAAAGAGCACTCAATTTGAAGCTCTAAAGAATTTATTATGATTTTCAAATTTGGCCAAATTATGCAGAAATGGCATGCGCACTGTTCATATGGTTAGTTTGCTTCTTTGTATTATACATAGGCCAAATGAAGTCCAATATTCATGAAATTATATAGGTATAAACTAGACATCATAAGCTTTCAATAGACACTAAAAGCACCTTATTTAGAGCTCTGTAGAGGGAGAACCGAATTTTTAAAGTTACATGATAGTATTTGTAATGTAGCTCGGCCTTTGGTACTATTCTATCAATTTTCATAAGTTAAATGCCATTTTTTTCATTTGAAACTATTTTTAGTCATTAGTTAACATCTGGAACTTTTTAGAAAGCTATCATATACATGATTTCAATGTTTCTAGAATTAGTTCCAAAGTTCATATCAGAAATCTATGATAGCAACCTGAGGCTAAAAATTATGATATGATGTGTATGGTTCCAAATCCATGAATGTTGAGATGTTTTGTGATGTTTTTTACTTGTATGGATATGATATGGATAGTTAATGATATTGATGAACTCATATGGTCCATGAAGGATAAAATGAATTAATTAGGCCTTATGTAACGTAATTTAATGTTATTAAATATGGTGTTTTCCTTGTAAGTGTATAAGGTTAGGCCATGTAATGTAATGGAAAGACTAAAAGGTTAAGGTATTATGTAATGTTTAGTTTTCATTAAATGACGAAAATGGGTATATTTTCAAAACAAGTCCTCTGAAATGAATTAATTAGGGTCCCAAAAAATTTGAGTGGCATTCTAGACTCCTAAAAATGAGAATCCTAGGCTCAAACAGAAAGAAAAATGAAGCTAGAATGAAGAAACAAAATTAAATGAAAGACTTGTGAAACGTGATGGCATTTTTATAATTTTGAGAAAATTTTGAAATTCACACAGGAGGGCTTTTTAAATGAAAAGTTTGAGTTCTCTGGGATTTCCAGAGGCCTTGAAAACTATGGGAAGCCCTGGGACAATTAAAACCCCTCTGGTGGACGTTTTCCAATGATAGTGGACATTTTCCAACGATAGTGGACCCAAACTTTGACGGATTCATTCAGGAAGGTTTTAGCTCTGATTTGAGTGATTCTAAAGACATTTTACTAAATTGGGAACTAAATTTTATAATGGAAAATGTGGTTCTTAAAAAGGAGATAAAATGAACCAGAAATGAAAATGCCAAGATTAAAAGGCAAAATTGAGATTTTTGAAAAGTCTTTTTTAACCTCCTTATATATAGGTGTCACACCCCACCTCTTCATTCACTTATCCATATTTGTTTCTGCCCTAAATCAGAGGAAGAACCCTAAGAGTGAGGCACACAGGAAGGAGAAGAAGAGAAGGAGAAAAGCAAGGCAAAAGGTATGGAATTTCTTGATTTTTTCATGCTTTCTCTTTAGTAAACCTCTTCTTCTCCATTTTTGCTTTCTTTCCTATAGTTTTATTGAAGTTTTTGGATCTATTTTAAGGGAAGAATAGAGGAAAAAATTCGGATTTGAAAAGAGGAGGCTAAGGAAAGGAAGAAACAACTAAGAAAACAAGGAACAACAAGGTAAATCTTCCTTCCTATGGTAGCTACTCCTTCTCCTCTTCTCTCCTTGGTTCATTCAACATAAAAAGCTACAAGAGGGCTTGGATTTTGGGCAGAACCAAGGGTGAATCTTAAGAATTTAAGGGATGAGAATAAGGATATGCAAAGAAAACAACAAAACAACTATGGAAATTCAAGACAGCAAACCTAGGGTTTCTAGTGTTCCTTAAAATATCTGATTTGATACTATGATTCCTAGGCCTAAATGAATGTTTAAATGAGTTTCTAAAATCCCTAGAAGTCTCCCCATATGTATCTTCCATCAAGAAAACAAAACAAACTCCCTTGGTATCCTATTGCTCTATAGCCATGGCCTAGCATAGTTGGAGTACCTAGGGATAGTTTTAATTTGTTCCAAACCCATTTTTTAGTCATTTATGATGAGTGAAGATGAGGGGAAGCTTTGGAAAAAATTTAGAAACCACAGAAAGTGAAATGGCCTTATATTTTCCATAATATGACCTAAGGAAGCAACACTTAGTTTGGCTCTTTGTTTTAATTGTGTGATGACTCCAAAAGTTTTAAAAGGAGTCAAGAATCATAAATGAAAGAAAAGAATGGAGCCTAGAACTCAAATGATGGATGTTGCTTCATTAGGTGCATTTTTGGAATCATAAAGGGGTTATTAGACTAAGTTAGTGTTTAAGGAAGATGTGTGGCCTTAGAAATGACTTCAAGAATTTAATTGGCTTCCATATATTATGTTTAGGCCAAGAGAAACCAATCCCACACTCTTGTGTGTGTGAGGCCGAGGAAGGAAGCATTGTTTTAAAAGGAAAAGTGTATGGTTACAACAAAGGTAGCTCACTCCTCCTTCTCTCATGCATGAATGTATGCTTAACTTTTCTTTGAATGTGTGTATGTGTGTTTTAAGCTATGAAAAGTATTCTAGCATGAGCTTTAATTCTATGGTACCATGATATTACATTATGCTTTCAAATGATGTTTAACATGTTTGCTTGGGTTTAGTTGAGTATGAAGAAGCCAAGAACTCTTAGCCATAGTGAGGATGAGCCAAGAACCCTTAAAAATGGTTAAGACCAAGCAAAGTGCCTCCCAAGAGTGAGGTTAAGCCAAACCTCCTAGAAAAAAATGGGTGAGGCAAGTCCAAAATCCTTAAGTGAATGGGTGAGGCTAATCCACTTATTTGGCAAGCCTATGTATGCCTTGTGTGACTTGTTCAAATGGTAAGAATGATTCTTGAGTGATTATACATGTAAACATGCTCATACATACATTTTCAAGACTTGTTTTGCATTCTTTATGTGTAATTGAAAGGGAGATAAGCTATTGGGATTCTTTGAATCTTATTTCTTCCTCTACAATGTCCTAACATGCTAGGTGGATCAAGTGAGCAAGCCAATGGAAGCCATCAAGTGGGAAGATAAGAGATTGATAACAATTTGCATAGATTTTGCTTCTTTATGGGCATATGAGTGGTAAATGTTGTAACCCCTTATTGTATATTTCCTATGACTTTATGAACATGTGTAATTATGAAAATGTATCATGTACAAATAAGATTCAATTATATATATACGATATAGTGCATTTTAAACATTAAGGTGCAAGACTAGCATGTGTAATCTTGTGTATGGCATGGAGTGAGAGAGTGAGTTTTCAAATTTTGGATTTGTGCACCTTTGAGACAAGTTTAAAAGGTCATTTTGGTGCATTCCATATGCTCAAATGGTCATGGTTGCCTTGGAGCTCAAAATGGATCATTTAGACCCTTTGTAAGACACAAAATGAGCCATTTCACAACCCAATGTCAAGATCTGACCAAATGAATGAATTTGCCCATGAAATTTGGCACAAATATAGATCTTATCTATATATTTTTTAGAAGACAAAGAACATATTATTTGGAGCTCTGTGAAATTAATTATGAATTTCCAAATTTGGTATTTTTTTGCTGAATTGATACAAATACTATTCATATAGTAAAAAACTTGGGCTATGTCATTAGAGGGACAAATGATGTCCAATGCTCATGAAATTTTATAGGCATAAATTAGACATGATAAGCTTTCCATGACCAGAAAGATCACCCAATTGGACTTCTAATTAGGGAGATATGAAGTTTTGAAGTTGGATGTCAATACTAGGAATGATAGTCAACCACTAGTACTATTCCATTAATTTCTGATAACTAGCAACCCTTGTTGAGGTCTGGATATATTTTTATCATAAATTAGACATCTGTAAATTTTCATAATGGTAAATAATGTATAATTTTAATTTTTTTAGAATTAGTTATGATTTTTCAAAATTTATGACAGTAAAGTGAGATTTCTGGCCGAGGCTGTACTCTTGAATTTCATGTACTCCATCCATTTGCACGAGTTCTAGGCCACTTCTTTGGATGGTTTTGAGTTGCATTAATGTAATTAAATATGAAAATGATTTGAATGAGTTCATATGGTCCACAGGACACTGAATGAAGAATTCATACACTGCGCAACTAAAAAATATTCACTATTTTAATGCCATTTCCTTGTTCTCTTGAGAAGTGCATGGCATGAGACATAGAATTTGCATGAGAAAGGCTAGAGAGTTATGGTGTTACATATTACACCTAGCCCAAATACATAATATATTTATCCTAGCTCAAAAAGTATTAACCTAACCCCTTACATGTCATAGAATATGAGTGTCATACCTACACATATCATATGTTACAACTTACAATGTTGAAGAACTTTGTACTACTAACAGAAGATCCTGTTGACAAGGCTTTGGTTTCCACAGTGTATAATACAGGATCCTGTCAATAAGATCTTGGACCTAGGAAATCCCTATTGTCATACCTAGGGGATTCTTAATAAGTTTACAAGACAACACAATTCATAACTTTGTTCTTCTAATTACCATACAAACTCTCATCCTGTTGTGAAGAAACAGAAGCTATCATAGTTACAATTCATCTGAATTTTTAGACCTAATTTTGTGAAATTTCTTTCCTCCCATCAAATGTCATCCAAGAATCATAAAAATTAGTAAAATAACTCCTTATTATGTTAATTATAAGCCACCAAAATAGTTCTAAAAATTCCCATGAATGACCTCTTCACTAATGCCATTTAGACTACTACCCTGCTTGGACTTGCTGCACAATACCCCTTCTATTTTCTAACTTTGTTACCTTATAAAACAAACTCAAAAAATTCTAAGACTTTCTAGATCTAAGTTTATATGTCTTAACTACCGTCCTATAAAATTTTATGCATTAATCCCTTCATTTACCTATTTTACAAGATTTATTATGAAACTTGCTCAAAATTGTCCCATACAGAAGTTAGGTAAGATTAGTACATTATTTTCATGATCTAAATTGTTCCAAAAATTTCCATAACTTTCCAGATCTGAAGTTTAAGGAATAGACAACTCATTATAAAAATTTGGGCTTAAAAACCCTCCTCTAACTATTTCTACAAAAGGCAAACATTAGGTACCTATAATGCATAGCAACCTGACATTCTAACAAAGTTTACTCTATCATTTTTCAATCCACACAGAAAGTCCCTGTATAAATTTTAGAATAGTCTTCTTTAGAACCAATCAAGCACATACCATTATTCCAAAGTGGTTCCCAAGATTATGATAATCAGTTTCATGTAAAAACAATAAATTAAGTTACTTTTACATGCAATTCAACACATTTGTCAAATATCATCGTGAGGTTGTACAGATAGTTACTCATAGGCTATGATCATGTAGATACAAAAGAAGAGTTGACAAAGCAACTTTACATTCTCAAACTAAAGTCAAGGTCTAACATTTAACACTATTCAAAGGATGTACAAAATTAACTACAACCAATACATAGTCTACTAGTCTACTCATCTATTCTCTACTTGTTTGACTTTGTCTATGGTACAGCTAATACCTAGAAAATAGTTAGCTTTGTAATGAGATAAAATCCTAATAGATAACAATGTATTCAAGGAGTGTACATATAAATGGCACTAAATACTATCTAGGATACATTCGATGCACAATTTAGTGTAGGAGCATGCACTATCCAGACAATAGCACATATATATATTCATTTGTTAGGCTTATATGCTTTGGTCATTGGCCAATAATAGCGATCTAATACTTATAAGAGTCACTTTAATAGACATACATACAACCTTACACAGCATAAGACCTTTAAGAATCATCCAGTGCAATTACATACGTAAACAGAAAGAATACAATGTTAACTACCTGTTTCGTTATTGCTATTCGATCAAGTTATTCTATAGCCCTTGTTGTCCCAATTGCTTCCCCTAAAATTTTAGTCATACATTGCCTTAATTAAGAACAAGTCATGGTTAATTGTGGATTTTAATTAAGCTACTAATTTCCTGTACATGACTCCTAATTTCCTTTTGTTAGTTGGAGATTGAAATCTTAATTGTAAGTAATCACATTTTTTCTTTTCTCCTTATTAGTTAGATGCCAGTTGAATTGATTATGTGGATTCCAAGGCCTTAAGGTTCAGTCCCTACTCCCTATTTATTTTGCAATTTAGTCTCTAATCACTAAATTTCTAGGGCTCGATACATCCATTTCAAATTATAACAATATATGTACATACTTTGTGTAATAGCTAATTGCATGGTCCCATTTAGTGTCTAAATATCTTTCATATGTGCTCTTTCGAAGCCATTTCTCTAATTAAATTTAAGACATTTCTAAGGTGCTATTCCTATGGTTAACTAGTTTACAAAATTTTCTTTCCACTCCACTTCCATTCTCGATCTACTTTGTTCCGAGGGGAGTAATTTTAGCACTTACCTTCAAGTATCTGTGGCTTCTTCTTAGACTTCTCCTACTAGTCTTTATTCCAAAATTTTGTGGCTGTCCAACAATAATAAAGCATCCTAATTAATCAATTTAACTAATTAAGTTGAAGTACTTAAGGAATTTAGATGTTTTTCCTATGCTTACTTTCCAACGAGTCTTTTTGTAATCCTCTTTTACCTTCAAGGCTTTCTCTTGTCTTATAGCTATATAATTTACCTGAACCTTTGTTCCTTTTCTCTTAATTCTATTCTTGGCCTAAGTGGGGCTAAAGTGAAGAAGGACTATAGCAATGACACCTCATGCTTTTCCCATCGAGATGAAAGTAGTGAAATTGGATAAAACATATTGATTTCTTCCTTTCACCATTTGATGGCATGTAAGGTGCCACTCTCTCCATCCTTCCCCTTCCAAGTCATGTGCTTAGTTGGTAATACATGATTCCCACGGCTGAACACCATTTAAATAACCAAGTGAATGTATATGCTCTTGTATGGTAATGGTATTAAAGGGAAGTTATTGAAATAATTAAATAACCATTCCACCTACTTCTTATTCGGTGTTAGATAATGTGGCAGCATGTGAATATTTCTTTCCCACCTACCTCCATATGTAAGTGATATTAAATTCTTAAGGCTAAGAGGACGTGAGCAATAACAAAGCACTATTTATTTATTTATATATGTACACACGGTCCAAGCATGTGGTGTAAGTGTTTTATTCACCTTAATTATTCTCCTTTGGCTCCATTTCATCATCCTAGTTATGTGTCTTCATCTTAGATTGTTTAAACCATTTACTTACATGCAATTCCCTATCACTCTTCACAGGTAAATGGAGGATGAAGTCTGTAAAAGCCAAGAAAAAGAAAAGAGAAATGAAAAGAAAAGAGAAAAGAAAAGGAAGGAGAAAAGAGAAAGCTAAAATTTTCAAAGGGCTGAAAATTCTAAGTCTTCTCGCCACAGCCCGGCTATAGCGAATTCAGCTTCTCGCCATAGCGAGAAATGGCCTAGCTATAGTGAGAATGCCTTCTCGCAATAGCGAAAATTCTCCTAGCTATAGCGAGTGCGAGTATTCCATACAAAAACCAGGGAGTTGCTCGCCGTAGCGACGCCATAGCGAGGGCAGAGGTCTGGAACAGACACGAGCTCGCCGTAGCGAGGGCAATGGCTCGCAATAGCGAGTGCAGTCTGGAAAAGCAAGAAAAAGAGAATTTGACTTTTTAAAAGCTTCCAAATCTCTTCTTTCTTCTTCAAACCGACTCAAACTCACTTTAGGAGAGAGAAAAGAGTGGAGGAGAGAGAGAGAAGCTTAGGAGAAGAAGAAAGGACAAGAAAGGTAAGGATTCTCATGGCTTTGCTCTTCACATGTTACCCTTCTCCCCTTCCCCTCTCTTTCCACGATTTTGGTAGCTAAGATGGTTAGGTTTTGAGCTTGGTTCAGAAGAGAGAGAGTGGGAAACCACTCTTGAGAGAGGTTAGAAGTATATAGTCTTCTCTTTCTTGCTTTCCCTTTCTTAAGAGCATGAGAGTTTGAGAAAAGAGAGGAGATAGCTCATGGGTTCTAGTGAGAGAAAGAAACCTAGTTTAAGAAGCTCAGTAGGGTGATTAGAAAGAGATCCCTAGCTTAAGAATCAAGTATTAAGGAATTAATTCCATACTTTTTGTGTGGTTAGGCTCAAGAGAAGTTCTCCCATCTAGAAGTGGTAGTGAAATCCACAAGGGAGAAGACAAGTGAAAGAGAAAGCTGCCAATAGCTAATAAGGTAGCTCTCTCCACCTTCCTTCATGCATAATTGTGTGTTTACATTGTCTTGCATGTATGTATGTATGATATGAGCTATGAGAAGTGTGTTAGCATGATGATATGTTATGCATTGAAATGATGATTTTGTGATTGTTTTGGTTTGCTTGAGGAATGGAAAGGCCAATAACCCTTTAGCCATGGTGAGGATGAGCCAAACCCTTAAGTTGGTTGAGACAAAGTAAAGGGTCTCCCAAAAGTGAGGTTGACTCCCAAAGAGTAAGGGTTGAGTCTAAGAACCTCTTAAGAATGGGTGAGGCAAGTCCAAAAGCTACAAGTGAGTGGGCGGGGCTAATCCATGTACTTGGCAAGCTTCTAAATGTTATGTATGGCCTACTCACATGTTGAGAATGTCTTTCTTTTATGCATGGCCAATTCACATGTCTCAAATGCTTTTAGTATGGTTTTATATGCTAACATGCCATACATGCACAATGAGACTTGTTTGCATGCTATATATGTATGATTGAATGAGAGTTGAGCTACTGAGATTCTTTGAATCTCACCCTCCCTCTCCACCATCTAAACATGCTAAGTGGACCAAGTGAAGCTAGAGATGGGAGCCACCAAACTTGAAGCTAGGGAAAGTAATGAAGACTTGTAAAAGAGCTTCTTGTAAATGTGTTGTACATGAGACAAGAGATGTAAATTAACCATGTATATGATGTAACCTTTATGAATAATTGTAAGTTAATGTATGTATGATGAATGTATGAGAATGAGGCCTATTGTGAATGGAGAAGTAAGCCTTGAATGTGAAAAGCTCCATGTTAGCATAGGCCACATGAGTGCATAAGTGGGCATGGGGTAGTGAGTCTCTCCAATCTGGTTTGTTAGGCACTTGAGCCATGATTGATGACCCTTATAGATGCTTTCTCATGTGCTCAAGAAGTCATAGAGGCAGAAGAACCAAGATTGGACCCTATGAGCCCCACTTTTGGCCAAGAAAAGGCCTTTTTGCACATGATGTCAAAGGTTAACCATATGACCTCTTCTTGTTCTGAAATTTGACATGTAACTAGATCATGATTAGAGATTTTTGGGAAGGTAGAGTTCATGTCATTCAGAGGTCTATAGCATTTCCTATGATTTTTCAAAGTTGACATCAGAAATTCGTATTTCAGAAAACACTGTTCATTTGGGCAGTTTGAGAATCGGGTCATCCGAGGGGCAAACGTAGTCCAATGGCTACAAAGTTTTATACACAGAAACTAGATGGTCACAGTGACTTGTAGGAACTGGAAGCACCTCATTTGGAGGTCTAGAGAGGAAGATGTGCAATTTCAAAGTTCCTGCCCAGTATCAGGCACCCAACCAGACCCGAAGTATTGTTTCATCGGTTTCCGGGAATTTGGCTTCGTGAACTGATCTGGAGACATTTTTCCTCTCTAGCTAACATACACATATTTCCATAGAGGTACATTTGCATGCATCGAATTTTTTTGGAATTAGTTAGACATTTTCAAAGTCCATATCAGTAAACTGTGACAGCAAAAGAGCCCCCTCTGACCAGTGGATGATTTTTGATGTCAAAAGTATGATATGTGAGATATTGAGACTTCTACATATTTTTAGTATAAAGTAGACGTCTTAAGATTTCTAGAATGAGCAAGATCATATAGTTAAGATTTTTCTGTATTTAGTTATGGATTTTCAAACTTAGCCCAGAAACGAAGCAAAATCTGCCAAGAACGAAAATGCATGTCTCATGTCCCTTTTTGCTTTCCATGAGTTTAAAGCATATGTTTGGGATTGAAACAAGTCTTAATAGTGCAATTAAGCATGAGGAGGCATAGAAAGAGCTCACCCGGTCCATGTGACTTCAAAGTAATTATCTACCCATGCATAATGCCGAGAAGGAAGAACACCAAGGTAGAGTTAATCATCTCCCTTGTAAGCTTAACATGTGCATATGAGTATGAGGGCATGATGGGTATGAGCTAGAAGTTAAGGTGTTACATTTTGTTGGTATCGGAGCAAAGGTTCAGGCTTTCATTGTGGATTATAGCAAATGTTTGTGAGTTGCCAAGATGTTTATGAGCTTGCTATGGATGATTGAGTGCATGAAAGTGGCATGTGTCCCTATTATGTATGCTAAACCATGTTATATGTTTCAGAAAGATGGTTGACACGCGCCAAGGCTGAGGTAGAGGTAGAGGTAGAGGAAGAGGTAGGCCTCCCAGAGCGGCTCAGGCTGATGAAGCCGGGCCTAGCGATCCAGTTGCTGGAGCCTTACAGAGTATAGTGGCTCGCTTGGATCAGCAGTAAGCTGTTATCATGCAGCTACAAGAACGGCTTGCTGAGAGAGATAGCCAAGGCCCTACACCTCCCCCTCCTCAGCCACCTCCACACTCAGATCATCCTGAGCATTCAGGGGCGACTCCTACAGATGCACAGCCACACATGCAGGCTGTTGCCCCAATCCCACCAGCTCAGATGCCTCCCGCTGAGCAGCAGCCCTCGATCAGAAAAGTGATTACCCAGTTCAGAAAGTTCGGGCCTCCCACCTTTGATGGTGAGATGAATGCAGATAGAGCTGAGGCCTGGATTATAGAGCTAGAGCAGATTTTTGAGGTTATGGAGTGCACGTCTGAGCAAAAAGCCAAGATGGCTGCATTTCAGTTAAGGAAAGAAGCAATATATTAGTGGAAGGGCACTAAGCCGATGCTGAGAGCGAGGAACGCCCCGATCACGTGGGAGGCATTCCTCGAGGCATTCCATGAGAAGTACTTCCCCGACTCCATTAGAGATGAGAAGGAATCAGAATTTATCCTGTTGAGACAGACTCCGGGAATGTCCATGGACCAATATGTAGCAAAGTTCATTGAGCTCTCTAGATACTCCTCATACCTACAGAGACATGATGATGAGAAATGGAGGGCAGATAGGCTAGAGAAGGATTTGCTCCCTGAGATCCGAGACAGGGTAGTGCCCCAGAGAATCAGGCACTTTCATACCCTAGTAGAAGTATGCAGAGTAACAGAAACAAATCTCAGGATGATGCAGCCTACCTCCGGCACTAGACCACTTCTTCCCCTCCCTGAGCCTAAGAGATCTAGAGACGATTCCCAGCCGGCAATGACGAGCCATAGAGGTGGAAAGAGTCAGTGGAACCAAAGGGGAAAGAAAAGGAGAACTCAGTCCAGTAAAGGCAGTGCTCCACCCCTCATATGTCCCCAGTGTGACAGGAATCATGGTGCCAGACCGTGTTATGCGGGGCAAAACGTATGTTACAGATGTGGCAGGCCGGGGCACATAGCTAGAGACTATATTCAAGCTCCCCCACAGGCCCCTCTACCGATCGCACAACCGAGAGAGATGGCTCCTCCTCCCAGACCACAGACCCAGGGTAGAGTCTTTGCCCTATCACAATAAGAGGCTAGCCAATCCCCGAGTCTGATTCAAGGTACTATTAAGATAAATGATTTTTCAGTAACTGCCTTATTTGATTCGGGCGCTAGCCATTCTTTCATATCATATGACTGTGTTAAGAGGTCGGATCTGAGTATGCATACATTGCCATATGAGTTGCATGTATCCACCCCTACTGGAAACCGAGCCATCACTTCCCATGCTTGTTTGAATTGTGTGATCCAGTTTAATCATTGCCTGACCACCCTTGACTTGATTTGCATGCCCCTCATTGCTATTGATGTGATAATTGGCATGAATTGGATGTCTGCAAATAATGCCACACTAGATTGTAGCTATAGGTGTATTACTTTACTTGAGTGTGGAACTGTGCCTAGTACTAGGGCTGAGTTATCTGTTATGACCACTTCCCAGGCTGAGAGATCTCTAAGGCATGGTTGTCATGGGTATTTGGTCTTCTTTTCAGCATAGGCTGAGGTAGAAGAGGGTATAGATGAGATTCCTGTAGTGAGGGAATTCCCAGAGGTGTTCCCTAAAGAGATTAGTGGACTGCCCCCAGAGAGAGAGGTTGAGTTTTCTATAGCTATTGTACCAGGGGCAGGTCCAGTGTCTAAGGCCCCATATAGGATGGCCCCCACCGAGTTAGCAGAGCTTAAGAAGCAGATAGAAGAGCTGTTAGAGAAAGGTTTTATTAGACCCAGTGTCTCACCGTGGGGAGCCCCAGTCCTATTTGTAAAGAAGAAGGACGGGAGCCTTAGGCTATGTATAGACTACCGGGAACTCAATAAAATTACCATTAAGAATAAGTACCCTCTCCCTCGCATAGATGACCTCCTAGATCAGTTAGCAGGAGCGTCAGTATTTTCTAAGATAGACCTCAGGTCGGGATATCACCAGCTCAGAGTCAAGGCAGATGATATTCCCAAGACGGCCTTTAGAACTAGATACGGGCATTATGAATTCCTAGTTATGCCCTTCGGGTTAACGAATGCACCCGCAGTTTTCATGGATTATATGAATAGAGTGTTCAGGCCATATCTAGATAGGTTTGTAGTAGTCTTCATAGATGACATCCTTATCTACTCAAAAAGTAGAAAGGATCATGAGCAGCACTTGAGATTAGTCTTGGAGACCCTAAGAGAAAACAGTTGTATGCTAAACTTAGTAAATGCGATTTCTGGCTCACTGAGGTTCAGTTTCTTGGTCATGTAATCTCCCAGGTAGGGGTCGCAGTAGATCCCCATAAGGTAGAGGCAGTATTACAGTGGGAGAGACCTAGAACAGTGACAGAGATCAGAAGCTTTCTAGGTTTAGCAGGGTATTATAGGAGGTTTATTCAGGGCCTTTCTCAAATAGCAATGCCATTGACTCGGCTTACTAGAAAGAATGTGTCGTTTGTGTGGAATGAGAAATGTGAGAGTAGTTTTCAAAAGTTGAAGCACAAGTTGACCACAGCTCCAGTTTTAGTACTCCCTGACCCTAAAGAAACCTTTGTAGTGTACAGTGATGCCTCTAAGAAAGGGTTAGGATGTGTGCTTATGCAGAAAGGCCAAGTGGTAGCTTATGCTTCTAGATAGTTGAAACCCCACGAGGAAAACTACCCCACACATGACTTAGAGTTAGCCGCAGTGGTATTCGCTCTGAAAATATGGAGACACTACTTATACGGGGCAGCAATAGAAGTGTATAGCGACCACAAGAGTCTTAAGTATCTATTTGAATAGAAAGAGTTAAATATGAGGCAAAGGAGATGGTTAGAGTTCCTGAAAGATTATGAGTTCACATTGAAATACCATCCAGGTAAGGTTAATGTGGTAGCTGATGCCCTAAGTAGGAAATCCATACACGTGGCTTGTATGATGATCCGAGAGTAGGAATTGATTGAGAGATTCAGAGATATGAGTCTCTCCTGCGAGGTGTGTTCAGGAAAAATATTAATGAGTGAAACCCGAATAGAAAGTGACCTGAGAGATCAGATAAGAGAGGCTCAGCAGTTAGATGATCATGTAAAGAAGATTAGAGCCCACATAACCCAGGGCAGTGTCCAGGAGTTCAATCTGTCTGAGGATGACATAGTAAGGTACAGGGATAGGCTGTATGTGCCTAGGAACACTAAGATCAAAGAGAAGATACTAGAGGAGGCACATAAGAGCAAGTACACCATTCATCTGGGTAGCAATAAAATGTACCAGGATTTGAAAAGAATGTTCTGGTGGCCCGGAATGAAAGTAGACATAGCAGAGTATATCTCCCGATGTTTACTATGCTAGAGAGTAAAAATAGAACATCAAAAACCAGCTGGGTTACTTCAGCCCCTAGATATCCCGAAGTGGAAATGGGATAGCATAGCTATGGATTTCGTCATGGGTTTACCCAGGACATTATCGAGCTATGATGCAATATGGGTAATAGTGAATAGGTTAACAAAGTCAGCACACTTTTTACCTATGAAAGCCACTTATACCCTAGATAAGTTAGCCCAGCTGTACATCAGGGAGATAGTTAGACTGCATGGTGTGCCTAGGAGCATAGTGTAAGATAGAGATCCCAGATTCACATCGAATTTCTGGAGATCCTTACAAGATGCTCTAGGCATCAGACTGAGATTTAGCACAGCCTACCACCCTCAGACGGATGGACAAACAGAAAGAACCATCCAAACCCTAGAAGACATGTTGAGGGCAATGTATACTAGAAATGAAAGGGAACTGGGACACTTACTTGCCTTTAGCAGAATTTGCCTATAATAACAGCTATCATGCTAGCATACAGATGGCACCGTATGAGGCATTGTATGGGAGGAAATGTAGATCCCCAATGTGTTGGGTTGAGCTAGGAGAGCGGAGCCTTATAGGCCTAGAATTAGTAGATCAGACCTCTAGACAGATAGAAACCATCAAAAGGAAACTTCTGACGGCCCAGAGTAGACAGAAAAGCTATGCAGATAAGCGTAGGCGGCCGTTAGAGTTTGAGGTTGGAGACCATGTTTTCATTAGGATATCTCCATTCACAGGTATTGGTTGATCCATTAAGAGTAAAAAGCTCAGTCCAAAGTACATAGGTCCCTTCCAGATTCTAGATAAAGTAAGACCTGTGGCATACAGACTAGCTCTTCCTCCAAATATAAGCCAAGTCCATAACGTCTTCCATGTTTCTCAATTGAAAAAGTACCAGCCCGACCCCTCACATGTCATAGAATATGAGAATGTGCAGTTACAAGAGAATCTATCCTATATAGTATCACCAGATCGGATCGTGGATGTTAAACTCAAGCAGTTACGGAATAAGACGATACCGCTGGTGAAAGTGGTTTGGAGGGGATTGTCACCCGAGGAAGCCACATGGGAATTGGAGGAGGATATGAGGAAGAAACATCCAGAACTCTTCCCATGAGGTATGTTATTTAAATTTCGGGGACAAAATTTTTATAAGGAGGGTAGAATGTAACAGCCAAGAAAAAGAAAAGAGAAAAGAAAAGAAAAGAGAAAAGAAAAGGAAGGAGAAAAGAGAAAGCTGAAATTTTCAAAGGGCTGAAAATTCTAAGTCTTCTCGCCACAGCCCGGCTATAGCGAATTTAGCTTCTCGCCATAGCGAGAAATAGCCTAGCTATAGCGAGAATGCCTTCTCGCAATAGCGAAAATGCTCCTAGCTATAGCGAGTGCGAGTATTCCATACAAAAACCAGGGAGTTGCTCGCCGTAGCGATGCCATAGCGAGGGCAGAGGTCTGGAACAGACACGAGCTCGCCGTAGTGAGGGCAATGGCTCGCTATAGCGAGTGCAGTCCGGAAAAGCGAGAAAAAGAGAATTTGACTTTTTAAAAGCTTCTAAATCTCTTCTTTCTTCTTTAAACCGACTCAAACTCACTTTAGGAGAGAGAAAAGGGCGGAGGAGAGAGAGAGAAGCTTAGGAGAAGAAGAAAGGATAAGAAAGGTAAGGATTCTCATGGCTTTGCTCTTCACATGTTACCCTTCTCCCCTTCCCCTCTCTTTCCACGGTTTTGGTAGCTAAGATGGTTAGGTTTTGAGCTTGGTTCAGAAGAGAGAGAGTGGGAAACCACTCTTGAGAGAGGTTAGAAGTATATAGTCTTCTCTTTCTTGCTTTCCCTTTCTTAAGAGCATGAGAGTTTGAGAAAAGAGAGGAGATAGCTCATGGGTTCTAGTGAGAGAAAGAAACCTAGTTTAAGAAGCTCAGTAGGGTGATTAGAAAGAGATCCCTAGCTTAAGAATCAAGTATTAAGAAATTAATTCCATACTTTTTGTGTGGTTAGGCTCAAGAGAAGTTCTCCTATCTAGAAGTGGTAATGAAATCCACAAGGGAGGAGACAAGTGAAAGAGGAAGCTGCCAATAGCTAATAAGGTAGCTCTCTCCACCTTCCTTCATGCATAATTGTGTTTACATTGTCTTACATGTATGTATGTATGATATGAGTTATGAGAAGTGTGTTAGCATGATGATATGTTATGCATTGAAATGATGATTTTGTGATTGTTTTGGTTTGCTTGAGGAATGGAAAGGCCAATAACCCTTTAGCCATGGTGAGGATGAGCCAAACCCTTAAGTTGGTTGAGACAAAGTAAAGGGTCTCCCAAAAGTGAGGTTGACTCCCAAAGAGTAAGGGTTGAGTCTAAGAACCTCTTAAGAATGGGTGAGGCAAGTCCAAAAGCCACAAGTGAGTGGGCGGGGCTAATCCATGTACTTGGAAAGCTTCTAAATGTTATGTATGGCCTACTCACATGTTGAGAATGTCTTTCTTTTATGCATGGCCAATTCACATGTCTCAAATGCTTTTAGTATGGTTTCATATGCTAACATGCCATACATGCACAATGAGACTTGTTTGCATGCTATATATGTATGATTGAATGAGAGTTGAGCTACTGAGATTCTTTGAATCTCACCCTCCCTCTCCACCATCTAAACATGCTAGGTGGACCAAGTGAAGCTAGAGATGGGAGCCACCAAACTTGAAGCTAGGGAAAGTAATGAAGACTTGTAAAAGAGCTTCTTGTAAATGTGTTGTACATGAGACAAGAGATGTAAATTAACCATGTATATGATGTAACCTTTATGAATAATTGTAAGTTAATGTATGTATGATGAATGTATGAGAATGAGGCCTATTGTGAATGGAGAAGTAAGCCTTGAATGTGAAAAGCTCCATGTTAGCATAGGCCACATAAGTGCATAAGTGGGCATGGGGTAGTGAGTCTCTCCAATCTGGGTTGTTAGGCACTTGAGCCATGATTGATGACCCTTATAGATGCTTTCTCATGTGCTCAAGAAGTCATAGAGGCAGAAGAACCAAGATTGGACCCTATGAGCCCCACTTTTGACCAAGAAAAGGCCTTTTTGCACATGATGTCAAAGGTTAACCATATGACCTCTTCTTGTTCTGAAATTTGACATGTAACTAGATCATGCTTAGAGATTTCTGGGAAGCTAGAGTTCATGTCATTCAGAGGTCTATAGCATTTTCTATGATTTTTCAAAGTTGACATCAGAAATTCGGATTTCAGAAAACACTGTTCATTTGGTCAGTTTGAGAATCGGGTCATCCGAGGGGCAAACGTAGTCCAATGGCTACGAAATTTTATACACAGAAACTAGATGGTCACAGTGACTTGTAGGAACTGGAAGCACTTCATTTGGAAGTCTAGAGAGGAAGATGTGCAATTTCAAAGTTCCTGCCCAGCATCAGGCACCCAACCAGACCCGAAGTACTGTTTCATCGGTTTCCGGGAATTTGGCTTCGTGAACTGATCTGGAGACATTTTTCCTCTCTAGATAACATCCACTATTTCCATAGAGGTATCATTTTCATGCATCAGATTTTTGTGGAATTAGTTAGACATTTTCAAAGTCCATATCAGTAAACTGTGACAGCAAAAGAGCTTCCTCTGACCAGTGGACGATTTTTGATGTCAAACGTATGATATGTGAGATATTGAGACTTCTACATATTTGTAGCATAAATTAGACAGCTTAAGCTTTCTAGAATGAGCAAGAGCATATAGTTACAATTTTTCTGTATTTAGTTATGGATTTTCAAATGTAGCCCAGAAACGAAGCAAAATCTGCCAAGAACAAAAATGCATGTCTCATATCCCTTTTTGCTTTCCATGAGTTTAAAGCATATGTTTGGGATTGAAACAAGTCTTAATAGTGCAATTAAGCATGAGGAGGCATAGAAAGAGCTCACCCGGTCCATGTGACTTCAAAGTAATTATCTACCCATGCATAATGCCGAGAAGGAAGAACACCAAGGTAGAGTTAATCATCTCCCTTGTAAGCTTAACATGTGCATATGAGTATGAGGGCATGATGGGTATGAGCTAGAAGTTAAGGTGTTACAAAGTCTTGACCGAATAAGCAATGAACATAGGAAGTAAGTGGAATGTCAAGGTGGCTTTATTTTGTCCTTATTATCTCATATTTATTTGCTTATTCCTGCATCCCCTTGTTTAGACATGCATGTGTTAAATAATTCCAAGACTTTTTCCAAGATTTATCTGAGTTTTATCTCATGCTATACATGGCTAATAAGGGCTACTACTTGGCCAAATATACATACACATATTCCTATGTAGGTGGAAGTAAGGAGACACTATAATAAAATGTTTACAAGCTTGTCTTGAATTATTCCTACATGCTTCCATATTAGACAATGTAATGTGCCACTATCTCTTTAAGGTTTCCTAACATATATTCTCCTCTTTAGTACTAATTAAATAAGTTAACGCTTAAGTAACTTTGGTTAGTTCCCTAACACTTACTTAAGGTTGCTCCATGCTATTCTTTTTTCATTACTTTGGTTACGTTAATAGTTACAGAAAATTTGGAATGTGATCATTCCTTCCCTTTTAAAAATTTTTGTCCTAAAAAATTTACATACCTTATGAGAATAATGTTAGATAATGCCTTCTCATGTCTTCTTTAGTTTTTCAAGTTACTTCATCCAAGAATAGCCCTTCCCAGACCACTTTCATTAGTGATATACTCTTGTTCCCTAATTGTTTGATCCGCCTATCTATCATTTCACAACATGGGATAAATTATGTCGCAAATGCACAAATTCATGCTCTATTACGTGTGAAGGGTCTAATTGATATTTCTTTAGCTAAGAGACATAGAAAACATTATGAATTTGGGAAAGGTTAAGAGGAAGGACAAGTTTATAGGCAACTAGTCCTATCCAATCAAGAATTTGGAAAGGACCTATATAGTGAAGGCTGAGTTTCTTGGACTTCAAGGATTAACCCATGGCTATGACTAGTGTTACTTTAAGAAATACATCAATTTCTAGGGGTCATCTTCTTTGATCTGCATAACTTTTCTACCTACTTTGGGTAGCTAACAGTCTTTTCCTGATAAGTCCTATGTGTCTTGAAGTCTAATCCACTATATTTAGCCCTAAAAGCCTCCTTTCTCCTAGCTTAACCCAGTACAAGGGGGACCTACAGCTCCTTCCATAAAGGGCTTCAAACAGAGCCATTTTGATACTAAAATGACAATATATATATATATAAACATTTAATGACAATTATACAACCAAGGAATACTCACAAGAAAGAATGGAGTGCTACTTTAGTTCAAGAAGCACAATTTCCTCTTTAATTCCTTATCTCTTTGGCTCAGCCTCACACCTACACCTAGGAGAAATTTGGTTTGCTTGGCTTAGACACATCAAAGAAGACATAAAAAAATCAATGAAACTATCTCTAGCCTTATATAAACTCTACACAAGCTACCTCTAGCTTATGCCATAGTTATGGTTCCATACAAGGGTATAATAAAGCAACCTATATAATTTAAGATCTTTACTCTAATTTTTCACTCATTCTAAGTCACATGACTTCATTCAAACTCATTAGAGTCATCTCTAACTCAATGTAAGGAGCCTAATACCAAATTGCTTCTTTATGCATAATAGAACCTAAAACTTTCAACTTTCAAATTATGGTTTCTAAATTCAAACTAATGGTTCCTTTAGTGTCTATAATTCATATCTAGACTATTTTTAACCTTGGAATCAAAGAAAACTTTCTCTAGGTGCAGACTCCCTCCTTAGGCCAAGACATACACACACACACACTCTTGGATCCCATGGAGTTTTCTTGGTTTTCCTAGAGAATTTTTCACTTATAAAGCTTCTTAGATACCTTATGACCTCCTACATACCCTTAGACAATCTAAATTACCATTAGAAAGCTTCATAATTTCCAAGGTGCAAAGAAAACCCTAAATGTCATAACTTATTATCTATTGATTCTTTTTAAATTCTAATAGTTCCATTTGATTTCTCATGCCTCAAAGCCCCACTTCATATCAAGTTTAGATCATAAAAGGCCCCTAATATATGATCCATAATTTGGCCAAACATGGGGAAAGGGAAGAGAGCCAAGAAGAAGCTCTTAGTTCATGGTTTCCTTACCTTATTTATAATCTTTGCAAGAGAGCTTTTATATGCTTCCACTCTCTCCTTCAATTTCTCTCTTCCTCCTACTAAACCAGCCATGAAATGCCTCCAAATTAATCATCAAAACCATGGGAGAAGAGAAGAGAAAGAGAAGAGATTTGGGGAAGGGGAAGGCATGATAAAATGATGATTTCTTACCCTTTCAAAGCTTTTTTCTCTTCCCTTTGCTCTCCCACTTGTTCGCCTCTTTAGAACTATTTCTATTTCTATTTCAAAGTGAAAGTGAACCAATTTAGAGAGTAGGCAGAAGAGGGACATGTTTTAATAAGCTTAAAGGTCCATTTACAACATTTTCTAAAATTACAATTTAGTCCCTCAGTTTGGTTCTTTCCATTTAGGCTCATTTCAATTCATTTTTTAGAACCATCTTTATCATAAAATTTAGGTTCTCTAATTTACAAAATGCCTTTGGTTTTACCTAAATTGGATTTAAAACCTTACTAAACAATTTGGCCAAAGTTTTAGTCAATTAATACTTTAAAATGCAAATCGAAAGGGTTTTAATGATTCTAGAAATTCCTATGGTTTTTAGGACCTCTAAGAACTCTAAAATACTCAATTTTCTCATTTGAAAATACTTCCTTTGATTTTTCTAAAACTTACTTGAAATTACAAAAATGTTATTGGCCTTTGTAGCTTTCTGTTTAGCTGTTTTGGCTCTAGTTCCAAGTTAACGTTAGGCTCTAATCCATATTTTAAGATGTTCTAATTAACATCCTAGTATTGTTTAGACTTAGTTTGCATTGCTTTAGGGTATTCCTACTTTATTTTATTAGGTTCAGTTTAATTCTTGATTTACCAATTATTACAAGTACAACAACTACTTGTTTGTAAACTTCTTTTTTCCTTCTATGATACTTTCTTGTAGCATACCTTACTTCACCACAAAACTTACATTAGGTTGAATTCACATCATCTTTATAATACAACATATAGCTAGTCATACAATAATCAATCTTCATATAACTAAGCCATAATTTTGACACCAACTTCTTTGTTTGATACAAGTTAATAGGCATATAAGTGTCTTTAGGTTGTGCTCTCCTCATTAGCCATGACACTAAATCATAGCCTTGTTATGACATGTTGGTATCTGCCTTAATGCTTGGTAATTGCACAATTGCTAAAAGTTTGGATTCCTTTTCACAACCTTCCCACGAAGGCTATTGTGTAGCATGCAACATGTCATAGAATGCCTTTGCATCTAGATTTGACATCTCTTCAGCACTTTCATTGTAGTTATCCTTGAAACTTGGCCTGGCTGCATCCATCACCATGGTCTCATATTGTGTCAATTGGTTCCCAAGCAACGCATGTGAGATAAATGTCATACCATATCTCTCTAGCATTTATTGTATTTCGACATTAACTAAAAGTATCAATTTAAATTTATTTTCAAAAAAATCACAACTTTAGTAGTGAAAATAACCAACATTATAAGTTAAAATAATTCATTATTTGCAAAATGGATCATGTGGGCTTGGCATATTTATTTTTCATCCTTAATGCATTTGCTCAACTAGAACTAACTTAATTTAAAGCCCAAAAGTTGGATTCAAAGCATACATATCAAAATCACATATACTTTGCAATTTTCCTTAACTTCCATAATCTAATATAAATTTTGAAAAATTATAATTAATTCTAAAAAAATTGAAATCATGCAAACTATACTATTTTGGAAAGCTTAGGATGTCTTCTAAATATCACAAAAATTTCATATCAAAACAACTAGCTTTTCCCCAAAAATTTAATAGAATAGTAACACTAGTCGCTGATGTGTCCTACAATTGAACCTCAACTTTAAAAATTCATATCTTCCTCTACAGAGTGCCAAATGAGTTGCTCTTGCTGGCTATGGAAATTGAATGATGTCTACTATATGCCTATAAACTTTTATAAACATTAGACTTCATTTGACCTATGAATGACAGAGAAATGCAAACTAACCATATGAACTATGAGTGGGACAATTCTGCATAATTTAGCTAACTTTGAATATTCATAATAAATTCTTTAGAGCTCCAAATTAAGTTCTCTTTAACTATATGAAAAGTTCTAAATGAAACTTATATTCATGCCAAAATTCATGCATAAAATCATCTATTTCGTTAGTTTGTAGTTTAGCTCGAGATTATATCAATTTTTAGAACTACAAAAGGGTCAAAATTGCACTAAATGGTCTTCTAATCATTCCACAATCATTTAAGCATATCCAAGAGTATAAACACAGCCCATGAGAGCATCTCAAATAGTCTAAATCATCATACATCTCAAAATTACTATTATAGTTGTTCTTACATACATGAACATCAAAGCATAAAGATGTCAAAAACTCACAGAACCATTCATTTGACTTCAAAATTGATATATACATCATAGTTACATATATTTAAACATTCTCAAAAGTCTACATCACATATACATCATATGGTTGCAAACTTTGACATCAAAATGCATAATTTCCTAAACTATTGTCAAAGTCTTGCTCTTTAAGGTGCTTGGCCTCCATATCTTGTTCCACTTAGCTCACCTAGATATGGTTAGACATAATATGGGAAAGAGTGAGATTCAAAGAATATCAATAGCTCTTTTACCCTTTCAAGTATATATAGAAGACATTTTCATATCAAAGAATGCAAGCATGTCATAAAAGCTTCTAACAAACATACATGAGCATAATTCCATGTCACATAAACTCATACAAGTCAAATATAGGCTCTAAAGGATATTGGTCTAGTCTCACCCCATTTCTTTAGGACTTTTAAGATTTGCCTCACTCTTTCTTGAGACTTTTGGCTTTTTCTTACCTATCATTTATAACTTTTAGCTCCTCCTCACCTATTTCAAGAGACTTTTCGCATAGCCATACCCATTCCAGCCACATTGTATTCAAAATCCATTTCAATAAGCATAATGGTACCATAACATATAATCAATGGCTAAAAACATATCTCATGGTTCAAACATACATATAAGCATCCAATAACAATCTAACATCAAAGGAATGCATGCAAGAAAGGTTAGAAAGCTACTTTATCTTATGACATCAATATGGTTCCATACAAGGCATAATGAAGCAACTTTTAGAAATCATAATCTTGGCTCCATTTTTTCATTCAATCTAAGTCTCTTGGCTCCCTTTAAATTCGTTAGAGCTATCATCAATTCAATTCAAGAAGCCTAGCTCAAGTTGCTTATTTATGTCTTAAAAAGGAACCTAAACTTCCATCTCATAAACCATGGCTTCTATATGAACCAATGATTTCTTTGGTGTTTATTAATCATATCTAGACTATCCCTAACCTTGGAATCAAAGAAAACTCTCCTTAGGTACACCAAACCTATCTTGGGAGCAAGGTGAGCTTCCATGGACTTTACTTCGTTTTTCTTAGGGAATTAGCACTTGTGAAGCTTTATAGATGTCTTATGAACTCTTACATGATCTTACATAGGCTAAATTATCCTTAGAAAGTTTCAAATTTTGCTAAGTGCATCAAAATCCTAGGTAGAAAAACTTGAATTTTAAAGCTTCTCTTTTAGTTCCAATTGCTTACTCCTACTTCTCTTGCCTTAAAATCCTCATTCCCACCTTGCTATAATCAAAATTCACTCTCTCCTTAATCGGCCTAGGTCTGGCCAAATTACATAAGAGAAGAAGAAGCAAGATGGAGCAAGAGAGACCATGTGAATTTACCTTATTTGAAAGCTTTTCAAAGGAGCTTTCTTATGCTTCTAGTCTCTCATTCAATTCCTCTCTTCCTTTAGCTAAACTAGCCATAAATCAGTCCCAATTTAATCATCAAAACCATATGAGAAAATAGGAGAACAAAGTTGGTAAAGGAGAAAGCATGAAATTCCATGAGTTTCTTACCATTTTCACTTAGTTTTTCTCCTTCTTCTTCCCTCTCTCTTGTACGTTTCTTGGAGCTGTCTTATGCTCAGTTTCAGACAAGCAAAATGTCGGTTCAGAAATAAGGAGGAGGTGGGATGTGTTTTATAAGATGGAAGGCTAAGTTATAACTTTTACAAAATTCTAATTCCTTTTTTCTTGGTTCTTTCTATTTTGGTTCATTTTAGCTTCTTTCTGAGAATCGTCTTTTCTATCATAAGATTTAGGTTCTCTAATTCATAAAATGCATTTGGTTTCATCCAATTTATATGTAAAACTATTATAAACTATTCAGTCAAAGTTTTGATTAATTGACAACCAAAATCGCTCACCAAAGGGTTTTAGCTATTCTAGAGGTTCCTATGGTTTTTAAAGTCTCTAAAAATCTTGAGAAACTCAATTTTTCTATTTAAAGATCTCTCCTTTAAGCTTTCTAAAAAGTGTCTAAAATTACAAAAATGCTATTAATTTTCGTTTGATTTTATTTAACTACTCTAACTCTAATTTTTAGACATTTTTAATCGTGTATCCTCATTTTCAATTTTTTAGATTATTGTCTTAATTTTTTTTAGCCTCAAATCTTTTTATTTAAAGGACTCCTTTAGTAATTCTCTTAGTTTAAGGCTTTTTAGAATATACGAGTATTACATAGACATGTTAGTCTCCTAGCATTGGACACACAGGTAGCTAAGTTATAATGCAAATTTATAATGCAAAGTTGATTAGACCAAAACCTAACCATTTGAAAAATGCATTTTTTATAATCCATATCATCCTATAGGTAATGAAATGATAATTATACAATTATGTCGTATATTCAAAACAAAAAAATGTATTGAAAAGTTTTGTATAATTATCATTCTTATTTTGACAAATAAGTGATTCTTTCTTAAAACTAAAAATTTAATTTAATTATGATTTAAAATTAAATTAAATAATTTATTTTTTTAAAAAATTAGGTTACATAACAAAATATAATAAAAATAGTATCCACCATTCACTGGTAGATGAGAGACATATAACTCGTGACTTTGGATGGAAAGATACGTTATGATGCATAACTTATTATTTTTAATGGTAATATGTTTTCACCATGAATTGATTACTAGAATCTAGTGACTCCAAAGTTATAACAAAACAACTAAGAGAAGTAAAAACTGACAATGAAAAAAATAGGGAAAAAAGTTTCTTCAAAATTTTCATTTTACAATAATAATTTTGAGAAAAGAGGAATTTAATTTAAGAAAATATTATTAACTAACTTCTCTTTCTTCACCATATTGAAAGTTATTTAAAGACATTCGTTTAATTTTTTTTCCAATAGTTTCTGTTACTGTTGTAATTATAGATTTATTTTAAAAGATTAGTTCATCAACCCTAAAGTGGCTTAAAAGTGGGTTCTTAGCCATTTAAGTTCTCACTCTTGCAAAAGCATAAAAATATCATTCACAAAAGAAAGCTAACCTGTCCAAAATGGTGGAACATAAAGTAAAATGTACAAAATTACTCCAGTACAACAAATATCTACTTATGGCCCATAATTTTGTTTTAATACCTCAGGAACCATGCGATAGGGACTTCCAACTGTCTCATTAAATCATTCACCTCCAGGAAATGGCAAACTTCATCTAACTGTACATGGATGGTAGCAAATGATGATGAAAGTCACGCAAAAATGTAAAGAAATTTAATTGCTAGCCACACTACAAAAAAACAGCAAATTTGCGACGGAATTTAGTGACGGAATTTTGTTCCATCGCAAGTTCATAGAAAATCCGTCACTAATTCCATCGTAGAAATTAGCGACGGACTTTGTGACAGAAACTTTCCCTCGCAAATATTTCCGTTGCTAATCCGTCGCAAACCAAATTAGTGATGGAATTCAGCGACGGAAATTTCCATCACTACTAAGTGTGATAGTCAATTCCAATTTTGTGATAGAAATTAGTGACGGAATATTCCGTCACTAAATTAGTGACGGAATTAGCGACGGAATATATGTCACAAAATTTTCCGTCGCTAATCCGTCACTAAATTCGTCGCAGATTATTTAAATATTATTTTTTAATGATTTATATGATATAATGACTTAAATATATATGTATATATGAAATGGTTGCAAATTAGTTAAATATTATTAATTGTGTGTGTGTATATATATTATAATTTAATAATTTATATGTTATAATTTAAATTAATAATTTAATAATTTCAATATGAAAATAGTAAAATGTGATAAATAGTAATGTGATTAATTATTCTATGAGTAATAAAAGGCCTCCATTCATGTTCAAAAATTTAAAAATGTATAATTTATTTATTTTAAGTCATAAATTAATATAAATATAAAATATATTTAATTAACTAAAAATAGTAAAAAAGTTTACAAATTTAAAATCATGATTTAAACAACTATGTATAAGGGATGATTGAAAAAAATATACAAAATAAATAAAAATGAAATAAATATTTCACTCAAAAAAATTCAAAAAATAAATGATATAATGAAATTATGACATGTCTATTTTCCAAAATTTTATACATATTAAAAATGACTCCACTCAACCATTATCCTTCAATCACATCATGTCTTTCACCTCTTTGTGCTCCTAATCGATTTCCTTTCTTTTGTCATGGTGTAAACTCTCAGTTAAATTCACATATTCTTCATGGTGTTTCTCTATTTCTGTTAGCACTTTTTTAAGTGATTGTGTCAAGGTTTTTTCTTGTTCGAAAACTAAGTCTTTCTCTCATTTAAATGTCAAATCTCTCAAATTCTCTTAAAAGAAGCAAAGACTAAATACCGAGAGGTGCAAAATCAAAAAAGAAATGGAGGGTATGATCTAAAATCTAATACATATTATATAGCTATGTAGTTAGAGAGAAAGAATAATATAAAAGAGTATTATGCAATTTATTTTATTTTTACACCTATTCCTTTATTTCCCCCAATCTCCTTTAATTACACTATATGCAAAAACATAATTAATATCCTTTTTATTTTCTTTCATTTTCAATTGAGATTTGATTTTTGTTGGTTCATATTTGTTTCCAATTAAATTTGCAATGATTTTTCATTTCCTACTCATGAGATTCCAAGGGATAAGAAAGCTTTTTTTTTTTCCCTCCTAACAAAGGAAAAAAACTTGTCAAGATGATTGTTCTTAATATGAAAATTATCATAATATGTTATTAACTATGGTTTACCAATCTATTAAATCTTGTTAAGTAAATTATTTAATTATCCAACTCCTAATTTATAAAAAATAAAAATAAGTGTTAGTAAATTTAACTATAACATAATGTTGTATTCGTTAAATAATATGAAAAATAATTTTTTTTGTAGACTACATAGTAATTTATGTCATTAAATTATAAAAAGGTATGTTACATATAATTTTGTTAATGTAAAATTTTTATATAAATTATGAGTTCGTGACTTTTTTTTAATTTTCACTCTCCTAATAACTTACGTTGAGATTTGGCCTTAAGTACTAGTAATTCTTTTTTAACAATTCAATGTTATATAATTGGACTTTAAAATAATTTTTCTTTTGTATTACATATTTATTGAGGGATTTGAAAATAAATATCTATAGAATTTTATCTAAATTTAGTACTTTAATATATACTTTTATGTGTGTGTGTGTGAGTAGGAATTATATACTATAGTAGAAGAAAAGTTCATAATTTTTATTCTCTCAATCTACTTTGAAAGTTTTTTAATCTTGCTTAAATTGAAGTTAAAGCTCATATTTTTGTTAAAGTGTGTAAGCTTTTTAATTTATATATATATATATATATGATAATATAGAAGTTGTTGAATTTGATATAATAAATGAATATTGACATGGTTATTGTTCGTATTTTAACATTTTTTTATTATTTAATAACTCTTCAATTTTGATAATAAGTTTAACTATTACTACTTTATTATGAAATGAAGATACTTTTTTTTACTTCAAAAAAAGAGAGAATAATTTGTGTATATTGGGATGAGTACTTTTTTTTCCTAATAAAAACTTAGAAACTTGAAATTTAAAATCCATCATGCTTTTAGACTAAAATTTAATTGAATAACATCCCTCCAAAAAAAAATTAATTGAATAACTCATAAATCAATTTGATTAGAAGATGTATTTCTAATGAATAGAATAAGTTTTTATTTGTAATTTTTTATAAACTGAAAATAAAAAAAATATGGTAAATTATCAAACTTATTTAAAGAAATGAAAAAGGGTAATTTAAAAATAATAATAGGTAATATATATAGTATAGTGATTTATTTTTTATCAAGTTTTTTAATTAAAGTTTGATGAGAGTATAATTTTTTTTAATAATAATATGAAATATATATATATATGGTTTTTATAAAAAAGTATATGATTCATTAATTAAATTATAGATTTATTATATTTTAATTAAAAAATCATATATATATATATATATATTTTTTTTTTTATGTTTAATTAAAAAATTTAATAAATATTAGTATAGTCCATAATTCCAAATAGTAGTGTGATTAATTAATGGATGGCTCTTGTACTTTTTTTAAACTGCAAAGAGGCAAGATCTTAATTAAACGGACATAATTCTTTATTAGAATACTTGGCAAGCTAGTGAATTATCAAATTAGTAGAGAATCTAAGTCAAAGAAAACGCATATCTTTAACAATTACTTTGGACTTTCAATCAGCACTATTCTGCAGAGGCTACGAGAGAGCAATTGTCAGATTTAAATTCCACATCCTTCAACCCCAGATCAATAGCCATAGGGATAACTGCCATTGCTTTGGCCACAAAACCCGATAAAACCACACAAGAAGTGCTGCATAAGTCTAAAACAGTGGCTTCGGAGCCAATATTTTTATATTTAATTCATATTAATTTGTTAAAAAAACAATGTTGGTTTTTTTCTTTAAATTATATACATGTATATGGAGATTTTAAATTATTAACTCTAAGATGCATTTAATTTTAAAAGTTAAACATTCTAACATTATCTTGATTTTAAAAACTATAAGAGTAAATTATACAAAGTTTAATCAAATTTTATTGAAATTAAAAAAATCTTTCATTTATTTTTAAAATATATATTCTAGTCAAATTTTAAGCTTTTTAACTAAGATATCTTTCATAATATATATATATAAGGAGTTTACAAGAGGCGAGAGTAATGTATAAGCAATCAATTAAATTACTTCTATATCTTTACTTGGTTTAATTATTATGTTGGTTTTTTATTAATTAATTTTAATTTGATAAGTTAAATTTTGTTTGTTTCAATATAGTCTTTTAATTTTTAATTAGCATCATGTCCATCTTTTAATTTTATTTACTGTTTCAAAATGATTATTATCTTTTATATAATATTTCTGAATGTTTTTTTAATAAATGTAATAAAAAAATGAATATGACACAAATTAGAAATTAAGAGACTTAATAAATCAAAAAAAGAAATCAAGCTACGTGCCAAACAATAAAATTTTGGGGAAAAAAATTACTGTTTAGATCATAAAATTAAATTATTTATTCTAAAATATTTTATATTTTATAATTATTTGAAAAAAAGAAAAAAATCTAATATTTTAAGTTTCACAATGCACCGAAGTAAATAAAATTGCTATTAATAATCAATATTTTGCACAATCTTTATCCATTAAGACTATTGTTAGTTACAATATGAGATTATTAAGAAATTTTCAAAAGTTATTGGTTGCTTTTATAATACTTAAAATATTAAGGCTTTTGTTCTTTTAAAATAATTTTAAAATATAAAATCTTTAAGAATAAATATTTTAGTTTCATAATCCTAAACAATAATTTTTCCTAAATTTTGTACTAGCACCAGGATTATATGCTACAAAAAAATTCCACTTAATTTTCTATAATTAAAGAAGAGATGCCCAATGATTCTCAGAAACGAGTGGGAATTGAGAATGAAATTGGAAAAGTGAGACTGAATATTTAATGCAAATATAAACAAATCAAAAGAAATTATTTAATTCATCAATGCACCCAAACAACTCAAGATAAATTAGATATTAGCAAGAATATATATATATATATCACTTATTTGTATATGCTTAACACATTTCTTTGTTATGCAATTTATTTGTGCATGAGTTAACTTTGTCTAATCCTCAAATTGTGGATGCTGAAATAGAAGCTCGGATAGAAGCAAATTTTCCCTCATGGTTTCGAGAACATGTAAGTAGTAATAAATTTAAATTAAGTATATCTTTAAACTAACCTTAACTCACATAAAATATTAAAAAATGTCACACAGGTTCAAAATCCAGCCAACAATATTTTGGATCCATTTTTACATGACATTGCTCGAGGACCAAAGAGAAGTGTTAGAACTTGGCCTATTTGCTTTGTTAATGGGTACAAGCTTCACATTCATTCATTGAGCCATCGAAAATCAACAATAAATAGTTGTGTATGCACTAAGGGGACTGACTTTACACAATCAGAATATGACTTCCATGGCATTTTAGAAGAGATTATGGAGATTGAATATACGGGAGTTCCTGTGAAGCAATTAGTATTATTCAATTGTCAATGGTATGATCCTTCACCTAATCGTGGTATGAGAGTTCACAAACAATATGGGATTGTGGAAGTTCATGAATTAAGAAGGTATAACAGGTTTGATCCATTCATATTTGCACAACAAGCGACGCAGGTGTACTACGTGTATTATCCTAGTTGTCATCAAAAGGCTAATTAGTTAGCCATAATCAAGGTTAAGGCCCGTAGCATAATTGATGCTCCTACATCTGAAACAAACATAGGTGTATTTCAAGTGGATGGATTAGAAGTTATACTACCTACAATTATCCCAAATGATGAATTCCATAATCTAAGAGACATTGAAAGTTCTTATGAAGAAATAGATATGTCAACTGCTAACATAGTTTGTGATGATGATGAGAATGATGATGATCATGATGATGATGATGAAGAAAAAGAAGAAGATAAAGATGAAGATGATGGTGGTGGTGGTCATGGTGATGACGATGACGATGACGATGACGATGATAATACATAAATTAGGGTTAGGTTTAATTTAATTGAGTTTATTTTTTAAAATAATATATGTTTATTTTTTGAGTTTGAATTTATTTAATTATGTCTTGTTCTTTTTTTAATAATATATTTTTATTCTTTAAGTATAAATTTATTTTATTTACATTATTTATTTATTTTTTGTCAATTTATATTTCATCAAGATTTGTTGTTGCATGTGTAGATGTCAGGTCGTGGCTCTAGGCGAGGTCGTGCTCGATAGAGTACCTCTGCACCACCACCTCTGCACCCTCAACCATCTCCTGACCCTCCAATTTCAGCACCTGCATCAGTTCCTATAACGCCAGCTGCATCCATTGCACCTACATCAGCTCCAATTATGCCTGAATCATCTAGGAGACCTGCAGCATCACCTATATCATCTCCTCCAGTACCATCTCCTAGCTCCCAACACTCACATCCCACTCCTCAAGGTCCTTTTGCTAGTTCTACATCAATGCCAACTATTGAACCTTTTAGCCGTGACCCCACAGATGGTCGAACATGGTTGTATCCTGACAAGCATACGTAAGTCATTAAATTTATATTATTTTATTTATTATTTAGTTAACAATTTAGTGGCATTATAACATTTTTAATTATTACTGTTAAATGATTAGGTTTAATCTTGTTGTTGTTGTTGTCCATGATATTCTCCCTGTAATCCAAGCAAAATTTGAACATGCATGTTATAATTGGAAAGTAACACCTCGTGAGGTCAGACAACTATGGTTTGATGAATGGACAGTATGTATCTTATCTCATTATTATATATGTATCATGTGTTGATATTCTTTTTTTCTCATTTTGTCTCATTTTTTTTCTACTGTTTATGCAGAAAAAGTATAAATGGCTGCCACAATATGACCAAATTATTAAACACAATTGGAATAAAAAATGTGGGGATGTCTTGCGAAATGCAATGCATAAAGTCCGGTTAGATTTAGAAAAGGGGATCACGCCTAATTGGATCCCAGACAACGTAATGGTCCAACTAAAGGACTATTGGCAGTCAGATGAATATAAGGCCATATACCAGACAACTAAAAATAATAGGGCATCTATCGCAGGGGGCATACAACATAAAGGGGGCAGCATTCCTTCAACTGAGCATAAGAGGAGGCTGGTAAATATTTAAATTCAAATGTAATCCTCGTTTATTTAATATATGAGGTAACTAATATCAATAAATAACTACAGACTTTATAGCTTGGAAGGCCACCTACAATATTTGAATTGTTCAAGCATACGCATTATGATGAAGCAACTGGCCAATTTGTGGATCACAGGGCAGCTGAAGTCTATGTATGTGTATATATATATATATATATTTTTTTTCTCTTGCGGGATTGTGCTGATGGCCAGAGGCCTAACTAGTTATAGTGCAAGTCTTGATTTTTTGTTTTTATTGCAATTGGATTTGTGCTAACAACTAGAGACCTGAATAGCTATAGTGTAAGTCTTTATTTTTTATTTTTAATGTCATTGGACTCGTGCTGATGGCCGGAGGCCTGACTAGCTATAGTGTGTGTCTTGTCTTTTTTGTTTTAATTGTTATTAGACTTGTGCTAACGGCTAGAGGCCTGACTACTTATAATGTGAGTCTTTATTTTTTGTTTTCGTTGTCATTGGACTTGTGTTGACAATTGGAGGCCTGGCTAGTTGTAATATGAATCTTCATTTCTTATTTTAATTGTTAGTAAACTTATGTTGACGGCCAGATGCCTGACTAGCTATAGTGTGTGTCTTTATTTTTTATTTTGATTGTCACTATACTTGTACCAACGATCGAAGGCCTGACTAGTTGTAGTGTGAATCTTTTTTTTTTTATCTTAATTATCGCTGGACTTGTGCTGACAAGTAGAAGTTTGATTAGCTATAGTGTGAGACTTCATTTTTAATTTAGTCACTAAGATTGTGTGATATTTTATTTAATATTTTTTACTATGTTAATTGCTGTGTGGCTATCAAAATAACATTCTTTCTACGTACCTAATTGTGTAATTTCAATATTTAATGGCTTTAACTGTAATGATTGAATATATTTATAGTTTCACGATACTTATTTCTTATTATATGATCACATTTCATGTTAGTACTATATGATAGAAAAGATGCTTAAACTTGTGCATACTTTTAGTTTTGGATACACTGTCATTGTTTTTCTTATTCTAAAATTGTCTTTCTTTATTTCCTTTAACAGGCTGATTATTTAAGGCTTAAAAGTGCTAGAGCTTCGACTCAGGACTTAACAGGAATAGCATCAAATGATGTAGAAGATGATGATGAAGTCGCCTTATGGTTGGAGGCTGTTGGTGGTAAAAATAAGAAGGGTCGCATTTTTGGGGTAGGATCTAAGGCTCAAGATATTGATGCTATCTGTTCTCGTGGGACCTCTTCTTCCGTTCATAACTTCGGACTTCATTTAGATTTTGAAGAGGAATTGCGGAGGAGGATTGCCACAGAGACAGCACCTTTGAGACAGGAGAACCAAGAGCTTAGAGAGCAGAATCAACGTATAACAGAGCATAATCAACAAATATTGTCTCTGCTAGACCAGCATCAGCAAACACTTAATAGATTGCAAGAACTTGAATCACGGTTATCTCGTGGCCCATCAGATCCTGATGATTGTCCTCCATCACAAAGATGATTTTATTTTCCTTCCTTTATTTTAAGATATATGTTTTGTTGAGGATTGTTATACTTTGCTTTAGAATGATTTTAATTGAGAATCATTTTAATATATCTGTTACTTTTTTATTGCACATTATTGCATTATTATACTTTATTGGATAGGGAGAAACACTTAAACCTATAATTTTATTATTTAATAATAATGTTATTTTTAATTTACTTTACTTTATTATACTTTTATTGTATTTTATTAGATAGGTAATCAAGTAATATTGATGTTAAATTTAAAAAAATATTTAATAATGAAACAAATTACATTAATAATGAAATATTCCATTACAAATTTGTCGCTGATTAGTGACGAAATTTTTGTCACAAATCTGTCACTGATTAGCGAAGGAATATCTATCACAAATCCGTCGCTAATTAGTGATGAATTTTTTATCACAAATCCGTCATTGATTAGTGACGGAATATCCATCACAAATCCGTCGCTAATATTTCATCACAAATCCGTCACTGATTAGCGACAGAATATTTCGTCGCAAATCCGTCGCTGATTAGTGACAGAATATTCTGTCGCAAATCCTTCACTAATTAGTGACGGAATATTCCGTTACAACTCCTTCGCTAATTAGCGACGGACTATTTCGTCGCAAATCTGTCACAGAATTAGTGACGGAATATTTTGTCACAAATCTGTCACTATTTAGCGACAGAATAATCCGTCCCTAGTCCGTGACTAATCACTGACGGAATATGTTGTTTGAATTCCGTCACTAATTAGCGACGAAAAATTTTGTCACTAATCTATCACAAACTTGGAATACGTTATCCTAATAATTAGTGACGGAATTCTCTTTTGCGACAGAATATTCCGTCACAAATTAGCGACAAAATTTCAACTTCCATCACAAATGAATTAGTGACGATGAAATTAGTGACCGAAAAAATCCGTCACTAATTCCATCACTAATTCGTTTGCAACGGAATTATCCGCATTTAGCGATGGAAAATTCCGTCGCTAATTTCCATTTTTCTTGTAGTGCCAATGGCACTACCAAGCCTAAAGAACACTGACAATCCAAAATCAATAGCCTTCAGAGGTGATGTTTCCTTCTTGTTTGCAAGCAAAAAGTTCTCAGGTTTGAGATCTTGATGCATCACACCATGTTTATGGCACACCTGCAACACCACAAAATTTAAAACCATCAAAACCCAATAAAATAACAAAAACTTGAAAAGTCCAAAGGCGTTCAGTGCAAATGATGAGCAAAGAATTCTCTAATAAATTGAAAAAAATAATATAGCATTTGCTTCACAATCAATTGAAATAAGAGGGTCAATAAGGATGAAATAAAAGCATATGTATGCTTAACAATGATAAAGGATTCAACACCACTAAAAGTCTAAAACAGTGCTCGAAAGAGCACACAAATAATTCCTTATCCCCTTGATCTTCATTATAAGAGGGTTTATAAAACAAAACACCATAACTCAACAATCTAATTAGCCTAAACAATGCCAAAATCTCATTAAATCAATGTTTTACCACCAAAACAAATACTTAAACTTAGCAACTTATACTAACAAGGTCAATGTGAGACTTGTTGCTATATGTCAAAGAAACAAACTTTAAATTTTTAGTTCTCTATAAAAAAAAAATACTAATATTAAATCCAGTGCTTTCAGTTACAAAATCAGAATATGAGCCCAAACTTATTAGTGATGGTCAATAAACAAATTGAAATTACATATACAACCACAATTTTTTAAAAAATAAACAAACAAATGAATAAAGCTCCAACTTCTACACACCACCTTAAACAAAGCAAAAATTTACTCAGTCATAGAATGAACAGGAATCAAAAAAATAAGGAAGATGAAAACTACAACTTCTCTATCGTCCATTCTTCAATGACAACACCAAGCCAACACATATACAATATAAATAAAACCAACATCAGAATATAACTCAAACCCGTCTACACTCTCTTATGAAGACATAACACCATAATATGAAATGAAAACATACATATAACCTATATATATACCCTTATCAAGTTAGTTAATACTGGCACATGGTAAACACTTCAGAAGATATCATTTAACCATTAAAGTCTACAAAATTATTGCATATAATATATAGGTAATAGTTACATGACTTCACTTATTATAAGAAGGAATGCATATAAACGTTCATTCAATTAGCGATAACAAACTAAGGCAATTTTATGAAGCACCACATGTAGAATTGTTTCCATTTGATATTAACATGCTCTTCTTTGACTCTATAAAATGGTATAGATTTTCTTGTAACTGCATGGTCGCTGATATAGGACATAAAATTGCTTGTAACTTAATGTCTTGAAAAAGTACAGAAAAAAAAGGAAACCTTTTTCCCATTTCATTTCTAAAATGGTTTCAATTACAAGAATACCCATTCAAATCAACCAATTTGGGCTCGAAAATCGAGGGAAAGATCATACCTTGCACAAGCTATAAGCTGAATCACAGATCCAAAGAGGCGGAATGTATAATTGAAGGCTAGACCCATTGCTTTCCAATACAGACTTAGCAAGCCATCAAGCACTTCAAACCCTTTCTATATTGAAATAAAAGGAACCACAACACACCTATAATTCTAATCTCCTTAATCATACCCTCTCTCCTCATCAGCCATAACAAACAAGTAGCCATAGAAAAAATAAAAGGGAAAAAAATATGCCTACATAAGATTAAGGGTTCCAAAAAATAATTTACCTAGCTTCACCATAGAACATCAAACTCCCAAATCAATCAACCAACAAAATGAGAAGTAGAAAGTGTGAGAGTATAAATGCAAACCTCAAAACTTGACATACCCACTCAAGACGAGAAGAGAAGCAGAGATAAAGGAGGTGTCATTGCATTGCATAAAGAGTTCAGAGTTCAACTTTTAGTTTTGGAGGGTTAGGACTTTTCTATTTAGTTTTTAAATCAATTTCTTTAGGTAAATCCCATTATTTATAAAACAATATTTTAAATCTATACTAAATTAAAGTATTACACTTATATCCTATAGCTTTAATGAGAGTTAGATTCTTTGCCACTGATTTGTCTTTCGCAAATTTTGTTTATAATTTTTCAAGCGAAGTCAGATACACGGTATCCAACTTGCTTGGCTTGTCATCCACCTATAGCTTACCAAGTGAAAATCAGAGACACGGAAAACTCTTGATTAGATGCACTCCTATGGGCATGATAACATGGAATGAAGAAAGAGTGCATCAAAGTTTAAACACGTCTACAATATTGATTAAACACAACAAAGGTCTATAAAATGTATATTAATACAAAAATTGTTAAAAATAAGAACCAAATTTTCTTTCTTGGATTTACAAACTATAATTGAACTGGCTTCACTATGCTAATGTTTTTAACTTTTCTTTGATACTGCATCTTTGGCTAAATAATATGTGTTTTTAGAAATGAAGATCATTTTTCTAATAAAATAAGTGAAATTACTTATTTAATTTTAAGCATAACTATATTTAATTTTAAGTAACTAAATTACTTATTTTAATTAAATATAATAGTTAAATAAGTAATTTAAAATTACTTATTTAATTTTAAAATTAAATATAATTATTAAAATTTTTAATTAAAATATAATAAATATATAATTTTCTAATTATGATTCAATTGAGAATCATTTTTTTAACTCACACAAATTACTTGTTTATCACATTATTACTAAAAAGTCATATATTTGTAAAGATTTAATTAAAAAAGTTGATAGTAAAATTATAGATGATTTTAAAAAAATTGTAATATGACTAGCATTTAATTTTAAAATTTTATATATAAATTTAGTTGATGAATATGTAGATCTTCCTAATTAGGATTTAGGAGCCATTTATGAGTGGGGCCACTAATTCCACATTATAATCCAAACCAATGAAAATGATTATTTAATTCTAAGTAATTAAAATTACTTATTTTAATTAAATATGTAATTTTAATTAAATAATTAGTTTTAAAATAAGTATTTTTAATTAAATGAGTAATTTTTGTAAATTAGGTATATGATTCCTCATTGAATTATATATTTTGTAACATCTTATTTTTCATAAAAATATCGAAATAAGTCAATTTGAAAAGCAAGTCCTCTAAAATGAACTAGTTGAGACCAAATAAAATTAAAATAAAATTTTAAATAATGAAAAATAAGAATCCAAAGTCTAAGATGCCCGAAAACTAGAGCCAGAGTAATTCAATAAAATCGCAAAAAGCATAATGACATTTTCATAAATATGCACACTTTTTGGAAAACTTACAAGAAGACTTTTTAAATGAAAAAATTAAGTTGTATGGGGTTCTCAGAGCTCTAAAAAATCATGGGAACCCCTAAGATAGTTCAAACCCCTTCGGTGTATGTTTTTGAATGTTTGTTGACCTGAACTTTGACCTTTTTTATTCGGGAAGGTTTTAAATCCAAATTGAGTAATTTCAAAGTCATTTTATAAGTTTGAGGACCTAAATTATATGATGGAAAAGATAGTTCTAAAAAAGAAACTAAAATGAGTCTAAAACAAAAAAAGCCAAGAAAACGGGACGTAAATAGAAATTTTAATGAAATTTTTTTTTTTTAATTTGATTCTTATAAATGGTGTCCCATCCTCCCTTCATCTAACCAACCTATTATTCTGCCCAAAACAGAGAGAGAGAGACCAAGAAGGAGAGACACATAAGAGGGAGGAAGAAAAGGAAGAAAAATTTCAAGAAAAGGTAAAGAAAGTAAAGGCTTTTCTTAGTTCTTCCTTTAGCAACTTTGTTCTCCCCCTTCTTCCCTTATTTCTATGGTTCTGGTGAATGATATGGGGCTGTTTTAGGTCTAATACAAAGGGAGAAGATTAGAGCTTTAAGGAGGAATTCATACCAAGTGCAAAAGCTCTTGAAGAAGCCCAGGGATTAAGGTAAATCTTCTTGTTTTTGTTGCTTCCTCCTCCTTGTTCTTGTGTGTTGGTTTGGCCAAGTGGAGAGCTATCAAGAGGGAGTAAATTTTGACCAAAAGCAAGCAAGAAACCTAGGTTTTAGAGTATGAGAAGCTAGTAGATGCAATAAAACCTAAAGGAAAACGATTAGAATTCAGGATAGCAAAACTAGGGTGTAATACCTTAAGTTTATACACCCCATACATAACACTCAAAGTTTTACATCCTTATTTATATGGGATTGTACACTTTAGTACCCAAAAAGCAAGCACATGGACTTTGATTTTGATCATTTTAGCCCACATGAGACATTCAAACTTACCTTAATTCCATTCTGCCCATAACATACTCAAAATGCCCTAAACATATCAGAATTAATATATTTGGAGGCTTACATTAAGGATTAAGCACCATTTGTAAGACACATACACTTTTATCCAAGATTACTTGTATAAATGGAGAGCTATAAACATTATTCATGGCTCTTAGGGCCATGTGAACTTACCAACATCATTTCATATCCACACAAGTTAACAACATCACATTTCATCTCATACATTTCGGATTCAAAACCATGCTTCACCAAAAACCAAAATTTCTCGGGTTATAGGGGCAAATTTCTGATATAAACTTTGAAAAATCATAATCAATTCTAGAAAAATTGAAATTAAGCAAATATAGCTTTCCTAGAAAGTGTTGAATGTCAACCATAGGTTAAAAATTGTTCCAGACCATAAAAAGTTCAACTGAACCACAAATAACAATAGAATAGCACCAAAGGCCTAGCTGCCCAGGTTTGCTATCACAAGTTTATAATATAAATTTCAAAAATTTATAACTAATTCTAGAAATATAAAAATCTAGCAAATCATACCATTTTAGAAAGCTATGGATGTCTCTTTCGATAAACAAATAGTTCTAAATCAAGTAAATGGTATCTAACTCATGAAAATTGATGGAATAGTACTAGAGGTCTGTCTATATTACTAGTATTAACCACCAACTTCAAAAATTCATATCTCCCTCAATATACATCCAAATGAGGCGCTCTCAAGTGCTACAAAAATCTTATCATTCCTAGTTTATGCCTCTAAAATTTCATGAGCATTGGATATCATTGGCCTCTCGGATGATATAGGAGAAGAAACTAACCATATAAACAGTGTACATACCAAATTTGAAAATTTTTCTATCTTTAAAAGTTCATAATTTATTCTATAGAGGTCTAAATAGTGTAGTTCTTAGCTCTGCAAAAAGCTCTAGATGAGGCCTATATTCATGCCAAATTTCAATTCATCCATTTGATCTGTTTAGGGTATAAGGTGCAAAAATGGCACTTTTAAATGTCATAAAGGGTCAAAATAATGCTATATGCTCTCTTACTCCAACCACAACCAATTGGGCATGTGTGAATGGTTAAAAACAGCATATAAAGGCTGCCCAAGTGGTCCAAATCTTCATACATCTCAAAACTACTTCTTAACTTAAGCTTACATACAAGTATCTTAAGACATTTTGATGTCAAACTTTCTTATACATGCACATATGATTTAAAAACCCATTTATTCCTCATAAATACATAAATTTACATATGTTCAATCAATTACATCATTCATATATCATGTGATTACAACTTTTGATATCAAAATGCTTATTTTCTTTCTCTTTTGTGAAAGTGCCATGCTTCATATATCATGTGAAAACATAAATTTACATATGTTCAATCAATTACATCATTCATATATCATATGATTACAACTATTGATATCAAAATGATTATTTTCTTTCTCCTTTGTCAAAGTGCCATGCTTCATATATCATGTGAATACATAAATTTACATATGCTCAATCAATTACATCATTTATATATTATGTGATTATAACTTTTGACATCAAAATGCTTATTTTCTTTCTCTTTTGTTAAAGTGCCATGCTTCAAAGTCTTTGGCCTCCACTCTTTGATCCGCTTAGCTCGTCTAGATATAATCAGACATGTGGAGAGAAAGAGTGAGATTCAAAAAATCTCAATAACTCTTTATCCTTTCGAACATACATAATGGATGCATTTACAAGTCAAAGGATGCATGCATGGCTTTCAACCTACTAGTGAATACATACATAGCATTTTCCATGTTCAAGAAACTCATACATAACATACAAAGGATCTAAAGGGCCTTGGTTTAACCTCACCCATTTTCAAGAGACTTTTGACTAAATCTCACTCTTCTTGAGACTTTTAGCTTTGTCTCATCCAATCCTAAGGACTTTTGGCTTATCTTCACCCTTGCTAAGAGACTTTTAGCATCACCATATCCATTCAAGCTAAAACACATTCATAAAACACATTTCAAGAACATTATCGTACCATGGCATGTAGGAAAGAGCTAGAAAAATTTCTCATGGCATAAACATACATACACACATCTAAAGACAAGAAAACACCCAAGAATGCATGAGAGAAAGGTTAAAAAGCTACCTTGAAGCAAATACACACACTTTTCTCTAGGATTCTTCTCCCTCTTCTTGGCCAAGCCTTGCAACTAGGTGATCCTTGATTTTCTTAGCCTAAACACATCAAAAGAGACATAAATCACTCATACAAACAAGTTTTGGCATCACACACACTCTATGTGAAGCTACTTTGTTCAATGACTCCATTATGCTTCCATACAAGACCTTATGAAGCAACTATGAGAACTTATGATCTTGGCTCCCATTTCTCATTCATTCTAGGTCTCTTGACTCCCTTTAGATTCCTTGGAGTCATCACATATTCATTTTAAGGAGCCTAACTATAAGTTGTTTTCTAATGTCTCATTATGGAGCCTACACCTCCATCTCACATTCCATGGCTTTTAAAATTTTTTCAAGGCTTCCTTTGATGCTCTTCCATCATATTTAGTCCCATTCTAGTCTTGGAACAAATTAAAACTCTCCTTAGGTGCTCCAAGCCTTTTTAGCTGAGACATAGCAAGTGTATGGAGACTATCAGGTTGTCTTTATTTTCTTAAAGGTGGCTCATGTAAAGCTTCCTAGGGGTCTAAGGGACTCATACCATATTTTACATAGGCTAGAATATCTCTAAGAAAAATCAAAATTTAATATTTCTTCTAAAACCCCAAGATTCTCTAACATGAATTTCTTGCTTTTCTTTTTTATTCTAATAGACTAATCTTAATTCCAACATTCCTAAACACTTGTTTCTTTCTTACTAAGGTTAGAATTCATCTCTTCCTAGATGGGCCAGGTTTAACCCAAAAATCACCTAAGAGAAAACATTAAAGAGAAAGCAAGACAAGCCATAATTCTTACCTTACTTGCTACCTTTCTCAAGGTGCTTTGCTATACTTCCAGAACGTCTTCCAACTTCTCTCTTTCCCTTACTAATTTAGCCACCAACATATCCAAACAAACCATCAAAACCATAGAAGAATAGAGGAGAAGGAGTGGAAGAAGTTTAGTGCAAAAGTGTGTATTTTCTTACTTTTTCAAGGATTCTTCTTCTTCCTTTTGCTCCTTTTCTTATGCACCCTCTAGGTTCGAATTTGGTTTTGTTTCAACATGCAAGAGAGTGGGTTAGAGTGGCTGAATAGATTGAGATGTTTTAAGAAGCCTAGGGATCTATTTTACAACTTTTTCACTTGTTATTTTAGTCCCTATACCATGGTTTCTCTATTTAGCCTCATTTCAACTCTTTTTTGAAATCTATTTTTTCCATCATAAAATTTAGGTCCTTTAACTTATAAAATGACTTTGGTTTCACCTAAATTAGATTTGAAACCATTCTAAATAGTTCGGTTAACATTTCGGCCAAGAAACAGCTAAAGTCACTCACCGGAGGGGTTTTAACTATTCTAGAGATTTCCATAGTTTTCAAGGCCTTTGAGAACCCTTGAAAGCTTAAATTTCTCATTTAAAAAGCCCTCTTATGAGTTTTTCAAATTTGCCAAAAAGTTACGAAATGCCTTAACTTATTTTGACAAATTTATTTAGCTCTTCTGGCTTTAGTTTTCAGGTATCTTAATCCTCAAATCCCCATGTTTCATTATTTAAAATTTTATCTTAATTTTATTTTAGCCACAAAACTTTCTATTTAAGAGACTTCCTTTTTTATCTGGTGAGTTTCGTACATTTATGGAGAAACTAGACATTACATTTCTCACATTTACGTAGAGACCAAATGTTACATAGGGATTCTTAGATGTATAGCAAAATCTGAATTTCTTCAAGGATGTTATAGCTTATGTGAGAGTTTAATTGAGTTTCTAAGACCCCTAAGAGGCCTCCTAAGTATCTCTTCCTTGAAGAAAACAAAGCAAAGTTCATAGGCTTTAAACCATACATAAGTCTTTCCCAAACCAAGTGCAAGGGCCTAGGGAGTGTTTTAAATTTTTCTAAGCTTAGATTAGGACTAAATATGATGGAAGAATGTCAAAGGAAGTCTTGAAAAAAAAATTAAAAGCCATGGATTAAGATTTAGAAGTGTAGGCTTCATAATGTGATATAATGAAACAACATATAGCTAGACTCTTCAAAATGATTTTGTGATGGCTCCAATAATGGAGTCAAGAGTCATAGATTGAGAGAGAAAATGGAGCCAAGGTTGAGAATTATCATAATTGCTTCATTAGGTCCCTTATGAAGCCAGAATGATGCCTTAGAACCAAGTATACTTCTCTAGTGTGTGTCTAATGCTAGAGTTTACTTCCATGATGTAATGGTATCCTACTTGATGTGTCTAGGCCAAAGGAACTAAGTTCCATCCACTTGCAAGTGTGTGACCTTGAGTGGGGAAGAATAACCAAGAGAAAAGCTTGTGTTCTTTCTTCAAAGGTAGATCTCTAACTTTTCTCTCATGCATTCTTGGTTGTTTTCTTGTCTTTAGATGTGTGTATGCATGATTATACCATGAGAAAATGTTTATAGCTATTTCCTACATGGCATGGTATCATAATATTCTTGAAATGCCTTTTATGAATATGTTTTGGCTTCAAATGCATTTTATAAATGTGTTTTGGTTTGAATGGTTTTGGTAAAGCAAAAATTCCTATAGCCAAGGTGAGGATAAGCCAAAAGTTCCTAAGATTGGGTAAGACAAAGCCAAACTAATTATGGTGATTAGGGAGTTAATGTGAATTAATTAGCAAAATCAATTAAGAGATATTTGTATTTAATTAGGGCCTTATGATTAGTTCAATTATATTTGAGGCCTAATATCAAAGCCCCATTATACCATGAGCTTGGTAGGAAAGCCCAATACTAATTTTCTTGAAAGCCTAACTTAAATTTTTTAGAAGCCCAAAACTTATAAGTGAATTTAAGTGAGACACAAACCCATTTAGCCTTAGCCCAAACTTGGGGAAGTGAGGCCAATTAGTTCTTAGGCTAGTGGATCAATACACTACATCCCTAATAAAAAAAAAGAAAAAATTTATGTAGCCAAAACTAATGAATCTTGGCCTAATTCTGAAAATAAATCAAACCATGGGTAATATTTGGGCCCTTAAGGTAGCCCAAACCCACCATAAACCCTCCAACTTGTGGCCTAATAAATTCCCACCAAAATCTAAATGAATTTTTGGGCCTTTAAATTAGCACAATCTCCCTAATCCTAAGAGTTTCTGAAGCCCATCTCACCTAGCACCAGCCTACTTGAAATAATAGGCCCATTAGACCAGCCCATCTTCACTAAAACCCTAAGAGGCCTTCTCCCCACCTATTTGGCTATTAAGACACTCATGTTCTGTAGAATAAGGGAGTCATTTTCGCATGTGAGAAGGGGGGCTAGGGTTTTTCTGCATTCTTCCACCATTTTTCACTTCTAAAGGAAAATTTGGCCAAGGTAATGTATATAAAGCATGCCCCCTCATTCTCCTCTTCATTTTAGTTTGATTAGTTTCTGGTTTTGGGCATTTTTATCTCCTTTTCAAATCTAAAATTTAGTGTTTTGGTGACTTCTTACAAGATTTTTGAAGTTAGAAGTTAGAGGGATGATTGGGTAAGCATTTCCCTTTTCTCTTGTATATTATTTTGTTGGAAAATGTCCCTAAGGAATGATTTTCATAATGGGTTCTGCTATTATGCAAAATCATAAGGAGATGAAGGTGAAACACTGAAATTTCTAGGCTTGATGACTTAAATCCGAATTTTGGAATGACCCATGGTGTGTTGTTGGTAGTTGTGGCTCAATGCAGTCCATTTGACATCTTAGGTGTATGGGTAAATGTTCCCCTTTCTCTTGTGTGGTATATATACTGAATTTTCATCATTTGGACTGACTTTTGGTGCATGGCTTTTACATGTGAGAAAATGGAGATGTTAGGAGTGACCCATTGTAAGTTCTTGTTGTTGTGACCTTGAATAGATGTAGTAAGCCCTTAGAAAGCTTAGGCAAGATGTTCTCAATATAGTCTTGTTAAGATTAATCTATGGATAGGGAAATTCTTTGCAACTGGTAGTTAATATTGATAATTATACTTATGTTAGGCTTGGTGTGCTTTGAATCATGATAGTAGCTAGAGGAAGAGTAATTGGTTTCATTGAGGTAACCAGGGTTATTTTTCTTAATTCTATGTATATACTTATATTAATATGATATTTGTTACACATGCTTGATTTTGAAATGTTAAATGATTAGTTAACTATTTGAATTACGATTGTGATTGGACCTTGTGAGTCCATGGTGGAGCTGTGGTGTGACTGCTACCCGTGCATGTGCTTCGATCAGGCATTAGGTTATGATCAGACCCTAGATGCACTAAGCCCTAGTTGTGCTCATTATGGAGTAGGCGCCATAGATGGACCTTTTTCGATGTTATTGGCCATTAACATGTTGTATGTGATTGTTAGTATAGGACAATAGTTATTAGTAGCTCAACTAGTTTATTTGTAAATTGAATTGAAAATTTTAGTGTTAATGATATGAAATTACATTGTATCGATTAATTTATACATATATATGGAATTTTCCTCTTATTACTGAGATTGTATATCTCACTCCGATTGTAGGCTAACATTTTCAGGGACCGAGCCTCTTAGTGGCAAGAAAAAATTTAATATAAGCTTATTATATCGTTTAGTAGTAGGTAGGTTTAGAAACCTTGTCAAATTATATTTGTATAATTAGACTACTAGTTTTATGTAATTGTCACATTGCATCATAAATTGCCAAGTATAAGGCTTGTAATCATTTGATACATTAGATGTCAACTTAAACTAGTGATGTATGGAATTTCTACTGAAATTTATGTTTAAATGAAAATGTGAGTAGTGTATGAACTCTTTAGTGTCATTGATCTATAAACTCACTAGTTTATGGTGGCTAGAGGGTTAAGGATCCACATTTGAGATTTGAATGGGTAATGATAGATGTGTTAGGTAGATTAAGTAAAAGAAAGACACTAAATCTTCACAAACTAAGTTAAAGTGGCCTAGAGTATTACTAGATGGAGAATTGGAGAGCATGGAATGAAATCTTAGGAGTTGTGGGAACAAAAGGAAATTGGTCACGGCGAAAATTGAATTAGCCACAGCTAAAAGTAATGAAGTTACCTAGGGAGGGAAACAGAGAGTAATTCACCATAGTGAAAAGTGAAAATAGCTGTGACAAAATGTGAGAGGCAAGTGTGGTAGTGTTCTAAAAGGTAATTCATCGAGACGAAAAGGATAATTGGCCACGACGAAATGTACAAAATTTATGAAGGTGCTCAATTTCTCATATTCACCTAGAAACCTTAGTTTCTCTTATGGCAATGCTAAAAAATGATTTAGAAACACTTGTGGGAAGTTTTTGTGAGTTGGAATTGATGGATAGAGGAATCAAAGGCTCCTCATTGATAATTAAATTCATTTGCACACTCGAATAATTATGGTTGTTTAGCTAATAACCATAATAATATTAAGGTTCAAATTTTCTTGTATTTTTCTAATGTAATTAGTTGTAATGACTTTCAACATTGATTTATGATTATTAATCGCTTATTTAACCTTGATTATGATGATTAGAAGTTTAGGTTATTACATTTAGTATCAGAGCAATGGTTCAAGAAAACCATTCTAATTTAAATTTTATGGTTAGAAGCTTGGCAATCATGATGTGTACTTGGCATAGTATTAGCTTATAGGAGTAGCTAATTATGTGAACATGCTTTTTGCTTTTCACCTTCAAAGAGGAAATATTGAGGAATAATGATGTGAGGCTTGCAATGATTGTTTAAACGAATGTTTCTTGAATTCTAGTGAGGAGATCACTTATCACAATAAGCATGCCCCTAAGAATAATAGAATGTAGTGCGATTATACCCCATAACACTTCAATAATACTAATTTCGAGACTTGAGGTTATTAGTGCCAATGAAAAGACTAGAATTTTGTTCTTCTTTTTCTTCTGAGATTGGGTTATTGGTCTCAATTTAGATAGATAACCGGTTGAGGGTTGTTACTAACTGGCTACGCGTTAAATGCACTAGTCACTCACAATAAGGCACCGATTGACTAAATGAATAAGGCCAGGTAACTAATGAGGATGATGAACAAAGCTACTAATAGTATCTATGACTAGTTGACTGCGATTTACTAAGCAAGTCAACTGGGTATAACGGACCAGTTGACTGGCCTACCGAAAAAGTTAACTGATCGAAGCAAGAGTAGCAATTCTTTACCTAAGTGAAATTCTAAACTTTTCAAAGGCCATCTAGAGTGATGTTGAGAACTTAGAAGGCAATGATACAAAGTAGAACACTTGACTAGTTATGGATGCCTTACGGGAGGTAAGGAGTAAGTCTTACTTATAGTTGGGAAATCGATAATGGGAGTTTCAAAACTAGTGTACAATAGATTAGTATGATTGACTAAATATTTGGAGTGACAAATAATCCATTATGAGTTAGAATTATGTAGGCTTCAAAAGGTTCCCAAGGTTGAGACTTTATAGGTACAGAGGTCCTAATCCACTTGTTTGATCCCGGTTAATAAAGAACACAATTACTCAATCCTAGCTACTGTAACTTAGGCCTAATGAATAAGGGTGATAAGAGCTATAGAACATTTCAAATAGTTCTATTCAAACTATCACAATGAGTAAGCTATCTTTAGTTAGTAATGGCAAGGAAGGAGGGCAAGATACCCTTAGGATTGTCGAATCCATTTCTAAATAGGGGATAGTAACTTTAAAACAAGAGATTAAGGGAGATGATGTTTAGAAGGAATCTTGAGAGCTTTGAGGCGCTGCTTCTTTAGTGTACCTAGACAAGAGAGGAATTTGTAACAAAGGAGAAAAGCTCTACTGTGATAAGAGGGAGGTGTATAGGCACATGGTCCTTATGCATATTATCTCTTTTGTATAATTCAGTTTACTTATGCTATGTGTTGACATGCATTTGGGTGGTGGTTAGAGGCACTTTACATGGATGATACACTCAGGGAGTGTAAGGTAAGATTTTACAACACTTTAGTGCTACAGGAACTTGGGACGTACTCATTCATCGGCACTTCGATGCTAGGGATATGCAGGGCGTGCCACTTATCATATGATTTGATAAATTTCTACCATCAAATTGGCATCAAACTAGACTAAGTACACTTTCACTTGAAAGGTAAATAGGAGATCTTAATAGTAAGGATCTACTTAAAAAGAGAATAAAATAGTACCCATGTGTATACAAGTGGTTTAGATACAATCATCATGGGGTGATGAGCATGTGTATGGCCACAAAAAAGAATTGCCTGCTAATATTTAAGGCAAAGTCTGATTATTCCATCATTAATCTTATTGTCATGTATCACGTGTGGTGTAATTAAGTGAATGGAGACAACATTAGGAATTTGAGATGGACTAGTATTTGCTCTAGTAATAAAACTCTCTAATTTTGAAAGAGGACTCCTTTATCTAAAATAATAACCTAGGGGAAATGAATGAGAGAAGGCAATAATACAATTAACTTATGTTATTACAATAAAACATTAGTAGAATGACTGACGAGGAAAAGTGAAACACTAGTGGTAAATGATACTTGAGTTTTCTCACTAGGAATCCCTACTTGATCCGTTGATATTTAGGGAATGCTTGATAATCGAAAGACTTACTAAGTCTCCTTATTATGTTAGTTTAACTCCCAACAGTTAGATATAAATTGAGACCTAAGAACTTTTAACGAGCGGAAGAATTAGTTGTGGTTGGCACAGACCATTGTACAAGGATAAAAAAAAAACCTGTCGTACCCTCACATACTATATGCTATAGTTTACTATTAATAGACCTTGTACTTACCACCAAAAAACCTTGTAAACAAGGTCTCAAATTTTCACACTATTAAATGCAAGTTCTTATTAACAAGATCTTAGACCTTGTTGACAAGATATTATCTCATTACTCTTTAAGAATTCTTATGAGCCTCTAAATTGTAGCATATTACAAAAAAAAAATAGCTATATATGAGGAAGTTAGAAGGAAATTGGTACATCTCAGAGAGGGTGAGTAGTATGCTAGTTGAAGTATAATTCACTTGTGTGAAAATAGCTTGGTTAAGTGTAAAGGATATAAAGGAGTAGTTCTTTGGGACTATATAATGGCATAAGACCTAAAGAAATGTTCAGTTAACATCAAATGAGTATGAATGCCATTAAGTTGACTACTAATGCTAGTAGTAGTTTAAAACTAAGATGAAACACTTAGATCTATTGATCGTGGTAATCTTTAGAGTCACATATATGTGATTGTAATAGTGCCTTCACTAGTGCAAGACAGCAACAAAAGAGAGAGAGAGAGAGAAGAGGCCTATTAAGGGTTTTCCTATGTTGGTTACACCTACAGATGATAATTAGATTGCCTATAATGAACCACCATCGTGAATTGGAAATTTTAATGTTATATGCAAGTTGTTGAAGCTATGTCATCTAATAAAGCATCCACTTGAGCTATGGCTTATAAGATTTAAGGAAACCCATTCCTAAGTCTTAAAAGATTACTTTGATACCCTAGACAAGATACTTTCACCCTTGAAATCAAGTCTTATAAGAGAAGGTAATCTAGACCCAAAATATTGTGTTTATTTTCACTTGAAAGATTATGTTTGATTTCGATTATGTGAAAGGTGAACCTAAAAGTGTTTGGGTGCCTTAAATATATTAGTTGTGAGATCATATTTTATATTAGTTTCAACACTAGGGAATCTCAACGAATGAGGAGGTGGAATCTTGGGTACTAATTGAAAATGGAAGGGGAATTTTATACGTCCAATGGAAAAAAAATGAACGTTCTACGAATGGACAATAAATGAGGATAATGTATGCAATAATTTTATGAGATAGTTAGGTGTAAGACTTGAAAACTTAAGCTAGGTGACCCCATAAGAGGTAAGACCCACTTCAATTAAAAAGGTTGGGCTAGAGAAATGTGGGGATATTCTAAGTAAAGGATGAATGAAACTCTATTATGAAATAAGGCTACTTACCTATGTTGCTAATAGTGGGATAAATATTATAAGGGCTAACTAAGTGGAATTCCTTGTGGCTCTTGATGTCAACCATTAAGGAGAGTTAAATTAAGTATCTAGGAGTTTTTTTAAATGGATTGAGAGTTAAGAAGGAAAGGAAGTTAACATGAAAATTTAGTGGGTGACTATTGGTTCCTAAAAGAAAAAGAAAAGAATAAGAAGAAAAGAGAAAGAGACAAAACATAATAAAACAATAGCTATAAAGGGAGAGAGGTTAAGACTTAGTTGAGTTAGGTGCTTAGAGCTTGCTATAAGATGATCAAGTGTAACTTGGTCAAGATCTTTTTAGTTGTAGACAAAGAAGGAATGTGAAATGTTCATATTGGCATGTCATTTAACCTAGGTTGGCTAGAAGAAATAGAATTGTGGTCACCAAGTGAAGTAGTAACATGATAAGAACGCCCTCTCCACGAAAGTAATAAGGAAGGATTAGTTTCGGGTAAGACTATTTAAGAAATCAAAGAAGAGGTTATGAGGAAGGATTATCCAACATTAATTGAATAAGGTATGACTAATTTTGAGGACAAAATTCTTAAAAGGAGATAAGAATATAACATCCTAAAATTAATTAAGACTAAATATGGTGATTAGGGAGTTGACGTGAATTAATTAGCAAAATCAATTAAGAGAGATTTGTACTTAATTAGGGCCTTATGATTAGTTCAATTATGTTTAAGGTCTAATATCGAAACCCAATTATACCATAAGCTTGGTAGGAGAGCCCAATACTAACTTTCTTGTATGCCCAACTTAAATTTTCTAAAAGGCCAAAACTTATGAAGGAATTTAAGTGAGACAAAAACCTATTTAGTCTTAGCCCAAACTTGGAGAAGTGAAGCCAATTATTCTTGGGCTATTAGATCAACACATTCTATCCCCAACAAAAAAAAGAAAAAAAACATTTACAGCCCAAACCAATGAACCTTAGCCTAATTTTGAAAATAAATCAGGCCATGAATAATATTTAGGCCTTTAAAGTAGCCCAAACCCATCATAAACCCTCCAACTTGTGGCCAAATAAATTTCCACCAGAATCTAAATGGATTTTTAGGCCTTTAAATAAGCACACTTTCCGCAACCCCAAGAGTTTATGTAACCCATCTCACCTAGCACCAGCCCACTTGAAATAATGAGCCTATTGGACCAGCCCAACTTCACTAAAACCCTAAGAGGCCTTCTCCCTAACAATTTGGCTACTAAGACACTCATGTTTTGTAGAATAAGGGAGCCATTTTTGCACTTGAGAATGGGGGCTAGGATTTTTTTGCAATCTTCCACCATTTCTCACTTTTAAGGGAAGATTTGGCCAAGGTAATTTATATAAAACATGTCCCCCTCATTCTTCTCTTCATTTTAGTCTGATTAATTTCTGGTTTTAGGCATTTTCATCTCCTTCTAAAATTTGAAATTTAGTGTTTAGGCAACTCTTTGCAAGATTTTTGAAGTTAGAAGTTAGATGGATGATTGGGTAAGCATTTCCCTTCCATTTTGTATATTATTTTATTGGAAAATGTCCCAAAGGAATGATTTCATAATAGGTTCTGCTATTGTGCGAAATTATAAGGAGATGAAGGTGAAACACTAAAATTTCTAAGATTAATGACTTAAATCCAAATTTTGGCATGACCCATGGTGTGTTATTAGTAGTTGTGACTCAACCCAATCCATTTGACCTCTTGGGTGCATGAGTAAGTGTTCCCCTTTCTCTTGTGTGGTATATATACTAAATTTCTATCATTTGGACTGACTTTTGGTGCATGGCTTTTACATGTGCGAAAATGGAGATGTTAGGAGTGACCCATTATAAGTTCTTGTTGTTGTGACCTTAAATGGGTGTAGTGAACCCTTAGAAAGCTTAAGCAAGAAGTTCTCAATATACTCTTGTTAAGACTAATATGTAGATAGGGAAATTCCTTACTAATGGTAGTTGAATAATGATGATTATACTTATGTTAGGCTTGGTGTACTTTGAATCATGATGGTAGCTAAAGGAAGAGTAATTAGCGTCATTGAGGTAACCGAGGTTATTTTTCTTAATTCCATGTATATGCTCATGTTAATATGATATTTATTACACATGTTTAATTTTGAAATACTAAATGATTGGCTGACTACTTGAATTATGATTGTGATTAGACCTTGTAAGTCTATGGTGAAGCTATGGTGTGACTGCTACCCATGCATGTGCTTCAATCGAGTATTAGGTTATGATCAGACCCCAGATGCACTAAGTCCTGGTTGTGCTCATTATAGAGTAGATGTCGTGGACAGACCTCTCCCGATGTTATTGGCCATTAACATGTCGTATGTGATTGTTGGTATGGGACAGTTGTCATTAATAGCTTAACTAATTCATTTGCAAATTGAATTGAAAATTTTAGTGTTAATGATATGAAATTATATTGTATTGATTACTCTGTACATATATATAAAATTTTCCTCTTGTTACTGAGATTGTATATCTCACCCCGATTATGGGCTTACATTTTCAAGGACCAGACCTCTTAACGGCATGGAGAAAATTAGTGGAAGCTTACTATGTTATTTAGCAATAGGTATGTTTGGAAACCTTGTCAGATTATATTTGTATAATTAGACTACTAGTTTTATGTAATTACCGCATTGCATCATAAATTGCCAAGTATAGGGAATGTAATCATTTAATACATCATATGTCAACTTAAACTAGTGATGTATAGAATTTCTACTGGAATTTATGTTTGAATGGAAATGTGAGTAGTGTATAAACTCTTTCGTGTCATTGATCTATAAACTCACTAGTTTATGGTGGCTAGAAGGTTAAGGATCAACATTTGAGTTTTGAATGGGTAATGATTGATGTATTAGGTAGATTAGGTAAAAGAAAGGCTTAAATCTTCACAAACTAAGTTAAAGTGGCCTAGAGTGTTACTAGATGGAGAATTGGAGGGCATGGAATGAAATCTTGGGAGTTATAGGAACAGAAGGGAATTAGTTATGGCCAAAATTGAATTAGTCATGGCCAAAAGTGACAAAGTTACCCAAGGAAGGAAACAGAGAGTAATTCACCATGGCAAAAAGTGAAGTTAACCATGGCAAAATGTAAGAGGCAAGTCTGGTAGTATTCCAAAGGGTAATTCACTATGGCAAAAGGGGTAATTGGCTGCAGCGAAATGTACAAAATTTGTGAAAGTGCTCTATTTCTCATATTTACCTAGAAACCTTGGTTTCTCTTATGGCAATGCTAAGGAGTGATTTAGAAACACTTGTATGAGGTTTTTGTGAGTTGGAATTGATGGATGAAGGAATCAAAGGCTCTTCATTGATAATTGAAGTCACTTACACATTCGAATAATTATGGTTGTTTAGTTAATAACCTTAATAATATCAAAGTTCAAATTTTCTTACATTTTCTAAATGTAATTAGTTGTAATGACTTTCAACCTTGATTTATGATTATTAATCGCATATTTAACCTTGATTACGATGATTAGAAGTTAGAGTTATTACAAAAATCTCAAGAAGAGCAAGGCTTAGTCAAAATTCTCTTGAAAATGGGTGAGGCAAGTCCAAAAGTCTTAAGAAAAAGGGGTGAGGCTAAACCAATGCCTTTGAGAGTTAATGTATGATATGTATGAGCTTCTTAAATATGAAAATTGTTTTATGTATGGTTGCAAGTAGCTTGATCTTCATGTATACATTCTTTGACTTGAAAATGTGTCCATTATGCATATTTGAAAGGGTTAAGAGCTATTGGAATACTTGAAATCTCACTCTTCCCTCTCCAACATCTAACCATGTCTAAGTGAGCCAAGTGGGCCAAAAAATGGGAGCCAACAACCTTGAAGAGTAAGAACTCAACAATAGAGTAGTTAAATAGCCATTTTGATAGCCTTTTGTTATCAAGAATTGTAATTACATGTTGTATATATGATATAGATACTTGATCACACTCAAATGTATGTAAACATGATGTATGTAATGATTTTGGATTCATATGAATGAGTATGTATGATTTTGCCACTAAAGACCCTTTATGTGCCTTGATTCCCATGTGTATGATAGCAAATAGCATAGTGAAAATAAGCTCCATAAGGTTTGAACCAAATAGCATGTCTCCTTAGACTGTGAATGTGGTTTTGGACATGCCCAAGTGGCCGTAGATAATCTAGAAAGCAATTTGACACCATTTTGAACCATTTGGAACATCAAAAATGACCAAATTGTGTGTTGAACCAAAGTCTAACCAAATGAGTGAGTTTTTTTCATAAAATTTGGCCAACAAGTAGGTCACCTCTAAAGCTTTCCACAGAGCCAAAGAACACCCAATTTGGAGCTCTAAAGAATTTGTAATTATTTTTCAAAATTGGGAAATTTTGATAGAATTGGTATCAATACTATTTATATGTCAGTTTATATTTTTTTGTATCACAAGTGAGTCCAATGAGGTCTAATAGCTATGAAATTTTACAAATATAAACTAGACAAGATAAGCTTTCTATAGCCACTAAGATCATCCCTTTTGGAGCTCTATAGAGGGAAAATCAAAATTTTGAAATTGCATGATAGTACTAGTAATGTAGCCTAATCTCTAGTATTATTCCATCAATTTTCATAGGCTAAATGCTTCTATTTTGGTTTGGAACTATTTTTAGTCATTAGTTAACATCTAAAGCTTTATACAATGGTATGGTTTGTTTGATTTTGATTTTTCTAGAATTAGTTATAATTTTCCAAACTTCACACCAGAAAGCTTTAGCAAAAACCCAATGACAACCTTTAATTTTTCTGGTGTGTGGCTTCCAACCCAAGTTGTATGTGATGTTTTATGTTGTTTATGACTTGTATGGATGGATTATAAGTAGAGGATGATAGTGAGAAGTTTACGAGGTCCACAAAGTTTAAGATGAATTTTTATGACCCTACGTAACACAAAATAATACCATTAAATATGTTGTTTTCCTTTGGAGTGCATGTAGCGAAGCAAGTAAAACACTATAAAAGTAAGGAAAACTCCTAGGAAGTAAAACACATATTTGCTATGTTATAATTAAAAACTTATATATTTGTCATATTTTAATTAAAAAATTTGACAATTATATTTAACTTTAAAATTAAATGAGCAATTTTAAGTTACTTATTTTAAATTACTTATTTAATTTTAAGCATAACTATATTGAAATTACTTTTTTGATTACTTTAATTAATTAAAATATTATAGACATGTTCAAACTTTGATATTAAACTCTTTTTCATTCCATGTTATCATGCCCATAGAGCCCCAGATTTAGAGTCATCATAGAGTGCATCTAATCAAATGTTCTTGTGACTCTAATTTTCACCTATCAAGCTATAGGCAGATGACAGGCCTCAAGCAAGTTAGACATTGTGTATTTGACTTTGCTTGAAAAATTATAAAAAAAAATTGTAAAAGGGAAATCGATGGTAAAGAATCCAACTCTTATGCAAGATATAACATATGAGTTTAATACTTTAATTTAGTATGATTTTAAAAAATTTATTTTATAAATAATAGGATTTACCTTAAAAAACCTTTTTAATTAATATAAATTTATATTATATATTATTATTATTTTATATATTACTATTTAGTTTTAAAGGAAATTGTGTTATTTTTTGCCACCATGTTAGGAGAAGGGTTTTAGAAGTTCAGACTTTTTGGAGAGTATTAGAAGAGACATTGAAGGAGAAGAATGAATGGCAAGGAAGGGAAAAATTAGTGAGACAAAAATTAAAGGTAAAAAAAAAATTAAAAGAAGGGAAATATTAGTAAGGGTGAATATAAAATTAAAAAATTGTAGATATTTAAATGAAAGAAAATCTTCTTTTTAGGGTTATTATATAACTTTAGCCAAAAATTATAAAATATATTTTACAAATTATAAATATTCAAGAGAGTTAAGGCCCCTCCCACAACTTTCTTCAGTATGAATATCACATTCAGCAAAGAAAAAGTAAGAAAAAAAATGTGTTTTTTTAAAATTAGTTTTAAGTTTGTCTTCATATATGGGTTTGAGTTTTTGGTCCATTTTCCTATTTGATTTCTATATGGGTTTGGGTTTTTAGGTCTTTTTTCTTTGATTACTTGGGGCGCCATGATAAAATGGTCCATTTTTATTCATTTTCCTTCTTTTTTTGTTAATTTATTTTTTTATTTTGATTTTGATTTCTTTATTTGTATTTTCTTTTGCTTTTTAATGACACTATTACTATTTGCTAATGGCCCCCTTTTGGGGTCAGTGCTAGTGCTTGGTCCATGTGAGAACCTATATATTTAATTTAATAATTATAGATTGTAAAATTATTTGTTCTTTTTGTTTATTTAATTTTTATTTTAATGAAATCATTTAACTCAACAACCAATTCAGCAATTACATTATTTCTAATTCAATGATTTTTGGCTTGCTTACAAAAGTTCCTCTCAATTTTAGGATCAAAATCAACCAAAGTTCTATCAAAGGATTTAGACATACACCAAACATGAAATAATACCAAAGAAAGCACCCAAAAATGCAAGAGAAATATTAAAATTAATTCTAGAAAAATTTTTAAAAAATCACAACAAATAATTGGAAAAAAAATTAGCTAAGTAATCTAAACAATGAAATTTGGCCAAAAAATAGCCTACCTCACAACACCTCAAACCTATGTGCTAAATTTCAACTTAATTAGAGTTAGTCACCTTTAGAATCAGTATTGTGCAGAATTGCCTTAAAACACCAAAATTACAAGCTTTGGAATTGGCCACAAAAACAAAACAATAAAATTCCTAATCTACATGATTATGATTAATTAGCTCCATAACAATGGGGTCAAAATTGTATTCACGACTGTTGAACCAACCAAAATTAGTAAAAGCAAATGGTTTCCAGTAAAGCGCCTATTAGGTCATCTCCCAATGAGCTTTTGATCAAATTAATTAGTTTAAGAATTAATAGAAATAGAATTTACTCAAAAACCAAGGGGTTGTATACAGAATTAAATGACTAATTGACAACAAAAAATTCAGCTACATTTATTTAAGAGTGGGTAGGTCCCCTCTCGTCTCTCAAATTTGTAAATGAGAAATATATTGGATTTTAGATCATGCCTATAACATTCGATATTTCGCAAAAACATCGTCATGAGTCAGTTTGAAAAATAAACCCCTTGATATGGGTGATTTAAGGCTAAATAAAATTTGGATAAAATTTTAGATAATAAAAAATGAGCATTTGAGTCTTGAGTTACTCAAAAATCGAGGCTGGAGTGATTCAAAAAACTTGCTGAAAGTTTAGTGGCATTTTTGTAAATATGGATACTTTTTAGAAAACTCACAGGAGGGTATTTTAAATGAAAGATTTAAGGTCTCCGGGGTTCTTAAAGGCCTTAAAAACTATGGGAAGCCCTGAGACAATTAAAACTTATTTGGTGTACGTTTTTGTATGTTTTTGAATGATAGTTAACCTGAACTTTGACCATTTTGTTTAGAAAAGTTTTAGCTCCAAATTGAGTAATCTCAAAAGCATTTTATAAGATTAGGAATCTAAATTTTATGATGGAAAAGACAGCTCTAAAAAAGGAGCTAAAATGAAGCTAAAACGGAAATGCCACCTACGTAGGACATAAATGTCATTTCTTTTAACAATTATTTCTTGAATATTCTCCTTAAATTGGACGTCCCACCTCCTCACTCTCCTAATTGACCTTGAGCTTCATCCAAAATAGAAGGGAGAGCTAGGAAGAAGATGCACTAAGAAGGCAAAGGAAGAAGGGAGAAATCAAAGAAATAAGTATGGAAATTTAAGTAATTTCATGGTCTTTCTTCTTGAAACTTTATTCTCCTTTTCTTGCTTCATCTTTCTATGGTTTTGTATGTTCATATAGTTCTGTTTTGACCTTGGACCAGAGGGGAAAAGCTTAGAGTTTCAAGGAGAAGGATAGAGCAAGGCAAAGAGCTCTTGAAATAAGCTTAATTTAAGGTAGCCTTCTTCCATTTTGTTGCTTCTTCTTCCCTTACTTCTTTTTTACTGTCTTAGCCAAGTTGAGACTAGGTAGAAGGGGAGAGTTTCTGTCCAGGAACTAGTGAGAATTCATTGATTTAGACTGTGGAAACTTAAAATATGCAAGGAAATCCAAAGTTTATCCATTGAAATTCAAGATAGGAAAGTGTGGAGTTCTTGAGCACCTTTCAAAAACTAATTTGATACATGAACTTCCTTGTACATGTGAATGTTTATTTGAGTCCCTAAGACCCCCAGGAAGCCTCCCAAGTGCCCCTCCCATCAAGGAAAAATAAAAAACTCCATGGGCCAAATTCCCTTCATATGTCTCAACCAAGCTTGGATAATTGGGGTAGGAAGTGTTTTAATTTATTTCAAGCTTGGTTTGGGACTCCATATGATGGAAGAAGGTGGGAGGAACCTTTGGGAAAAATTTAGAAACCATAGATTGGGAGATAAAATAAAGGTTTCCATAATAGAGCCTTAAGAAGCAACTTGTGTCTAGACTATTGGAAATGAGTTTGTAATGACTTTAAAAAGTCTAAATGGAACCAAAAGGTCTAGATATGAGAAGAAAATGAAGCCGAGAACCTGAATTATGGTAGTTACTTCATTAGGCCATTAATGGAACCAATTTGAGACTAATGAACAAATTGTGCTTCTTAAATGTGAGCCTAATAACTTAGCTTGCTCCAAGGGAGTAATTGAGTCTTATTTGTTGTGTTTAGGCCAAGGAAATCAAACTCCATCTTCTTGTGGTTGTGTAGCTAAGAAGGGGAAGGAATAAGTCAAAATTAAAGCTTGGATTTTTACCAAGGTAGCTCTTCACTCTATTCTTGTTACATTCTTAGATGTGTATGTGTCATTATATGCTTGTGTGTGCATTTGTATCTTGAAACATGCCACATGATGTTATGATGTTTTATTGGTACCAATATACTTTCTTGAATACTATTGATGGTGAAAATTGCTCATAAGGGTGAGATAATGCCAAAAGTCTCTAGGCATGGGTGAGACAAAATCAAAAGTCTTAAAAATAGGGTAAGACTAAACCAAGAGTCCCTAGAGCTCATTCTTGGCCCTGACATGATTTTGTGGCATGGAAGTGTTAATTTGAATGTTTTATGGTCATATTAGAATGCATACTTGTGCTCTTTGATATGTTACATGCGTTGATTGCTTACTTGAGTAAGTGTATGAGCTATTGAGATTTCATGAATCTCACCCCCTTCCCTCTCCCATTTCACCATGTGTAGATGGTGTTCAAGATGTTAAAGATGGAGGCCAAGGAGCTTTAAAAGCTAATTCATGACACTTTGTGTAGTTTTGTATAGTTTTTGATAGAAAAAGAATGTCAAAGTGTTTATGTACTAGTTATTTCTTAGATGTAAATATTTGACTAGGTGTAAAAGTATATATGGATGATGTATGAACCAAGTTTAAGAGCAAATCAATGTTAATGTAAGAGTTGGACATTTGATGGCTTGTATATGGTAGTGAATTCTTGCATGTGGCATGATGAAATTGAGATGCATGATAATTTGGACCACTTGGATAGTTCATATAGGATGTATTCTTACTTTAAAACTTGCCTAAGAAGTGCTGGAATAAGAAAAAGGCCATTTGGAACCATATTGACCATTTTATTTCACTAAACTTGCCAAATTCATGACCTATATCAAGATTTGACCAAATGACCTCTTATTGGTCTGAAACTTAGCATGCTTATAAGTCTTGTCTACAGCTTTTTAAGAAGTTAAAGTGCATATTATTTGGAGTACTAGAGAATTTTTGGCAAATTTCTAAAGTTGGCAAAATTTTTTTAATTTGACAATGGTACTGTTCAAATAGTTAGTAGCTTCACCTCTATCACTCACGAGACAAATGGTGTCCTATGCCTATGAATTTTTACAAGGAGAAACCAAACATTCATAGTAACCTATATCAATTAGAAGCACCTCAATTGGAGGTCTGTAGAGGGAGAACTAATTTTTTTAAGTTTCATATCAGTATTAGGGATGCTAGCAAACCTTGGCTACTATTCCATCCATTTTCAAGCTCTAAAGGCTTTTAAACTAGTCTAGACTTATTTTTTTCCTCTAGTTGACATTTGTAACTTTCCATATTAGTATAGTTTGCCCAAATTGAATTTTTGTGGAATTAGTTATGAATTTTTGAAGTTTATATCACTAAATTGTATCAGAAATACTGGGCAATCTGACCTATGTTACTTTTCTATTGTCAAACGTGGTCCAAATGATGTTATTACGGCTTAAAATTACTCTTAGATAATTTTAACATCCATAGCTTTCAAGAAAGCTATGGGTTGCTTGATTTCAATTTTTTTAAAATTAGTTATGATTTTCTAAATTTGATATCAGTAAACTAGAATTCTGACCTAAGGCTAAAACATGAAAATTTTGGTGTTTGGCTCCAAATCTATGGTTTGTGGGATGTTTTGAGCCATTTGTGATTTGTATGGATAGAGTAGGATTAGGGAATGCTATTGGTGAATTCACCAGATCCCTGGATTGAAATTTGAATTTTAAACCCTGACGTAACACTATCACACCCGAAAATGCGACCGCGTGGCGCCTTTTTTTTCCCAAAGAAATTCAAAAAATTCGATTTTCTCATATGAAATCGAAAACCGAAATTTAAATTGAAATATGTATAATAAATAGGGTTCAGGAGTCGCCACCAAAATTTTATTTTTTAAAAGGCAAAACTTTGGAAAAACCTTTATTTGGAAAACGGTCTACAAACCAGAAAATGGATCCGGAAGTCGATTGTGAGTGGGAAAGGTGTTAGGCACCCCACTACACCCGTTACTAAGAACGGTTACCCTAAGTCAGTTGTGCAAAAATAAAATGGCCTAAATTCTATTTCAACTCTCCCTAACAAATCACATGCAAAATAGGAATAAAGAAATAAAAGAAAATAAAGTTGAAAATAAAAAAGAAATCAATGTTAAAGTAAACGCAAAGAAACTTAATAATTGAAATAAAAAGGAAAGGAAAGAAATTTTTTTAAAAAAGATATTTTATTTACAAAGGCGGACTTGACCTACGATGAGAGCCTAGGGCCTACGTACCCTTCAGGAGGGATCAAAGTCCACGTAGTTCGATTGGAGATTTGATTGATGTTTTGTTTTTGTTTTTTTTTGTTTTGTTTTTTGTTTTTTGCTTTTTATTTTTTTTTATTTGTTGTTTATGTTTGATTTTTAATTCTTAATTGATTTTGTTATGTTTTTTTTGTTTTTTATTTTTTGTTTTTTTTGCTTTTCATTCAATTTTTATTTTTGTTTTTGTTTTTGTTTTGTTTTGTTTTTCAAAAAGACTAAAAAATTTAAACTTACCTTTCCTTTTAACAAATAAAACGATTTTGAAATTAGTTGATTGTGTTTTAATTTGTTAAAAGTAAAGACGATTTTACTTTCCTTTATCTTTTCAATTTCTCTCTCTTTTTCTTACCATTTTTTTTTTTTTTGCTTTTCATTCAATTTTTATTTTTATTTTTGTTTTTGTTTTGTTCTGTTTTCCTTTTGTTTTCTTGATTTTTGATTCTCTTTTCCCCTTTTTAATTGTTCCTTTTTCCAAAGAAATTTTTGTGTTTTATTTTGGATTGTCTTTTAATTTTTGATTTCTATTTCCTTTTTATTTTCTTGATTTTTTTTTTGATTCACTTTTCTCCCTTTGTTTTTCAATTGTTCTTTTTTGTTGTTGTTTTATGTTTTTATTTTCTTTTCTTTGTTGCTTATTTTATTATTGTTTTGTTTAATCTTTGCCTTATTCTGTTTTATTTTTAAGTTTTGGCATTTTGGTTTTTGTGTTTTTGTTTTTCATTTTTCTTCTTTTTGTTTATTCTTTTTTGTCTTTGTTTTGAATTGTCTTTTGCTTTATTATGGTATTTAGTTTTTTTTTTTTTTTGAGTTTCTTGTTTTTTTTTTCTTTTCCTCGTTTATTTTTTATTTTTAATTCACCCCTTTTTGCATTCTCTTTTTTTCTTGGTGAAAAAGTAAAGAAAACCAAAATTAATTTTTCCTTTAACAAATAAAACAGGCTTTAAAATTAGTTAATGTGTTTTGATTTGTTAAAGATAAATTTAATTTTACTTTTCTTACATTTTCAACTTTTCCTTTTTCATCATTTTTGTTGTTCTATTTTTTGTTGTTGTTTCCCTCTTTTTTTTTAGGTGAAAAGATGAAAAACATAAAGACTACTTTTACTTTTAGCCAAAAAAAAAACAAAAAAAACAAAATTAGTATTAGTTGGTATGTTTTAATTTGCAAAAGATAGAATTAATTTTGTTTCTTTATCTTATTTTATTATTGCTATTTTTTTAATTTTTGTTATTATTTAAATGATGATTTTGTTGTTGTTTTGTTTGATTTTTTTTGTCTTTTGTTTTATTCTAGTATTTAGTTTTTATTTTGTTTTTATTTTTATTTTTATTTTTTTTCTTTTTAAAAAAAAACATTTGATATGGGCCTCTGAAGCCTAAATGTGTAAATTTATCCTAACGGACGTCAAGGAAGCTTATTGCTTCACATGATCCTTAGATCCGCTCCTATGTGCCTGAGGGGACAAAGAATCCCACGCGGCTATTCTAAGAAACGACGTGATAAAACAAAAATGAGAAAAAAGAATATTTGCAAAACACTAACTTGTGAATGTGTGTGATTCATGTACATTCATGGTTCATTATATTTTATATATAACTTTCATTACAAGAAGGAAATGAGAAAAGAAACTACATAAAGAGTCGATGAATCTATTCTTCCCTGTTCTCAGTCTTCTTTGTCTGCAGCGGAAAAGCTCCCAAATAATCTCTCCACCGATTCAACTTGGTCTCCGCCAACTCACGCAGCCATATACAAATGCAATGAAACAATTTTGAGGTCAAAACCAATCCAAAATTCAAAACCCAAAAGTATTATCATGCATAAGATCTAAATTCATATCACAACAAGAATTTTTTGCAAGAGTTTAGGTGCCTTTGGAACAATATTCCACAATTTGGGTAGGACCGAATTACTTATATACCTCTCTTGAGGGAGCTCCAAAGTTTGTCAGAGAAAAAGGCAAAGATAAGTCATCATTCAAAACTCAAATTCCTAATTCGTGACAAATCCAGATTCAAGCTAATCAAAATTTCAGATTCAAAAGTACAGCGTTTGGAATTCTGAATGCCAACATAGGTGAACGCATTAAAGCTGCATACAAGTTGGTATTGGTGAAACTAAATCATACCATATCAATGAATACCTTTAATTCACAAATTTCACCAGTGTCTCAATCCCATTTCTTAATCTACTTATTCAAACATGATCTTTTTACTATGCACAATCCAGCCTCATCCAAATCAGCAATAGTGTTAGGATTCATTCAAAATTTAGAGCCATTCTCAACAAGTCAGCACAACAGGATGCATCCCTATAAGACCCAGACCATGAAAACCCATATATCCTTCCCCACAAAACTCTCTGGCTGCCTAAAACAAGACAAGCAGCATAAATTTTCAAATTACTCATGTCCTATTATGTAGCAGGATGCACCATGATTTTTCCAAATTCCAAATCAGAAGCTAAACATGACAGCTTAAGGGCATCAACAGAGATTTAAGCCCAGATTTTTTTTTAATACTAGGGACAGAATCTCGTTATAAACATTAACCCAAAAAAAAAATATCAATTCCATTATAACACCATGGTACAGCAAGCCAGATTGAGAATCAAATGTCCCGATTCAAACTTATATCAATGGCAGGAACATTGACTCAAATCCAATTATGTTATAACCCAATCCCAATGCCAACACAGATCAAACCGACATTCATCAATAAGAAATTAAATTAGAATTATTATGACAGTAGTGAAGCAAAATAGTTCATATCAACAACAGAGCAAGCTATAATCTGATCGTAAGTAGCGTCCCTAGCATTCGAATCAAATAGCCTTAAACAGAGTACATGAATCACAGATTTTTGAAGATGAAAGACAAACACAAACTGCAATAAAACATACATTAGTGAGTTTACTTTCTTGCCGAACCACAGCTGCGCTTATCTCGTTCTCCTGCTGTGTCAAATCTGCCTCCTCCGCTTTGCCAGAAACCTCATTCTTCTTCCCTGCTTTCTGCACCAGACTCGAAAATTCCCACCTCCGAAGGAAAGCCCCCTTCGTGTTCTCTCCTCCTTCTGTATCAGACACATCTGCTCCTTCACGCCTAACTCCCCCTCTCTGTACGTGTTGAGTTTTTCTGTGCATCTGTGTCCGCCAAAAATCCACCCTCCATTTCTCCGTTTATTCTGAAATCTCCATGAGTCTCCCACTCTCCCTCTCGGCCTCTGTTCGAATCCCGCCTTCGAAACTCTCTTTGCTCCCTCGCCCTCTGGTCTCCGAATTTTTTCCTCCTTCGCCTTCTTCGTGCTCTCGAATCTCCCCTCTCTCGGGCTCCCACCTCCAATCCGAAAACTTCCCCCCTGTTTCTCCCTCTCTCCTTCTGTCTCGATCCCTCAATCGGGAGGCTTGCCTACTCTCCCTGCTCTCCCTCGCTTCCTCTCTCTCGTTCTCCCTCCAGAACCCCCAGACCCTCCTTTGTCTATCAGAAAATTTTCCTAGCCTCTCGTTCTGCCTTCAGACGCTCAAAACTATCCTTTCAGAATCGTGCCCCCCTTCCTCTTAATCTGAAATTCCTCCTCCCCCTGCGTCTCTCCTTTTTCCCCTTTCCTTTTCCCATTCTGACGCCTTTTTTCTGCGTCTCCCCCTGTCTGTCCTCTTTCCTTCAGAATCGCGCCCCCCCCACTGAGAGCTGTGCGTCTGTGCGTTTTTCTTTTTCTGCCTCCCCGTATCCTGTGCCCTTGTCTATTGCCCCCCAATCCGTCTGTGCGTCTGTGCGTTGGTCAGTGTCTGACTCTGTGTGTGGTCCCCCTCCTTCAGAAGCGTGCCCGAGAGAAAAAGAAACGGGTAGGGTTTCTGTGGGCCTGAGAATGGGCTCGAGTGATTGGGTCCAGCTAGATCCGATTGAGCCTGGTCTTTGATTTTTCTTTATATCCATTTTTGAGCTGATTTTGGACCCTTAACTTATTTTGCTTTGAAAATTTTGTTTTATTTTGATTTTTTTTTGGCTTGGGCTGGCTTATCGTGGGCTGAGGGTGATTGGGCTAAGAAGGGAAATGAGTTTCTTTTTTTGTTATTTGTTTGTTTTTTTTTGGTTTGGGTTCTGGGCCTTAGATTAAGTTAGAAGTGGGTTTTTTTTTTACTCTACTAAATTAAGCTCTAATTTTTTTGTTTTGGGTTTTCTCTCTTTTTTTTTTTAGTCCTTTTTTATAATTAAATTTTTTTGCTTCTTTTTTTTCATTTTGGTTTAGTTATTATTTTTTTAATTGTTATTATTTTTTTGGTGTTATTTTTTTGTTTTCATTTGTGGGATTTTACTTTTTTTTTTTAATTCATTTCTTTTTCTCTTTTTTTTTCTAGTCTCTTTTGATTTTTATTTTCTTTAATTCCATTTATTTTAAACTTTTGTTACTCCATTTTTGATTGATTTTTTTTTATTTTAATTTTGGATTAATTGGCTTTTATTTTATTTTATTTTATTTTTTGTTCTATTTTTAGGTTCTTCCTCCTTTGATTTTTTTATTATTTTTTTATTAGTTTAATTTTATTATTATTTTTGGAGTATGTCCGGACAAAATACGGTGTTCACAAACACAAGGAAATTATATTATTTTATTCCCTTTTTCTTGGTTTTTCTTTGTTTGATCATGAAAGTCATCTTGAATATAGGAATATGGAGCGTAATAAATTATGGTGTGACAATGCCCTCCATTCCTTTTCTGATTTTGTACTCATTGGTATTCAGTCTTTGCTTCTTTTGAGAGAGTTTGAAATATTTGAAATTTAAATGAAAGAAAGATTAGTCTTCAGAGAAGAGGATACCTTGACACAATCACTTAGGAAAGTGCAGAAAGTAATAAAGGGACAAGAGGAAGAAGCATTGAATTTAACTCAAAGTTTATAGCATGACAGAGAGGAAGAATCAATTGGGAGAGACGAGAGGCAAGAGACAAGTGGCGTGAATGAAACACAATGGACGAGTGGAGTCATTTTTAATATTTGTAAAATCTTAAGAAAGAAATATATTATCATATCTTTTTATACTATTTATCTTTTATATTTTTTTGAGTGAAATATTTATTTCACTTTTAATTATTTTTATCTTTTTTATTTTTTAATATTTTTAATAAAATCATTCCTTATCTATGTTTGTTTACATTATGATTTTAAATTTGCAAAGTTTTTACTATTTTTAATTAATTAAATATATTTTATATTGATATTAATATATCATTTAAAATAAATAAATTATAATTTTTTTAAATTTTGAATATAAATGGAGACTTTTAATCAACTATAAAATAATTAAGCATATTAGTATTTATCACATTTTACTATTTTGATATTGAAATTATTAATTTATAATATATAAATAATCAATTAAATTATTAAATTATAATATACATATATATAATTAATAATATTTAAACAATTTGCGATGGATGGATTTATATATATATATATATATATGTATATTTAAATCAATATATCATATAAATCATTAAAAAATTCACATTATCATTTGTAATGGATTAGCAATGGTAACATTTGTGATGGTAAATTATGTTGCTAATACTATCACAAAATTAGCAATGGAATTTTCTGTCACAAAAAATCGATGCAAAACTAGGGTTGGCTATTATACTCATTAGCGATGGAATTTTGTGTCACTGACTTGATTAACGACGAAAATATTTGTGAAAAAATTTTTTGTCATTAATTCCATCACTAATATTAGCAATGGAATTAGTGATAGATTAGCAACAAAAAATAAAAATTTTATCGCTAAATTCTGTTGCAATTTTATTATTTTTTTGCAATGTTCACCTGTCACCTAAAGATTTTAGCTTTTAGAGCATTTCTGGCCAAAATGAAAATTTTAAAGACAACATGATCCAATCGATGAACCCCTTACATGATTATTCAAGGAAGAACATGAAAGTAACGAACTGTACATGTAGCAAAAATTTTAAAACGTTTCTTCCCATGGATCCGTCGACTTAATTAAACCAAGTATAAAATAAAATATTACCTTTGCAGCACGTTTTATCCTTTCAGATCTCTGGAACTGACGTCTATGCGCAGACCCCTCTACCGGTATCCACACGAACAATCTAGCAACTTGAAAGGCATGCTAGCACCTTCGTTCATCATGTCCGCACGTGAATTAAAGAGAAGATGATCTTCTCTCTCTAGGTGTTCGTACACTTTCTCTCTCTATGTGTACGATCGCTCTCTCTCTCTCTAGGGTGACAGCTTAGGGTTTTAGAAATCTGACCTTTTTTATGTGTATCTAAACCCTAGCCTACCTATCCTTTTATAGAGGTATATTTAGATTAAATTAGTTAATTTAAATACATCATTTAAATTAATCTAAATTAATCTTAAACAAATTAGTTAAAATTCAAATTTATCTTATAAATTCAATTTGAACTAATTCATTTATGAATAAGTATATATTGAAATATATAATACAATATATATATATTTGTATCAAATATAAATATATATATTTCGAATTTCTATATATATATTATATATATCAAATTATATATATATATATATACTTATATTCTGAATTACTTACATATATATATATATATATAACATATTATATATATATATATATAATTATCTTACCCTAATTAAGCGTAGCATTCATCGAATCTAGACACAATTCTAGGTTCAATGAATTTAGACATTCTTGTTTAAGTTGATTCATTCTTGTGTGTGACTCTATAGGCCTATATGATATTGGCAGTGGGCCAATAACATTATTATACCCACAAGTAACCAGTGGCCTCTAGCAAGACATAGTGACTACCCAAATCACATAAGGTTTGGTGATTCGATACAGCCTATCGTATAACTCTGTCACATCCCTTTTATCACACGATATCTTGATCGAGTATGAGGCATAGAAATATCATCCTTATCTTACTAGATCATTAGTTTCTCAATTTACGTGCAGACTGACAAAACGAATAGAAAACCCTTCTATCCAAGCATGGCCATGCATTTCTCAGTCTCACTCATCGAGGGGCCTAGAGATATCTCTCCGTTAACCAGAGGGACAAATTCCATCTTGACCACTCATCATCCTCTACATGAAATCCACTATGCCCGACTAGAGCCTTTATGATCACCCTGTCAAAGGTGACTTTTGACAATACCAAAGCACAGTGTCTTTTATGTTAGAATCTATGATGATCTCAGGTATGAGGGATTAGTGACACAGTTATATATGAGGTACGCTTATGACCTAATCCATGAAGCTACCTCATGATGGGTCATTTCAGCACCCTGTTCCCAACAAGTGCCTATGATTTTGATTTGTATCTCCATACATAATTAACACATAACCATCAATCAAAATCATACTCGTCTTAATTCATCATCGTTCCCACAATAATGATAGACTAGGGATATTTAGGATAACTAATATAATTTATCCAAGGATATAATTATTATAGAAACATACAAATATAGTAACAGAAAAACTTTTATTCTTAATGAAGCACAATGTTTACAAATGATTGGCTTAGGGCACAATTTCCAATAGAACACAAACACAATTTTCAAATATTCTAAAGGATAAGGTATGCAAACAAATTAAGTTTAAGAAGAAGCTACCTTCAATATTAATTTACTTTTTAAACAAAACAAAGATTTATCTTTTATAGAAATTACATAATTTATTTCTAAAAAGCATTTTTAGATATGAAATATGTCACAACATCTTTATATAGCTAACTCATATTAATTCCCTCAAAAGACAATAAAAATGCAACTATTGCAAATTTTTTTGCAATGGTTTTTGGCCCTTATGTATGGTAAATGAGCCTATCGAGATTAAAATTTGAATTTCTTTCCAATTCAATCCATGAACTTGATATGCATATTTGTTTTAGTCCACTTGATCATAAGATACACCCCACTTGCATAAAAAAGCCATATAGCTCATTTTGATCTCTTTGGTCATATCAAGGTCCAAACTTTAAGAATTTATAACCTTGGCTATACAACTCCATTTTATGCAAATTAAGTGTTTACAGTAAGCTTATGCTCTGAACTTTATACTATAAAAATTTCAAATGAAAATGAATTCATTTGGCCACTGAAAGTACACAAAAATAGAGGCTATGATAGCATAAATAGTGACTACATAATTTTATAAGGGAAAATTACAATGAAGGACCCATATCATCAAATATTTATAATGAAAGACTTTAAAAATTAAAATTACCAATAAGAACCATTATTATCATCAAGTTTTAGGGATTTTATTACCAATTTTAGAGGATTTACTATTAGGCATAGGAAAGTTTAGCAATTTTTCCATACCTAATAATAATTCCCTAAAACTAGTAGTAAAATCCCTTAGAACCTGATGGTAATGATGGTCCTTAAAAATAATTTTGATTTTTAAAGTTTTTCATTGTAAATATTTGATAATATGAGTCCTTTATTGTAATTTTTTCATTTTATAATTTTGGACCAGATTTAAAAATTTGTCAAATATTCTGTAGAGCTCAGAAAAATATCATCTTTAACTTGTTAGAAAACTCTATAAATTCTCTCAGTGTCTACCAAATTTCAACCTCATACTAGATCATTTAGGCTTTCAAAGGCATAGATGCAATTTATGACTCATTTGAACTAAATTTTAGTTCTACAATGGTATATTTGGTCCTTAAATTACAATTTTTTATTTTAAGCAAATTCTAATCCATTCATACTTAATTTTCATAAGAACCATTTCATGAAATATGACTCACTACAAAAATTCATCATCTTATACCCAAATAGCACATGGAACCACTAGTATACAAAGTGGCAAAGCATGCTCTATTATCTTGTCAAGATACCAAATAGGAATATATTCATTAACATAACCTTATTCATATCATGCTATGTCATTTCATCACAAAACGCATCAAATTGGCTATTCATTAGTTTCATCACATTCATCAACTACCATATGTCATACAAGCAACAAAACACATTCTAATTATAAGCTTTAACATCTAAGTAGCATATATATATATATATATAGTCTCAAGCTTGTACATGGGATATAATTATACATCATCATCATATATCTCACAAGTACTATTAGTTTGTCTTAAATACATAACAAGTACATATGTATATCAAAACTTCTTATACAACTTCCTTAAGCTATAATCTTTCTCTGAATCTTTTTCCTTGCTAAAGGCACCTGTAATGGCTAGTAGAAGGGAGAAGGAGTGAGATTCTTAGAAAAATCTCAATCCATATCAATGCATACAAGGAATGTAAATAAGGAAATACATGCATAAAGGCTATATGCCTCAAGTAACACAAACATAAGAATTGGCATGAAACTTTAAGTCTTATTTAGCCATGATATAAAAATATACTAGTTAGGCTCAAATAAGCTCAACTTTAGGCTAGGAAAGAGCTATTGTCCTCGTTTCCCCATCATTGGGAGGTAAGAGCCAAAACATAGCAATATACATACATAAAACTCATGCTAAAAGCTAATTCAAATCATAACTCATAAAATCATCAAACAAACAAACATACAAGCATTTCAACTCATTTATACATCCAAATACATGCAAGATAGGAAGAGATAGCTACCTTATGAAGTTAAGAACTCTAATGCACCATTAACCATTTGATTCTTCTCTTTTTCAGTTTGCTCTTCCTCATTTCGCTCACCCACAAGGAGGGAGTTGTTTTAGCTTGGCCTAAATACACCAAATTTAAATATAAGCAACTCATTAGAACCCATTTTAACTTATTACACTACTACATAGGTCTATGAGAGCTTAACATGCATATTTAAGCTAATTTAGACCCCTTAAATGGCAACTCTCATCATTCAATTTCTAGGCTTCAAAATCTCACTTGATATGAGCCATATAACTCTAATGGAACTCATTAGAGCAATCACATGCATCGTTAAACAAGCCCAATATCAAGTTATTTTTTAAAACCTTTTACGAACTCTAAAATTTTATCTTTCAAAATAAGTCTCCTAAATTCATTCTAATGGTTCCATTAGTATTTATTACTCACATTTAGATGTTTTAAAACCTTAGAACTCATGAAACACTCCCCTAGATGCTTCATTTATCACAACATGCACCATTAATAGCCAAATAGAGTTTTTGTCATTCTCTTGGGAATTATATGGATATGGAGTATCTTAGGCTCTTTTCTAATTCAAGTTTGGTCTTAGATAATTCACAGCATCTTCCTAGGGTTCTATATCTTTCATGGTGCAATTGAAATCCTATGTGTCCCATCTTGATCTCTATGGCATTTCATGTCATTGCTTTTGCATAATCTTACTCTATTCCCTTCAAAACTGCTATTTCTCTCAAGTTTTTATCTAACTCAAGCTTCCTCTATGCTCTCTCTCTAAGTCAAAGCATGAAGGGCCTTGGTACTCAAAGAAAAGCAAGTTTTCTAGTTTAATAATACATACCTCATTTGAAAGCTCTCTCCTTGTAGTTTCTTGTAGTAAAATTGGCTTGTTTTAAATCTCCTCTTTCCTCATGAAGTTAGCCACAAACTTCACATTTTCAAAAAACTAAAACTACCATTAGAAAGGGATGAAGAGAGGAAGAGGTTTCATAAGCAAAATTCTACATTTTTTCTTACCTATTTGCCTTGGTTTCCTTCCTTTCTCCTCCCTTCTTCTCATTCCATCCATAAAGTCTTAGGGAGCTACTAAAAGTAGATTAAAACTATAAGACCATAACTTCTAGCTCATTTGATGCCATTTATAAGTTTTGTATTATTAATCCCACAAGATCATATGAAAAGGGGATGAAAATAATAAACTTTTTTCACATTGCGCTATGTCAAAAAATTCAATTTGGTGTCACGTGGACTGTGTGAGCTCATACTATACTTCCTCATATTTAATTTCATTATTACAACTCATTTGTATCACAAAAACACGCCTACAACTCATGGAAACCGAAATGGGGCATGGAAAATAGAAGTTCATTCTCAGCCAGAATTGGCCTCTTTTCTGGGCAAGTTTTGGAAAATCATAACTAAATCTAGAAAAATTGAAAATATGCAATATTTGTCATTATGAAAATCTTAGGATGTCTACTTCACACTAAAAATATGCCCAGGTCATAAAATTCATTACACAGGACGTTTGACATCCAAAAAGCTACAGAGTTGCTGGCTGCCTGGGCTATTGTTTAGTTTACTGATACAAATTTCTGAAATTCATAACTAATTCTATAAAAATCAAAATCACACACATTAGGTTATTCTGGAAAGCTACAAATGTTAACTTGATAGTAAAAATAATTTCAGAATGAAACAAATACGTTTAGTTAGCTGAACCCTATGGAACAGTAACCAGACTCATGGGGCACTATTGATACTGACAGTTAACTTCAAACATGCATAACTCACTGCTCAGACCTCCAAATGAGGTGATCTCGGTGGCACAGAAAGCTTATGACCTCTAGTTTATACATGTAAAATTTCATAAGCATTGGACACCATTTGGCCATCGGGTGACACAAAATGCAAAACTGCCAGTATGAACAGTACCCATACCAGAATCCATGAAAAATCCCAACTTTGAAAATTCATCAAATATTCTCTAGATCTCCTAAAATTATGATCTTTAACTTCCCAAAAAGCTCTTAATGAGACCTAATTGCATGCCAAATCTTAGATCAAGAAGAGCTTATTTGGGCAAAAAGTGATATAGGGTTGCATTTGGGCCATTTTCATGCCTCTTAATGGTTCAATGATGGGCAAAATGGCTCCTATGGTTCTTATGGCCACTTGAGCACGTGGGAATGGCCTAAAAGACTCTCTAAACTTGTCTCAAAGGTGTGGAGACTCAAAACACAGAATTTCATTCTCCATTCCCAAGCTATGTACTAAGAGGCATACACTTGAAATGGCCATCCAATACCCAAAAATTGCAATACATTCCATTTATCCACAAATTTCATACATACATCATCTATTAGGATATTTACACGTGTTCCATTCATTGTACATCAATTCTAACAAAAGATTACATCATATGCCACTCCTTTGGTTATAACATAAACAAAGTTAAAAGCTTTATAATTAAGGCTTCATCTCTTCATTTGGTGGCTTCCATTTCCTTGTTCATTGGCTCCACCTAGCATGTTAGGATATTGGAGAGGAGGGGATGAGATTCAAAGAATCCCAATAGCTCATCTCCCATTCAATCACATATAATATGTACAAAGCAAGACTTTCAAATGCATGTATGAAAAAATGGAAGTCATGGACATTTTCAAAGCGACCTTGGCATGTGAATCAATCATACAAGACATTCAAGAGTTCCCCAAGTGTTTAGATTGGCCTCACACTTCTCCTCATGGATTTTGGACTTGCCTTACCCATTCTTTAAGAGCTTTGGACTCAACCATACTCTTGGGAGCCCACTTTACTTTTGGGAGACTCTTTGCTATGTCTTAACCAAGTTCAAGGGGTTCTAAGCTCATCCTCACCAAAAGGAAGAGTTCTTGGCCTTTCCACACTCAAGCAAACTCACACAAACATCATGTAATCATTTGAAAACATAACATAGCATCAAGCATCATGGCATATAAAGGCATGCTAGCATACTTTTCTTAGCTTGAAAATACACATACACACATTCTAAAACAAGCTAAACACACATCCATGCATGAGAGAAGGTGGAGAGAACTACCTTGCACAATTTCACACACTTTTTCCTTAGCTTTCAAGCCTCCTCTTTCGGCCACACACCCACAATTTGGTGGAGATAGTTTCTCTTGGCCTAGATACAATTTATGGGAGCCAATTAGGTCTATGAAACATATTCTAAGGCTACATCACTTGATAAAATATTAGATTGCTTTATAGGCTCCATTATGGTCCATAATCATACCTAATGAAGCAACACCCATCAAATGACTTCTAGGCCTCATTCTTTCTTTTCAATTATGATTTTTGACTCCTTTTAAACCTCTTGGAGTCATCACATCATTAAAACAACAGGCCTAGCACCATATTGCTTCTTTAGGTCATCATATGGAACCTAAGACACCAAGTCATTTTCTATAAGTTCTAAATTTTTTCTAAGGCTTCCTCTCATCCTCTTCCATCATATATGACTCAAAACTAAGCTTGGAACAAATTAAAACTATCCCTAACCTATAGTTCTGCCCTAGGCCAAAATGACACATGAAAAATGGAAGTAATGGATTTGCTTTGTTTTCTTGATGGAAGAGGTGTGTGGGGAGGTCTCTAGGGATCTTAGGAACTCAAGCAAACACTCATCTAAGCTAAGGAATTCATGGATCAAAACAGATTTCACAATGTCTCCATGAATCCCTCACTTTTCTATCTTGTATTTTCATGCTTCTTTCTTTGAGTTCTTTGCACCTACTTGCTTCTCACACTCCAAAATCTATGAATCTCCCTTGCTAGGACCAGAATTCATCTCCCTTTGATTGGGCTCTATATGGGATGAAATTATCACAAGGAGGAGAAGGGAAGAAGAAGCATGGAAGACAACAAGTTATCTTGATTTCCTAACTTTTCTCAAGTGCTCTTCCAAGTGATAAGTTCCTCTCCTTCAAATTCTGTTATTCCTCCTCTAGACCAGACTCAAAACATCACCAAATCCATCAATGGAACCATAGAAATGAAGAGGAGAATGAGAGGAACAAGTTTACTTAAGGGAAGAGCATAAAATTCCACACTTTTCTTACCTTTTCCTTGCTTTTTCTCTCTTCAAAATCTCCTCTCCTTGTGCACCCAAGAGAGCTGGCTTCCTTCTCTATTTTTGGGGCAGAAAGAAATCATGGAAGTGAGGAGCTGCTAGAACGTGGATAAGAAGGAGCTAAAAGTCACTTTATGTAACTTTTTACTTTTGCATTTTAGTCCCTTTTCTTGGCTTTTTCATTTTAGGCCCAAATCAACTCCTTTTTAAACTTTGTTTTTTCCATCATATTCCTTAGGCTCTTAATCATAAGAATTGCCTTTGGAATCACTCAAAAAGGATCTGAAACCATTCCGAACAGTTTGGTCAAAGTTTTGGTCAACCTTTGCCGAAATCGCTCACCGGAGGGGTTTCAACTATTCTAGGGGTTTCCATGGTTTTCAAGGCCTCTGAGAACCCTGGAAAGCTCAATTTTTTTGTTTAAAAAGTCCTCCTGTGAGTTTTCCAAACTTTCCAAAAATTACAAAAATGCCCCTACTTTCTTCGGTAAATTTTCTGAGCTCTTCTTGCTCTGGTTTTTGGGCATCTCAAACCTCAAATCCTCATTTTCTAATATTTAAAATTTTATCTTAATTTTAGTTGTCCTCAATTCCTTCTATTTCAAGGACTTCCTTTTATATTTGGCCCATTTCTGACGTTTACAGAGAAACCGAACATCGTATTTCTCACGTTTTGTGTTTTTCACGTTTATGGAGGGACCAGATGTTACAAAAATAGATGGGGGAGGTGGCGTGACACTACATAAAAAGGTGGAAGAAGATTTTTATAACAAGTTTAAAAATACCAATTACATCCTTTTGATTAGTTTCTTCCATTTAAGCTCATTTTAAATCCTTTTTGAAAACTATCAGCTCCATATGAAAATTAAAACTCTTTAATTTATTAAAAATATTTATTTTGAAATTACTAGGATCTAAAATAGCATGAAAAAATTCAATCAAAGTTACAGTCAATTGAAACTATAAACCATAGACTATCATATATTTAACCATATTGATAATCCTTATAGTTTTTAGAATCTCTAAAAGCCCTAGTGAGCTTAATTTTGGAATTTAAAACTTTTTTCTTTGAGTTTCTAAAATTTTTCTCAAAAGTATAATTTTGTCAAAGGTACATCGGTTTACTCTGTTTACCCACTTTGGCTTTGTTTTCACTCTTTCTGTTCTTTTCTTTTATTTTAGCTAAACATCTAATCCTTCATTATTATGGTTATCAAATTTTCTTTTGGTGTATAAGGGTTTTAAAAACACTAGTTATGACAAAATAGAGGTACCAACCCATGCTTTGCTTGAAGGATGCCAACAACAATATTCTTACAATATTGACCACATGGATGGACCTACATAACAACTAAAAACTAATAGCTTTAGCATGTGTAAAACATAGTAAATCAAGAAGCATCTATATTTAATTAGGTGACTAACAGGAAATCCATTTAGGATTTAAGGATTTCTTTTTGTAAAATTAAAGAAGAAATTTTAATTAACACAAAAGCTTTATCTTGTTATTGACATTGAAATAGACTATTGAAAATAGATAACATGAATACCAATATTAGTCTTCTGCACATATATTTGTAATTAGAAACCAATACACGTAAATTATAATATCCTAGTATCTAAAACCTATTTGGCATCTATAAAACAAACCTGGACATGTATACATCTCCCTCACCACTAAAAAAAATCAAGTATATGCTAACTCTTATGTATCTTTCATAACAAAAGTGTAATAGAAGCTTTCACTACTTGCAACTATACTTTCACATAGTTGTAAAAGGAGGCCTAAACACTAACTTATGATGTACATATATAGAGGAAACAATTATATGACTGGAAAATTACAATCAACCTAATAGATGTTATGGAACAATTGTAAGAGAGAAGGGAGAGCCAAGAGATGAGAAAACTATAGGTATATATTATATTGAAGATCCATTAAAGATAGACTGAAATGTAGCAATGTTTAATTTCTTTCTATCCTGTTTTAGCCACTGGTGAATTGGAAAGGAAAAAAAAAAGATGATGAGAGTTCTTGGAAATGCTCTTTTTGGTTGGTCACTAATAGAACATTCTCAATAACTTGTTTTATACACTAAACAAGAAGATAAACTATTATATATTGTTATGATAAATCTTTCTCATTTTCCAAAAAAGGAAATCACAACCACAAATTGTAACACTATAATATCTTAACTCCAATTCATCTCCCTCCTAGCTTGATTCCATGTGATTTCCAAAGGAAATGACCAAAACTGTGGTATTGTACTACTTTAAGTCGGGGTTTAACCAGTCATATTTCGCCCCGTGGGTCTCGTGAACCCATCATTCACATCCTCTACTCAATTACCATTTATAATACTTGTACATAGCCTTAAACAACTCATAAACCACGGATATGAAGCCAAAAACCAAGAAAATGTCATTTCTCAAAGGAGCCTAAAAGTTAGATTTTTGGCTCTAGATTTGGAAAATCATAACTAATTCTATAAAAATGGGAATCAAGCAAATCATAGTTCTCTGGAAAGATTTGGATGTTAAATTTACACTAAAAATAACTCCCCACCACAATCTCAACGTTTGGACAATCTTTGACATCGAAAAAGAGACAGAGATCCGGCTGTCCCTGATACTGGTGCAGTTTACTGTCATGAAATTTGAAAATTCGTAATTAATTCCAAAAAAATACAATATGGGAAATCTATAGCAATTTGGAAAGATACAGATGTTAACTAGAGGATAAAAATAATTCTAGATCAGTTCAGGAGCTCCTGGACCTCAAAAACTGATGGAACAGTAACGAAGGTTGGAAAGCTTCCCTGATGCTGATACAGAACTTCAGCAAGTCGTTTCTCTCTCTACAGACCTCCAATTGAGGTGCTTCTAGTTGGTATAGGTCACTATGGATATCTAGTTTATGCTCATAAAATTTCATGACAATTGGACACTGTTTGGTCTATGAATGACATGGATTCATTTTCGGACTTGATGCACAGTACCATGACCAAACCATTAAAATTTCCAAATTTCAACAATTCACCAAATATTCCCTAGACCTCCAAATATCACCCACTTTAGCTTCTCAAGAAGCTCTCAATAGATTTAGAGGCATACCAAATACCATATCAAGAAGACCTCATCTGGTCCTACTTCGACGGAGCTTACACAATTGGCGATTTTGGCATCCAATTTGGTTTAAAATGGGTCCAAATGGCCTCCTACATGTTCTAGCATCTCTTGGGCAAGTTTGAAAGTACAAACATAGCATATATGAATTGCTCAAATGATCCAAGTCATCATACATTTCAAATTCACTATGCTACAGAACAAAATGCACTATCACATGTAAGCCACAAAAGGGCCAAATTCTACATTCTCATTACTTTGGCTCTTTACACAGTTCATACATCACTTATACATATATCTACATGTGCTCACATATTTACAACTCAAAAATAATAGGTGTATATTCATTTTGGCACCTCTTTACAACAAAAGAACTACACATTTCTCTAAGCATTCTCAACTAAACTCCTTGGTGTGCACTTGCTCCTCCTTGGGCTCCACCTAAGATGTTAAGATGGGAGAGGGAAGAGGGTGAGATTCAGGGAATCTCAATAGCTCATACTCATTCAATAAGCAATCAAGATATATAAACCAGTCAAAGCATGCAAACAAGTCACAATGACACAACATATATGTTTCATGCCATGATATCATATCAATGCCAAGAATAGGCTCTAGGGACTTTCGGTCTAGCCTCACCCGAGCTTTGGGACTTTTAGATTAGCCTCACCCTTGGTTTAGGGACTTTTGGCACCACCTCACCTGTCTCAAGGGACTTTTGGCACTACCTCACCCGAGCAATTTTCACAATTCATATCATAAACATATTGGTACCAATGCATCAAGGCAACATCAATGGTATATCTCATCATACAAGCACATACACAAGCATACAATGACTATTACACATCCAAGAATGCAACAAGAAAGAGTAGAGAGCTACCTTATCAGCTAATACAATCCTTCCCTTTCAATTTTTCTTCTCCCTTCTTGATTTCACGCTCATAACTACATGGAGTTGCTTCCTTTGAGCCTAAACATAACAAAGAGCATGGGATTATTCTCTCATAACTCAAATAAGTACTCACAAAGCTTAAGGGGCTCTTCATCGAGCAAACCCCTACTACTCATGTAAGAAACTAGGGATTCTCTCTCTAGAATTCCACTCACTCTCTTTCCTCTCTCAAGCTCTCAAAAAGGAAAGCAAAGAAGAAGAAATGAAGCTACATGAGCTCTACCCTTCCTCAATAGTGGTTTTCCACTTTCTCTCTTCTGAACCAAACCCAAATCAATTACAAAACTATAAAAAGAGAGGGCAAAGAGAGAAGAATAACATGCTAAGGAGAAAAGCTATGGAAGTCTCAAGATTACTTACCTCTTTGCTTGTTCTCCTTCCTTCTCTAGGTCTCTCTATCTCTCCACAGCCCTTTTCTCTCTCTTAGTCCAAGCTTAGGTCGGTTTACAGAGAAAGGAAGAGTTTGGAAGTTTTAAAAAGTCAAAATCTCTCTTTTTACGCTTTTCCGGACTAACCCTCGCTATAGCGAGCCATAACCTTCACTACGGCGAGCTTGTGTCAGTTCCAGACCTCTGCCTTCGCTATAGCGCACGCTACGGCGAGTAACTCCCTGGTTTTTGTATGGGATGCCTGCACTCGCTATAGCTAGAAGCATTTTTGCTATAGCGAGAAGGCACTCTCGCTATAGCTAGGCTATAGCGAACAGGAACATTCGCTATAGTTAGGCTATAGCTAGCAGACTTAGAAAATTTTCAACCTTCGAAAATTTTCAGCTTTTCTTTTCTTTTCTTTTCTTTTTCCCAGTTGTTACATTTCCACCCTCATTAAAAGAAATTTCGTCCTCAAAATTTAAATACATACCTTAAGGGAATAAATCTGGATATTTTTGCCTCATTTCATCCTCCAATTCCCAGGTTGCTTCCTCAGATGTCAGACCTCTCTAGATCACTTTCACCAGAGGAATGTTCTTGCTCCTCAACTATTTCAGCTTAGCATCCATAATTCTCTCTGGTTTCACTACATAGGAAAGATCTTCCTGCAATTGCACATGATCATATTCTATGACGTGTGAGGGGTCAGGCAAATACTTTTTCAACTGGGAGACATGAAAAACACTGTGGATTTGGGCTAGGTTAGAAGGCAAGGCTATCCGGTAAGCCACGAGTCTAATTTTCTCAAGAATTTCAAATGGACCAATATACCTAGGACTGAGTTTCCTTACCTTCATTGACTGACCTACTCCCGTCACTGGAGACACTCGAATGAACACACGGTCTCTAATCTTAAACTCTAACGGCCTCCTTCTCTTATCGGTATAGCTTTTCTGCCTACTCTAGGCTGTGAGGAGTCTCTTTTTAATCAATTCTATTTGTCGGGTGGTCTGGTCCACAATCTCAGGTCCTATCATACTCCTCTCACCTAACTCAACCCAACACAGAGGGGATCTGCACTTTCTCCCATACAAAGCCTCATAAAGGGCCATCTGAATACTGGAATGGTAACTGTTATTATAAGCAAACTCTGCTAATGGTAAATACACATCTCAGTTACCTCTCATTTCTAACACACATGCCCTCAACATGTCTTCTAAGGTCTGGATGGTCCTCTCAGTCTGACCATCTGTCTGGGGGTGATCTGCAGTGCTAAACCGCAACCTGGTCCCTAAGGCATGCTGTAACGACCTCCAGAAGTTCGATCTGAACCTGGGGTCTCTATCCGAAACTATGCTACTGGGTACTCCATGAAGTCGCACTATCTCTCTAATATACAAATGGGCTAACTTTTCCAGTGTATGAGTAGCTTTGATAGCTAAAAAGTGTGCAAACTTTGTCAGTCTATCCACAACTACCCAAATAGCATCGTATCCAGAGGATGTCCTGGGCAACCCCATAACAAAGTCCATGGCTATACTATCCCACTTCCACTCAGGGATATCTAGAGGTTGCAACAACCCAGCCGGTCTTTGATGTTCTATTTTTACCCTCTGACACATTAGGCATCTAGCCACATAGTCCGTCACCTCATTCTTCATTCCCGGCCACCAGAAAATCCGTTTCAAATCCTAATACATCTTGGTGGCACCTGGGTGGATAGTATACTTACTCTTATGTGCCTCTTTTAAAATGCTTTCTCTCAACTCATTCTGACTAGGCACATAGATTCTATCTCGGTATACTATCACACCATCCCCAGACACCTTGAAATCTGAGGTCCTACCTTAGGAGATCTCATTCCTGATCTGTCTCAGGAACTCATCCTCTTTCTGGGCATCTAAGATCTGAGTTCTCAATACATTCTCAATTCGGGTTTCACTCAGATACAATTTACCCGAGACCACCTGACAAGAGAGGTTCAAGTTTCTGAACTTCTTTAGGAGCTCTTGCTCCCTAATCATCATATAGGCCACATGGATGGATTTCCTACTCAGGGTATCTGCCACCACATTGGCCTTGCCCGGATGATATTTCAACACATAATCATAGTCTTTTAGAAACTCCATCCACCTCCTCTGTCTCATATTGAGTTCCTTCTGGTCAAATAGGTATTTCAGACTCTTATGGTCACTATAAATTTCTATGGTAGCACCATACAGATAGTGTCTCCAGATTTTAAGAGCAAATACTACGGCGGCTAACTCCAGGTCATGTGTGGGATAATTCTCCTCATTAGGCCTTAACTGCCTAGAGGCGTATGCCACTACTCTACCCTGCTGCATCAACACACATCCTAATCCCTTGCCCAAGGCATCACAATAAACCACAAATGGCTCACTAAGGTCAGGGATAATCAGTACAGGGGCAGTGGTCAAACGGAGCTTCAACTCCTGGAAACTCCCCTCACAGCTATCATCCCACACAAACGGTATCTCTTTCCTAGTTAGCCTCGTCAGTGGTAAGGCCATCTAAGAAAAAACCTGAATAAATCGTCTATAGTACCCTGCCAAACCTAGGAAACTCCTAACCTCGGTGATCGTTCTAAGTCTATCCCACTGTAATACAGCCTCAACTTTGTGGGGATCAACTGCTACCCCATCTCGTGAGATCACATGACCTAAGAATCTCACCTCAGTCAGCCAAAACTCACATTTACTAAGTTTGGCGTACAACCTTTTCTCTCTCAAGGTTTCTAGGACTAATCTTAAATGCCTCTCATGCTTTTTAAAAGATCTAGAGTACACTAGGATATTATCAATGAAAACTACCATGAACTGATTTAGATACGGTCTAAATACCCTGTCATATAATCCATGAACATAGTAGGCGCATTTGTCAATCCGAATGGCATCACAAGGAACTCATAGTGCCCATATCACGCTCTGAAGGCTGTCTTGGAGACGTCTTCAATTCTTATTCTCAACTGGTGGTACCCAAATCTAAGATCTACCTTGGAAAACACAGATGCCCCAGCCAACTGATCTAACAAATCATCAATTCTAAGGAGAGGATATTTATTCTTGATGGTAACTTTATTTAATTCTCTGTAATCGATACACAAACGCAAGCTACCATCCTTCTTTCTCACAAATAACACCAGAGCTCCCCAAGGTGATACACTAGGGCGGATAAATCCTTTTTCTAATAATTCCTCTATCTACCTTTTCAACTCTGCGAGCTCGGTGGGAGCCATCCTATAAGGAGCCTTGGACACCTGTCCAACCCTAGGTACTATGTCTATAGGGAACTCTAGTTCTCTCTCAGGGGGTAGACCACTAAAGTCAAACTCTTTAGGAAAAACCTCCGGGAATTCCCTGACAATTGGGATCTCCTCTATCCCTTCCTCTACCTCAACCTGAATAGAGAAAAAGACTAAAAACCCTTGACATCCACATTCTAAATGCCTCTCAGCCTGGGCAGTAGTCATAAAAGATAACTCAACTCTTACCCTATGTATGGTCCCACAAGCAGGTACGGAAATGGTTAGGTGTTCACAATCAAGTACCGCATTATTCGCAGCCAGCCAGTTCATACCAATAATCAAATCAATATCATGAAAAGGCATACAAATCAGATCAATAGTGGTATGACAATGATTAAACTGAATAGTGACATTTAAACAAGTATGGGAAGTAACCATAGGGCCTCCAGTGGGTGTAGTGACAGACAAGTCAAATGGCAAGACACTTACAGTTAGACCCAATCGCCTCACACAATCATAGGATATAAACGAGTGACTAGCACCCGAATCAAACATAGCAACTACAAGAAAGCCATTCACTATCAGCGTACCTCGGATCAAACTGGGGGACGCGCTGGCTTCCTGCTGAGTGAGAGCGAACACTCGACCCTGGGTCTGTGGCCTAGGAGGAGGCGCTGTGTCCGTTTGAGAACAGTGTCTAGCAATGTGCCCCAGCTTCCCACACTTGAAGCAAGTCACCAAAGGCTGTTGGAAAGATGACTGGCCCCGAGGAGGCGGCACCGGCTTACCCCGCTGTGGCCTTCGGTTCCATGGCCCCTTGCCTCTCCTCTTGGCACTGGGTGTCACACTCGAACCCTCTTTCGATCTTGGCCTTTTCAATTCTGAAACCTCCTTCTGACTAGCTGTAGCCGTAACAGGCATGATAACTCGCAGGTTAGTCTCAATCACCCTGCTGACCTCCACAAGGGTATTAAACTTCCTGATCCACTGTGGAGTAACTCTGTCGCTAATCAGGGGCTTCAATCCAGTTTCAAACTGCTCACATCTCTAGGGTTCATCATCATACCTCTGGAGGTAAGAGGAATACCGAGACAACTCCATAAACTTAACCACATATTGGTCTACAGTCATCTCGTCCGTCTGCCTCAAACTCATAAATTCCATCTCTTTCTTTTTCCTCACTGAACTAGGGAAATATTTTTCATAAAACTCAACCAAGAAACTTTCCCAAGTTATCGGTATATCCTTGGTGTAACGCTCGGTACATTGTACAATCACTGGAATGGGCCGATTTGAAAAGCAAGTCCCCTGAGATGAGTGATTCAAAGCCAAATAAAATTTGAATAAAATTTTAAATAATAGAAAATGAGGATTTGAGCCTTGAGTTGCCCAAAAACTGGGGTTGAAGTGATTCAAAAAAATTGCCGAAAGGCCAGTGGCATTTTCGTAAATAAGTGTAATTTTAGAAAAACACCTAGGAGGGCTTTTTAAATGAAAATTTTGAGTTGCCCAAGATTCTCAGAGGCCTTAAAAACCATGGAAAGCCCCGAGAGTGGTAAAGCCCCTCTGGTGTACTCTTTCCAACGTCGGTTGACCCAAACTTTGACCAATTCGTTCGGGATGGTTTTAACTCCGATTTGAGTGATTCCAAAGGCAATTTATTAAATTGGGAACCTAAATTTTATGATGGAAAAGACGGTTCTCAAAAAGGAGCTAAAACAAAGCCGAAACAAACTTGCCATTATGAAAGGGCAAAATTGGAATTTATGGTTTCTTGAATGTTCCACACTTTTCTCCCTTCTTATCCTCTTTAATGAGCACGACCCATTCTACCCAAAATACAGAAAATCTTCAGCTCTCTTAGGCACACAAAAGGGAGGAGAAAAAGAGGAAGAAAGCCAAGGAGAAACTAGTTAATTTCATGAAATTTCTTGCTCCATCTTCCTCCAATCTTGTTTTTCTCTCTTCCTCCTTTCTTTCCATGGATTTTTTGAATGATTTGGTTCTGTTTTTGACCCAGACCTAAGGGGAGAATTTTGAATTTGCTAAGGAGAAGAGAATGAAGGAGAAAGACACTTGAAAGCTCACTTGAACCATAGGTAATCTTTGCTTTTTGTTGCATCTTCTCTTCCCCCTTCCTTTGTGTGTATTTCAGCCAAGAACAGAACCAAAGGAGGGGAGGATGTTCTGTCCAAATACAAGGAGGGAAAAAGGGTTTTAGGCTATGGGGAGATGGCATATGGCAAGAAATTCCAAGAAAAACTAATAGAACAAGTTAGAAAAGTGTAGTGTTTTCTAGGGTTTTGCAAAATCTGATTTTGTGTGAATGTTTCCTTGGCTATTTGAATGTTTCCTTGAACTCCTAAGACCTTTAGAAAGCCTCCCAAGTGGCTCTCCCATCAAGGAAAAATCACAAAGTCTATGAACCTCCATTATGGTGCATATTTCGACCAAGCTAGGTTCATTAGGCTAGGGGATGTTTTAATTTATTCTAGCCTTGTTTTAGGACTTTATATGATGTTAGAAGATGGGAGAAACCATTGAGAAAAATTTAGAAGCCATAGATTAGGAGATGGCCTAATGGTGTCCATAATGGTGCTTTGTGAAGCAACTTGGTTTTCCAATTGTACAATTGAATGTGTGATGGCTCCAAAGACCTTAAATGAGTCCAAGAAGTTTAGAAAGAACAAGAGAATGGAGCCTAGAACTTAAATAATATGAGTTGCTTTAATAGGCCATTTATGGAACCAATATGTCTATTTTGGAGCCAAGTGTGTAATAAGCTTTAGTTTAATGTCTTGGCTTGCTTCAAATGTGTAATTGTGTGATGTTTGTAATGTCTAGGCCAAGAGAACCCTACTCCACCTAAGTGCTCTTGTGAAACCAAGGAGGGGAAGGAAATTGCAAAGTGAGCTTGCATACATAAAAAGGTAGCTCTCCACCTCATTCTCTTTGCATTCTTGTGTGCATATGTATGTCTTAGTGTGCTTGCATGCATTCTTGATGCTTGATAATATGCCACTTGATCCTTGTTGTGCATTGGTACCAATGTGTTGTCTTGAATGACTATGGTCGTGGAAAGAGCCCATAAGGGTGAGGTGATGCCAAAAGTCCCTTGATGAAGGTGAGGTGATGCCAAAAGTCCCTTGATGAAGGTGAGGAGATGCCAAAAGTCTCATGGCATGGGTGAGACAAGGCCAAAAGTCCCTTGAATGGGTGAGGCAAAGTCAAAAGTCCCTAGACCAAGAGTGAGGCAAATCTAAAAGTCCTAAAAATGGGGTGAGGCTAAACTAAAAGTCCCTAGAGCATGAAAGTAATCTTGACATGTGAATGTGGCATGAAATAGAATTTATTACACACTTTATGCTTGTATGGTTATGCATTTGGTATATGTATGCCTTGAATGTGGTGTGAATGGGTGTGTGAGCTATTGAGATTCTTAGAATCTCACCCCCCTTTCCCCTTCATCCTTGAATTGTCTAGGTGGTGTTCCAAGTCAAGGAAATGCAAGCCAAGGACATTGAACATCTTTGTTTTGGTGTATTATGCACTTTAAATGGTGGTTAAATGTCAAAGTAATGATGTATGTAATCTTTTTGTGATGTAAGACCATGGACAAGTGTAAAATGATGTATGAATATGATGTACACTTTATATGACACTAAATCTCTAGTATTGTGCAAATTGGCTTTTGGATGGCTTGATGTAACTATGCATAAATAGATGTTGAGAGACCAAAATGAGTTGCATGAGGTTTGAGATCACTTGGGAAGCCTCCACAAGTCATATTTGTGCTTTGAAACTTGCTCAAGGGGTGCCAAATTCAAGAAGAGGCCATTTGGTGCAAAGTGACTCTTGGTAGGAAGCAAAAATGACCATTTCATGAGGCTATGTCACTTTTTGTCCAAATGAACTTTTCTTGATCTGAAATTTGACATGCATCTAGAGCTTATTGAGAGATTTTTGAGAAGCTAAAGTTGGTAATTTTAGGAGGTCTGTGGAATATTTAGCAAATTGTTGAAATTGGAAAATTTTCTGGTTTTGGTCCTTGGTACTGTAGCACTGGTCCGAAATTGAATTCTGTCACTCATGGGGCAAACGATGTCCAATTGCCACGAAATTTAATACATAGAAACTAGACATTCACAGTGACTTGTTTCAACTAGAATCACCTCATTTGGAGTTCTAGAGAGGGAGATATGAATTTTTGAATATTCTATCCAGTATTAGGACCCTTACCCGACTTGATGTACTGTTCTATTGAATTTCGAGACTTTGGGTGCCTGAACTGGTCTGAAAGTATTTTTCTCCTCTAGCTAACATCCACAGATTTCCATATTGGTATCATTAGCATGGATTTGATTTTTTTGTAATTAATTGGACATTTTCAAAGTTTGTTGCAGAATCTGTGACAGCATCAAGAGGCAGTTTGACCCCTGGACATTTTCGGATGTCAAAATCCCTCTATGATGGGTGTTATGATCTGTACATATTTTTACTGTGAAGTAGACATCCGTAGCTTTCCAGAATGGTCAAGAATGTGTGATTTTGATTTTTCTAAAATTAGTTATGATTTTTCGAAATTGTGCCAGAAAGGGGCCAAATCTGGCCGAAAATAAACCTCCATATTCTAGGTTCCATTTCGAATTCCATGAGTTGTGGGCCAACTTTGGTGATGTAAATGAGTTGTATGTATGTAATTAAATATGAGAATGTGACGTATGAACTCATATGGTCCGCGTGACACCGAATGAAATTTTCATACGCTACGCAACGCGAAATAAGGCATTATTTTAATGCCATCTTCCATTCCCTTTTGTGCAATTCATCATGGGAAACTTAGAAATGATAGGAAGTAAGCTAGAAATATATGGTGTTACACTTGGTCTCCATCAGGGGTTTCATGCTACACCACCATCTATCAGCTTCCTTTTGTAGCATGAAAGTAGCTAGTTGAGCTTTCTACTTGGTGGTACAATCCATCACCGAGAATGTTTTCTCTAGCTCCCTAACCCAAGCCTCCGCCTTATCTGCATCCAACTCCCCGTCAAACATTGGTGGACTGTTTTGCCTAAACTGCTTCAACAGTTTTTGGATAGGCGTCTGGGTCTGAGCTACCATAGGCTCTTGGGGATGTGCAGGTAGAATGCCAGATGTGGATGGCTAAGATACAGGGGCTTCCCTCCTGGCTTCTTCTTGCCTGGTCAGGGTATCTTGCAAGTGCATGATCATATCATGTTGTTGTTGGGCAACATGCCTCTGTTGTTCCAACATCTCCTGGTGCTGGCCCATCATGGCTTCATACCGATCCAACCTCTCCATGATGGTTCGCAGAGGATCCTTAGGCCCAACAGGAACCTCTGGCTCAGCTTTCTGAGCCCTGGGTGGCCTGCCTCTACCCCTGCCCCGTCTAGTCTCAACCATATCTGAAACGAAGTAGCAATCCTCAGTTCACAATCATAGCACAAACACCTATGCATATGAATGTTACCACTTCCATGATAATTCACACCAAACACAAGCAAATCATATTATTCAAGAGCCCAACATCGAGCAAAAGTGCCTGAACCCTTGCTCTGATATCAAAAATGTAACACCATAATATCTTAACTCCAATTCATCTCCCTCCTAGCTTGATTCCATGTGATTTCCAAAGGAAATGACCAAAGCCGTGGTATTGTACTACTTTAAGTCGGGGTTTAACCGATCATATTTCGCCCCGTGGGTCTCGTTAACCCATCATTTACATCCTCTACTCAATTACCATTTATAATACTTGTACATAGCCTCAAACAACTCATAAACCACGGATATGAAGCCAAAAACCAAGAAAATGCCATTTCTCAAAGGAGCCTAAAAGTCAGATTTTTGGCTCTAGCTTTGGAAAATCATAACTAATTCTAGAAAAATGGGAATCAAGAAAATCATAGCTCTCTGGAAAGATTTTGATGTTAAATTTACACTAAAAATAATTCCCCACCACAATCTCAACGCTTGGACCATCTTTGACATTGAAAAAGAGACAGAAGTCCGGCTATCCCTGAAACTGGTGCAGTTTACTATCATGAACTTTGAAAATTCGTAATTAATTCCAAAAAAATCCAATCTGGGAAATCTATACCAATTTGGAAAGCTATAGATGTTAACTAGGGGGAAAAATAAGTCTAGATCAGTTAGGAGCTCCTGGACCTCAAAAACTGATGGAACAATAACGAAGGTCGGAAAGCTTCCCTGATGCTGATACAGAACTTCAGCAAGTCATTTCTCTCTCTCTACAGACCTCCAATTGAGGTGCTTCTAGTTGTTATAAGTCACTGTAGATATCTAGTTTATTCTCATAAAATTTCATGACAATTGGACACCGTTTGGTCTATGAATGACATGGATTCATTTTCGGACTTGATGCACAATACCATGACCAAACCATTAAAATTTCCAAACTTCAACAATTCACCAAATATTCCCTAGACCTCCAAATATTACCCACTTTAGCTTCTCAAGAAGCTCTCAATAGACTCTAGAGGCATGCCAAATACCATATCAAGAAGAGCTCATCTGGTCCTACTTCGACAGAGTTCACACAATTGGCGATTTTGGCACCCAATTTGGTTCAAAATGGGTCCAAATGGCCTCCTACATATTCTAGCATCTCTTGGGCAAGTTTGAAAGTACAAACATAGCATATATGAATTGCCCAAATGATCCAAGTCATCATACATTTCAAATTCACTATGCTACGGAACAAAATGCACTATCATATGTAAGCCACAAAAGGGCCAAATTCTACATTCTCATTACTTTGGCTCTTTACACAGTTCATACATCACTTATACATATGTTTACATGTGCTCACATATTTACAACTCAAAAATGATAGGTGCATATTCATTTTGGCACCTCTTTACAACAAAAGAACTACGCATTTCTTTAAGCATTCTCAACTAAACTCCTTGGTGTGCACTTGCTCCTCCTTGGGCTCCACCTAAGATGTTAAGATGGGAGAGGGAAGGGGGTGAGATTCAGGGAATCTCAATAACTCATACTCATTCAAGAAGAAATCAAGATATATAAACCAATCAAAGCCTGCAAACAAGTCACAATGACACAACATATGTGTTTCATGCCATGATATCATATCAATGCCAAGAATAGGCTCTAGGAACTTTCGGTCTAGCCTCACCTGAGCTTTGTGACTTTTGAATTGGCCTCACCCTTGGTTTAGGGACTTTTGGCACCACCTCACCCGAGCAATTTCCACAATTCATATCATAAATATATTGGTACCAATGCATCAAGGCAACATCAATGGCATATCTCATCATACAAGCACATACACAAGCATACAATGACTATTACACATCCAAGAATGCAACAAGAAAGAGTAGAGAGCTATCTTATTGGCTAATACAATCCTTTCCTTTCAATTTCTCTTCTCCCTTTTTGATTTCACGCTTACAACTAGATGGAGTTGCTTCCTTTGAGCTTAAGCACAACAAAGAGCATGGGATTATTCTCTCATAACTCAAATAAGTACTCATAAAGCTAAAGGGGCTCTTCATCGAAGCAAACCCCTACTACTCATATAAGAAACTAGGGATTCTCTCTCTAGAATTCCACTCACTCTCCTTCCTCTCTCAAGCTCTCAAAAAGGAAAGCAAACAAGAAGAAATGAAGCTACATGAGCTCTACCCTTCCTCAAGAGTGGTTTTCCACTTTCTCTCTTCTGAACCAAACCCAAATCAATTACAAAACTATAGAAAGAGAGGGCAAAGAGAGAAGAATAACATGCTAAGGAGAAAAGCTATGGAAGTCTCAAGATTACTTACCTCTTTGCTTGTTCTCCTTCCTTCTCTAGGTCTCTCTCTCTCTCCACAGCCCTTTTCTCTCTCTTAGTCTAAGCTTAGGTCGGTTTACAGAGAAAGGAAGAGTTTGGAAGTTTTAAAAAGTCAAAATCTCTCTTTTTACGCTTTTCCGGACTAACCCTCGCTATAGCGAGCCATAACCCTCGCTCGGCGAGCTCGTGTCAGTTCCAGACCTAGGCCTTCGCTATAGCACGCGCTACGGTGAGCAACTCCCTGGTTTTTGTATGGGATGCCTGCACTCACTATAGCTAGAAGCATTTTCGCTATAGCGAGAAAGCACTCTCGCTATAGCTAGGCTATAGCAAATAGGTACATTCGCTATAACTAGGCTATAGCTAGCAAACTTAGAAAATTTTCAGCCTTCGAAAATTTTCAGTTTTTCTTTTCTTTTCTTTTCTTTTCTTTTTCCTGATTGTTACACAAATCCTAGATTTCTTCATCAAGTATCATAAATCACACTCCTCTTTTCTTTTTTTGCAATTATATGCAAAAATAAATCCATAACTAAATCAACTAAACCCTAAAAGAAGAAAGAAAAAATCACGAAGTGACTAAAATAGAAGAAGAAAAGGAGTGAAAGAAAAGGAAAGCGAATACAGACTCACAATACTCCTTCTCTATTTAGTAGCAACAACGCAAGAAAAAGCAACCAAATCAAACATGAACAACACTGCCAATAATAGCATTGAAACCATTGCTTAAAAGTGAACCAAAATTGGCATCTGAAGACAAAGCATTGTGAGAGTAATCAGAGTCCATCACCATTCTTAGTTCAAACAAATCCAAATTGAAATCGCTCATTCTAAATAACTCTTGCAAACTCTACAAGATTTTATCAAAGATTAGTAGAGAAAGTATTTTTCTGACTTTTTCTTAGCCATTTTTCCTCTTTTACCGATGAAGCGAGAATCAATGTGAGAGGTGTATGTATAAGTAAGTGGGTTAGGTTTTCTTTCTACTAGGCAAGTGAACTGTGACTTATGTTTGGACTCTTTTATTATATTAGGCTACAACTAGTTAAGGTTTTTATTTATCTATTTATTTATTTTGTTTAATTAATATGTGAATATATGGATTAAAATTATAATGAAGATATTTTGTGCTGCTTCAAAAAGTCTTTTAACTTTATTGGTGAGCTATTTTATAAAAATGCATAGAGCATACTATTATAAAACTAAAACATATTTTGCTTTAATATTTAATTTCTATTTTTCATCCAATTATACTATAAATACTTTTACATATTATTGAAAATAAAGGATAGTATTTGATTATGAGATTATTTAAATTAAATTAATATTAATTTTTATGAGATAATTAGTAAAACATTAATAAATATAGTATAGATCTGAATTTAAGAGAAGAGGGAAGTAGATTTGAAGCAGGTTTCAAAATTGAGAGAAGAAGCAAGTAAGTAAACTAGGTTTTGGTGTTGCCTTCAATTGATAAATAGGAAAATCAAAGAAGAGAATGCAAATCTAATATGTGACTAGAAGATAAAGAAAGATTGACCTATGTTATCTAGATTAATTAGGATGAGAAAAAGATTAACTAATCTCTCAATTATATAATATATAATTATATAATATGTATAAATAAAAGCAATATAATTAATTAATATTAATAATAGAAAATAATTTATTTAATTTTTTTTATTTTAGTCATTTTTTATTTATCTTATTTATTTAATTTAGTCAATTTTATATTTTTGTTTTTATCTTTTTATCTTAGGATTTATTATCTTTATTAAACATATGCTTCAGCCTTATTTTAGGTTTTTGGAAAGAACACCACCACTAAGTGCTTTTGGGAAGGGAAAGTAAGTGAGAAGAGGATCTAGGGTTTTTGTAACGCCCGGTAAATTGTACAATCGCTGAAACGGGCCGGTTTGAAAAGCAAGTCCCCTTAGATGAGTGATTCAAGGCCAAATAAAAGTTGAATAAAATTTTAAATAATAGAAAACGAGGATTTGAGCCTTGAGTTATCCAAAAACTAGGGTCGGAGTGATTCAAAAAATTTGCCGAAAGGCCAGTGGCATTTTCGTAAATAAGTGTAATTTTAGAAAAACACCTAGGAGGGCTTTTTAAATGGAAATTTTGAGTTGCCCAGGGTTCTTAGAGGCCCCAAAAACCATGGGAAGCCCCAGGACTGGTAAAGCCTCTCCGGTGTACTCTTTCCGACGTCGGTTGACCTAAACCTTGACCGGTTCGTTCGGGAAGGTTTTAGCTCCAATTTGAGTGATTCCAAAGGCATTTTATTAAATTGGGAATCTTAATTTTATGATGGAAAAGACGGTTCTAAAAAAGGAGTTAAAACGAAGCCAAACCGGAAATGCCATTATGGAAGGGCAAAAATGAAAACAAAGTGCACAAAAGAAGCTTCCAAACTCTCTTTTTAAGCCACGTTCAGCTCCCCCCTCTCTAAACCGACTTTCTTCTGCCCAAAACTTAGAAATGGAGCTACTGTCTTAAGCACACAAAGGGAGAAAATTTTGGAGGAAGAAAAGCCAAAGAAAAGGTGAGAAAGTGTAAGGTTTTTATGCTATTTCCTCTTGAAACTTCATCCTCCCCTTCTTACTTCATCTTTCCATGGTTTTAATGTATTTTTTGGTGCTAATTTGGGTCCAGATCAGAGGAGGGAAACTCAAAATTTAAGGAGGAGAAAGAGGGAAGAGTAAGGGCTCTTGAAGGAAGCTTGATTGCAAGGTAGTTTCTCTCCCTTTGTTGCTTCTTTTTCTCCTTCTCCTCTTCCATGGTAGGATGTCTCAACCAGAACCATGAAGAGGGAAGAGTTTCTGTTTTATAATCCAAAAGAATCCATCAAACTAAGGCATGGGAAGATGGATTATACCAAAGAAATGCATGAAAAACTAGTAAAACTCAAGTTGGAAAAGTGTAGGGTGCTTGAACATAAGTTAAAATCTGGGTTGATTCAAGACTTCCCCATCATATGTGAGTGTTTTTTTGAGTTTCTAAGACTCCTAGGGAGCCTCCCAAGTGCCCCATCCATTAAGGAAAAATCCCAAACTCCATGGGTTTTTAATGGAAGCATAACTAGGTCAAGACCCTTAGAGATAGCTAGGGAGTATTTTAAATGGTTCCAAGCTTGATTTGGGACTTTATATGATAAAAGAAGATAGGAGAAACCCTTGGAAAAAATTTAAAAGCCTTAGGTTGAGAGATGAGGCAATGGCTTCCATAATGTAACCTTATGAAGCAACATGGATCTAGGTTTGTGAAAGTGAGTGTGTGATGGCTTCAAGGACCTTAAATGAGGTCAAGAGGTCTAAATATGGCAAGAGAATGGAACCAAGAATGTTAATTATGGTAGTTGCTTCATTAGGTCCTTAATGAAACCATATTGTGACAAATAGACCAAAGTGTAGTCTTAAGAGTGAGTTGGATGTCATAATTTGTTCCAAGAGTATAATTTAGTGTTGTTTATTGTGAATAGGCCAAAGAAATCCAACTCCACCTCCTTGTGTTTGTGGAACCAAAAAGGAGAAGAAACAAGCAAAGTAAAGCTTGAATTTGCATCAAGGTAGCTCTCCACCTTTTCTTATTGCATTTTCTTGTTGCATATGGTGTTATTGTGTGCTTGTGTGTATGTTTATATGTTTGAGACATGTCACTTGATGCTATGTTGCTATTTTGGTACCAATATGCTTTCTTGAATGTCTTTGAATGATGGAAATGGCTCATAAGGGTGAGGTAGTGCCAAAAGTCCCTTAATGTGGGTGAGGAGATGCCAAAAGTCTCATGGTATGGGTGAGACAAGGCCAAAAGTCCCTTGGATGGGTGAGGCTAAGTCAAAAGTCCTAGAAATGGGGTGAGGCTAACCCAAAAGTCCCTAGAGCTCATTCTTATTCTTGACATGTGTTTGTGACATAAAAATGTGGAAATTGAATGCTTCATTGATTGAGTAGTTGCATACTCGTACCCTTGACATGTTATATGCCTTGAAAATATGATTGAATAGGTGTATGAGCTATTGAGATTCAATGAATCTCACCCCCTCCTTTCTCTCATCTCATATGATCTAGGTGGAGTTCAAGACCCAAAGGATGGAAGCCAAGGAGCTTAAATCTCCATCTCTTAGCAAACCTTTATATTTTGATATACTATGATGACTAGAATGTAAAAGCAGATATGTAAATGTTATTTTTGAGCCATGACACTTTGAACAAGTGTAAAACTATGTAAAGTTAGTGTATGTATCAAGAATAGAGTCTAATGAGTAGAATTATGTATTTTGACCACTTGGGAGCCTATTTGTGTATGTATGTTTATGGAAGTGGCATGGTGAATTTGAGTTGCATGAGAGTTCAAACCTTATGAGGGACTTATTTATGCTATATTTATGCTTTCTAAGTTGCTCAAATGTGTGTGGAACCATGGATGGCTCATTTGAACCAAAGTTGCCTCTTGTTGGGACCAAAATTGCCATAAGCTTGAGCTATGGCAAAATCTAACCAAATGACCTCTTCTTGACTTGGAATTTTTCATGCAAGTAGATCTTGCCTAGAGCTTTTTGGAAAGTGAAAGATCAGGTCATTTGGAGGTCTGTGGAATTTTCTATGATTTTTCAAAGTTGGTATTAGAATTTCGGATTTTGCACTGGTACTGTTCATTTGGTCAATTTTGAAATTGTGTCATCCGAGGGGCAAATGTGGTCCAATGGCTACAAAATTTTATAGTTAGAAACTAGCATTTACAGTGACTTGTAGCAACTGGAAGCACCTCATTTGGAGGTCTGAGCTGAGAGATATGAATTTTTGAATTTTTGGGACAGTAGCAGTAGCTCAGCATGACCTGAGTCACTGTTCCATTGAATTTGGGTAGCTAAGCGTGTTTCTCTGGTCTGAGTCTATTTTTACCATAAAGTTAACATTCATAGATTTCCAAATTGATATTATTTACATGGATTGGATTTTTTTGGAATTAATTGGACATTTTCAAATTTCATAGCAGACACTTGTATCAGCACCAGTAGCTGTCCGAACCTTAACCCCTTTTCGCGTGTCAACCATTTTCTGTGTTATGTTTCATGGCATAGGCATATTTTTAGAATAAATTGGACATGTTTATCTTTCCAGAATGGCCAAGAATGAACGATTTCAATTTTTCTAGAATTAGTTACAAATTTTGAAACTTCCTATCAGTAAACTGAACCAGTGGCCCAGATAGCAGCAACCCCAGTGACTTTTCGGATGTCAAATGTTCTCCCCTTAATGATTCATGAGCTGAAAATTTTTATCATGGGGTAGACATCCAGAGCTTTCTGGAATGGTAAATTTTGTTGGATTTCGAATTTTGTGGATTTAGTTATGAATTTCCGAAGTTGTGACAGAAAAACTGAAATTCTGGCCGAAAATAAGAGTGTGAATTTGATGGTCCCCTTTGAGTTCCATGAGTTGTGGGCCAACTTTGGTTATGCAAATGAGTTGTATGTATGTAATTAAATATGAGAACGTGTTGTATGAGCTCATATGGTTCGTGTGACACCGAATGAAATTTTTATATGCGACGTAACGCGAAATAAGGCATTATTCTAATGTCATTTTCCATTCCCTTTGTTCAATTGATCATGTAAGACTTAGAAATGATCGGAAGCATGCTAGAAATATATGGTATTACAGTTTTAGTTTATGGAGTTTCACCTTGAAGATGCTTTTGTGAAGTGAAATTCAAAATTAAATTTTTTTAAAAAAGTTACATATAATATTCTTAAATTATACCCTAATTATATAATTTTTGAACTATCAGTAAACTAAACCAGTAGCCCAGACAACAGCAAACCCAGTGGCTTTTCGGTTGTCAAATGTTTTTCCCTTAATGATTCATGAGCTGATATTATTTTTAACATGGGGTAGACATCCAAAGCTTTTTGGAATGATAAAGTTTGTTGGGTTTCGAATTTTGTGGATTTAGTTATGAATTTCCGAAATTGTGACAGAAAAACTGAGATTCTAACCGAAAGTAATAGTGTGAGTTTGATGCTCCCCTTTGAATTCCATGAGTTGTGAGCTAATTTTGGTGATGCAAATAAGTTGTATGTATGTAATTAAATATGAGAATGTGAAGTATGAGCTCATATGGTCCGCGTGATACCGAATAAAATTTTCATACGCGACGCAACATGAAATTATCAGTCCCAGGGCCTCCCATGATTTTGGGGCCTCTGAGAACCCTGGGCTACTCAAAATTTCCATTTAAAAAGCCCTCCTAAGTGTATTTCCAAAATTACACTTATTTACAAAAATGTTAGTGGCCTTTCAGTAAATTTTTTGAATCACTTTGACCTCAGTTTCTAAACAACTCAAGGCTCAAATCCTCATTTTCTATTATTTAAAATTTTATTTAAAGTTTATTTGGCCTTGAATCACTCATTTCAAGGGACTTGCTTTTCAAACCGGGCCATTTCGGTGTTTTTACAACGTACCGGGTGTTATATTTTTAATATTGGAAGATTTGCTGCTCTTGAAATCATCTATTATCCTTTTATTTTAAAAGTTGTTATAATTTATTAGATAGTTATCTAAATTAATTTGGATTATGTTATCTAGATTAATTAGGATTAAGAAAAGAATTACTAGTATCTTAATCATATATCTTAATTTTGTTTTTATTTTTTGTTGTATTTTTCTTAATTTATTACTTTTTTAATTTAAGAGAAGCAGATAAGTAAACAAAGCATCAATGTTGGCTTCAAATGATAGATAGACAAATTGGAGAAGAGAGTGCAAATCTAAAGATTGAAGAAGAAGAAGAAGAGCTGAATGAAGAGAGAAAAGGGAAGTGTGAGTGTGAACGAGTATTAGAGAAAAGAACGCACATATCATTTATAGTTAAAAGGGAAAAGATGAAATTTAGGATTAAATTAAGTATTTTTTAATGTTTTTATAAAATTATTTAAAAAATATGATATATATATATATATATATCATTCTAAAAAGACTTTATCATGCAATATTAAATTATAAATGAATAAATTTTAAATATGTGATATTTTAAAAATTGAATTGTTCATTGAACAAGTAAATATGCTAGTCTAAGATTCATTAGTCTCATTGTGATTAAATTATGATTGAACCAATGATAATTAAATATATATTTTTTATTTGTTTATATTGAAAATATAATATAAGAAATAAATCGTTATAAATTTTAAATATTTAATTACTGATTGCATGCTTTTAAAAATGTTCAATAATTGAAAAATAAAAAATTACCAATCATTAAATTTTAAGAGTGTTTAATATTAAACTTTTGGGATTCCTAAATTATATTAAGATTTTACCATTATTAAAAATAAAAGCAAAAAAACAAAGGCCTTAGAAATAATAAATTAAAAAATACTTTATTAAATGATAAAAAAATTAACCAAATTAAAAATATAGTTATAATTGTAAATAGTATATATATATTAGCTTTATTTTTTATATATATTATATATATGACATATATAATTTTTTGTTATAATATTTTATTTAGATGTTTATATATATTAAACAATGGATAATATGATTGCAAGAAGCATGTGGTAAATCAATTAAAATGTTAGCAACTTGTTCTAGGGTCTTTAGTTTGAGTCTCAATGATAGCACTTTTACATACAAAAAAGTTTGCCAAACTTTTAGTAGTGACCAAATATCACACTAAAAGTTAAAAGTGACTCTTAATAGCGACATTAATTTTAGCACAAGAATTTTTTAATCCTAAAAGAAAATTGTCAAACTTTTAATGGAGACAAAAAATCACTACTAAAAGTCTATTTTAGCAGTGACCATATTAGTATCGCCATTAAAAGCTTTAACGCAAAAATTTTTGGATCCCAAAAAAAAAATTTGCCAAATTTTAAGTGGCAACCATATTAGTATTGTCACTAAAAAGTGTTTTGCAGCAACATTTGTCACCACAAAAGCTTTTAGTGGCTACTTTTTGTATTTTACCATTGAAGGTTTTGCCAAAATAAGAAATAATATTTTAATGACGACCTAATAAAGTCATTGTTAAAAGTATACTTTTAGCAATGACTTTCTTTAGTCGCTACTAAAAACTGTCACTAAAAATTTATTTTTTTAAGTGTAAGTTTTTATGCCTATTAGGTTGAAAAGTAATGTAATTTCATATGGAAATAGTCAAATAACTATTGGATTGTGTGGAAAATCTAAAAAATACACTTACATATCATGATTGAAACATGAATCCAAAATTTAAATTTGGGTGGAAAGTCACAATGGTTTAGAATCAATTATATAAATAATTGATTCCGAACATAAAAAGCATTCATGAAAGTTGTTCTCTACATCCCATACTCTCTGACTCCTCAGATGCACTCTTAAAGGAGAAAGTTTCATTGTTTATTGAGTGAAGCTTTTTAAGATGCTTTGGATAACTCCTTGTAATACCCGGTTATTCAAAAAAGGCCTGAAACTAATCATTTCTAAAAAGAAGTCCCATAAATGGAAAGAATTGAAGCTAAACAAAATTAGAACAATGATCTAGACATTCAAAAAATGAGAATACAAGGCCAAAAATACCTGAAAACCTGAGCCAGAATAGTTAAATAAAAATAGATGAAAGACTAGTGGCATTTTTGTAAATGCAGGCAACTTTTAGAAACCCCAAAGAAGGGATCTTTAAATGAAAAATTAAGTTTTTCAGGATTCTCAGAGGTTCTAAAAACCATAGGAACCACTATAATAGTTAAAACCCTTCCAATTTATATTTTAGAATATCAGTTAACTAAAACTTTGACTAATTCATTTGGGAGGGTTTTAAATCCAATTTGGGTAAAATCAAGGATATTTTATAAATTAGATGACCTAAATTTTATGATGAAAAAGACAATTCTCAAAAAAGAGTTGAAATGCACCTAAACTGAGCAAATAGGTGCGTAAAGGCAAAATGGTCATTTTGAAAAATTATAAAAGAGGCTTTGTAAGTAAGATTACACCTCATCATCTTCTCCAAGCTCCCATTTTCATAATTTTAGAGTAGTCATAGCATGACATTAAGGGAAAAGGGAAAGAAGAATTTTAAGCTCCTGCTTAGGTAAGTAAATAGTCCTGTTTCATCTATGCCAATTGAAAAAAAGTTATTTTTCTCGCTAAAAGCTTTCTAATGGTGGTTTTCTTTTCTTGAAAACTTAAAAATTCAGGTCTAACCCAAGCCAAAAATAAACTCTTTTTTAAGAAACTAATCAGTGGAAGATAATCTACACGAAGAGAGCTTCATTTTAAAGGAAGACTTTACTTGAAACACTTGCAAAATCTTGTATTTCCAAGCCATTTAAGCTTAGGCCTAGAGAGAGAAAGTGACGAGGAGAGTTTTTTTCATGTGTTCTTGATGGAACCAAGGGTTTTAACATGCAAGGATTCCATATCTAACATTAGTTTTTCTTGAATCATGAAAAGATGCAATCTAGACCATGATTGTATAATGGTTCGTCCTAGGCTTCTTCAATGGCTAACCATGTTATTTTCCATTCCTAATTAATATATTTAGATGTTATTTGATGCAAGGAATACGAATTTAAGTTTAGAATTAATTGAAACTTTGGAATGTGCATGTTAGAGTTTTATGGTTCCATATTTGGCCAAGAGCAATTTCCAGGGGTTAGGAAGTTGTTCAATGGATTCTTGGACTATGAATAGTCTTAAAATGATAGAAGAACAATAATGAAAGCATTAAATTGAATTTAGAAACCATGGTTTGAAGAATGAAAGTTTAGATTCCTTTTTAGGCATAAAGAAGCAACTTGATATTTAGTTCCTTGAATTGAGTTTGTAATGACTCTAACTAGTTTTGATGGAGTCATGAGACTTAGATTGAAATTGGAGTCAAGATCATAAATTCTATAGTTTACTTCACTATGCCATTATATGGAACCATAACCATGTCATAAGCTAATATAAGCTTGTGTAATGCTTATGTAAGGTTAGAGTTTGTTCCAATGATATGTTTGTGTCTTATTTGTTGTGTCAAGGCCAAGCAAATCAAGCTCCTCCTAGGCATGTGTATGAGGCAGAGAAGGGGAAGTAAAGCTCAAGGAAGAAAATTTGTGTTTCTTGACTCAAAGTAACTCTTTAATTTTTCTTTCATGCATTTCTTAGATACTTGATTGTCATAGGATGCTTATGTGTATGAATGAACCATGAGATATATTTATAGCCATTGATTGAATGTCTTAGTACCATTATGCTTCTTGAAATGGATTTTGAATACAAAATGGCTTGAAAAAGTATGGTTATGCCAAGAGTCCATTAGAATAGGTAAGGAAAAGCCAAAAGTCCTTAAGAATGAGTGAAACAAAGCCAAAAGCCTCAAGAATGAGTGAGGCTAAGTGAAAAGTCCCTTAAAGTGGGTAAGGCTATTCTAAAAGTCCCAAGGAAATTAGATGAGGCAAGACCAAAACCCTTAGAGCCTATGTTTGACTTAAATGAGTTTATATGACATGAAATTATGTTTATGTATGGTTACTAGAAGATTTTATGACATGCTTCCATTCTTTGACATGAAATACACTATATATGTATGTTTGAAAGGGTAAAGAGCTATCGAGATTCTTTGAATCTCACTCTTCTCCACATTATGTCTAACCATGTCTAAGTGAACCAAGTGGAGCGAGAAATAGAGGCCAAGCTTCTTAAAGAATGTGACTCTGATAATAGTATAGGAATATATGTATTTTGATGTCAAAGTTTGTATCTAAATGATATTCATGATATGTAATTATTAAGCATGTATAAAAGTATGTGAATATCATGTATGAATAGAATTTGGAGCCAAATGTATGCCTATGCAGGTTTTTGACATCCTAATGCCTTGATGTACATATGCATAATGACAACTAGGAAGGTGGTTTTGAGATGCATAATGATTTAGACCATTTGATAAACTTTTATATGCTGCATTTATGTCTTAGGACGTGCTCAAATGGTTATAAATAGCTAGAAGGCCATTTGATACCATTTGACCCCATTATAGTTGCAAAATGTGACATAATTTTAAGCTGAACCACAAACTAAACAAATGGACAATTTGATGCATGAAATTTGGTGTGAATATAGGTCTCATATAGAGCTTTTCATAGATCTAAAAAGCACTATTTTTGCAGCTCTAGAGAATTTATTATAATTTTTCAAAGTTAGACAAATTATGCATAAACTGTCATTGTTATTGTTCATATGGTCAGTTTGCATTTCTATGTTGTTCAAAGGATAAATAAAGTCCAATACTTATAAAATTTTACAATCATATAGTAGACATCATAAGCTTTCCATAGCCATCAAGATCACCTAATTTGGAGCTCTGTAGAGGGAGATATGACTTTTTAAAATTTAGGTTCAATTGTAGGATGCATTAGTAACCAATGTTAATATTCCATTAAATTTTGTGAGGCAAACCTAGTTTTTTATATCTAAAATTTTTATGGCAACTAGATGACATCCTGAGATTTCCAGAAAGTTATAGTTTGCATGATTTGGATTTTTCTAAAATTAGTTATAATTTTTCAAAATTTATATCAAAATATGGAGTTTCATGCAAATTGCAAGTGTGATGTGCATTTCGTGTTCTATGGCTTGAACCTGAATTTTGATCTACAAATTGTGATATTCCTTATTGAACAAAGATGTTAAGGATGGAAAATAAGTTTGGTAAGCTCGCATGGTCCATTAAGCCAAAAATGAATTAATTTGACTTTTAATGTTGGTTATTTATGCTGTTAAAAGCTTAATTTACAGAAATGGATACATTCAGCTGTTTTAACATGAAATAGATGCTAGCTATGTATGGCGTTACACTCTTAAAAGAAAATTTGCCTAAACCTTGCAATAATAAAGGTAAATCTTATTTTAAGGATAGTGTGTTTACCACATGTTTTAAAGCCTATAAATCTCTCTTTTGACTCTATTCTAATACATTATTTCCTAACGATAATTAGGTTCAAAGTGGCATTCATATTGTTGCATGAATTGTTATATAAGGCATTCAACTTCCAAATCTCATGGTAATCATAATTGAAGCTTATGTGGAGGATATCTTTGTCAAAACCATTAAATAGTTTGGCAACACTATTGATACCAACTAGAAAGTTGAAGACTATTTCCTTATGAAACATAACATGCACATCATTGCCTTTGTTGTCAAGGAAATCCAATAGCAAAGCATAGTCAACAATGCACAAATCATAAGGAAAGTGACATTTCTCTAAAGCTATCATATTATGAAATAAATTTTTTGTCCAATCATCCTCTAAAATTTATGGGATTTCAAAAATATATCATGAAAACTTCAATTCTAGTAAGCATTTGGCTTGAATTTCATTCCTGCTTCCTTTAAATTTCTCATAATGTAAGAAAGAGCATGGATTCCATCATCATCAATCAAATGCATAAAATGGTTTCTATCTTTAAATGAAAGATTCTAATAAGATCTGTAAAGTGTTTTATATTAACACTAGTTAAGTAGAACTCCATTTCTATGTATTATAAAAGTCAACGAAGTGAAATGTAAGTTCAAGAAATGAAATGACATCATCACCATAAAAAGCTAGATTACTGACTTGAAGAAAATAGAAGGGAAGATTATTCTTAAGCAAGAAGAAATCTTTTGTTATAGTGTCCATCAACCATGGGCTTTCCATATTAGCATCTTAAAAGTTTCCATGGAATAGCTTAATTATGAAATTAGCACAGACTAATATCACCTTCACAAATTCCTTCCTTTTAAGCTTAATGCCTTCTGAGTAACAAGCATGAACCCTTGGTTCTAAACTATTCATGAAACTAACTAATCATCCAATCTTGTCTCATAAGCTCTTTGAATGAATTGTTTGAAAGTACCACATGTACATGCATGTAGTAGTTCAAATTTGTATGTGGTGCATAGAAGAAATTAACATGGGGAAGAGCTGGCAATATTCTTACAAGAAAGGAAAAAATAATAATAAAAAGAAATAATAATAATAAATCCTTGAGATAGGAGGACTACATAGTAGTACTTGATCTCTAAAATGGTTGTTATCATTTGAGTTAGAATGAGGAGTCACCAAAGTTTCTTCCTTGTCCCTATTTTCTTCTTTATTCTCATTAACATTGGCATATATTGTGGTTTGTATCTACCAAGGGATTTGATCAATTTGTCTTTGAAAAGAACTAGAAATCTCATAGATAAACAAATAAAATGCAAGAAAATAAACAAAATAACAAATTACTTCAAAATCAAGTGTTTACGACTGTACCTAATCCTTGGATGCTTGGGGTGAAAAATTAAAAGCTAAAACCTCATTATATGCTCCTGTGGCCAATATTTAATTGAGATCCATCGACACGGGTATGTTGTGTATATATTAGGTTTTTTTTTTGGTTGTTGAACCATGTTGGATTCTTTTGAGAAAAATGTTACTTAGGATTCTGTATCATTTTATAATTAAAGTATGAGAAAATTATACAAATATTTTTTGAATTTTTTTAAAATTATATAAATTTTTCTTAAAAAAAAAAGGTTAATTTTTTTTAAATTGCATAAATTTTTCTTAAAACAAAAAGTTATCTTATACTTTAGTCTAATTTTAAATTTTTTTATCAAAATATTTTTTATTAAAATATATATTTAAGTTAATAAAAGAGATTTTAGTCAAAAAAATTTAAAATCAAACTAAAACACATAGTAGCTTTTTATTTCAAAAAAAGATTATGTGTATATTTTAAAAATACAAAGAATATCTGTGTAATTTTAATTAAATTTAAATGAAAACTATATAATTTTCTCTTAAAAGAAGTATTTGAGCAATTCTCCTGAGCATTATGCATCGTTTGTCCAATTAAAGGATGAGATTGCAATTGTACAAGTCGTAACACCATATTTCTTTAGCTTATCATATCTCATTCATAGGTTCTTTCCCTCTTTCCCCCACCTTTTCTAAGAAAAATGACTAAAAATAATAGATTATTTTGCGTTGCATAGCGAATAAAATTTTCATTTCTCGTCCCATGGACCATATGAACTTTCCCATGTCATTCTCCTATTTAATTACATCCATATAACTCCAAACTATCTCAAAATGTTGCCAAAAGCTCGAGCTTATAGAATATATATCCAAAATAATGCAAGTCAATTTTAGGTCCAATATGACAGATTTCTGAAGCAACTTTGAAAAATCATAACTAAATGTAGAAAAATTGAAATCTACTCCACCATAGTTTTCTGGAAATCTCTGAGTATTAACTTTATATAAAAGTAAACTCAAGCCATGAACATAGCATTTGGACCACGTTTGACAATGAAAAATGCACAAAGGTCTGGCTGTCCTGTGATACTAATACAGATTTCTGACCTGAATTTAAAAAATGTCCAATTAATTCTAGAAAAATCCAATCCATGAAAATAATATCAATATGAAAAGCTATAGATGTTAACGTCATGAAAAAAATAAGTACAAACCAAAACAGGAGCAATTAGACTATGAAAACGGATGGAACAATAACCAAGGTCTAACTGTCTCACTGTTTCTGCTGCACCATTTCAAAAATGTGTTTCTCACTTCACAGAACTCCAATTAAGGTGTTTCCTATTGCTTCAAGTCCTATCATCATCTAGTTTATGCTTGTAAAATTTCAGCCTTATTGGACATCATTTGTCCCTCGGATGACACAAATTTAGAATAACCAAATGAATAGTGAATTCTATAGATTCGATTTTTTTAGGCCAACTTTGAAAAATCATAGAAAATTATATAAACCTCCAAATGAGGTGGTTCTTAGACCAACAAAAAGCTTCAAATGATCTCTACATACATGCCAAATTTTATGCAAAAAATAGCTCATTTGGTTAGACTTTGACATAAGGGGGAAAAATGAGATTTTTTTTGTGTTCAAAGAGGGCTCCATGGGTTTAGATTTGCTTCTCCTACTTCTAAGGCTCTATGAGCACGTGGGAGAGTATCAACATAAGCTACCAAACATGGCTTGAAGGTCTAACAACCCAAATTTGCAAAACTCACTCTCCCACACCAAATCATACACTATGTATGCAATGCCAAAATCTTGCTATTTATACCAAAAACTTGTTACATCACTCAATATAGTTCTGATTCTCATACATATACAATATGTTCATGCATTTACAAGTATTCATAAGTATATACACCATGTACATCATTAGATTATATTTCTTGACAACAAAATGGTTACAAAATGACTATTTTATAAGTCATTTGCCAAATTCCCTATCTTCAAGCTTGGTGGCTCCCATTTCTTTGTTCACTTGATCCACCTAGACATATTAGGCAATGGGGATAGAAGAATGAGATTCTAATAGCTCACCTCCCTTTCAAACACACACACTTGATGCAAATTTCAAGTCTAAAATGCATGTGAGTCAAACATAAAGTTCTCAATCACATATAAAACATTTCCTTCATTCAATAAGACATAAATAACATACATAGGCTTGCCAAGACAAGGATTTAGCCTCACCCATTCTCTTTGGAATTTTTGGACTTGCCTCACCCATTTTCAAAGGACTTTTAACTAGGCCTCACTCTTTCTAAAGACTTTTGGTTTTGTCTCACTCAACCTTAGGGACTTTTGGTTCATCCTCACCCTAAATAAAGGACTTTTAGTTTCACCAAGTTCAAGCAAACCAAAAATATTCATGAAAACACCTTTCAAGCACATAACATAGCAACTTGGAACCAAGGCATATAATCATTCACTAAAAACATATTTCATGGCTTAAAACATCCACCTACACATTCAAGACAAGAAAGACACTCAAGCATGTATGAAGAAAAGTGGAGAGATCTACCTTTCTTGAAATAGCACACTTTTTTCCTTAAAAGTTCTTCTTTTCCCTTGGCCAAACACCCATAAAGAGGTAGAGCTTGATTGCTTTGGCCTAGATACATGAAAATGGGACCCAATTATACTCTTGCAGTATTCAACAAGGTTGCACGCACTCTAGAAAAATTAAATACTCCTAATGTTCCATAATAGATCCATAAGGCATCCAAAGGAGCAACCATTAGCATCTAAGGTCTTGGTTCCATTTTCATCTTATATCTAGGTCTCTTGGTTGCAATGAGACTCCTTGAAGTCATCATATACTCAATTTCAAGAGACTAGGACCATATTGCTTTCATAGTTCACATTATGGAACCTATTGCCTCATCTCCCATTCTAAGGCTTCTAAATTTTTTTCAAGGATTTCTCTCATATTTTCCCATCAAATATGACACAAAACCAAGCTTGGATGAATTTAAAACTATCCCTAGGTATTGTTTATGCTTTAGGTCGAAACAAGCTTCAAGAATGAAAATCAATGAGGTTCCTTTGCTTCCTTGATAGGAGATGCATGTAGGGAGGTCTCTAGGGGTCTTAGGAGTTCATACAAATACTTACATTAGCCTAGGGACTCTTGTATAAAATCAAATTTTTGGTTATGTTCTTGAAACCCTAACATTTCACTATTGCAAAATCATGGATGGTTGTTGTTCTCTTTGCATAATCTTAATTCCTATACCTTAATCCACATGATTAATTATTGGTTCTGCCCAAAATTCAATCCTTCATGGCTGTTCTCTCCTTGGCTAAAACTCACACTAAAAGAAGCAAGAAGGAAGAAACATGAAAGATAACAAAGTTACCTTGGTTTTTAACTTCTCTCAAGTGCTCTTCCAAGTGGTGAACTCATCTTTTCCAAACTCCAATCTTTCTCCTCTATACTAGACCCAAAACATCACCATATCACACACAAAAACCATAGGAAGAATGGCAAGAAGGAGGTGAGCAACTTTAAAGAAGGAAGAAGCTTGAATTTCTTTAAATTTCCATACTTTTTTGCCTTGTTTCTCTTCTCCCTTGAAGCTTCTTCTTGTGCATGAATGGTTGCTGGTCTTTGCTCTATTTTAGGATAAAAAAATGGCTGGTTAATTAGATTGGGAAAGGGGCCACGTGCTATATGGAGGGAAGGAGTCACTTTAACAACTTTTTACTTTTGCATTTTAGTCCATTTTCTTTACTTTTTCATTTTAAGCCCATTTCAACTCCTTTTTGAAATCCGTCTTTTCTATCATAATATTTAGGCTCTCTAACTTATAAAATTCCTTTGAAACCACTCAAATTAGATTTAAAACCATTCGAAACTATTTGGTCAAAATTTCAGTTAACCGATGACCGAAATTGCTCACTGGAGGGATTTCAACTATTCTAGGGATTCTCATAGTTTTTAGGACCTCTGAGAATCCTAGAAAACTCAAGTTTTTTGTTTAAAAAACCCTCCTGTGAGTTTTTCAAATTGTCTAGAAATTACAAAAATACCCCAACTTTTTTTCATAAATTTTCCTAGCTTGTTTGGTTCGGGTTTTCTAGTATCTTAAACCTTGGATCCTTGTTTTCTATTATTTAAAATTTTATTTTAATTTTTGTTGGTCTTAAATAACTCATCTCAGGGGACTTGCTTTGAAAATTAACTCATTTCGATATTTTACGAAAAATCGAATGTTACATAAAAAAATACTTTGTGGGGTTTGCACACAGATGCAATCTCATCTATTATTTGTACAAAACTACAAACCTAGTATCCAAAAAATTTTCTTGGAGTTCTAACTTATGTAGTGCATGTAGTGAGTAAGATTATTTAAAGCTGCTTATCTCATTATTAAAACCTTTTTATTTCACAAAACATTTTTATAAAAAAAATGTGTGTGTATATATATATTCAATCAACAAGAAAAATCTAACGAAAGGATAGACCAAAGAAAAAAATGGTAGCTCATCAGGATAGTGTCATTATTTGTAATTGCATAACCTAGCTATCAATATAATGAGTTGCACTTTATGACATAATTGATAGCGAACAATAATATTAAAATAAACTTTCTAGCTTACACTATAAGATTTCAAGCACTTGAAGCATGTATGACAATTTTTTACTTCTTAAAGGGTTACCCTGTCCTTAATAAAGCCTTAAATTGCAACTTTTATGTACATAACATATAAATATTTTAAAAAAATTATACTTGAAGACCCTAAAATAAAATTATTTACACTAAAAGACTTTATATTTTAAAATTATTTTAAAAGATCCAAAGATGTAATATTTGAAATGTTAGGATATAAATACTCCTAATGACATTAGTAACTAAGACAATAGACATTTTATTCTTTTTTTTCTCTTAGTTTCTAATTTGGATCATTTCCTATGTAACTAAATGAGAGGAGGCTGCCATTGGACAACACTCATTCAATCGCTCTTTCCTCCACAAAACTCCCTTTTGTACAGAAGAGAATCTAAAATCCTCAATATCAATAGAATGTCTCAATTCTATGCAAAATCCTCGTGTGCAATGTGTATAAACCTCATGTTACGCCCTCACTTAAGATTATGTCAACATACACCATCCTGTGATAGGAATACATAAGAAAGACATTTATATCATCACACTTAAAATTTTAGATCCTTAGGTCATTTAAAATAATTTTAAAATATAAAGTCCTTTAAAGTGACTAATTTTATTTCATGATGCTCAATTATAATTTTTCCAATATTTTACTTTATAATACTTTATTCAAAGGTACTTTAGTTGTTTAACCAATATTGTTGTCACCTTAAGAGCAAGATGCCATGGTCTTTTGAGACTATTCATGCTTTCAAATCAGCATCTTTTACCTCACTATAGATTAGATTATATTACGTCTTTCATATATATATTTTTATATATTGGGTAAAATGATTACAATATTATGAATCCAGATCCTCTGAAATAACTTCAATAACTTCAAGTGAAGTTATTGATATTGAACATGAAATACCGGTATTATAAGATTACAATTTTTCATATATACAAGGCAAAATTTATATTAAACAAGTAGTATCAATACTTTGTATTTAATATCAACAAGTCTATCTAAACTTACTTCAGAGGATTCAAATTCCGTAAATATTAATTTGTTACTATAGATTAGTAACTAATCAACTTATTTTAAAATTTTTACTTTTATAGAGGGAGCACTTATTAAAAATTATCAACTGATCGACTCAAATCTGCTTTTCTCAGTCATTAATTCCTATGAACTAACCCTGGCTTCCCATTATTTTAAGCAAAAACCAAAAACATAATGAGCAAAATTTAGTATAAAATAATAATTTAAATCTTCACCAAGAATTGAATTCTTTATACATGTCGACAAGACAATAATTCAACTTAACCCCATCTTTTTGTTGTTGTTCTATATCTCCATTCACTTCCAACCTTCCTTATGATTTCCTTTATTCTCTTATGCATAGTGAATCATCCCTCTCCCTGCCTTGTCTTTTTCTTTTTTTCTTTTTTTTGGGGCAAAATGGGAATTCTTTGAATGAAGGATACCAATATAATCTGTCAAGGTGGATAGTTCCCTCATTAAAAGATTAAGTACAAGTTTCATGTCTAGTAAAAATAACACGCTGCATCTCTACTAATCGAGTTGGAGAGAAATATGGCATCTAAAAAATCTAGGTCACGCCTTCTTCATTCAGGGCTACTGAATCACCTAGTTTCTTCTTTCATGCATGGCTACTCATGAGTCCCGATGTTTCTTCTTCCATGACCACTGAGTCACTAAGTTCCGATCATAAAGGTCAATGGCCATGCATGGCAATGGATGAATTAAAACCCATTACTACTTTTTTGCGTAGATTATATTATATTATGAATTATTCGGGCGATTTTGGAAATTGGCTTCCCATTTCGGTGCAAGGATTGCTCATTCGAGAGCTACTTTTAATGCTCCAATACTCAAGCAAACAAAATTTAAGGGAAAGGGAAGGAGATGGAAGAACATGGTAGATGATAAAATTTTGGTTTTTCTCTTTTTAGATTTGGGTGAACCCAGTGACAAATCAAATAATTCACTTATAAACTTGAGTTATAAGTGGATATTGCAACGTACATTAAAGAAATAAGTTTATTGGTGCAATTAGTAATAACTTCTCACTGTGTTGGTGATAACGTTGAAATGTGCAAGTAATGTTCTACCAATGTGCTACTAATAGTGATAATATGTAGCTACTAGCACCTTTATAATACAATTAATAATATTTTCTTACCATAATGATAATTGATTGCTCAAAGGGCTAGTTGCCAACACATTTGTTAAATGTTACCAACATATTTTAGCAGTTATTACAAGCATGATGAAAAGTCGTTACTAACTATACCAGTGCATTAAATTCCTTAAGGTACATCACATACTTGAGTTATGATTCAAGACTTGAATATCATGGAACTTATATGAACCTTAATTCTCCAATTGCACGAGCTTGTCTTTCCAGTGTAGCACTTCAAAGGTTCATTTTATCGGTATCAAGCCCCCCTTTCTTGATCATATGACATAAGTTTTGTTTCTACTCCACGTGACCTTGTATAACCATTCTACTTCTGAGTATGAGACAATCTAAAATGAAGATTATGCCCTAATTTGAATCAAATAATTGATTTATTTTTTTAAATATAGGCCCTCTCATAATCTCATGGTTAAATTTGATGATTTCTTGGGCTTGATTTCCCTGTCTTTCAGATGCAATCCTTCTGCTGGGTTTTGCTAATTTAACTCGTGAGGCCTACAACGTTCATCAAAATTGGCCCTGCTTCTGAATAACATTTATGGCTTAGGAGTAATTTTCTGCTTTATGAGTTAATTCCTTTTCCATTCCATTCTTTGCTTTCTTTCTTCATTCCATGGACATGGTAGCAAAATAGACGAATAATAATTGGCATATTCTCCTCCTGAGATTAGATATAGGTGTCTCATAGCTGAGACAATGTCATGATCTTGAAGCTCTGTTTGCTTGATCTATTGGTGACTTATATTGTACTGACTAAGCCCGGAAAAAAGAGGAGGGTTGTGTTAGGCAGTCGATAGCCAACGTAAAACTTTGTCGAATCTTTATGACATGGACAATTAATATATTAGACATAAGGCTAAGTCGTTGTGCAGAAGAAACAAGCTGTATAGCTCGAGTACAGTGACAAGTGAGCAAGAGCCACTGCATCGACGCCTGGGTGTAGTGAAAAATAAGCAGAAGTTACCACATTTTCATGAACGAATGTGGCTAAAGAAGCTAGTTCATGAGAGTAGGATTCATTTTGAAACTTGGAATATAGGTACACTTACAAGTAAGTCTATAGAAATAGTAGATACTATGATTAGAAAGAGGATTAATTTTATGTGTTTACAAGAAACTAAATGAGTAGGAGAAAAAGCAAAAGAATTAGACACTTCAAGTTTTAAACTTTGGTACACTGGTAAAGCTAAATTTAAAAATGAGGTAGGTATAATTGTAGATAAATTTTAGAAAAATGCTATAGTGGATGTAAAAAGGTTAGGAGATAGAATCATTGCATTAAAATTTGTAGTGGAAAAGAAAATCTTTAATATTATTAGTGCTTATGCACCACAAGTAGGATTAGAAGAATATCACAAGGTAAAATTTTGGGAGGATTTAGAATGTTTAGTTCAGAAAATATCACTAGGAGAAAAGATTCTTTTAGGAGGGGAACTAAATGGTCATGTGGGAAGTGTATCTTCAGGTTATAAGGGTGTTCATGGAGGACATGGCATAGAGGAAGCAAATACAGAGGGTAAAACTATTCTAGACTTTTCATTAGCTTTCTATCTTATATTAGCTAACAATTATTTTAAAAAGCGTGAGAAACATCTTATCATGTACAAAAGTGGGAGAGTATGTTCTTAAATTGATTTCTTTCTTATAAAGAAATCAGATAGAAAACTTTGTATAGATTGCAAAGTTATAACTGGAGAGAGTTTAACTACTTAGCATAGAGTTTTGGTTATAGATGTAAGAGTTAATAAGAGAGTAAAAAGTAAAGGCGAAGATAGGGTGTTAAGGGTTAAGTGATGGCAACTAAGAGGGGATAAAGAAAAGAATTTACAGAGACGGATTGTGGAGGAAGGACCTTAGAAAATACAAGGAAGTGCTAACGATATATGGAATGGAATGGCTAAAGAGATTAGAAAGGTGGCAAAGGAAATATTAGAGGAATCAAAAGATTTTGGACCTAGGGATAAAGAATCTTGGTGGTGGGATGCAAACGTGCAAGACAAGGTTAAAGTTAAAAGAGAGTGTTATAAAGTGTGGTCATTATGTAAAAGTAATGAAAATTAGAAAAAATATAAGGTAGCTAAGAAAGACACTAAGAAAGCAGTGAGCGAAGCGAGAGCGAGGACATTTGATGGGTTATACCAATCTTTAGGTACTAAAATTGGAGAAAGAAGTATTTACAAGTTAGCTAAAAGTAGGGAAAGAAAGATAAGAGACGTGGATTAAGTGAAATGTATCAAGGATGAAGAAGGGAAAGTGTTGGTCACGGAACAAGGTATCAGAGAACGGTGGAAGGGTTATTTTCATAAAATTTTTAATGAAGGGCACGAGATTTTATTGCAATTGGATAAGCTAGACAGTATAGTAGATGATCAAAATTATACCTTTTATCGTAAGATTTGTAAGGTAGAGGTAAAGGAAGCATTAAAGCGAATGGAGAATGGCAGAGCAGTTGGACCAGATAATATACCCATTGAAGTATGGAAGGGTTTAGGAGTGAAAGGTATAAGTTGCCTTACAAAGTTATTTAATAAAATTATGAGATCTAAGAGAATGTCAGATAAGTAGAGGAAAAGTACTTTAATCCCTATTTATAAGAGTAAATGGGACATTCAAAATTATGCAAATTATAGAGGAATTAAACTTATGAGTCACACTATGAAATTATAAGAAAGAGTAATTGAGCAAAGGTTAAGAAAAGAGACTCAAGTTACAGAGAATCAATTTGGTTTTATGCTAAGAAGGTCAACTATAGAAGTAATATACTTGTTGCGAAGATTAATGGAGAGATATCGGGAGAATCAAAGAAATTTACATATGGTATTTATCAATTTAGAAAAAGCATATGATAGAGTGCCAAGAGAGGTTCTATGAAAGGCTTTGGAGAAAAAAGGAGTTCGTATAGCGTATATTCGAGCAACCCAATACATGTATGATAAGGCTACAACTAGCGTAGTAACAAAAGATAGATTTACGGAAGATTTTTTTATAACTATTGGTCTACATCAATGGTCAATTCTGAGCCCTTATCTTTTTACTTTAGTCTTGGATGTGCTTACTGAACATATCTAAGAGCTAGTGCAACAGTGCATGCTTTTTGCAGATGATATTGTCTTAATTGAAGAATCAAGAGAGGAAATGAATGAGAAGTTGGAGAGGTGAAGACTAGCTTTGGAAACTCATGGATTTCATTTAAGTAGAAATAAAATGGAGTATATAGAGTGTAAGTTTAGTGAGAAACACACCACTTCTAACGCAGAAGTAAAAATTAGAGAACATATCCTACACAAGTCACACGATTTAAGTATCTTGGATCTATCATACAACATAACGGGGAAATAGAAGAAGATGTAAAGCATAGGATTCAAGCGGGGTGGATGAAATGGAGGAGTGCTTCGGGTGTTATTTGTGATAAAAGAGTACCATTTAAACTTAAGGGTAAATTCTACCGCACAGTTATAAGACCCGCAATGTTTTATGGAACTGAGTGTTGGGCAATAAAAAGTCAACAAGAAAATAAGTTCAATATTGCAGAGATGAAAATGTTGCGTTGGATGAGTGGACACACTAGACGAGATAGGATTAGAAATAAATGCATTAGAGAGAAGGTGGAAGTTGCACCTATTATGGAAAAGATTGTAGAATCGAGACTTAGATGGTTTGGTCATGTAGGGAGGAGACCTATAGAAGCTCCAGTTAGGAGAGTAGATGAGATGAAAAATAGCCCAATAATTAGAGGTAGAGGAAGACCAAGAAAAACTATAGGAGAAATTATTAAAAGAGATTTAGATTTAAATGGTTTGTTTGAAAATATGATTTATGATAGGTGCTTATGGCGTCGATTGATCTATGTAGTCGACCCCACTTAGTGAGAAAAGGCTTTGTTGTTGTTGTTGTTGTTGTTAGACACTTATATTGCAAACGATGTGACTCGTTTATTTTATCAAATTCAGTCTCTGTGTCATGTCTTGTATTAGTGTTATTGTCTATGCTTCCTGACTGCACTTTTATTGTTGCTTTAAAGCTGGAACTATGTTTTTGTGGGTAGAGTTGCTGTTGCTCACTATGTCTTTTCCAGCTGCATCTCTTTGCTTGCTATGCTGAATTCATAAATGGAAGTGCAAAACATTGCTTTAGTGAGAAATTAAACTACGTTATAATTATGATTTGAAGAAACCATATAATTTATCTAAGCATTGCTTGATCCTAATATATAACAGGTTATTGGATAATTCTAGTGGGAATTTCTATCTCAAAGTTGTGTACTCAAATCCTTGGTTGGAGGGTTAGGAGCTAAGAGAAGCTTGGCTCAGACTCTGACAGGTATCAAGGTAGGGACCACTGGATCAGTTAAGGAATTGGAGTATATCTCAGATTGAATTCTCTTAATTTCTTAGAAAATTAGTACTATCACTTTTAAAGAAAATGACACAATATGTGTTAAATTCACATACATTAGAATTCATTATCTAAATAGGACTTATACACATTCCGTCTATTTCTCATTGAAACTGATAGTATCAATTTTTTAAGAAATTGAAAGGATACAAATCAGTTTTGCTCCACACAAGCAATCATGAAGAAATAAACCTCCAACACCTACTGTTTTAGTTGCCAGTGGTAATACTACTACTCAAAGATATCTAAAACCAGGAAAGTTATCAGACAAAACCAGCGGCAGAGGAAGAAATTGCAGCATGAACCATAATTGCAATGGGATTACCTAGAAAACAAAAATCAATGGCAGACATACCCATCAAATCCCCATCCAATCAAGGAGAAAAATGATTTAAAAAAAAAAAAAGAAGATATCAAATACTGTGGAAGCTGTAAGCTTTCTCAGTGAATTATCTAAACTTGAAAATTTTTCGTATCCGATTTAAGGTTTCTGTAGCTGAAAGCGGAGGTCCCATTCCCATTAGGCCTGCTGATGTCTGATACATCGACCATAGAGCACATGCTTGGTAGCTTCTTGCTACTACTTCCTTGCTTTTTCTTTGCACTTGCTACTGTGGATACAATATTGGCTCTGGAACCAGTACTTCCTGAGGAACCCACGTCCTTCATTCTGGACTTGTTCTTCCCTGATCTGTCCCGGGAATTCAATTCGAGCCGGGTAAAGTACTCGATTTCTTGCATCAAGAGGGACCCTACTGTGCCTCTGGTTCCTAATTCTACAGGAGGATACTTGGCCAAAAGAGCTTCTGATTGGAGGAGAAGGTTGGTTTGGGATCTTGTGTTGGTGGGGAAATTGCACAGACTCATGCATTTTCTTGGGTTTGAAGAGATGTGATTTGATGAGAAGAATTTGTTTACTTTAATTTCTTTATATAGGGTGTGTGGATGGCATTGCCATCAGTGTGTGTAGTTAGGAGGATTGGTTGATGAAATGATCATTGCATTCATGTGGTTGCAGTCAGAACACTAACTGTACTACTACTTTTAACTACTTGGGTTTCATCAACATGTTCCTTGGTATGTGTTGCTAGGTTCATTTGGGACTCTTTGTCCTCGTGGATTAGGCACAGATGGGATTCATGTGAAAGGTAAAGATAGGACTACATCTTTCACTGACTTTTTAAGTAAGCTGGTGTTTTAAGTTGGTGTGTCTTGAATGGCAAGTGAACAGTACTAAAGGGTGTGGTTCAATGAAGTCATTTTTTGGTTGAGTGCTTTTCACTTTTCTGGCATAGGGAAAGTGTCGCTGATCCGCTCTTTTGGCTGGCTTTAGTTTAGTTTTGGAGAAGTTACATTTATTTCTGAGTAAAGGTCTAATTATAAAATTCTGAACTAAAATAAAAATATTAAATTTCAATTAAAATTAACTGTAAGAGTCTATTTCTTACTCTGACGATCTTCATAGGCCCACATTGGGTTGCGATGAAAATATATATAAACCCCATGAAAATCACATGGCTTCTTGAAGTTAATTTCAAAAGAATTTATTGCTTTCATTTTTATATAAAGGTCGTGCCTTGGTACATTCTAAAACTTATGTAGCAATTTTATAATTAGATTTTAGTATTTAAAAAAAAAGAAGTTTTTGGATCGCCTGGCTCGTATTGGGTTCTCTAGGGCCGTGGAAATGACCTTTTATTATTTACTCTTGGTAAAGGGTATTTAGTGTTCTTTAATTTTTGTTGGGAGAATTTTAGTTGTCTGATTTAATTACTGCGCATGTTTAGAACAAGTGTTGAAAATAGATAATGAAGATCTGTTAGCCAATTTTCAACTTGTTCTTTAAAGGGGTTTACGGTAGTTGATCTGTGTATAATTGAGTATTTGTCCTTTTCAAATCGGTATTTATCAGATTTTTAAGTGTTTTGAAATAAGTGGAAAACCTATTCTCAGCCAATACAATATGCAGAATTCATATATTTTGTTGCACCCAACATTATTACATTGCAAGTGCAGTATGTCCCCTGAATCTATTCTTGAACCTGGCAACAAATACATATTGTGGGACAAGGCAATAATAACCAATTTAATAGTTGGACTAGAACAATGGAGGTAGAAAGAAGAGAAGTAAAATTTTAATCTAATCAATTTTTCACTTAGACATATATATATATATATATATATGTTTGTGTGTGTAGATTGAAGAGGGAAAAAATGTGCATTTAAATTTAAATAAAAGACGATGTCCAAATAAATTTTTTTTCTCTATTCTTTTCAATATAAATATTTTCTAACAAACACTTTGTTGATATAGATGGTGGTGGTGGAGTGGTGAAAATTTAGAAAATAGTCTCTTCATATTGAATAGTTGGTATCTTATTGAAACTTAGACACCACCCCCCTCCAAAAAGAAAATTGCCAATGTTAAAAATTTATATCTATTGTTTTAAATTGTGGTCTGTATCACATCTGTATCATGTGATACAGTTGCAATATTGCTATTGCGGCGTAAGCCGCATCCATATCTATAGATTACAATACTCGCAATCCTTCTTATACTATTTTCAATTTTTATAACTACAACCGCAACCACAATTTAAAATTATACTTATATCCTCAAGGGATTAGTGTGCTCCCTACTTATGATCAAACTTTGGGGCCAACATTTAGGGAAAATAGTCTCTTAAATATATTATATAAGCATATGGGTGAGGATCTCTTTAGTTCGGGGATCCAATTGAATGGTGTAGTAGTCTAATTATCCATACTTTCTAACTCCTCTTACTATCTCTTTTTCTCTCTCTTCCCTTTTTACTTCCCAATTTTACACTAATTGGACCATCCAATTATATCCTCAAGCTAGAGAGAATCCTTACGCCTAAGCAGATGTTGCAGTATGGAGGGTGTACCATTGAAATTGCTCGAAGAGGAACTTAATTTCGATTTATGTGTAAACTAGCCCAAAAATATCCTTACCTAAAAAGCACAGCACTTCAAATTTTATCATTTCATAGTATTTTATCAGTGCCTATATTTCTTAGTCAGCATTTGATGTATTCAATTACTCTGAGCTCTATGAAACCCTTCGTTTCTTCTCTTTGTCCCATCTGTTATCAGTATTAAATTCCATATATAATCTCTTGACTATACTGCCCAAAAAGAGAGACTGAGCAAGTTTCAAGAACTTGGGTGCCATACTGCCATTGCCGATTAAACTCCAGAAACAGCACTTTGGTGGTGTCACCGGCATTCATTCCATTCACTTGTAAGTACATGAACTACTTGGCTATGGATTCCCTTTCAAGAGAAAGCTGGGAAATATGCTATAACCACAGCTAAGAAAACCCTTTCTTGGTCAATAACGAGACCATTTTCTTACCATCTTTATCAAATTTGTACATTTCAAAACTACTTTTTCAGTACCACTTTTTCATAAGCTTTTAATCTCAAAAACAAGTTATATATCTTAGTCATTCGTAGCAATAGATGGGAACAACTGGAAGTAGTTAGTGAGTATAGTGGCCTAGATAATTTCAATTCTATCTTAGTTTATTTAAATTTTTTTAATATATTCGACTGAGTGTTTAATATATATAGTTTCTAATCGCGGTTGTGTCAACTAGTAATAAAGACAAGTCAACAATTATTGTGGATAATTTGTCATTGGTTGCGTTAGGCGTTGTCAATTTTTTTTAATATTCCGTTTGTATTCTATTCATATTTCATTATCACGAACCTTTTCATGGCATTTTGCAACATTTGAAACTTATCTGGCTCTTTCTTCTTAAATGAAAAATCACTGAAACTAAATTTATTTCACTTCTCCATCGTATAAATTCACTTTTATTTTTTCCTCGTTAATAAATATCTTTCAAATTTCAAGGCTATATGAACTTCTAACAGGTACTGGAATCTAGAATATCTTGTCGAGGTTTGAGACTCAATGAATCCTCACAAACTCTTCTATGTTCGCGTTAACCCTTTTACGCTCCATGTGATAATTAGTTATCTTCTAAGTAGGTTGTGTAGTGGACGTTTTTATTCTCTTACTTTTACCGTAAAGTAGTAAAGAATATTACACGCAAAATAAAATCATATAAACTGAAATATCATATTCATATTGTTAACTATGCAGGCATGATTACTAGGGTGATCATCCTCAGGTTGGGATATTACCAAGCATATTATATCAAAATTTTACCATTAGTCAATTTAGAAACCTAACCATATACATCATTAACAGCAAAAAGTGTCCTGAGCCACATATACAGAAAAAATAATAACTGAGTTAGGTCAGGGAGCTATTATACAACAAAAGAGTTCCATAAAGCTACATAATTTTTTTCTAGCCTTTGTGGAACTGATAAGCATGAATTTTATATATTTTAATTCCCTTAAAATAAGCATTTTAGTATCCAAATATAGCTTTAGGGGTCTAATTAGATGAAATTTGATTTTAGTAGCCATTTTCTATATTTGACGAATTAAGTTACAAATTATTGGTTTTTAATGCTCAATTTTATTTCAAATAATTTTGTGGACATTTTTCCTATTACTTTGGCAGATTTTTTTTATGGGCAGTGGAATTAGAATGGAAGAATAAAATAACATTTAAATAGGAGCAATGGGTCTTGAAGAAGAAGTCAGCTCCAACTCCCTTGTTTCTCTCGTGGAAGACACACATAAACTCACACAAGCTTCTATACTCCACATTGCAGCACATTCACACAAAGACTTCCATCTTCATGTAATACTCAAGGAAGGGGCAGCTCAAGTCAACTATATGCATGCAAAATCTTCACATGAAGAAGCAGCAAATGCAAGAAGCTCACGTAGGAGGAAGCTTCTTCATTCATTTGGGCTGGACCTCTCAACGTGACAGCAATAAACAATCAGCTACAAGGTAAAAAAGCTACGTGAAAAAGCTGAGAACGAAGAGAAGTAAGTAGCAGAACGAAAGGAAGCAACGGGTTGTCCATGTGAGCAGTATAACGTTGAAGAAGCTGCAGCTGGACGAAGCAGAAATAAAGCCACGTGATCTTTAGTGAGAACAAAGTTACAGGTTCACATGAAAAGAAGGTTTGAGCTCAAGTAAAGAAATAATGTGAAGAAAGATGTGGAAGAAGCCTCGAGCAAATGGAAGGAGAAAAAGATGCCAGAAAAGAGCTTGAGTTGCATGGAAGAACAACGCTGAACTGGGCAGAACGTGGTGAAGGAGAAAGAAGTGAAGAACCATGCAGCAACGTCCTCTTATACGTAAGAACTGCATGAAGGCCAACGTGGAAAATAATTAACAAAGCTACGGGTTTTTCTTGATAAGAAGGAAGCTGCATGAAGGAGCTTGGAAGCAACACGAGGAAGTAGCTTAGGTTTGGAGGCTCGAGTTTCTTGATTCTAACATGAAGAAGCTGGAAGTAATGGTTTGCCAAGCAAAAACACGAAAAGAAGTAGAAACTGAGAGAATAACACGTAAGTTAGCGTGACAATCTTGCATGGAGAAATCCACGTGAGAAGTTCAAGTTTAGGTGCTTGGCTGGAGAATAAGCTGCATGATACGAAGGAAACCACGTGAAAAACTAATGAGGAGCAGCAGAAGGAATTCACATGGAAGATGATTATTATATTCACAATGGGGCCCACCTTATATACAAACATGAAAAAGCTACGGGCAATTAGCTGGGCAAGAAGCTTTCCACGTGAAAATGAATTAAGAGGTAGCACGTGATTCATTAAAGAATTAAAATACACTCTGGCAGAATCATTATTCAACACGCCTCTGATCCATTCGCACCTCCAGCACACTCACATCTCTACAAGTTGTCACGTCTCCATATTTTCAAAACCCCTTGCCTATTTAAAGAGACACCACTCCATCGTCCAGGAGACACCATTCATTCATTCATTCGACCATATTCCATCCATTCCATTCATCATCCATTCATTCATCCATCCTACCTCCACTCCATCTTCCATCCATCCCCACCATTCCATGAAGTTCTAATCCATCTGTGGCTAGCTAGGAGGAAGCCTTGGAGAAGCTTGAATCCATGGAGAAGACATAGAATTTTGGCTAAGGATTTCTTTATTTTTCCTACACTTTTTCTCTTTCATTTATTGTCTTGGTTAAGTTATATTTGATAGGGAATTTGTGCAATTATAATTAGTGGCTGGTTAGACACTAATTAGGAAGTCTTTTTGTTGATTAATTGATTTGATTAATTCCAATATTATCTGAATTCCCATGTATGCTTCGAAGGTGTTCGATAAAATACATGAGTAAGATTATTTGTTTGAATGTTTAATTTGAGGATTCCTTAATGTTTAGTTGGTTAATTAAATATTTAGGATGATTCAGAGGCTAATCAAATTAGTTAATCAATCAAATTGGGTGTTTATTGATCCTAAAACAAGAATTGACAATTTAATTTGGATGTGAGGTTTCAATTCAACATTAGACTGTTAATCTCTTGAATCTTGAGTGGTAACCCAAGATAATTTGTTATGAACACAATTAGGAACTCTTAGACCAGAATTAATCACAATTAGATTAGGATAAGGATAGTAGATACCAAGGGACGAATCTAAAGCTAGTCACAAGACCATTTTTCACCCATAATTCATATAATTAGATAGTAATTAGGAATTTTAATTCAATTTAGTTTTAGGTCAGTTTAATTCAATCAAAACCCCCTTAGTTTAGAAATTTTTAGAACCTTTTAGCATTTGGAAAACTCAATTAAACATTGAACTCCAATTCCAAGGGAGATGACCTAGGTTGTGCCATTAACTACATATTTTATCAACCTAGTTTTATTTTGAGGGTTGTACGACGAGCCACTCAGGAATCTAATGATTAAGGTCTAGCATGCTTATACAAAGAGGGACTTCCTTGGACTCTTTAGTAACTACTATGGTTTCATATTAATTATGACTTTCGCCTAGCCGATACATGGGATCTCAACATACATCCATTTTATTTCCATAACATACCTAGTAGTCGACGTTTTTACTATCTAAACACATTAGCAGACATATGAGAATCATGATAAAATTCTCAATAAGATAGTAATAAATTTGAAAACACATAATAGTTCAATTTCCATGTATGCAAGGGAAAAAAAATCTTTTCATTTCTCTTGTCTTACTAGAAAAACCAGCATCATACATGTAGCTATACTGAAATGCATTAGGAAAAAAGAAGACATTATACAACAAGTCATTATAAGTCAGCCGATAATCACCTCATAATAATTATCTATGCATTTAGCTATTAATAACATCTCGTGCTCATTAAACATAATGTAAATTGGCATGTTATCCAATTATCATAAATCTCATCTCATGAAACATGATTCATTGTCCTTAGAAACGCGATTTAGTTAAATTAAGAATATTCCTAGGAGCTACTGTCCCACACCACTAAACATAGGCTTAAGTTTATGAAATCATTGCATAATTAAGAACAAAGGATTATTTTCCTTAACTCTTTCATATTTGCAAAAGATAAGATGTTAAAGTATCCAATAATAATGAGAAACCAAACCATAAACATGTTTTCTAAGATGTCCCCTAGAGTAGATCTACACATACATGTATAATCAATGTTTCATAATACATCTCCAAAGAGAACTATGGAGATTATCCTTGTGAAAATCATCTCTCCTAGATACTAATGGTATCATAGTTTAAAATTTCAACATGCCCAAGTATAATCATATAAGTCATCTCTTTCAATCAAATACATCAAATGGAATTAGTAACATAAAGCAAATAGTCATAAATTAAAGCACTCAAATTGCGCCCAGAGATACTCATATAAGGTATTTATAAATTCTAACGGAACCCCTAATTATAGTGTCTTTTTGTATCTTAAATATTTTAAAGTGTTCATAGTCCATATTGGGTATCCAAGCATCCATCTTCTATGTATAGGAATCATTTAGAGTTTCATCTTCCATGCATAGCAATTAAGGAATTGCGAGGGGTACAATTATCCATACATAGGGATAGTTTGAAATTTCTTCTTCTACACATAGGGTCTAATAATACTTCTTTGCTCATAGGTTTAAGTAGTGATTACATTGACTTTAAGCTTATGGGGTCTTACAGAATTCACAAGGAACCAATATGCTATATCTTAAACACATCAGAGATCACACTTTAAACATGCCAAATAAACTCATTAAACAATTACTCAACCATGTAGGTCATGTTTAATCACATTATATCCCACAAAACCATACAAAAAATAAAGGTGTACTAACTTATACAAAGATTGTGTAAGAATAGCATTTAGGAAGCTTAAGCCATGAAATTTTCTTCTGTGGACATGAACCGTGCTAAATCACACGACTAAGTTGTGATATCTAATCTTTCTAGAATTGGACCGAAACCGATGAGATTACAAAAGAGTACTCCTAGATAGAAATGAAATAAGATAAAATAAGGTTAGATTAATAAACAAAGCATCTAGAAATAAGGATAAGAAACCAAAGATGGCCTAAAATCGAAGTTGAAGTGGCTAGATGGTAAGAAATGTCATGCAGTGGTAGAAACCATAATTAAGGTAACTTTTCATAAATTTAAAAGAAAGATTTTTAAATGATAAAATTGAGCCCATTAGGATTTTTAGAGGCTCTAAAAATTATAGAAACCATTAAAATGATTAAAACCCTTCCGATATGTGATTTTGGCAAAGGGTAGACTGAAACTTTGATCGAATAATTCGGTATCGTTTTAAACTCCATAAAATTAAAAGAAATATTTTTAATAAACTAGAGGACCCAATTTTCATATGGAAAAGACAATTCTGAAAAAGGATTTAAAATGAGTTCAAACGAAGGAACGAAAGTGGAGAGATGTAATTGATATTTGGAAATTCTTATAAAGATCTTCTTCCACCTTTTTATCTAGTTAAGCCAGCTTATCCACCCTTCCAAACTAACACTTTAGCTTAAAAACAGACCATCCATGGCATCCAAAAGAGATGGAGGAAAGAGAAAGGAAAACAAGCAAGAAAGGTATGAAAATGACATTTTTTTTCCATTCTCTTCCTTTCACAAATCTGATTCCTCTCCTTAAGAGATTTCTTTGATGATTTTAGTTCTCTGAAAGGACCATATTTATGGCTAGTATGTTGGATGAAGGAAGGATTTTGAGGAAAGCGAGCTAATCACAAAATTCCCCATCAAATAAGGAAGCTATTAAGGTATGAAACCATATAGGATTTTTGTATTTCTTTGTTCTTCCATTGCTTCATGGTTTCTACCAGCCATTGAACCATGTGAAGGGAATTTGTTTTGTAGGGAAACAAGATAGGACCAAGGGTTTTGAAGTATGAGAACATGTATGTTAGTTATGTGAATGTATAACTTGGCAATGAATAGCTAAGATGATGTACAGAATGTTATTGAAAAGCATGTATTAGTTAGGTGCTAGAGTGTCAAAATTTGATCCAAGTCTTTTGGTATGATATAAAATAGTTAGAAATGTCATTTACGATTATTAAAACTTGCTCCAAGTGGAAGAACTCCATTTGGATGCCAAATGACCTAAAAGGATATTAAATTTAGGCATAAAAAGACCCTAAACAACTCCTATATCCAAAGTGTCCCAAATGACTTAGTTGGAATTTGAAATTTGGCATGCATATGGACCTTTAAGAGAGCTTTCTAACAAACTAAAAATCATAATTTTTAGAGTTCCACAAAATATTCCACTAGTTTCCAAAGTTTCAAAAACTATGTAGAATAATCCCTGGTATTGTTCATATGGCAATTCTAGTTTTTAGTGGATTAGAACGATCAAACAAACTCCAATGCTCATGAAATTTTATAGCATATTGATCTCATCTCAAACTTTCCATGGCCATTGAGATCATGTAAAATGGAGTTATGTAGCCCAAGATATGAAATTTTAAAGCTTAAGTCTGTTATATGCCCTCCTTTCTGCAATAGGGTACTATTACATTACTTTTGGTAGGGAAAATAAATTCAATTTTCATATGAAGTTATTATAGCATATATTTTACATCTTAAGCTTTCCATAGACACCTAATTTGCATGGTTTGGAGATATATAACTCAAGTTATAAATTTTTAAAGTTAGGGCAGAGGTTATGTGCATGTTGTTATTTTGGGTCCTATGAAAATTTTGTGTGTTCCACGAGATAAACATGTTATAAACATGTTAAAATGAATATAAAAAAACTTGCTTATGATGAAAATGAGTTAAAAAAAAAAAGAATGAAGCTTGGATCCCTATAACTCAAAATGACCTATAAATGGCCCAATTTGAGTGTTAATACTTATGAATGAATGTGTTTTTTTATTGAAACTCTATGATTGATATGCATGAGTTAGTTGGATAAGTTTGTCAAGGATAAGTTAGCATCAGACATTGTCAATATAAGAGCTAAGATAATATCGTGTCAACAAGGTTAAGAATCTTGTCGACAAGATATTGTATCTTGCAATGTGAAATATGAGACCTTGTTAACAAAATTTTCTGTCAACAAGTACAAGGTTCTCTAACATAATAAGTTGTAACATATGCCATGTGATGGTGTGACACAAGTCATGTTTTCTGGTAAAACAAAGACGTGTAATTCAAAATTACTAGGCACAGACCATGCTAATCAACATAAGGTGGCCATGTTTTCTCTTTGGCCCTAGTCGCATGGCTAGGCCACATTATTTTGGAGATTTTTCTTTGAATGTTCATCTTAACACAGGCCATATTCATTAACACGGGTGGGCAATGCTCAACCTAGGTATGAATCCAGATGAGTGCAGGACGTGTAACTAGACACAGCTAGGTCATGCTTGACATCCCTAAACTTTGAAATGTATTATTCTTACCTCTCAAACTTGGTTTGAAGTCATAGTTAGCCAATAAACATGATTCAAACATCATTAGGCCCTTATAGGCAACCCAAAACACTTCATAAAAGAAATCATAAAAAAGTTCCTGCACTAAACTCAAAGTTTCATTCTCAAAAGCTAATGTCATATAATCCATTCCTAAGTCATTTCCCAATTTTAGGTTATGATAAACATACAAAGGAACTAGTTTTTCATCATTCTATACAAAAGGTTTCTTCTTTCATACTTTCATCTTTTGCAACTTAACTCTCTCTCTCTCTCTCTCTCTCTCTCTCTCTCTCTCTCTCTCTCTCTCTCTCTTATTTTCATCTTCTTTCTAAAACTTTCATTCATGTATATAGTTTAAACTATATAAGAAACCATTCTAACCATTTCCTAAGCATCATATGATTATAAAAACAACCATTAAAACATGGTTCAAATAACCAAAGCAAAGATGCCATTTTGTTATGGAGGTTGTTTTAAAGAGACAAAGCAACAAGAGATAAAAACAATGAAGTTTTAGCATGGCTTAAAGACATAGTCAACATCCAATCTTAGCAACAACATTATCTATAACAACAAAGGTCAACAAGCATGTGGATTACAACTTTCACCGTTGAAGCTTAAGATATCTAGAGAGAGAAACAAAAAATATGAAGAAGATGAGGAAAGGATGAAACTTGGGCTCTCGATAAGAAAGAGACTCTTACATTGCTTCTGAATCAAGCTTGCTTCACTTTGCTCACTCCTCCTTCTTCCTTTGCTCTTCTCCTTCCTTTTATAACTCCTTTTCTCTCTTTTTGTTTCTCTACATCTCACTCTCTCCCTCTTTGTTCTCAAACTCTCCTTTCTTTTGCGCAGAATGACGGATGGAGGAATTAAATGGAAGAGTATGATTAGTTTCCCCAAATCTTCCATGTTCTATTTTACTAACTTTGTGAGAAAGTCAGTTTAGCATATGCTATTTGCATGTAAAATTATACTTCATTTGGTTAGTATTAAGTATAAGAATTATTACCAATTATTGAAAGGTATATATTAAAATTCTCAACTCTTCTTGCTTGTTATTTCTATTGCTCCATTTTGTTGGTAAAAGTTATGTTTTGGTATAGGCTAAAATTATGTTTTGGTCTAACCAAAACTGCATTTTAGTCTTATGAAAATTATGTGTTTTGTATTAAATTTATAATAAGTATATTTACCCCAAAATTTTGCTTGGATATTTTTATTTCTTAAATATTTTCTTGTATTTTAGGGTATTTTTAGCAATTAAATCTCCAAGTATTTATTTCCTAATTACTTTCCATTTAATAATTTAAAAAATAATGAATAATCTTTAAAAATTCTCTAAAATTTCTAGTAAATTCCAAATAACTCTAATTTTTTTATCTATAAATTTATATTTCACTAAATCTGCATTATTTGACCATTTCTTAACCTTTGCATATTTTCCACTATGAATTAATTTTTTTAAAATTATATAAATATTACTTTATAAATTTTATTGGGAGGGGGATTTGCATTTGCAAATTGAGATAGGGGAAAAAAGAATTTAAGAGGGAAATATGAGGTTTAAATTATTTTTCATCTCTTTATTTTATATCTATAAAACTAATATGTTCATAATAAAAATAAATAGTTAAAAAATAATCTTCACATCTTGTGGAAGATTACATAGAATTTAATAGAAATGTGCTCCCTTAAAAAAAATAATGATCTTAAGCATAATAACTATTTTGATCCCAAAAAGAAAAAGGATGACTATTATGACTTCTAAATTTCTATTTGGTTTAAACAATCATTTGGTCTCAATGTTATTTATTGTTAAACTTGGTCTTTATATGATACAAAATTGAAATACGCACATGACAGTTATGTTGTTTGTTATAATGTATGTTGGCTACATGTTGTAAAATCACGTTTATGTGAAAGCTTTCATTTCTTGCTTTGTATCAAACGTGGGTTGGGAGAGATGCAACGTGTATCCAAACACACTAATATTAGTTAATTTGTTATTGGCATTAAACGTGTAGTGTGGCTAGGCTAGAGGAAGCCTGTTAGGCCTAGATGGCGAGTTGTTAGTTTTTGAGCAAATTATATAGATATTTTTGAAATTTTATTGAAATTATATAATTTTTTAATTATTTAAAAATATATGTGGACTTTTCTTTTTTTAAAAATTACTGTATATTTTAATATAATTTTAAATATTTTGATTAAAATACTCTTTATTAACCACTCTTATATATCTTTTTATAAAAGGTCTTTTAGTAAAAAAAATTTAAATTAAATTAAAGTATATACTTTTAAAATAATATATATATATATAATTTCTGTAAAACTCAAAGAAAATTCATATAATTTATTGTTAGACTTGATAGTAGATGGAACTCAGTAACTCACTTTTTGAAACTAAAGAGTTGTCCCACTCTCATTTATATCTCTTTGTTTCTTTTTATTGCTTCTTTCTACTTTTTTGCTTAAACACCTATCAAATGTATTCAGACAAATAAATTTATTTTTATTCCGTTTTTGTATTTTATTCATATTTCATTATCAAAAGCCTTTAATAGCATTTTGCAACATTTGAAACTCTTCTAACTCTTTCTTTTTAACTGAAAAATCACTGAAACTTTATTTATTTTATCTTGCCATCTTAGTTCACCTCATTTTTTTCTTTTGAATAAACGTAGTTCAAATTTCAAAATCAAATCTACTTCAAAGCCAAATCAACTTCTAGTAGATGTTGAAATTCAGAGTAAAATGTTTTTAAAATCAAATTAGTCATTAAATTAGTAAAAATATTATTTTATGATTTATTAATTTGATTGTGATCAAATTAATGATAATTAAATATAATTATATATATATATAAAGAGAAAAATTTAAAAAATTTTAAAAAAATTGAGTAACATAATCTAATTATTAGACAAATGTACACTAAAGGACCTTAAAAAAACGCATATCTGATACAAATTGCCACTTCCACGCGCAAACCTTTTCTCTTTTTTTTCTACTTTTAATTATTTTTTACCTTTCCACAACCAATGCAAAAGCTAAAAAACTAACAATTCTTTTCTTTCGCTTGATGAACGATTTGACCATTGGGAAAATCTGCAGCAAATCACTTGCACATGCATTTGGTTGATTAAAAAATAAAAAAGCATAGGGATTAGGTAGTCAACTAGTCATCTAGAGAGCCACAAAATTACCGTATTATCATGGAGCAACCATGCATCTCTTTCTTTGATAAATGTGGGATTTTGGTCATTTTGTCTTGTTATATCCTCTTTTTATCACAACTAAAAACGAGGGATTTAACCGGGAGTTGCATGATAGAAGTTGTTGCAACTCTTGCTAAATCTTCATTTTAGTAAGAGTTAATTAGTAATTCCTATTAAATAATTGTTATTTCCATTCATTATAATCATTTTTATTTGAATTTATTCAAAATTTGTAGTTTTTTATTTAAGTCTTCAATAATCTTGAAAGTTTATTTTTATTTATGATATTATTTATTTAAATAAAATTTTAAATTCTCAAATAATGCTTGAAAATATAATTATTTTTATTATATAAACCAATATTTTCATATTTATACTTTTGTAGTGTATTTATTATTGAATTTGAAACCTTTTTTAAAAAATGCGAATTTAAATTTATGGTATCATTTATTTAAATCAATTCAAAATGTGTGCTTTTTATTTTATTTAAATTATTAATATTCTCATATTTTTATTTTTATTTTTATTTTTAGATATAATATTTTATTTTTATTTATTTAAAATTTATAATGAAATAAAAAAATAAGAATTAGAAATTTTGGGTAAAAATTGGAGATCTCATCTAATTGGGTTTTTTTTTTTATAAAAATAACTATTTTCCCTCTCGAACTAATCTGCCCTAACACTGTTAATCTTGCCTCTCCTCGAGCAGTACCGGAGAATGAAGACGGCGGGAGCAGATGACAGAGAATTTTGACCGTATTCTGTTTTTGTTTTATTAATTTTAAAATAGATATTTTTAAAATAAATTGAAAATAAAAAAATAAAAAAATTTATTTAAATTATTATTCTAAAAAACAATTATTTTTTATTTTTTTTAATTCTACATAACAAAAAATACAAAATATTTAAAATATATTTTAATTTTTTTATTTTTAAAAATAAAATTTTATTTTTTTATTTTACAAAACACTTTATTAAAAATATATTATCAAATAAGTATTTTTATTTTTTTATTATTAAAAATAAAAAAATTATTCTAAAAATAATTTATCTAACATAACTTTTTTTTTTGCGAAGTTATTTTTTTTTTGTTTCCCTTGCCTACCAAAAAATTCTCAAGATATCCAATACACTATCATATGCCAAAAAATTTAAAAATAAAAATAAAAAATAAAATTTGTAAAATACCAGGAATAAAATAATAGTCTATTCTTATACTTTATGAAAAATAAAAAATTTTATATTCACTAAAAAAAAATACAGAGAATGACGATTCCGTCCTAAATTTTGATTCAACAAAAACAAGTCACTGTTGCAAGCCGGCGAACCAGCGGACCAACGAACCAATGCTCTCGCCGACGCTTCAACCGTCAAAAGCACCGGCGATGGCCACAGAGTGACGGTGACGGTGAAAGAGAGGAGTTAGTGGAGCTTCGCTGCGAACAAAAAAGCTGGATGGTGAATCAAACCAGTGGAACGGCCAACGGAAATCCTCGATGTCATTTCAACCTTCGACAGGGCCGGCGATGACCATGGAAAGGGTTTGGAAAGTTGCAGCTGGCCTTCAATTGTTCACACACAACTTTAGCATTGACGGCCATGCACAGTAGGCCAAAGCTATGCGATTTTGCGACCAACACTGCAATTCCTCCATTGTTTAGTTTCGGTAACCGGTGAAATCGAGAAATATCCACCGTGCGAAACGGTACGACGTTAGCGTTTTAGGATAGCTTTCCATTTTTGTCGATTTCATCTCAGTTCTCTCTCTTATTTTAGTCTTTCATCTTTACGATTTTTGACCCATTCTACCGATTTCATCTTTTCGATTTTTCCATATCTGTCGATTTTATCCTTTCTCTTTCATCTTATTCTAGTTCCCTCCACTGAAGAGACACATTTGCCGTTTGAAGTTGTTGAGGTGTCCGGGTATCCTATCTCTGCCATAGCTTCTGCTGCAAATGGTATTAATCTTGGCAAAAAAAATTTGGATGACAAATTATCGTTCTTGTCTCCATGATCAAACTAATCACAAGTGTTTTATTATTGAACTTGGTTGACAGATATAAAATAAAAGAGAAGGTAAGATGTGAATGTTGAAATAGGAAATTATTTGTATGCCTTATTTTTTAAATAGTAATTTGATAATTAAAATAGTAATTTAATAAATAAAATAAAAAATAAAAATATATTAGATATTATATATGTTTATTTTACGGTGAACTAAGCGGAATGTTAGTATGTTCTTGAAATCCTTTTTTTTTTTAAAATCCCAAGTATGCAAATATGAAAATTGAACAGGGACACACAGTTACGCATCATTATAGTTATTTTATTTGCATAGGCATGGTAGACTGATGGTTTTATTGTTTTACTTCATGTGTTGTATTAGTGGAGATTTATACTTGGGTGTTTCTGATAGGGGCTAGATACTATACTATCTAGATAGCATTATTCTTCCAAGTTAGTTTTTGTAGGCTGTTTAACATGGTTGCAACTTGCAAATCTACAATGAAGAAACAAATTCTTCCCGGGTAAACCTCAGTGACTAAATTTAGGAGGATAAGTCATATTTGTCTCTTGTCCTGCTTTACCCTTTCGGATCTTTTATGTTAGATGTCAGTTTATGATTTTTTTTTTTTGGGTGTATATCCTTCTGGCTGCTCAGAAATCGAGTATGTTAGCTTTCGAAAGACAATGAAGGTGTCAAAAGCCTACTGTTGTTTAATTTGGTGTCAAATAACAGTTGGATCTAAAAATTCTTAACCAAACTAGAAGGGCTATGCAGATGATGATGTATAAATAGTTATTTTCATGTCTCTCAAACATTTTGGACTTGAAGCCTAAACATTGGACATGTCTACTATTACTTTGTGTCTTGAATTTCTGCCTTAAAATTTAGGAGTCAATGCTATTTTAATTAATGTCAATGAAGTTTGTCCCCATATTATTGATGTTCTCATTTTAGTGATGAGTGAAGTGCGATCATTGTCACTAGACACATTTGATAGTAGAATTTTGAATGCATTTTAGTGATGATTAAAAGTTGTCACCCAAAGTCTTTTTTTTGTTGCGATTTATTTTATCATTGGCTCATGACTACAAAATCGGTATTATATGTAGAATAATTTAGGGAATAAATTTTTTTATCTTATGTACATGCTAAGTATTTGGCAACAATTGCATTAGTTTGGTTAGCTTTTAGTTCATTTAATTGGAAAAGATTTTTATTCTTGAGATAAGGATTGAATCTAAACAAATACCATTAAGTATGATATGTCGATGCAAAACAATTTTATGAAACATATCGACTATGCTTGCCTTATTTATTGTACATATTAATGTACAACCCATAATATAATTGTGTGAAAATTGACATATAAAACTTGTATTAATTCTTATATTGTTATAGCATCACGTGCATCACATGGGTCCATCTAGAGGCATATAGGTTTCATTGGGTGCAGTTTAGGTCTAATGAGATATTTGCATCAGTTGAAAGTATTCTGGCAATGAGGATGATGAAGAATGCACCTAGAGGGGGGGTGAATAGGTGCTTTTAATTAATAACTGTTTATCTTAGTTAAAAACTGTAAGGCTAAAAACCTTGTAAATATACCAAGACCTTGTTGACAAGATCTTCGATAATGTGTTTAAAAAATGAGGATCAAGGAGACAAACGAGGACCTTGTTGACAAGGTTTTAGTACACAGACTGGAAGATAAAGAGAAGAGTAAGGAAAAGATACACCTGATTTATCCTGGTTCAGTCCTCAAGACCTACGTCCAGTCCCCTTGACGTTTGACAAGAGATTTTCACTAAACTGAATCAACTCTTACAGCAGATACACTAGGTTTCAAGCTCACCTAGAACTTATACAAACTTTAATGGCTTATATACAGCCTTCTCTTCTTTCTCACACTTACAATACTTTTCAATGCTTCTTACAGAGATCAGCACTAGTATTGCAGAACAGTTTGTCAATAGACCAAACACAGAGTATATGCAAATTTCGAAATAAGCTATGGATTTTCTATGTGTTGTGGTAAGATACAAGTGTAGCTTTAACAGATATATATATATTCATAGAAAAAACTAGCCGTTGCTTTATCTTCTTCGTGCTGTACCGTCCAGTGTGGTTGAGACTGAAAAACCAGAGAGCAGTTACAGCAGAGAGTTGGTGAAGCTCCAGTCAGATGGCTCAGAGAAGTTTTCACAGCTCCTTTCTATCAGTCATCATTACAGAGGAGTAGGTAGATTTATGTTTACTATGACTGAACAAACAGGGAGTGGTTGACTTGGAGCAGAGCAGATATATAGTCTCAGGCAGCTTCTAACTTTTAGCTTGTCAGATCAGTAGAGATATTATAAAAGAAACCTTTTATACTGTCTGAGTGGAGAAACGAAAAAGCAGCTTTAAAGGAATTATCTTAGGTGGGCTTTTTCTTCACTTGGGCTTTTGGAATTTATCAAACACAAATGGACTGAGAGATCATTGGGCCAACAATCTCCCCCTTTTGATGATGACAAAAACCAAGTGATAGAAAAGTCTACACGGATAATTAAAAAGGCAAGGCTCCCCCTGAATATGTGCTATCCTTTAAAAATATTTTTCAGAAATCAAAGCACGGAAGTAGGAGCATCAAAGAGGCTCAAGATACCTTAAGTTATTGAAGATTTGATTTTTAAAAAACAGAGAGTATCTATTAGCAGATATATATTCATTATCCAGATCAGAAAAATATTCAGCAACAAATAAGATTCAGCGAATATAATCAGCAGTATGATTCAAAATTAACAGCACATATTGGTAAATATAACCAGACACGATTGTTCAAATATAATCAATATTATCAGCAGCAAATAATATGAGTGTTCTCCCCCTTTTTTGTCAACATCAAAAAATTGCAAAAAAAGGTAATAATTACAGCATGATCATCACTGGCCAGGAAGGTGAGGAAGACCAAGGAGATTACTGGCGTCGGCAGATAGCTTTTAACACTTTGAGGGAGTCCATGATAGCAGTGTCAATATCTTGAAGCCGATGATCAAGAACAGTAGCTTTAAGATTGACACTGGTCTTTGCAGCTTGAAGTTCCTTATGGACATCCTTAAGGTGGTGAGAAAGAGGACCGCTGTCTGCCAAAAGGCTCCTCATGGTGCCGAGATTGGTGGTGAGATCTCCCATTTGATCAGAAATTTGATGGAGGTGGCCTTGAATGTCTTGGAGAGAAGTGACAAACAGATGATTAAGTGAAGTCTGAGCTTCAAGGATACGATGCAACAGATCAAGGGAGTCAGGAGAAGAAGAGGAGGGTGGAGCTGAGGATGAGGGAGCAGCAGGGTCAGGGATGGAAACAGGAGTGTTGCCACGGGGATGTAGGGAGGGAGTTGAGGCAGGAGGACGATCAGAGGTGGTGGGAGAGGTAGGAGGCGAGGATTGAACTTTAGTGGTATCAGAAGTGCGTACCCAGGAATGATTAACAAGACTGTAGTGCATTAGTTGAAAGGTACCTTTGGTGTAGGTTGTGTCGACCAGAAGGGATGGATAGTGTTTGAGACTGACTTTGTGAGCTCTGAAGATTCGAGTAAGAAGCATACCATAGGGGAGACTGGCGGAAGGATTTGAAATTGAAATTGATTCAGCCATGAAGCGTAAGATCCATGTGCCAATGTCGATGGGCGTTCTGGTAACGAGGCAGTAAAGAAGGCAGACATCCCGTTTGTTGAGAGATTCTAAGGAACGGGACCGAGGACCGTCCAATGTGGTTGAGACTGAAAAACCAGAGAGCAGTTACAGCAGAGAGTTGGTGAAGCTCCAGTCAGATGGCTCAGAGAAGTTTTCACAGCTCCTTTCTATCAGTCATCATTACAGAGGAGTAGGTAGATTTATGTTTACTATGACTGAACAAACAGGGAGTGGTTGACTTGGAGCAGAGCAGATATATAGTCTCAGGCAGCTTCTAACTTTTAGCTTGTCAGATCAGTAGAGATATTATAAAAGAAACCTTTTATACTGTCTAAGTGGAGAAACGAAAAAGCAGCTTTAAAGGAATTATCTTAGGTGGGCTTTTTCTTCACTTGGGCTTTTGGAATTTATCAAACACAAATGGATTGAGAGATCATTGGGCCAACAGATGATAGATGTAAATTATTTTCTCTAAATATAAGGACCAAGCAATTAACGATTGTCAACAATCTTAGAAATAAAGATGGCTTCCTTTAGTACCTGTTTTGATGCAACATGAAGAGCTTTAGTATCGTTGATACCTGAATTTGACAATATTGTATTTCTATAGTCTTACTTTTGCCCTTAGACTTATTATCAGCGTTTGCAAAACAAGATTGAACTGGCCGATTTAATTAGAAAATCAATAAATCAGTTTATTGTTCGGTTCGGAGAAGTCTGGTCAAAATTAGTCAAAAATCAGGTTAAATTGAGCAGTTTTGGACAAAAATCAACACAAATTTGGTGACTAAATCAGTCCTGAAATATTATGGATTGCAGACAAATTCAAATCACAATCCTTTAGCAACAGGAACATGAAAATCACTCATCTGGACGATGGATCTGATGCAAGAAGCTTTGAATCAAAGGGTGTAGATGTAAAAATAAAAAATAAAAAGAGAGAAAGAAAGAATATGAAAACTATAAAATCAAACCTTCAAAAAGTGCTAGTAGAAGTGAAGATTGCTTGCACTGTCTAAAAACCACCATGGGCTTGTAGATCTTGATTTGAACCAAATAAACCTGACGAGGAAAATGGATACCTGGCTAAATCGCAAACAAGATCTTCACAAACAGAAGTGTTGGTTGCTTGGAAAAGCTACCAGGCTCACTATATGCTCCTATTGCCCTTCTACGTTGATTTTACAAAAGTATGTAAGTAAAGATCAAGCTTTTTTTTTTTTCTTTTTTTTCCCTCCACTAATGATCAAGCGTTTAATAATATACAATTGTGAATTTGATAACGTAGACATAGGATCAATTTCTGTTTTAGAATCCTATAACTTGGTTACAGTATTCGCTAAGCAAAATTCAATTTACAGCTTAATTTTAAGTATTAAATGAGTATTAACTTAGAAAAGTGGGAAAGGGAGAATTTTCCCGTAATATAATTTTTCGTTGCTAGTCGCCTGGCAAATATTATTCCAACCATTTAATGAAGAGATCCCTTACTTTCCGGTATTTAGGCGTTGATAATTTTTTTATAATATTTGTCTTTATATGAAATCTAAAGGTAAATTAATCCTCTTTCCCTTAAAGTTACCCAAATTATAAGGCCTCCCTTTGTATTGAAAACATACAAATCTTTTCTGAAATAAAAAAAAATGATTAAAGATAATATTAATTTGTTTTATTAAAACTATAATTTGCTGAAAAATATATTTCTTAAATTTTATTTTAATGTTATTTATTTTGTATTGAAAATCATAAATTTAATTTATTTAAAATTTTATTAATTTTATGACAATGTTATATTCTTGGAAAAACTTCACTTACCTAATATTTGTCTCCAATTACAATATCACTCCTAATCTTTTTTTGAAAAAAAAAAATTACAACCAATCTCATGATCTATTAATTAGCTTCATTACAGTAAGCCATCTTAATTTAAAAATTTTAATCACGTAACATTATCAGCAATGCAGTCTCAATGTACCTAAAATGGGAAGCAAGCGAATAGACACTAAGAACAAAAAAAAGGAATTTTACCTTAACGGACACAAAACAACACAATAACGTACATCGGCATAACTGGAAAATCTTCCCTGCTAGGAAAATGACAAAACCCGGCATTGTATCACAATCCGATCTCCTATCTCACTTTCTCTATCGTTTTTAAAAGAAAAAATTATGTTTAAAGATTAAAAAGTGAAAAAAAATTATTTTTAAAGATTTGTTACAACTAGGTTTAATTGTTTGTTGCTAAATTCAGTGATAATCATCTTAAAACAAGTGGTAATAAATTCTTAAAAATAAATTTTTTCACTTTTTAATCCTTTATTATAATTCTTCCTTTTTAAAACCCCAAAAAAATTTGTATTGTCATGCTTTGAAAGTTCTAAACTTTTCAATTAGGTTCCTTATGGTAAAAAAATGAAATATAAAAATAAAAATAATGCTTAATAATATAAAATAAATTATTTTATATTATTAAATAATGACTAAATAATTTTTAGATTAATTATGAAACTTACAAAATTTTTTAGAGACTTTTCTAAATATTTTAGGTGCCAAATTGAAGCACATCATGCCCTTCTAGTGCAAAAATGCACTTATAACTAGAGAACATTAAAATATTCTTTATCTACCTTTTCATTCATTCTTTCTCCAAAAGTATACCACTTTGACGTCTTGTACTGAAATTTTCTCCTTCTTGTTTTATTTCTCAATTTTTCCCATCTTTTCATTAACGTTGCAATCATGAAGCTTAATCCTTCATGCAACCACCTCCCTCAAGCTCTAACTAGCCTCTAGTCACCAGTGAGTTTTTGTTGTCCTACGAGTGATTGTGAACCATCGTGGGTGGCTAAAAAAGGAGGGAAAAAAAGGGGAAGCCTTCAATGTTGATTTTCTTTCTATCTTTTTATACTTTATTCTCTTTTCTCTTATGCTAGCAATTCCCTTCCTTCATTGTTCCTCCATTTTCATTTCAATTTAACTTCCAAAATTTTTGATTTTTCCCTTCCCCATTGTTGTTGCCATGGCTAGACCTTATAAATGGAGTTTCATTGTTAAACCTTCACTACAAGAAAAACAGAAATTAGCAACGAAATTTTTTATTGCTAAATGTGGATAATTCTATCGCAAACTAATTAGCAACAGGAATGGAAATTTCATCACTAATTAGCGACAAAATATTCCATTGCTAAGAAAAACTTCATCGCCAATTGTGGGTATAGCCTATTTTGAATTTGTGATGAGTTAGTGACACGACAAATTTGCGACAAAATATTCCATTACTAATTAGTAATAGAATTTTTCGGTAATCAGCGACAAATCAACAATAAAATTTTTCATCAATAATCAGCAACAGATCAGTGATTCCATCACTAATTAGTGACAAGTTAGTGGCTAAATATTCCATTGCTAATTAGCGACAAATCAATGATAAAATTTTTCATTGGTAATTGGCGACAAAATATCCCTTCACTAATTGTTGATTACTGACAAAAAATTTTCGTTGATTCGTCACTAATTAACAACGAAATATTTTGTCATTGATCCATCGCTAATTAGTGATGATTAGCGATGAAAATTCATTGTTGATTTAATTTTTTTGGTCATTATATTATGCCTTTTTTTCTAATATGGCCTCAATATTACTTTGCTACCTATCCAATAAAGTACAATAAAAATACAATAAAAAAGGTTAATTAAAAATAATGCTATTATTTGTTAAATAATAAAATCAATGTCTAAATATTTCTATCTAATAAAGTAAAATAAAACAACAATATTCAATAAAAAGCAATAAATAGATTAAAATGATTCTTAGTTAAATGTTTCTAAAACAAATCATAACAATCCTCAACTTAAAACACATAACTTAAAATAACATGAAGAGAAATAAAATCATATCTATAGAGGAAGACAATCATCAAGGCCTATCTTCTCAGTTGCTAATCCTTCTAGTATAGGATTTGATAAAGCACAAGATAACCACGATTCAACTTCTTACAACCTATTAAGTATTTGTTGGTAAAGACAAGATTCATTGATTTGTTGATTATGCTCTCTAAGCTTTTGATTCTCCTGTCTCAAAAGTATTGTCTCTGTGACAATCCTCCTACGTAATTACTCTTAAAGATCTGAATGAAGTCTTGAGTTATGAATGAAAGAAAAGGTACCATGAGAACAAATAGTACCAATATCATGAGCCTAAGATCCTACTTCAAATATGTGACCCTTCTTATTCTTACCGCTTACAACCTCTAACCATGAGGTGACTTCATCATCATCTTCTATATTATTTGATGATATACCTATTGAGTCCTGAGTAAAAGTTCTAGCATTCTTGAGCCTGAAATAATTAGCCTATTAAAGGAAGCAAAAAAGACAATTTTACAATAAAGAAAATAATGCAATTCATCCAAAACCAAAAGTATGCACATGTTTAAGCATATTTTATATCATATAGTATCAACATGAAGTGTGATCATATAAGAAAGACTAAGTATTTTGAAACTACAAATATATTCAACCATTACAATCAAAGCTATCAAATATTAAAATTAGACGATTAGGTGTATAAAAAGAATATGCAACGATGTCGATAACCACAGAGCAATTAAATAAGTAAAAGACATTAAATAAAAGATCAAATAATTTCAATGAGAAAACAAAAAATGGAGACTCACACTATAACTAGTTAGGCCTTGCCGTCAACACAAGTCCAATGACAATCAAAATTAAAAATCAAGATTCACACTAAAGCTAGTCGACCCTCCTGCCATCAACATAAGTCCAATGACTATTAAATAAAAATAAGGACTCACACTATAGCTAATTAGGCCTTTGACTGTCAGCACAAGTCCAATGACAATCAAAAAAAAAAATAAAGACTCACACTATAGCTAGTCAAGCCTTTGGCCATTAACACAAGTGCAATTACAATCAAAACAAAAAATAAAAATTCACACTACAACTAGTTAGGTTTTTGGCTATCAGCACAAGTCTAGTTATAATCAAAATAAAAAATCAAGGCTCATACTACAACTAGTCAGGCCTCCAGCCGTCAACACAAATCCAATTACAACTAAAACCAAAAATAAAGACACATTATAGCTAGTCAAGCCTTTGACCATCAACACAAGTCTAGTTATAATCAAAACTAAAAATAAAGACACATTACAGCTAGTCAAGCCTCTGGCCATAAGCACAAATTTAATTACACTAGTCAAACCTCTGGTTGTCAACACAAGTCCAGTGACAATGTAAACTAAAAATAAAGATTCACACCGCAGCTAATCAAGCCTTTGGCCATCAACACAAGTTCAATTATAATTAAAACAAAAAATAAAGACTCACACTATAGCTATTCAAGCCTCTGGCCATCAACACAAGTTCAATTATAATCAAAATAAAAAAATCAAGATGCATACTAAAGTTAATTAGGCTTCTGACCCTTAGCTTAAGTTAACAACATCATAATCAAATCAGAATTTGTGGGAAGAATTAGTTTTATTTTTTATTTCATATATATATACTTTTTATTTTTAGTGCATATGGTTCTTTCTGTAACATCTGGTTTCTCTGTAAATGTACAAAATTCGCTAGATATAAAAGAAATTCTCTCAATTAGAATGATTTGAGATCAAATAAAATTAAAATAATATTTTAGACCTCAAATAATGAGGATACAACACCAAAAGTGTCCTAAAAACAGAGTCAGAACAATGAAACAAAAATGGACGAAAATGTAATGGTATTTTTGTAATTTTGGGCACTTTTTAGAAAACTCACAAGAGTGATTTTTAAATGGGAAAATTGAGTTTCTCAGGGCTCTCAAAGGCCTTAAAAACCATAGAAATCTCTAAAATGGCTCAAATCCCTTCAGTTGAAGTTTTACAATGTCGATTGACCTGAACTTTGACTGGTTCATTAAGGAAAGTTTTAGATCCATTTTGAGTGATTCCAAATGAATTTTATAAGTTAGAGAACCTAAATTTTATGATGAAAAATATGGTTCTAAAAAAGGATCTAAAACAAGTTCAAACAATATAGACAAATTGTAGTGGCAAAATTGTAATTTTGAAAAAATGCATAAAGTGGCTTTTCAACTTCTTAAAACACGTTCCAACCTTTCCCATCCTTCATAACCAACCTCTTCACCTCTGAAATAGAACCAAGGCAGAAGAGAAAGGGGCATAAGAAGGTAGCCTAAGGGAGGAAGAAGAAACTTTAAAAAGGTGAGGATTTTTGCTCTCTTCCTTGCTTCTTCTCATATTCACTCTCTTCTCCATCTTCCCTTCTCTTTTTCCTTGGTTTTGGAGGTTGATATGGTTCTCTTTTAAGGTCAGCCCAAGTAAAAGAAGGAAGTTTTGGAAGGAGAGCTTGGTTGCAAGTGAAAGCCTCTTGGAAGAACAATCAAACAAGGTATGAATCAAAGACTCTTTTGGCTTCTTCTTGGTTATTTTCTTCATGGTGATTTCATCTAGAATCTGACCCATTGAGGAGAGAATCAATTCAAGTCTTAGCAAGTTAGAAATGAGCGATTTAGAGTAAGAGAAATAAAAATTTCCAATTAAAAGCAAAAAAGAAGTAAGAAAATGTAAGTTGTGTTACCTAGAGAGTTTAAGTTGCAAATGGAAATCTAAAACTTTCTAAGCGACACATAGCCTATCTAAGAGTATGTAAGAGTTCTTAAGACATTTAGGAAGTTTCACAAGTGGCTAATTGCACAAGAAAACAAACAAAGCTTCCTAGGCTACAAAATGCTCTATGTCTCAACCTAAGGGTGGCACAAGCACTTAGGGAGTGTTTTAATTTGTTCCAAGCCTAGAATGAGACTAGATATGAAGGAAAAATATGAGAGGAAACCTTGGAAAAAATTTAGGAAGCCTAGATTGAGAGTTGGAGGTATAGGTTCTATAATGTAACATAATGAAGCAACATATAGCTAGGCTCTTCAAAATATTTGTATGAGGGCTCCAAGAAGTCTAAATAGAGTCAAGAGTCATAAATTGAAGGAAAGAATGGAGCCAAGATCTTAAAGTCTAGTAGTTTCTTCATTAGGCATTTTTTGGAACCATAATTGATACATATGAATAAGTAGACTTCCATTGAGTGTGTGGTATTAGAGCTTAGTTCAAAAATGTAATTAGGTCCTATTTGATGTATCTAGACCAAAGGAAACATACTCCACCCACTTGCAAGTGTGTGACCTTGAGAGGGAAGGAATAAGCAAGAGAAAGACTTGGTTTTTGTTCCAAAGGTAGCTCTCTAACCTTTCTCATATACATTCTTGTATGTTTTCTTATCTTTGGAAGTGTGTATGTATGATTATGTCATACAAAATGTTTTTAGCAAATATTTACATGCCATGGTATCATGATGCCTTTGTTATGTTCTTGAAATATGTTTCATGAATGTGTTTTAGCTTGCATAGGTTTGGTAAAGTCAAAAGTCTTTTAGCAAGGGCGAGGATGAGCCAAAAGCCCCTAAGATTGGATGAGACAAAGCCAAAAGACTCTAAAAGAGTGAGGGTTAATCAAAATTTCCTTGAAAATGGGTGAGACAAGTCTAAAATTCCCAAAGAAAATGGGTGAGGATAAACCATTGCCTTGGTGAGCCTATGTGTGATGTATACAAGCTCTTGAATATGAGAAATGTTTATGTATGTTCATGAGTTACAAGAATGCCATGCATATATTTTTAGACTTGTAAATGCATCCATTATGTATGTTTGAAAGGGTAAAGAGATATTGAGATTCTTGGCATTTCACTCTTCCCTCTTCAATGTCTAAATATGTCTAGGTGGACCTAGTAAGCCAAGAAATGAGAGCCACCACACTTGAAGATAAGGATTTTGACAAAGAACTTACTAAATGGTCATTTTGTAAACATTTTGTTGTCAAAAGATGTAACCTTATGTTGTATATGATGTGTAGCCACTTGAACTCATGTAATTACATGGATATGTGATGTTTGTATTGGATTTGGAAGCATGGGAATAAGAATGAATGTTTTTGACATTTATATGCCTTGATGAGCTCGTATACTCTTGTGCATAAGAACAAGTGAGGTAGTGATTTTATAATATATGAGTGTATGGACCCTTTGAACAGGATTAGTAGGCTATTTTTAACCTTTCTCACATGGTCAATGGGTCATGGGTAAGGTAGAAGCACATTTGATTCACATTTGACCCTATATGGTGCTTAAAAAGGCCATTTTGGTATCCTACATCACAAATTGACTAAATAGATGAATTTTTCCATAAAATTTAGCCTACATATAGGTCTCATGTAGAGCTTTTTTTAGAGCTAAGAACCACATTATTTAGAGCTTCAGAGACTAATTATGAATTTCTAAAGTTGAAAAAATTTTCAGATTTAGTGCATGCATTGCTCATATAGTCAGTTTCTTTTCCTATATCATCAGAAGGCCAAATGATATCTAATACTCATAAAATTTTATAAACATAAATTAGGCATGACAAGATTTCTATAGCACTTAAGAACACCTCATTTGGATTTATATTGAGGGAGATATAAATTTTTGAAGTCAGTGGTCAATAGGAGTAATGTAGACAAACCCCCAATATTGTTTCATCAATTTTCATGGAACCAATGCCATTTTTTGGGTCTAAAGCTATCTTTACTCGAAAGTAGACATGCACAGATTTTCATAATGGTATGGTTTGCTGAATTTTGATTTTTATAAAATTAGTTATCCATTTTTGAAATCTATGTTAAAAACTTGTGATAACAAACCTAGGTAGCTAGACCTTTGGTGCTATTATGTTGTCACCCATGATCCAGTTGATGTTTTATGGTCTAGAATGATTTTTATCATATGGTTCACATTTAGGGCTTTCCAAAAAGTCATTATTTACTTGATTTTGATTTTTTTATAATTAATTATGATTTTTTAAAATAGATTCAAAAATCTGCCCCTATGACCAGAGAGAAATTCTAGTTTTTGATGAAGCATGGTTCCAAATTCGAAATGTATGAGATGAAATGTGATGTTGTAAATGTGTATGGATATGTTATGAATATGAAATCATGTTGATAAGTCCACATGGCCCCAAAAGCCAAGGATGATATTTATGGCCCTCCATTTACACAAATAATCTCGGATAAAAGTGTATGTGTCTTGTAAATGGTGCTTGATCCTTAATGTGAGCCTCCATATATATCAATTTTGATATGTTTGAGTATGTTATGGGCAGAATGGAATTGAGGTAAGTTTGAATGTCTCATGTGGGCTAAAATGATCAAAGTCGAAGTCCATGTGCTTGCTTTTCAAGTACCTAAGTATACAAATCCCATTTAAATGAAGATGTAAGACTTTGAATGTTATGTATGGAGTATATGAACTTAAGGTATTACACTTTCTACACAACAACAAAAAAACCATTTGCAGTGTAAATGTTGCGAGTATTAGTTACCATAGCCTATCTACTACAAGCAGCTGAGGCATGTTCTCTGTATTGGATGACCTCATTCTATGAATCATAATGTTGGGGCATGTTCAATGTATTTTGGTCATGGTGAATCACACTTTACCACTTCACATCTCATCATCACCATTAGTCAATATTTATAAAATATTGCAATTGCCCAATTAGACTTTCTTTATTTTGTTTTACTTCTGATTTTATATTCCACCTATATATTTTCACAAAATTCAGTTGAAGTAACTGGCTTGTTTCATTTAGCTTTTGTTTCATTATAATAAAAAATAATGTTTACATAATAATCTTTATTTTCTTATTATTAGAATCTCTTATCAAAATACAATAAATATATGATTTTTTTAATGAAAATATAACAAATATATAATTTTTATGAATTCTTCAATTAAATTTCATATTTTTAGTAAAAAATTATATACTTATTATATTTTGATTGAGAAATTTGATAATAATAATATAAGAAATTATACAAATTTAATATTTTTTAAACATAATTTTAAAAAATAAAAAAATTTGTTTCAATAATTTATTCTAAATGGTCATTATAAAAAAAAAAACTAAAACTGCATTTGAATAATTTATTTTTGAAACAATTTTCTTAAAAAATAATTTGATCCAAATTTGACGTTTTATACCCATGGGAGTAGTGTTGTGTATGTGTGCCCAACGTATGTGAGACATCATGTTGTGTGTGACACGTTCTTCCGTATGGTGTGACATTACATATATGATATGTTGTTGCGTTTGTATGCGTGATGTTGTGTCGCACTGGGGAAGCCATGTCAGATTGAAGCTTTCTCCCTTCATTTTTTTTATTTTTATATATATAATATTACATAGCATGAATTTTTTTTTTTTTGCTGCAACTAAAGATATTTTTTCATATTTAAATACAGTATGAAATAAAAGAGAAATTTTTTTTGTAACAATTATTATATTTTTATAATTATTACTAATTGTATTTATTTATTATTATTTTTTAAATAAGAATATAAAAGTTATTTTTTATCTATAAAATTATTTTTTATATTAATGTACCTCTTAACTTCCACACTCATGCATTTCTGTTCTTCTACTTATTTCTCTTGTTCCCTCACATGCCACCTATTCAAAATTTCACATACTATTTTGAACTGGACATGTTAATACTAGAAACAAATAATACTTGGCTAATTTTATCTATTTTTTGGTTTATTAAATGTACTATATATAACTAATCTATAATTTAAGGGAGTTTTACATATACTAAATATAGTATTACATGTCATATCTGCATAAAAATATAAGATACTCGACAAACATAAAATTTTCATCCTACAAAATCTTATATCCTATTCTAATGTCCATCTAAAATATTATGAGAAATGCCTTTTGAGTTTGTGGCTTGCTGACGAGAGCATTTTGCTTTCACTTATCAAGTCACGAGTTCGAACAGGTAGAACAAGGAAAATATTATAAGAAATCAAAATATGTAATATTCAATGCTACAGAACATTTATGTCTGTCTAGATGTTTTTATATCAATTATTAAAGGGAATTAATTCATTATCTTTAGTTATCTACCTTAAGTCCACCTACTTGCCTTAATATTTATGTCACTATTTCCACCAAACAATTCAACATTTTGAATTCACCAATCAGATTGAAGTACATGAATTGGCTCATTATTATTTCCCTTCTGGCAAATATTTTTTCTTAAAGAAAATAGTTGTAAGAACACGTTAGTGAGCCTAGTTGCTAGTTGCATACTTGGAATTCTAATAAACCAAATAAAGGCCCAATCCAAAGGATTATTTTTAAAGACCTCTGATTTAAAAAAAAAAGTTACTCTACTAAATTTTAGATGTTAAAAGCATCTCTAAATAAAGTTGACCACTAAGTGAAACTACCAGTAAAAAAAAAATTGAACCATTGCATATAAGAATGCAAATAATTAATCTAAATTATTTTAACCAATTGAGTTAACCAGCTTTAACATAAATATTTTAGGAATAGATTATATAGCAAAGGAAGAAAAGAAAAACTTTGTCATCACAATGCTATCTTCCTCTTCGAAACGTAGTTGCCTCACTAGTATCTATCTACATATCCAAGGCATGTTACGTCCATTTCAATTCTAAAAAGATAAGTAATCCTATCCAACTAAGAGACTTAGACTTATTGATTATCCCCCATACCATTATTCTTGACTAGGATCACTTTGGTCCACTTTGATTTTTGTTTAGAATATATTAGATACTGTTGCCCCCACTTACTCATTAAAAAGCAAAAAATCATTATTTTTTTTAGTTTAGCAGTAAGAAAATATTTTACATCATTAAAAAAAAAGTCAAAATACACAAAAAATGAAATGTAATCCATTCAAATCAAACTTAAATGACCTTCATGAAGAATAGCACATTACTACCAGCAAATCCGAATTCTTCTTAGTCACTAATGGATGACCCAAACCAAACAAATGATTAAAAAAAATTCAACAAACATATATTGAATCTTGAAGTAAAACTAAGCATAAAAAATGATGCAAGCAAACTGAACAAATATAAAACACGAAATAACAAGAATTTTGACGTTCTTAGTAGTCGAAATCAATTATAAATTTGGCAATGGTAGCTCGTTATTTAATCTAAGTGTTAATCTTGTTTGGAAAAATCAAGTCTACAACATGAATAAGTATGGTTTTTAAACTGCATCCCATAACTCAATTTATGTAATGAACAATATGTGAACCAATTAATCTTTGACCATACAACAATGAGCTAGATGGGGGATGGTGAGAGAGAGAAAATATCACCGTTTCAGCAGTAAAATTGCAACAAAGAACCATGGCATTTCCATAGAAATTAAGAAAATAAAGTGACTGGAATATCCAAATAATCACCAAACATAGTGGTTTTCTTTGTACAATTTGTCGTTGAAATTTCAGATCATGACATTACTATATCTATGGTCGGGGTTTTAACAACAAAGAATTTGATGAAGCATTTTTAAGTCCATAATTACTCATAATTTTTTTAAAAAAATAGAACACTTAAATTTTCTATCAAATTATTCATTTTGCACACTTGCACTTAAACCAAAAAAAAAAAATCCCCCTATACTTGTATTGCTTTTTCTATGCTATACAGAGTGGTTGAAATTTAACAGCTCAGAATTGGAGGCCAAACATTTAAGACAAAGGATCTAAAATTTAGCCTTATCATTATCATATCTAAACAAAAAATCAATGTTCCTCTAAGTAGATTGAAGTAGAGCATCCTCTGTTGGTTAGGTCTTAAAAGGAACAAGACTAGTTGAAGCAAAGTTTTAATTCATTCCCCGAAGTTTTATGAAAAGTATTTAAATGAATTTTGAAATAGATTAACCATTTTATAAGCAAACTTAAATACAAAAAGAGTTTATGAAAAATATTTACAATAGGTTTTGAAATAGTAAAATAGACTTTAGCTTTTTGAGTAAGTGTTCCATGTAACTAAACCCAACATTGATTAACTAAAAATGGGCCTTGTCATTATAAAGAAGAATTCCCAATGTGACTATGAATGTTGAAGAAGGCAGTGCATTTATAGGGGCGCCAGTAGTTATTTCACTAAAAGTTATTTATTTCATTAAAAAATATATACACATATATATTATACTGGTTCTCAAAAATTTTAATGATACCAATTTAGTCCCTAAAGGTTTATTACTACATTTTAATTCAAGAATAAAATAATATCTTATAAGACTATATTTATATTACTAAATTTGTAATGACGAAATTAACGGTGACAATATCTTTTAAGTGCCAAATGGTCATTTATTCTTATTTCATCCTTCTACCAGCTTGGGGGCATGAAGCTATGAGTACAAAATTTGTAGAAAAAATGAGGTGGTTAGAGATTATATAAATTATAGGGCTGATCCTTTAGGTTAAAGGTTGTAAGAATTAGGTGATTAGTCTTCTTGGTAGAGAAGTTGATGCAAAACCCACTAGGAACATGCACTAGAAAACTTTCAACAATTCGAAACTTTGCCCGAGACTGGCTAGAAAACAAGAATATTGGTCAAAGGAAAGACCCTAAGAGAACTTGTCTCTTAGAACCCTAGCCTCAAGACGCCACAAAGGAAGACCAATCCTTTGATAAGTCACGTGAACTCTCAGAAAATACAAAGAAGCAAAAGTCTCATAAAGTATTGAATAATACTCAAATTCAGTCATGATTCAAAATAGAGTACAATAGGGAGCCTTTTATAGGCAAAGTTTCTAAAAGATTTAAAATCTTAATAAAAGTTAAACTCTAAAATCTAATTAGAATTATTTTGAATAATGCCTAAAATCAAGGAACACGATTAGGATATTAATTTTAACTTAATCTCCTGGATAAGCTCCTTAACCAAGTCCAAAAAATAACAAAATAATAAAAAACGAAATTCAAAAAGGATCCTAGTCAAAACTAATTAGCTCCTTTAAATAATCTACATGGGATGCTCATGCTTCATTAAAAATCACATGGTTGACACATGATTTTTAATTTCTTACAATTGGACTTCAATTGGGCTTTGGTACTCCTCTTGTAGAATGGTTAGCATGATCACACCTTTTACATCTTCTTGGGCCCTCTCTTGACTCAAATAAATGGACTCTAAGTTATGAAACTTATGAATCAAACAATTGAAGGCTTCTTTCATTGCTTTGGCCCCAGCTCTTGTTATTGGGCCTCCTATGCCTTGCAATGGATCTTTGGGCACATTTGACTTGAACTCTTGGGTTTTAATTTGCAAATCATGTCCTTGGACTTGAAACTTTGCACCATATCCTTCATCAGGTCCACTTCTATGCTCAGCAAGGTCTCTTGGTGCTATTGCATCATTCTCCCCCTCTTGAAAAGGATTCGTCCTCGAATCATCTCCTCTAGGTTGGAGTTTTGACTTCCTTTGCTCTGGGAAACATTCTTTTCACAAGTGAACCCACACCCAATCGTCGGATTCAAACACCACACGCCTTCTACCCTTGTTAACTTGGTTCGCAATTTGCTCATTCCTTCTTTCAATATTGGCTTTCACCTTCTCATGCAAATCCTGTACAAACTTTGCCTTCCTAGCACCATCAAGGTTAGTAAACTCATGTGAAGGTAAAGGAAGCAAATCTAACGGGGTTAGAGGATTAAAGCCATAAACAATTTCAAAAGGAGAGAATTTTGTAGCAGAATGAACAACACGATTATAAGCAAATTTGACATGGGGCAAACATTTCTCCCAATTTTTAAGATTCTTTTGAATGATAGTTCTTAATAAAGTAGAGAGGGTTCTATTAACAACCTCGGTCTGCCCATCAGTTTGTGGATGTGCTGTTGTAGAAAATAAAATCTTAATGCCAAGTTTATTCCACAATGTTTTCCAAAAATAATTCAAGAATTTCACATCTCTATCACTAACAATAGTTTTTGGTACACCATGCAACCTAACAACCTCCTTGAAAAACAATTCTGCCACATGCATAGCATCATTAGTTTTGGAACAAGCAATAAAATGTGCCATTTTACTAAACCTATCCACAACAACAAAGACACTATCTTTCCCAGTGGAAGATTTAGGCAAACCCAAAACAAAGTCCATAGAAATATTAGTCCATGGGTGAGAGGGAACTGGTAAAGGAGAATACAAGCCATGTGATTGAATTCTAGATTTAGCATGCTTACAAGTAATACATCTAAAACAAACAGCAACCACATACACCAAAATGGCCCATCAATCCCCCACCATGAGTTTCCTGAACAAGAAGCTCACGAATGGAACACATAACTTGTTCTTTTTGAAAAGGAATCCATCAAACTTATAATAGTCATTAGCAACATGCAATTCACAAGATTTCCAAATATCAGCGAAATCAAAATCAGATTTATACATGCCTTTTGACATCTCAAAACTTATCAATCTAGCATGCATGGAAGTAATCAAAGTGTACGCCTAGATAATGCATCAGCTACAACATTTTCCTTTCCCTGCTTATGCTTAATCACATAAGGAAAGGTTTCAATAAATTCAAGCCAACTTGCATGCCTTTTGTTCAATTTACCCTGAGACTTAAGAAACTTAAGACTCTCATGATCAGAATGGATAATAAATTCTTTAGGCCACAAATAATGTTGCCAAGTTTCTAAAGTTCTTTTCAAGGCATATAACTCTTTATCATATGTGGAATAATTTAAAGCAGGACCACTCAATTTCTCACTGAAATATGCAATAGGTTTAGAATCCTGCATCAACACACCACCTATGCCTATACCAGAAGCGTCACACTCAATTTCAAAAACTTTAGTAAAATTAGACAACACAAGTACAGGGGCATTAGTTAGTTTTTCCTTCAGTATGTTAAAAGCACGCTCTTGTGCTTCACCCCACTTGAATATCACATTCTTTCTTACCAAATCATTCAAAGGGGCAGCAAGAGTAGAGAAGTCCTTCACGAATCGCCTATAGAAGCTTGCCAATCCATGGAAACTTCTTACTTCACTCGCATTCTTTGGAGTTGGCCACTCTCGGATTGTTTTGACCTTTTCCTCGTCCACTTGTATGCTATGAGCTCCTACAACAAATCCAAGAAAAATCACAAAATCCAAACAAAAAGAGCACTTCTCTAAATTGGCAAAGAGTTTATTTTCCTTAAGCACGACAAACACATCATGCAAATGACTCACATGCTCTTCTAGACTCTTAGAGTAGATCAAAATATCATCAAAGTAAACCACAACAAATCTTCTAATGAAGGGTCTAAAGACATGGTTCATTAAACTCATAAAAGTGCTTGGTGCGTTAGTCAAGCCAAATGGCATAACTAACCATTCATATAACCCAAACTTGGTCTTAAAAGTACTTTTCCATTCATCGCCTTCTTTCATCCTAATCTGATAGTAACCACTTCTAATATCAACTTTAGAGAAAACACATGCACCATGCAACTCATCAAGCATATCATCTAACCTAGGGATAAGATAGCAATATTTTAATGTTATTTTATTGATGGCACGACAATTTATACACATTCTCCACTTGCCATCCTTTTTGGGTACAAGAATTACCGGGACAACACATGGACTTAGACTTTCACGAACAAAGCCTTTCTTCATGAGCTCTTCCACTTGATGTTGTATTTCCTTAGTCTCGTCTGGATTTGCTCGATAAGCAGGTCTATTGGGAATAGATGCCCCTAGGATAAAGTACCTCTTAGAGGGGGCAATCCATTAGGTATTTCCTCTAGGAACAAGTCACAGAATTCCTGTAATAAAGATGCAACATTAGCAGGCAAAGAGTGATCAAGATCGTCGATAGTGAGATAAACATCTTTATAAAGCAATAAGAAAGTATTTTCACAAATAAGAGCTCTCTTGATCTCACTTTTACCCGAAAATAAACTCACTTTCTTTTCCTCATATTTTTCTCTAATTTTCTTTTCCTTTCTACTCAGCTCTCCTTTCTCTTGCTTATGCTCATTCTCAACACTCACGCTCACTTTACCTTTCTTTTCTTACTCTCTCCTCTTATACTCTCTTTCAATTTTTAACTAATCCTCATATGCTTGAACAGGACGAGGAGGGGTCAATACAATGGTCTTACCATTAAAAACAAATGAGTAATACTTTTTATATCCATCATGTTTTACCCTTCTGTCAAACTGTCATGGCCTACCAAGTAACAAGTGACCAGCATACATGGGTGCTACATCACAAAGAATCTCATCATGATAATTACCAATAGAGAAAGAGATGAGCACCTGTTTTGTTACCTTTACCTCCCCACTATCATTAAGCCATTGTAATTTATAAGGGGTAGGGTGCCTCAAAGTAGGCAAGTTTAGCTCTTCCACAAGTAAAGTACTAGCTACATTTGTGCAGCTACCATAATCAATAATCAAACTACATACCTTCTTGTGGATGAAACATCGAGTATAGAAAATATGCTCACGCTGCTCTACCTCAAGATCTTCTTTAGGTTGAATGTTGAGAGCATGCCTAGCCACAAGGGCTTCACCATTTACAACTTTAGTTAACTCTAAATCTGAGTCATCAGTCAGGGGTGGCATCTCATCCTCCTCAGACTCACGACTAGCACTAGTCACATCACCATTCTCGAGAATAATCATAGTTCGTTTGTTCGGACATTGTGAAGCAATGTGACCAAAATCATTACATTTAAAGCATCTAAGATTAGAGGAGGAAGCAGTAGGATTAGAAGACAAGAAAGGTTTTAAATTAGTTTTACCCTTAACCTGAAAGGGTTTTACCTTACTTTCCTCCTTAGACTTGAAAACAGTCTTTGGCTGGAAGGGGACTTTGGAATCCCTCTAAGAACTCGAGTTAGATGTCACTTTCAGGTTTTGTCGAGCCCTTAGTTGCTTTTCCACCTTGATAGCTCTATGCAAGAGCTCCTCCATATCTAGGTAATTGTATAAATCAACTTGGGCAGCTATATCAGGATTTAAGCCCTCAATGAATCGGGCCATGGTTGCTTCACGGTCTTCCTCCACATTTGCCTTAATCATGGCAATCTCCATTTCTTGATAGTAATCTTCCACACTCATAGAACCTTGCCTTAGCTTTTGGAGCCTCTTATGCAATTCCCTATAATAGTAACTAGGGATAAATCATTTGCGCTTGATAATTTTCATCTCCTGCCAATCACGAATTAGACCTTCACCGATACGTCTTCGGGTGAGTAAGAGTTGATCCCACCAAATGCTAGCATAGTCAGTAAACTCTACTGTAGCAAGTTTTACTTTCTTCGCCTCAGTGTAAGAGTGGCACTCGAACACATGCTCTACTCTTCTTTTCCAATCTAAGTACTAGTCTGGGTCATTTTTCCTAGGGAATGACGGAATCTTCATCTTGATATTTCCAATACCACTATCCTTATTGGATGATGATTGTCTACCTCTCTGAGTATAGGACTCCTCAAAGTCAAACTCAGCATCATCATCAAGTTCTACTTGAGCTCGCCTTCTATGGGTCCTCTTAGTGGAAGAAGACTCCACATCATCTAATCTGGCACTTAGTTTCTCAAGAGTACTTTGAACAGCTCTAACCCAAACTTTTATGTCAAAGTCACTGTGCTCAGATTCTCCAGACATCCTAAAATATTAGTTTGTATAAAAAAAACAAGCAAAGAAAGATATAGGACCTCACAACTCACTAGCTTATGTGTTTACACTCAAGAATAGTAATTCACTCATGTTTACGCTCAAAATTTGGCTTTTATCAAGATGCTACTCTCTAGCCTTTTACCACTCAATAATTTGCTTCTTACAAGTGTTCTTAGCAAGTCACAAGCAAATCAAATAAAAAGAGCATACTAATGGTAATAAAAAAAACTAGAATCCTAAAATGTAAATTCCCAAAGAATTAAACAAAGGAGAAAAAGGGGTATCCAACAAAGAGGGAAGCAGGAAAGGAAAACAACGGGGAGAGGAGGTTGGGATGGCTTGGAAGGAAGGAGAAGAAAAGGAAAAATAAGAAACTTTAAAAATAGGAAACTACTTGGAAACCAAGTTAATAGGAAACTACTTGCAATTCAAGTTCAAAACAATTAGGAAAGAAAATCCTTACTTGAATGCAAATAGGAAAGTAGATAACTTGGTGGCTACTCAATGCAATCAAATTAGGAAACTAACTCCAATTAGGAAATTGACTCTGAAAATTAACTCCTACTAGGAAACTAACTCTAATTAAGAAATTGACTCCAATTAAGAAACTAACTCCACAACTTGCAACTTTTTTTTCACTCTTTCTTTCTTTTTTTTTCACTTTTTTTTTGAATTTTTTTTTCAAATTTTTTATCCTTTTTTTTTTGGAGTATCGCACTCTCTTTTTCTTTTCTTTTTTTGAATGAGTATAGAGGCATACAACAATGGAAGAAGGAAGAAGATAGAACACAAAGATAAAGATGAGAAGATAACACAAATGGAAGGAGAGAAAGTATGAAGAACAGCGGAAGGGAAACACAAAGATATACCTTGCACTAGCGAACCAAAGCTCTAGTACCAAATGATGCAAGACCCACTAGGAACATACCCTAGAGAACCTCCAACAATTCAAAACTTTGCCCGGGACCAGCTAGAAAACAAGAATGTTGGTCAAAGGAAAAACCCTAAGAGAACTTGTCTTTTAGAACCCTAGCCTCAAGACGCCACAAAGGAAGACCAATCCTTTGATAAGTCATGTGAACTCTCAGAAAACATAAAGAAGCAAAAGCCTCACAAAGTATTGAATAATACTTATATTCATTCATAACCCAAAATAGAGTACAATAGGGAGCCTTTTATAGGCAAAGTTTCTCAAAGATTTAAAATCCTAATAAAAGTTAAACTCTAAAATCTAATTAGAATTATTTTGAATGATGTCTAAAATCAAAGAGCAAGATTAGAATGTTAATTTTAACTTAATCTCCTGGATAAGCTCCTTGACCAAGTCCAAAAAATAACAAAATAATAAAAAACGAAATTCAAAAAGAATCCTAGTCAAAACTAATTAGCTCCTTTAAATAGTCCACATAGGATGCTCATGCTTCATTAAAAATCATATGGTTGACACATGATTTTTAATTTCTTGCAATTGGACTCTAATTGAGACTTGGCACTCCTCTTGTAGAATGGTTAGCATGATCATACCTTTTACATCTTCTTGGGCCCTCTCTTGACTCAAATAAATGGGCTCTAAGTTATGAAACTTATGAATCAAACAATTGAAGGCTTCTTTCATTGCTTTGGCCCTAGCTCTTGTTATTGGGCCTCTTATGCCTTGCAATGGATCTTTGGGCACATTTGACTTGAACTCTTAGGTTTTAATTTGCAAATCACGTCCTTAGGCTTGAAACTTAGCACCATATCTTTCATCAGGTCCACTTCTATGCTCAGTAAGGTATCTTGGTGCTATTGCATTAGAAGTTTTGCTCAGTTGTTAGATTAAAAACTTACTAGTGCTTTAGGTTTTAAGAGAAAAATGTTGTTAAGCCTATTTCTCAAGATTACCTCCTTGTGTATTAGGCTATAAAACCAAAAGGTTACTCACCTTTGTTCTTCAAAGTTGTTTCTTTATATTAGTGATTGCCTTTGGTTATAAAACCCTCTTTCTTTGTGGTTGAAGAAAGGACATATGATCAATTTGGTGTGAACTTTTATAAATCCCTGTGTCATCTTCTCTTTCCTTCACCCTAGTTTTAGGTTTTGATAAATTCACAAAAGGTGTTCTCCATCCAGAATTTCAAATTGTGAAGTTCAAACTATATTTTTACTATTTCAAAATCACAAAACCTCAGGAGTATTTTGTTAGTCATGAATTTTTGAAGAGATTATCTTTACAACTTATTCATTACACTTCTATAAAATAAGAACTTGAAGTATCAAAGTAAAGAAGTTTGATAATTGTGTCATATCAAATTCAACCTCTCGGCATTGTTTGAACTAACAGAGCAAAGTTTACAACAAATATGTTTAGGCCCACTCTTCTAAAACCAAGCCCCTGGAGCTAGAACTAGAGGCAACATACCTTTTAAGCACTTATTTAAACCTTAAAATATTTACAACTTGAACTCAACAAAAATAAAAAGAACAAAGAGTAGACATACATGAAGAAGCAGTTCACCTCTCAATCATCTTTGAGGATTTAGTTTTCCCAAGAATCTTGTTCTTTTAAGAACTGACCAACATATTTATAGATGAACAAATTGTATAGAAATATACAACAATAGCAAATCATAATAACAAACCAAAAAATAATAAGGAAATATGACTAAACATTTTTATAAGAAATTTAATAGAAGAAATATTTAGTGGAAATCAAAGATGTAACAAATCACATAGCAATAGCAAATCATGATAACAAACAATTTTGTGAGGGAGAAGATAGAAAGTATATATATTGATTTTGTGCTCAAAAGACTTATACTCAGTGAGACGATGGAGAAAGGAAAAGAAAAGGACAAACCTTAGCTGTCAGAGGAGAGGGTTTGGGTAACGAGAGCTCCAACAATGAACTTCAACAAAGCTTTAAACGGTGATGGTGATGGCAGGACAAGCTTTGAACAAAAAGAAAAAAAAGTAGAAAGAGGATGGTTTAAGGTTTTTGGGGGAGGGGCATGAAAGATTTGGATAGGGGGAATTAAGTTATTTAATGGAAATTATTAAATAATATGACTAATTTTATATATATATATATATATATATATTTAAGGTACTCGATACTCAATATATATTCAATATCTATATATTATATATAATAATTAAACTAATTATATATATAATTCTATTATATATTCCAAGCTTTCAAATTATATTTTAAATTATATTTGAAAAATTAACATGAATATTAAATATTTTATGTAACTCTATATATTTCTAGCTTACTTTCTATCATTTCTAAATCTCACATTCTGAATCACACAAAGGGAATGGAAAAATGGTATTAAAATAATGCTTTATTTTGCGTTGTATCGCGTATGAAAATTTCATTCGGTCTCATGCGAACCATATGAGCTCATACATCACATTCTCATATTTAATTATATAAATATAACTCATTTGCATCACCAAAGTTGGCCCACAACTCATGGAATTCAAAAGGGAGTATCAAACTCATACTATTATTTTCGGCCAGAATTTTGTCAATTATGTCACCAACTTTGAAAATTCGTAATTAATTTTAGAAAAATCAAAATCAAGCATACTATGGCATTCTGGAAAGCTACAGATGTATACTTTATAAAAAAATATGTCCAGGCCATGAAACATAACATAAAAGACATTTGACATGCAAAAGAGTGCAAAGATTCGGACAACTATTGGAATTGATACAAATGTCTGCTATAAACTTTAAAAATGTCCAATTAATTTCACAAAAATCTAATCCATTAAAATGATATCAATTTGGAAATCTATGAATATTAGATTCATGGTAAAAATAGATTAAGACCAAGGAAAACAAGTTTAACTACTGGAATTCAATAGAACATTGACTTAAGTTGTGCTGCGCTATTGTTGCTGTTCCAGAAATTCAAAAATTCATATCTCTTAGCTCAAACTCCAAATAAGGTACTTCTAGTTGCTACAAGTCACTGTGAATGTCTAGTTTCTGCTTATAAAATTTCGTACCCACTGGATAATGTTTGCCTTTTGGATGACACAATTTCACAACTGACCAAATGAACAATATTGGTGCAAATCTGAATTTCTGATACCAATTTTGAAAAATCATACAAAATTCCAAAAACCTCCAAATGACCTAGTCTTTAGCTTTCCAAAATTTCTATGCAAGATCTAATTGCATGCAAAATTTCAAGTCAAGAAGAGGTCATTTGGTTAGACTTTGCCATAGCTCAAAATTATGGTACTTTTGGTTCCAACAAGAGGGCAAATTTGGTCCAAATGAGCTCTACATTGTTTCACGCACATTTAAGCAACTAAGAAAGCATAAATGAGCCTCTCATAAGGTCTGAATCATCATACAACTCAAATTCATCATGCCACTCCCATAAACATACATGCACAAGTGAGCTCCCAAGGGGTCAAATTGTACAATGCCATTCATTTAATTATATTTTTGATACATATACTATCTTTACATAGTTTTACATTTGTTCAAAGTGTCATGGCTCAAAAATAATGTATACATATATCTTTTAACATTCTAGATATCCTAGTACATCAAAAATGGGAAGATTTGCCAAGAGATGGAGATTTAAGCTCTTTAGCTTCCATCCTTTGGATCTTAAACTCCACCTAGATCATATAAAATGAGAAAAAGGAGGGAGTGAGATTTATTGAAACTCAATAGCTCATACACCTATCCAAGCACACTTTCAAGGCATGTAACATGTCAAAGGTACAAGTATACAATCAATCAATTCATGAAGCATTCCACTTTCATATTTTGTGTCATAAACTCATGTCAAGCATAAGAATGAGCTCTAGGGACTTTTGTCTCACCTATGCCATGAGACTTTTGGCATTTCCTCACCCACATTGAGGGACTTTTGGCACTACCTCACCCTTATGAGCTATTTCCATATTTCAAAGACATTCAAGAAAGCATATTGGTACTAAAATAGCAACATAGCATAAAGTGGCATGTCTCAAACATATACATATACACACAAGCACGCAATGACACCTATGCCATAAGAAAAGGTGGAGAGCTACCTTGGTGCAAATTCAAGCTTTACTTTTTGTTCATTCTCTATTTTGGTTCTACAAGTACAATGAGGTGGGGTTGGATTTCCTTGGCCTATTCACAATAAACAACACTTAATGATACTCTTAGAATAAGTTATGACATCTAACTCACTCTTAAGATTACACTTTGTTCTATTTGTCACAATATGGTTTCATTAAGGACCTAATAAAGCAACTACCATCATTAACATTCTTGGTTCTATTCTCTTGCCATATCTAGACCTCTTGACCTTATTTAAGGTCTTTGAAGCCATCACACATTTACTTTTACAAACCTAGGTCCACGTTGCTTCCTAAGATTACATTATGGAAGCCATTGCCTCATCTCCTAACCTAAGGTTTCTAAATTTTTTCTAAGGGTTTCTCTTATCTTCTTTTATCATATAAAGTCCCAAATCAAGATTGGAACCATTTAAAACATCCCCTAGCTATCTCTAAGGGTCTTGACCAATTTATGCTTCCATTAAAGACCCATGGAGTTTGGGATTTTTTCTTAATGGATGGGGCACTTTAGAGGCTCCCTAGGAGTGTTAGAAACTCAAACAAATACTCACATATGATGGGAAAGTCTTGAATCAACCCAGATTTTAAACTATATTCAAGCACCCTACACTGTTCCAACTTGAGTTTTACTAGTTTTCCTTGCAATTTCTTAGTATTTCCCAACTCCCCATGGTCTAAAACTCTCACTTCTCTCTCATTTCAGAACAAAATCTCCTCCCCTCTCATGGCTTTGGTTTGGCTTTGGTCTGACCGAACACACACTAAGGGAACAAGAAGGAAAGGTGATGAAAAGTTAAGAATTCACCTTAAATCAAGCCTTCTTCAAGAGTTCTTCCTCTTCCCTCTTCCTCCTCCTTGAGTTTCAAATTTCTCTCCTCTGGTCTAACCGCAAATCAGTAGCAAAAATTGCATTAAAACCATAGAAAGATGAAGCAAGAAGAGGAGGATGAAGTTTCAAGAGGAAAAAGTAGCAAAATCCTATGCTTTCTCACATTTCCTTGGGTTTTCTTCCTCCCTCTTTTCCCCCTCTTTGTGCCCCCAAGACAAGAAATCTTTTTCTGAGATTTGGATAGAAGAAAGTCAGTTTACTGAGGGAGAGAATGAATGTGGCTTAAAAAGGAGAATTTAAAAGCTTCCTTTGACAATTTATTTCCATTTTTGCCCTTCCATAGTGGCATTTCCAGTTTGGCTTCGCTTTACCTCTTTTCTTAGAACCATCTTTTTCATCATAAAATTTAGATTCCCAATTTAATAAAATGCCTTTGGAATCATTCAAATCGGAGCTAAAACCTTCCCAAATAAACCAATCAAAGTTCGGGTCAACCAACATCGGAAAGAGTACATCAGAGGGGCTTTATCAGTCCCGAGGCTTCCAATGTTTTTTAGGCCTCTGAGAGCTTTGGGAAACTCAAAATTTTCATTTAGAAATCCCTCCTAGGTGTTTTTCCAAAATTACATTTATTTACAAAAATGTCACTGGCCTTTCAACAAATTTTTTGAATCACTCCAGCCTCAGTTTTTGGGCAACTCAAGGTTCAAATCCTCATTTTCTATTATTTAAATTTTATCTAAATGTTATTTGGCCTTGAATCACTCATCTCAGGGGATTTGCTTTTCAAACTGACTCGTTTTCGGTGTTTTTACAACATACCGAGCATTACATTTTAAATATTCTTTATCTAATACCCAGTATCTTAAATTCTATAAGATTTTTCTATGTATTTCAGATATTGAGTATTTAAGGTGCAGGTAAGAAAATATATATATAATTTTATTAAATGTTTGATATATATTTTTTATTTAAATATCCAAAATTTGAGCGAATACCTATCCATTAACGTCTAACAAAAATACCTCATATCAAAATAAACCAATGAACAAATTAAATATAAGATAGTTTCTAAATCATTTTTTTAATACAAAAGGAGGATGAAACTTGCAATTCTTTAAGAGTTTTCATCTCATCCAACAACCAACAACCACACAAGTGGCTAGATTTATTTATTATTGTTTCGGTCATTTAGTTTATGAAACCAAATTACTATATGAAAACATTAAAAAAAAAAATTACATTTATTATGCAAAATATCTGCTTTGGATAGATATTTTCAATACTTTCTTTTTATATATAATATAAATATAGATATAGATATAGATATATAAATAATAAACATCAAACTTAAAAATCTTTTTAATGTTATTAAATCGCCAAATGGACCACACATATTCAAATCTCTCGCCATATCACACCTGTCGAGCTTCATTGCCCAAAACCAGAAAACAATTTTTAATAATTAATATTATTATTTAATGCAAATTTGTTTTCACATAAGATGGACCCGTTCGATTTACTTTTTGTCAATGTTTTATTAATTGCTCATTAGATATCTAAAGTAAAATAAAAAATAACATAAAAATGATTTTTAAACTAAAAATAATTTTCTTATTTTTATTTTGAAAAAATAATAAATAATAATTTGTTGAATAATAATTACACTAACAAAATAAATATTATTAAAGAAAAGAAGAGAAATCTTTTGCTTTCCTTATAAGAATGTATTGATCTTCTTTCTTTTTTGTCCTCTTCAATCTGACAAAAAAATTAACAAAGAATAAATTAACATATACAAACCCATAAGTGAATGGGGTTGGAGTAAATTTTTAATTAAATTATACTTGCTATTTTTATTTATTTAAATTGTTTGATAGTTTGATATATTAAAATAATGTTTTAATTTATTCATATTATAATATAACAGTGTGATTTTATTTTTGATGACAATAAAAAATAGTTAAGTAATTTTGTTAAAATATATATGTTAGGTAAAAAAATTAACTCTATTTTTTAATAAATTATTTAAAGTGTCATTTGGTGTTTTATTAACTCTGCCAATAGAAAACAGCAAAATAGCCTAACAAAGCTATTGTTCTTGTTGAACAATTTCTCTTTTTCTAACAAGCAAACCCTATACTCTCGAATGATTTTCCATAAGAGGCATTTGATATCTTGTTATTTGGGATCATCGACCTTGAGAATTCTCTATATATATAATTGTTGGTTTCATTCTTTTGGTTTGGAATTAGAATAATTTTTTTGTCTCTTATTTGTTTTACCCTAAAAAATACTTCAGATTCAAAATCTAGAGATGTTAAATTTGACAATTAAACAATAAAAATTTAGAAATTATATAACTTGATGGAAGAGAAAAGTTAAATATTTGAAATAAAGTTTTAAAAAAAATTAATAAAATTTTAGAATTTTTGTATAAGATTTATCTAAAATATAGCACATTGATTTTTTGGTTAACCATTTTTTTCAATTAAGAATTTGAAATTGTTAGATATTGGTTGCCTTATTTACTACATGCATCCAACTTTCACTGACCACATATGTTTCCAACTTAGTTAATATAATTGTGTACAAACAATTATATATAGGATCCGGCCTATCATATTATATGTAATATTCCTTAAAATTGCAAATAAATTTTTGTATTTGTGAAGATATAAATGCAAATTCATTTTTTGAAACTCAAACCAGTTTTTTATGAAATAAAACAATATATAATCCAACTGACAATCAATTCTAATGAATTCATATGTCTAATCTTGTAAGCTTGTAATATATAAACAAATTATTACTAATGCATAGTTGTAGATATCAACCTCATCTATATTTTGATTAATAAATATTTCTTATTTAAAATTTAAAATGTAATTCAATCATAATTTAAAATTAAGTGATGTGATTTCAATTAAAAATAATAGTTTTGATTAATAAATAGTTTTGTTGACTATTGAGATTGAGTTTTTTTTAGACAACTTATAACTTTAAATCAAAATAACAGAATGATCAATATATCTTAAATTTGTTTAATTCTTGTTTGTTTATATATGAAAAAAATAATTATAAATATTTAAGGCATAGTAGAAATTAGAAGGAAAAACCAATTTGAAGGTTAGAAATTGTATTTGCCATTATGACATAAGACCTCATTAATTGGCGCACTCCCTTCTAAAAAAACTTTTGTGTTATTCAATTTCTTCTACTTATCAAAAACAATGCTTCCAATATGTAATACATTAACTTTCTAACCTTTACTTTTATATCACAAAGGCTTATCTTAAGGCATTTGCATGAAAAAAGTACTTTTAACCGTGAAAATTTGCATTATTAAAAGCCCAACTAATTCATTTTTAGCTTTAGGGACCATATGAGCTTACTCTTTCATTCTATATCCATAACATATCCATTCATATCAGAAACATCACATTCCATTACAGAAAACTTGGATTTTGGACCATACATCACAACATTAAACTTTTGCTCTTGGGTTGGTGTTCTAGATTTCTAATATGAATTCTGAAAATTTATAATTAATTCTAGAAAAATCAAAATCATGTATATGATACCTTTCTAGAAAGCTCTAGATGTTAGCTAATAAAAATAATTCCAAACCAAAACAATAGCATTTAACTTATGACAAACAATGGAATTATACATCAGTCATGTTTTTAGATAGCATCAGACCCTGGAATTTCAAAAATTCATTTCTCCTTCTATAGAGCTCCAAATGAGGTGATCTAGGTGGCTATGAAAATATTATGATGTGTAGTTTATGTTTGTAAAATTTCATAAGCATTGGACTTCATTTGGGCCACGAGTGATATAAAGAAAAAACTAACTATATGAATAGCAACTTGGACAATTCTACATAATTTGACCAAATTTGAAAATCATAATAAATTCTCTAGAGTTCCAAATTAAGTGCTATTTAGCTTTATGAAAAGCTCTAGATAAGACCTACTTGCTAGCCAAATTTCATACAAAAAATATCTATTTGGTCAAACTTTGGTGTAACTCAAGAAATAGTCAAATTTGAAGTCCATAATAGGTTCATAAGGTACCAAATAGTTCTCTTATCATTCCATAGCCACTTGGGCATGTCCAAAAGTAAAACTACAGCCTATGGAAGATGCCAAATGGTTCAAATCATTATGGAGCTTATTCTCACCTTACCACTTACATTTATACACATAAACATAATAGTATATGGATGGCAAAAACTTACATATTCATTCATTTAGTTCCAAAATGGATACATACATCATATTTACATATATTTGAATATGTTCAAGGGTCTACATCATATTGTTACACATTTTGACATCAAAATAACTAAATATCTATTCCCTTGTCAAAGTCTTGCTTCTTAAGATGACTGGCCTCCATTCCTTGGTCCACTTGGCTCACCTATATATGGTTAGATATATGTGGGAGAAGAATGAGATTCAAAAAATTCCAATAGTTTTTTACCCTTTCAAACATACATAAAGGATGCATTTATATGTCAAAAAATGTATACATGCTATTTGAGCTACTAATGAATATACATAAACTATTTTCCTTGTCATAGAAACTCATACATATTAAACATAGGCTCTCAAGGGCATTGATCTAGTCTTACCTAATTTCTTTAGAACTTTTGGATTTGTCTCACCCACTTTCATGGGACTTTTGACTTAGCCTTACTCCTCTTGAGACTTTTGGTTTTGTCTTACCCATTCTTAGGAACTTTTAGCTCATCCTCACCTATATTAAGGGACTTTTGACATAATTATACCTATTTAAGCCACTTTACATACATAAATACATTTCAAGAAATATAATGATACCATAACATATAAACAATGGCTAGAAACATTTCTCATAATTCAAACATACAAACAAATATTCAAAGACAAGTAAACATCCAAGCAATGCATGTGAGAAAGGTTAGAGAGCTACCTTAAAGCAAAATCACAAACTTTTATCTTTAATACTCCTTCCCCTTTTCAGCCAAACACATGCAACTAGGTGGGGCTTGATTCTCTTAGTTTAAACACATCAAATGAGACACAATTACATCATTGAAGCAAGTTCTAATTTCAGACAAACTCTATGTAAGGATACTTTGTTCTAAGACACTATTATAGTTCCATACAAGACATAATGAAACAACTCTTGGAATTTATAATATTGGCTCTAATTTCTCTTTTAATCTAAGTCTCTTAACTCCATTTAGACTTCTTGGAGCCATCACAATTTCAATTCAAGGAGTCTAGACTTAAATTGCTTTTTTATATCTTAAAATGAAGTCTAAGCCTCCATCTCATGAGCTATAGTTTCTAAATTCATTCCATTGCTTCTTTTAGTGTTTACTAATCATATCTACACCCTTTTTACTCTTGGAAGAAATTAAAATTCTTCGTAGGTACTTGGACATGCTTAGACCGAGACATGTACATAGTTATGGACTCATGGAGTTTCATTCATTTTCTTTAGGGAGTTAGCACTTAGGAGGCTTCCTAGGTGTCTTGAGAACTCATACACATTCTTAGACAACCTAAATTACCATTAGAAAGTGTCATATGGGCCAAAGTGTAACAAAAACCCTAAGTCACATAACTTGATTTCTAAATCTTCTCTTTTAAATCTAATTGTATATTCTTAATCCTCATGCTTGAAAACCCTTGTCTCTATCTTACTTTGGCTTGAATTCATTACCCAAAGAGTGCACCTAGTACTGGATGAAATTGCACTCATTATGAACAACCAAGAAGAAGTAAAGAAAAGCCATGAAGTTATCTTGATTTTAAACTTTTTCAAGAACACTTTCAGTTGCTCCTTGCTTCTCCTTCAAATTCTAATTTTCTCTTATTGAACCAGCCCTAAATCAATCCCAAATTAGTCAGGAAAACCATGGAAGAAAAGAGGAGAAAGAGGAGAGCAAGGTTGGTGAAGGATGAAGCATGAAAAACCATGGAATTCCTTACCTTTTTGCTTGGTTTCTTCTTCCCTTCACTCCCCCTTTAGTAGCCACTCCTAACTGCCCTTGGTTCTATTTTAGACTAGAGAAGGTTGATTATGAGGAGAGGGCCGAGGCGGGACGTGTTTTTAAAGGCTAGCGATTGTTTTAGGATACTTTTTCACTTTTCATTTGAGTCTCCAAACCATGGTTTTTCTATTTGGCCTCATTTCAACTTCTGTTCAAGAATCATCTTCTCTATTATAAAATTTAAGTTGTCTAATTTATAAAATACCTTTGGTTTCACTCAAATTAGATTTAAAATCTTTCCAAATAAATCAATCAAAGTTTTAGTCAATCGACGTTCTAAAATATAAAATGGAGAGGTTTAAACTATTTTAGGAGTTTCTATGATTTTTAGGGTCTTTGAAAATCCCAACAAATTTAATTTTTATCATTTAAAAATTCCTTTTTTGAGTTTTCTAAAAAGTGCCTGAATTTATGAAAATGCCATTGTATATTTTTGTAATTTTTTGTAGCTTTTTTAGCCCAGATTTTTGGGCATTTCAAGATTTATATCCTCATTTTTAAAGGTCTAGTTTATCTTTCTAATTTTATTTGGTCTTTATTCATATGATTTATGGGGCTTCTTTTATAATTGGCTAATTTTTTACGTTTACAAAGGAATCGAGTATTATACAATATGTTTTGTGTTTTCTTATCTTATTGACCTGTTATTAACATATTCTTTGAATCCCTATACTATATATACTAGATATTATTGTTTTTTAATTATCCTTTTTAATTTCTTTAAATATGTTTGATAATTTACCATATTTTTTTTATTTTTAGCTTATAAAAAATTATAAATAAATAGTGGTTCTATTTACTAAAAATACATCTTCTTCTAATTAAATTGATTTATAAGTTGTTCAATTAATTTTTTTGGTGGGATGTTATTCAATTGAATTTTAGTATAAAGTATGAAATATTTTAAAATTTCAAATTTTTAGTTTTTATTAGAAAAGAAAAACTCATCCCAATAAACACAAATTCTTCTCCTTTTTTTTTAGTTAAAAAAGTATCTTCATTGTATAGTAAAGCAACAATAGTTAAACTTATTATAAAAATGGAAGAGTTATTAAATAATAACATAATCTTGGAGCACAAACGATAACTAGGTCTATAGTCATTTATTATATCAAATTTAACAACTTCTATATTATCACACACACACACACATATTGAAAAACTAGCACAATTAAACAAAAACATGAACTTAACTCCAATTTAAGTGGGATTAAAAAACTTTCAAGGTAGATTGAAAGATTAGAAACTCTGAACTTTTCTTCTATTATAGTATATAATTGCAACTCTCTCTCTCTCTCTCTCTCTCTCTCTCTCTCTCTCTCTCACACACACACACACACACTCACTCACACACACACACACACAAAGATAAGTATATATTAAAGTACTAAACTTGGATGAAATTCTATAGATATTTATTATCAAATTCTTCAATAAATATATAATACATAAGAAAAAAATTTTAAAAGTCCAATAATATAATATTGAATTGTTAAAAAAAATTACTTATACTTAAGGACATATCTAAACATAAGTTATTAGGAAAGCAAAAATTTAAAAAAAAAAGGTAACAAACTCATAACTTATATAAAAATTTTGAATTAACAAAATTATATGTAACATACTTTTTTATAATTTAACAACATAAATTACTATGTAATTTGCAAAAAAAAAATATTTTTCATCTTATTTAACTTATGAATACAACATTATATTATAGTTAAATTTATTAATACTTATTTTTATTTTTAATAAATTAGGAGTTGGGTAATTAAATAACTTATTTAGCAAGATTTAATAGATTGATAAAACATAATTAATATCATATTATGATAATTTTCACGTTAAGAACAATCATCTTGAAAAGCTTTTTCTCTTTGTTAGGAGGAAAAAAAGAAGCTTTCTTATCCCTTAACTCTCATGGGTATAAAATGAAAATTTATTGCACATGTAATTATAAACAAATATGAACCAGCAAAAATGAAACCTCAATTGAAAATGAAGGAAAATAAAAAAAAAATATTTGTAATACCATACTCTATAGCTTTCCATTACATTGCCAAGGTCTTACTTGCTTGGTTTCATATACTTCCATAACAAAAGAATAGCATATTTAATGTAATTTAATCATGTTACATAAAACTCCATTTATTCATTTTATGTCTCATGGATGATATAAACTCATCAACATCATTTTCCATCCATAATATATCCATACAACTCAGAACCCCTACAAAACCTCCTAAGAGTCTCGGGTTTGGCATCATATTCCACAAAATCAATAAGTTGCTCTTCGGTTGCTGTCATAGCTTTCTAGTGCAAACTTTGAAAAATTATAACTACTTTTAAAAAAATTGAAACCAAGCACATTATACCATCGTTGAAAGCTGCAGATGTCTACTAATGGCTAAAAATAATTCTAGATCAAGAAAATGGCATTTATCCTAGGAAAATTGATGGAATAATACCAAGGGTCAAGCTACATTACTGGTATTATCATGCAACTTCAAAAATTCATATCTCCCTCTACAAAGTTCCAAATGTAGTGATCTTAGTGGCTGTAAAATGTTGATGGTACTTAGTTTATGTCTGTAAAATTTCATAGCCATTGGACTTCATTTGTCCTACAAGTGATATAAAGGAAAAAACTGACTATATGAACAATGTTGTTACAATTTCTGTATAATTTGACCAATTTTGAAAAATTAGAATAAATTCTCTAGAACTCTAAATTAGGTATTCTTTAACTCTATGAAAAGCTCTAGTTAATCTCTATAAGTGTGCCAAATTTCATGGAAAGAATAGTCTATTTGGTCAGTTTTTGGTTCAATTCAAGATTTGGTTACTTTTAACATTATAATTAGGTCAAAGTGGCACCAAAAGGTTTTTTTAATATACCATAACCACTTGAGCACGTCCCATAGCACAAACATAGCCTAGGGAAACCTTTCAAATAGTCCCAAACATTATGAAGCTTAAACTCACTATGCCACATACAATCATACACAAACACATACTAGCACATAGATGGCATAATCTCACATTTCTATACATTTGGCTTTAAGATTCATACATACATCATAATTATATATATTTAATTTTGCTCAAATAGTTATATCTCATATACATCACATGGATACATTTATTGATATCAATATGCTATAAAATTGCCTATTTTTTTTACTTCCTTGTCAAGAATCATGCTCCAAGGCATTTGGTCTCCTTTCTTTGGACTTCTTGGCTCACCTAGACATGAATAAGCATATGAAGGGGGAAGAGTGGGATTTAAGAATCTCAATAGCTCTTTACCCTTTCAAACGTACATATTAGATCCATTTACAAGTCAAAGAATGCATGCATAGTAATTTAGCTACTAGTAAGCATGCATAAAATATTTTCTATGTTCAAGAAGCTCACGTATGTCATATATAGGCTTTTAAAGGCATAGGTTTAGCCTCACCCACTTTCCTTGGGAATTGTGGATTCACCTCACCTACTTTCAAGGGAATTTTAACTATGTCTCACTCTTTTTGAGACTTTTGGCTTTGTCTTACCCAATTCTAGGGACTTTTGGCTCATCCTTACTCTTACTAGGAGACTTTTGGCATTACTAAACCCATTCAAGCCAAAACACTTTCATCAAACACATTTCAAGAATATCATGGTACCATGGCATATAAGCAATAGTTAGAAACATTTCACATAACATAAACATACATACAAGCACTCAAAGATAAGAAAACTTCAACAATGCATAAGAGAAAGATTGGAGAGCTACCTTTGAGCCAATGCCACACCCTTTTCCTTTTGAATTCTTCTCCCCTTTCTTAGCCAAGCCTTGTAACTAGGTGGCCCTTGCTTCACTTGGCCTAGACATATCAAATGAGATATATTTAGATCATTGGAATGAGCTCTAACCTTATGCAACTTCTATGCATGCTCACTTTCTCATTTGTCTCCATAATGGGTCCATACAAGACATAATGAAGCAACTATTGGAATTCATGATCTTGGCTCTATTTTCTCATTCATTCTAAGTCTCTTGATTCTATTTAGACTACTTGAAGTCATCACACAATCATTTTAAGGAGCCTAACTATAAGTTGCTTCTTTATACCTCATTATGAAGTCTACACTTCCATCTCTCATTCCATGGCCTTTAAATTTTTTCTAAGGATTTCATTAATGTTCTTCCATCATATCTAGTCTCATTCTAGTCTTAAAAAAATTTAAAACATTCCCTAGGTACTTCAAGTGGTCTAGGCCAAGACTATGCAAAGCATATGACACCCATAGAGTTTGTTTCATTTCTTTTAGGGAATAGCCACTTTTGAGACTTCTTAGGTGTCTTAAGAACTCATTTATACTCTTAAATAATCTAAATTACTACTAGGAAGTTTCATATTAGCCAAGGTACAAGTAAATCCCTAGCTTCCATATCTTGAATCCTAAGACCTTTTAATTGATTCCACTTGCATATTCTTGTTCCTTTCCTTTCTAAACCTCTAATTCAACCATGCTTTAGTCACAATTATGTCTCCTTTAGTATCTCCCTAGAGTGGCCGAACCAATGAGAAGGAAAAGCACAAGGAAAGAACAAGCATTTTAATTGATATCTTACCTTATTTGATTCCTTATTCCATGGAGACAATTATGCTATCAATAACTTTCTCAAATCCTCCCTTTCCTCCAAGAGACTAGCTATAAAAAAGGCTCCTTTCAAGAAGCTAAAAGCATCATTGGAAAGGGCTTAGAAAGAGGAAGGAAGTTTGTGAAGACAAGACCATGAAATTTTATAAATTTTTGTACCTATTTTGGCTTCTTTCTCCTTCTCTCTCCTCCCCTTTTGAACACCATGCCAGACTTGTATGGAAGCTACTTCATGTCGGTGGAAATCAAGAAAGAAGAAGGCATGCCAAATAAATAAAGGTGGAGGGGATTTTTATAACATTTACTTTTATTTACATTTTCGCCACTACATTTGAATTGCTTGGTTCATATTCGTTTTAAATCTTTTTTGCATACCATCTTTTCGATTATAAAACTTAAGTCCTTTAGTTCATAAAATGCTTTTTGTTTCATCTAAATTGGATTTAAAAGCTTACCAAATGAATCGATTAAAGTTTTGATCAACTGACGGCCAATTATTCTTATTGGAGAGGTTTTAACTATTTTAGGGATTCTTATGATTTTTAAGGCCTCTAAAAATTCTAGGAAAATTAATTTTTTCATTTAAAAATTCCTCCTTTGTGTTTTCTAAAAAGTATCCGAAATTACAAAAATGTCATTACATTTTTGTTAATTTTTATCTGGCTATTCTGGCTCCATTTTTAGGGCACTTCTGGCCTTGGATCCTTATTTGAGGTCTAGAATATTGTTATATTTTTATTTGACTTTAAATCATTCTATTTAAAAGATTTTCTTTTATATCCTGTGAGTTTCATACATTTACAAAGAAATCGAACAATACAATTCTCGCGTTTATGGAGGAACCGGATGTTACAATATTAATTATGTTTTTGCATATAATGTAATTAAAAGAGATTAAGAGAAGAAATATTAGGTGTAAAAATAAAGTAAGTCAGATACATACTCTTTTATATTTCTCTTTCTCTTTGACTGCATAACTACGGAATACATATTAGATTTTAGATTATGTCCTCCATTCCTTTTTTGATTTTGCACCTATTGGTATTTAGTCTTTACTTCTTTTGAGAGAATTTGAGAGATTTGAAATTTAAATGAGAGAAAAATTCAGTCTTCGAAGAAGGAAAAATAATGACACGATCACTTAAGAAAGCGCCAATAGAAATAGATAGATAAGAAAAAATATGTAAATTTAACTTAGAGTTTGCAGCACGACAGAGAAGGGAAATCGATTAGAAATACAGATAGGCGAGAGACATATGGCGTGATTAAAACATAGTAGCCGAATAGAGTCATTTTTAATATTTGTAAGATTTTGGAAAATAGAAATATTGTCATTTTTTTTATATCATTTATCTTTTGTATTTTTTGGGGTGAAATATTTATTTCACTTTTATTTATTTTGTATATTTTTAATAAAATCATTCTTTATATACATTTGTTAAAATTATGATTTTAAATTTGCAAAGTCTTTTACTATTTTTGATTAATTAAATATATTATATATTTATACTAATATATGATTTAAAATAAATAAATTATAAATTTTTTAAATTTTGAACATAAATGGAAATCTTTTATCGATCATAGAATGATTAAGCATATTAGTATTTATTACATTTTACTATTTTGATATCGAAATGATTAGATTCTTAGTTTATAATTTAAACTATAATATATAAATTATTAAATTTTAATATATATATATATATGATTAATAATATTTAAATAATTTGCAACAATTATATATATACATATATATTTATGTCATTATATCATATAAATCATTAAAAAAATTTAAATAATATTATATATAATATTTAAAAAATTTGCGATGGATTTAGCGGCAGATTTTATTGTTGCAAAAAAATTGTCACAAAACTTGAATAGGCTATGTAGCTTAGTAATGATGGAATTTTTCATTGCAAAATTCTATCAGTAAATAGATTAGCAACAAAAATATTTTTGACAAAAAATTTTGTTGGTAATTCCATAGCTAATTTTGGGACCGAAATTAGTAATGGATTTGTGATGGACTTGCAATAGAAAAAATTTTCTTTGCAAATTTGCTATTTTTTTTATAGTGTTTTAACACTTCCCACTTCATGTTCCAAGCTCAAAGAAGTAAATTTTAAACTTAAATTAAATTATAGAAGCTTAGATTGAAAATCTAAATTTAGTATTTGCATTTAAGATAGTAAAGGATGCAAAAATTTATGAGTTTATATTTTAGAGAGTATATTGGGCTATATAAGTAATTGTGAATGCTAATTGAGTAGGTAAAATATTTATTTTATGTTCAACATAACTTTAGATTATACCAAAAAGACTCCTTTGACTAGAGTTCTACCATGAGCAAGAAGAAATAAAGGCCTCTACTATCGGTTCCAACCAGTAAGTGTATAAATAGTAAAGTGGCAATTTCATTTTATTTCGTGTTATGTTTTTGTAGCCCAAATTTCATTTTATAATTTATACGCTTAGTGTTTTTGGATAAACTAAATCTGTGTTTTCAAATTTTCAAATTAGATATTATGATACAAGCATAGACGTGTATACACATTTATATGGAAAAATAATAAATAAATTTATAGGTAAATAAACAATTGGATTGTGACAAAGATAAATACTTGTAGAATGTAAAGAAAGGAATTAGAAAAGTGAAAACAGCTATGTGTATATATAATTATACGTATATGTGTGTGTGTGTAACGAAGTGTTTTATGTTTATTTTGCTATTCCATGTTTTATAGTAACTCTATTAATTTGTAATTCTTTTTACCGCATTGCTAAATCATTGTTTCACTTTTAATTGCCTAAACTATTATTTTATTGAATGTTATTATCTATTTCCATTTTATTAAAAAAATAAAATAATGGATGGGGATTTGGCTAAGACCTATAGCCATTAACAAAGGTAACAGACTAGATGCATCTACAATGAGTTGTAATTTTGTGAAAGCCTTGTAATATGATGTATCCAGTGCCGTGACTTAAGATGCAAGATGTGTACTATGAAAGCATTGGGATGTGATGTATCCAATGCAATGACAAGAGATATAATATTGTGATTTGATGGGGTGAAAGAACTTAGTGGTTTGGTTCCTCCCTGTGATGCGTATTTCCATGATATTTTTTTAATATTAAGAAAATTTAGTTTTTATCTAATAATTTCTTTTTTATTAAATAATTGCTTTTCATTTCAGGTATAAAATATAATTTTGCTTAAATTTTTTGTTAATTACTTGATTTCTAAAAACTCAAACATTTACTTTGTTTCCCTTCTACGTACTTTGTTGTTTTTGTGCTCATTAAACTAGTGATAGACTTATTCCTTTCTTTTATCATTTTTCAAATTAGTAGGCAAGAGAGCGAGGTGATTTAGAGTTTGTGCGCTACCAAACACATTGATATATGCTTAATCTTATGCAATTGGTGTCAAACTCCTTGATATGGTGGCATAGGTGTAGGAGCACTTTGGGAACGATAAGTGTCACATCTTTTGTGAAGTTGGTTATGGCTATTTCGAACTTGTGCATGTATTGCTTATAGTTTCTTAATGAAGTATTATGTTGAATGTAACTTAATATTATTGGTACCAGTATTGGATTAAACTATTATGCATGTTGAGATGTCCAACTTTTAAGGGAGGTGCTATCAGATTTCTAGCAATCCCCAAGTTAATTATATGACATACATGCATATGTTCAAAATATGTAAGTTGTATGTGCTAGCTTGAATCTATGGTATTATAGTTAGATTTGGATCCTTAAGGCTTGTTTGTCTAAGATAATCATTAGATTGGTTTTAGCCTATGCATTGGTCATGGATCAGAAATTGGATCATGACATTTTGACTATTGACTTTTGCCTTTACTTTGTTCTGAAGTTTTTCAAATACATTAATAAGTATCAACGAGGATAAGACAATTTGAGAAACTTTACATGTTGCACCTTTGCTAGATGTGCTTGCTTTGAACATATAGTCTAAAAGCCTTTTAAAGATAACTGAACAAAAATAGTTACCTTACACTTCCATGGCTACTAAAAAATAATGATGGACTAACTGCTTAATAGACAAATATGAAGCCATTTCATAATGGCTATAATTCTAAACTTCTATATAAGAAGGAGAAATAAAGAACAGAGGAACCATAAAACATATTACAAAGCTATCTTATTTTAGAATTTATTATAGTCCTCCTTGTTCTCATGTTCTAAGCTTTATACTTGCCAAGTGTTTGGTTTATGTAAGTATTTGAGAGTTAAATTGAGAGCTTAAGTGTAATCCCTTCATCTATAAGAGTTCCTTAAACTTCATATTCTTTATGTGAAAATATTTCTTTGAAGAGGAGAGTCAATTAGTGTGTAAGCTATAAAATCATTGTAAAAGTTTTAGGTAAGTTTGGAAACCCAGTTTCTTTAGCTGTGTAATATGAATGAATAGTGAACACCCCTTGGTGATTTGTACAAGGACTAGATACAGATCAAGTGGACCAAACTAGAATACATCAAATATATTCTTTCCTTCTCTCAACTTTTGCTTACTATCATTGTATTCTGGGTAAAAACCTTGTCCACAAGTTCTCATTCTACCTCCTTGATCTTTGTTTGTTTAAGTATTTTTTTCTAAGATCTTGTTGACGAAATCATAATTTATCTACAAGGTTTCCAGTTTTATATATTTTCTTAAATTTTTAGTTAGTTATCTTAATTTCTGCAATAGCACCTATTCACCTCCTTTTATGTGTAATTTTCAAGCTTGTCATGTGAATTCTAGCCTTATCATTTTTAAAACCCCAAAAACAAGTTTTATGGTGCTTTGTGAAAAAACTGTGTCTTAAATAATTCTCTCTTTATTAAAGGTTTAAGACCCACCATAATAATAATGGTCTATGTAATTGCCCATTATTACTATAGACATAATACCACTTCATACCTTATGATTAATCTTTCTCATGGCCCACCAAACCATTAGTCTCCTTAACACCAAGGCAATTTTCTAGAAGTTCAAGGTTGAGATGCAATAGGTATGAAAAATAATAGCATATCAAGATTGAACATTACAAAGTGTCAAGAAATCCACTGAACATTCAAATTATACAAGCTTTAAACTTACAACACTACTTGATGATAGAAAATATTGTTTGAACAATTGTAAGAATAAGGAGAACGATTCCAGCAATGGAAGCAACAATTTGCCAAGGTGTCTTGCAATAATCACGTCTCAAAGTGGCCTTCATGCTGTTCCATGGATCTTTATGAAAGGCATTCAACCTTTGGCAAATATCAACATAATCTGAATTGAAATTCGAAAACAAGATATTTTTGCAAAGACCATTAAATAGTTGAGCCACATCATTACTATCAGCTAGATAGTTGCTAATTATTTCTTGATGAATTAGGATATCCACATCTTTGCTTGTGTTGATAAGGTAATCCAATACTTTTACATAATTAGCAATGTAGGGTTGATAAGGATATTGTAATTGCTCAAAAGCTATCATGTTGCGAAAAATAAGTTCAATCTGGTCTTCAATTGAAATATTAGGAATTTCAAGAATTCGTCCTGAAAATTTCAAATCTAGTAAGTAGTTGCTTGTTCTTTTCTTGAACTTCACTCCTGCCTCATATAACTCATTTGCAGTATATAAAAGCTCGTAGTTTTTAGGTGCATCAAAGGAAGGCACTAGGTGAGGATTTAAGTGAAAGTTTCTAAGAAGATCTGTGAAGTGCTTTATAGGACTAGGGTTTAATCGTTGTAAGTTAAAATTGCTAAATAAGTGAAATGTGAGCTCAAGAAATGAACGACGGCCATAAAAACTGTAAGGAGGAATGGCTTGATTAAATAGCTCTTCAAGAATAAAGAATGGAAGTTGATTCTCTAGCAATAGATCAGTTTTTAAATCAAACCTCAAACATGGGATTTTCAGATAAGAATCTTCTTCTAACCATCCAAGAAAGAGCGCAATTATGAAACCAGCATCCAACAATATCAACTTCACAAGTTCTTTGCTTTTAAGCTTGATGTTCTCCGAGTAACAAGCACGAACCCTTGGTTCTGAACTTTTCACAAAGTTAACCAAATCATCCAAGCTTGTGTTTGACTGTTTTATGAATTCTTTGAAAAGTACTTGCTTGTGTCTTTCCATGTTTTGCAGTCTCTGAGTGCCGTAATGAAGAGGGCCAATGGAAACATATTGAGGGGTATAAGCATCTTCATTTACTTGACGAATTAGAACGGGCACCCTATAGATGCAACATGATCTGGTTGACAAAGCAGATTCTTCGGTATCCCGCAACATTGCTTGAATGTCAGCGATCACATCATCCACCTTGACTTAATTAACCAAATCCTAATTACAGTTTGCAAATTACTAAGGTATCATGAGTGTATATATATATATCAATAGCTGTACCTGATCATATGATTGGCTTGGAGAACTAGAATGAGCGGATTCATGCTCCAGATGGTGTTCAGCCATGTCCACAATTTCTATTTCATCTTTATTGGGCCCATTATTTTGGTAGTTGTTCGACATCTGCAAAAGGAGAGTTGGAAGGAAAAGTAGCAATCTTAGATAAGGAAAGTAACACATGAGAAAATAACAACTTCACAAAACAGCGAGTATAGAGCAGTACTTCTTTGTGGTTCTCATCCGCCATCTTTGAATTGAAATGAGTCTTTGAAAATAAATGAACAACCCCATGAGTTAACACATGAGGAATAATTCAAACAAAGTAACAAACCCTTCACAAGTAGTAGCACAACCCTACCTCAACTTTTGGTTGCTTGAATGAAAAGATTCGAAGGTAAGACCCCAGAATGCGCTCCTATCGCATTTCTCTTTAGATTTTCAAATTTACAGAGAGTGACATAAGTCTTTTTGAAAGAACTTTGATGGGCTTAGTATAAAGCCACTGGCTAATTTCTTGAATTTTAAATTCTATGTTTGTTGATTTTTGTGAGGGGATCGACTCCCAATATATTTACATCGTCCAATAAAAAGGCAACGGTTTTGGAAAGGAACGAGACATTTTCGTAAGACACGGACATAGACTGTATATAAAAGGTGGACCAAAAGTAGGAAGAACCGAAGAAACACTAGACATGACTGTAATTCAACTTAAAATTCGTAGGCTCCTTTTATTATATAAATTATATAACCAATTTTAAATAAAAAAATATGCCGATTATTTTGTTAAAAAAATATTAAAGGCAATTTATCAGAATCAAACGTGTAAAGAGAGTAGAGGGTTGTAAAGATAGGATAAGTTGAAAAATAGTAAATAATAAAAAAGATGAAAATAGCATAAAAATGAGAAAAAATATATAAATGTAAATACACACACACCAACCATATCGGGTCATGGTTTGCATGAAGAAATCTCAAAGTCCTGCCTATTTAACAAATTACGCGTCAATAAATTGGCTCATTTTTTTAATAGAACTTTATTTTTCAAGCGTAACTTCATTTTCTTCGAACCAAACCTATTGAATCGTAAGAGTTTATTGACTCATGATTAGGTCCAGTTTGCATGCCATAATTTATAATATAATAATATTATTTATTATTAGGAAAAAATGTATTTTACATCAAAAAGTGCTTTTGTATTTTTATACAATTTGCATATATTTATGTTTAACGAGACCCTGAAGATCAATATAATATTTTATAAAATTAAAATATTGTATAACAAATTTACATTTGTCCTTATCAAAAAGGTTTTTTTTTTTTGGGGAAGGGGGGGGGGCAACTAGCTTGGGGCCTGACCAACGGTCTGTACAAGTCAATGTTTTGGTCAGAGATTGAGACAAAAATAATAATAAAAAAATGTTTCTGAAGATTTAGGTTAGAAATCATGTCTAAAAGATATTTAAATTAAAAAAAGAAAGAATTTAACCCTACAAAAACTTTGGTAACTAAATAAGTATAAAATTTAAATTAAGTTATTTGAGTGGTTACTATTAAATTTTTAATATGTAAATATAATATGTATTTAAGTTAATAGGGATATTTTAGTAAAAAAAATTAAAATTAATTTAAAGTGTAGTGTAATTTTTTATTTTAAGGAACTCTTTATATATTTTAAAAATTAAAAGAAGATTTATAGAATTTTAATAAAATTTAAAAAAAGTTATGAAATTTATTCATAATAACATACAATTGTGAATTTGATAGTGGCCGGCGTGGGGTCAAAATCTTTAGAATGATTTAACTTTTGTTCATTTAGCAATGTAGAAATGACAAAATCTTAATTTTAAGCATTATATTGTTAGCAAAAAATAATATTATCAACATTAATTTTAACTGTTTTAATAATGTTTTCACTTTAAATGATTAAAGATGCCAACTCAAAAGAGTTGGCTATGCTTGAGAAAGAGATATCGCCACTACAAAGAAAAATACGTTTTTCAGTCACTACTAAAATTCACAAAGCAATATCTCACTGAATAATGTATATGTTCCCTAACAAAGGTGTATAGTCATATATCTTAACCTTATAATAGAGCGGAAAAAATTAATATTTCAAAAATAACAAATCTCAATAAAAAATAAGAATAAAAAAATTATTGGTTAAAATATACGACCAAAATTAATCAGTCAAAAATATCAAAGTATTTTTGAGATGGAAGCTCCATTGCAAAAAAAAAAAAAAGATTAATGAAAGTGAACAGAGAAACAGAAAGTATCTATCAGTGAAATTTTAGTAATCCCAATTTTTTTGAAAAAAAAAATATTTAAAATTTTGGAGTTAAGGGATTTAATGATGATTTAAAAAAAGGGAGAACATGAATAAATATTTTTGTCATTTTGAATAAAAAATATTTTCTTAATAGAAAATGACTCAAAATTCCCAAAATCATATTTTGTGTGTCTCTGTCATATTATATGTATATAATAATCTTAAATACCAAGACATATAAAATTATTTAAAAAAAGTATATAAATATATCTTAAATTTTGTTAAAATTACACATATTTTTTATCTATTTTTAAAATATATACTTATCTCTCTTAAAATAAAAGTTATTTTATACTTTAGTCTAATTTTAAATTTTTTGACCAAACTACTTTATATTTTATAAAATTTTTAGTTAAAAAAATATTTATTTAAGTTAATTGAGGATATTTTACTCAAAAAATTTAAACTTAGAATAGCATATAAAATAATTTTTGTTTCAGGATAGAATTTGTATATTTTAAGAAATATAAGTGAAGTTTATATAATTTATTTTAATATACGTGTGTGTGTGTGTGTATATATATATATATATATATGTATGTATGGATATAATTAAACACTTGTGACACCGTTACATGAGAAATGAGAGTACGGAGCAAAAAGAGTGAAGTATTCACGTGGCAATACAGTATGGTTGGGGTCTTCCATTTCATGGCTAAGCTACCAAACTATAGCCCCCGGCTTCTTGAATATGCCACATTCTAAGAGAGAATTATAACCATTGATTCAGAAATAAAAAATTTTATTTTAAAAATTTATTATTATTAGATTCAACTGTTTATTATTAAAATTAATGATAATTAATTCTAAAATAAATAGTAACAGGTCTTTTAATTTTTTTTTTTTAAATTTCTGGTCCTCTATTACAATTTTTCCTTAAAATTTAGCAAGAAGCGGGCAGCTATAGTTTGGTAGCTTAGTCATGAAATGGAAGACCCCAGCCCATACTATATTGCCACTTGAATACTCCACTCTTTTTGCTCCATATTCTCATTTCTCATGTAACAGTGTCACAAGCATTTAATTATATCCATACATACATACATATATATATACATATATTAAAATAAAATTATATAAACTTCACTTATATTTTTTTAAATATACAAAATCTATCCTGAAACAAAAATTATTTTATATGCTATTCTAATTTTAAATTTTTTGAGTAAAATATCCTCAATTAACTTAAATAAATATTTTTTAACTAAAAATTTTATAAAATATAAAGTAGTTTGGTCAAAAAAAATTAAAATTAGACTAAAGTGTAAAATAACTTTTATTTTAGGAGAGATAAGTATATATTTTAAAAATAGATAAAAAATATGTGTAATTTTAACAAAATATAAGATATATTTATATACTTTTTTTAAAATAATTTTATATGTCTTGGTATTTAAGATTATTATATACATGTAATATGACAAAGACACACAACATATGATTTTGGGAATTTTGAGTCATTTTCTATTAAAAAAATATTTTTTATTCAAAATGAAAAAAATATTTATTCATGTTCTCCCTGTTTTTTGGAAAAAAAAATCAACGATACAAATTTCAACTTTTCCTTTGAAAAAAGGGATTTTTTTGGGGGAGATATAATATATTATATTACATATAAAAAATTCATAATATGTTATATTATTTATTTTTAATATAAAATAATAAATATATAAATTTTATTTTTTATAAGATTATATTTTTAATTAAAATTTAATTTAATTTATTTGTATAAAATAATTTTTCTACTCTCATTAAAAATTTTATACAAAGAAACCTGTTTTAACTTATTTAGAGTAAAGAAACCTTTCAATCAAGTAACAAGTTTAATAAGGTATTATATTATTTAGTCAATAGAATAAATGAATTAAATATTGAGTTTGATTTATTATTTTAAATAAGTTGAAATATTTTTATAAGATTTTTAATAAGATTATAAAAAATATTTTATACAAATGAATTAAGTAAAATTATATTATAATTAATTTAATAATAAATAAATATGGGTAAAAATAATAAAAAATATTTATTGAAATAATTTTTTAATGTAAAAATATAAATTTAAAATTTCAAGTTTTTTATAAAAAATAAATCTTAATTTTGTTTTAAAAAGACTTAAATGGTGTTAGTGCTTGGTTTATGACAAAAATTAAAATAAGGAGGTAAAAAATTATGAGGTTGTCTTTTTAAGCACTAATAGTAAAACAAATAAAAAATAAAGTTTATTTTTTTTTCAAGTTTTTTAAATAAAAATGAGATTTTATATTTTTTATTATTGGTGCTTAAAAAATCCTTAAGTTTTTTTATTTAATTTTAGTCATAACCCAAACATCAACATTTTAAAATCTTTTTCTTAAAAAAAAGTAAGATTTTTCTTTTTCTAAAATCTTGGAAAACTAAATTTATAATTTTTTATAATAAAATATTATTTCAATAAATATTTTTTTATCATTTATTTACTATACGATTAATTATATTTTAATTTTCTTTAATATATTTGTATTAAAATAGTATTTTTGCCTTATTAAAAATCTTATAACAATCTCAATTTATTCAAAATAACTAGACAATGCAACATATTATTGAATTTATTATTAAACTAAGCCAAGCCATTATTCGAAATAAGTTAAAATGCTTTTATTTTGTATAAAATTTTTAATAAATGTAAAAATATTATTTTATGTAAATAAATTTAAAAAATTAAATTTTAATTAAAAATATAACCTTATAAAAAATCATATTTATATGTTTATCATTGTTTATTATATTTTATTATTTTATATTGAAAATTATATAATAAATTTTATATTTTTTTATATATAATATATTATGTATTACGATGGCTCTTCCAACAATCCTTCACACTCTCCAACCCCCCTACGCAAAGCCAACCATGTTAACAGGCTTGTTTGTGTGACAGGTGATCGAACTTTTCATAAATTTTTTTAAGTAAGAAAATCAAAACGTGCGTCGTTGACTTTTTCAAAAATATAAATAAATTTTTTTTAGATATATTTTTCAATAAAAATATTTTTTATAAGACATAACTCAAAATTCCGAAGATTTTGCAAAACCGAACAGAACTTTAGTGAGACCTTGGAACCAAGCTTCTCTTTTCTATTAAAGGATCTTGGAAGTTTTGATCTCATAAATTTAGTAATATTTTTTCAAAAAATAGTTGTCCTCATTAACAATAATCATTAAATAAACTTGCTAATATTTTTATAAGACACAAATACCCCTTCAACACTTAGCCAATTACTATATTTTATTAAAATAAAATTAACTTAACATCTAGTTAAACAAAATACATTTATTTTCCTAAAAAAGTTCCAGTAGAAAACTAATGAAATCAGACTTGCAGTTGAGATACAAGTTTTAACGTCCGTTGCCAAAAAAAAATATAGTAAAGGTGATAAAGTTTAAATTCTTATCCAGTTTAAAAAGACTAATTGAATTATTATTCATAGTTACCAACAGTTTTTTAATAAAAAGAAACAAAAACTATCTATTAGTGAAATTTCAGCAAGATTTATACCAATTAAAAAAAATTAATTGACTAGTTCTTTGTTTAAAAAATTGACTTACATGCATGAAGCTACAGTTTCGTAACTTTCACCATATAAAATTATAAATTTCGGAAACATCACAATGTTTAGCTGTGAAATAGAAGACCCCACAGTACTATATTGCCACTTGAAATTTCTCAACTTCTGTTTTTCTTCTCATCCTTTTTAACAGTTGTTAAAGGGGGTCAAACGAAACGGGTGAGAAATTTTAACTCAGCCTAACAAATGGTTCAACAGGCCAATTTATTTAATCTATAATAAATAAAAAATTTAAATAATTATTTTAAACAGTTAAATCTAAATTACGTCATTTATGAGAATTAGGTCATGACATTATGATAACATGAAGAAATGGAAAATGGCTAAGTAAGGAACATATATAGCCTTTGGAGAAGCAATAAAATAGGAGTAAAAAACAACCAGAAAAATATATAGAAACTTTTTAAAAGGTTCAAATTATAATTTTTTTTTATTTTCAATCATTTATTTACTTTATTTATCTTTTTATTTATTGATTTTAATTTTTTTATCAGTTTCAACCAATTCTCAACAAAATTTTAGTTCATTTCTTTCACAATTTTTATGTTGTTAATTCATTCATTCTAATTTAGGGTTTGTATAATTTTTGTTATTAAATTCAAAAACCATATTGTATTTGCAAATTCTTTACATTATCAATTACACATATTTAAACTTATATTTTAGATTTAATTTTATTTAAGACTTAAAAGGACCCTTTTGTTGTTTTTTCAAAAAAGCAGTGTTGAATTTGCTAGAAAACGATCAATACGGCTAGATCTCCTCAACAATTAACCTGACACATTGCCAAAAAAGAAAAATTACACGAAATCAATGGGACAGATGACTCTCTGCGAGACGCTTTTTCCAATTTCCATAATCAAGTATTAGATAATATTCCAAACAGTTTGATACGATAACGATGCCATTTTCTAATGAAGACTGAAATTCGGTGTCTACAGCATCATTTTGTGTCATCTGCAATTTCTTCAAACCATTGAATGAAACTGTTTGCATAACAATATTGTTCGTCTCTTTGATTCTTGGAGACGTAGATTATTTATTTTCATTAGAATTTAATCTTAATTATTAGAAATACAAAATCAGAGATTTGATAAAATAGATTTTGAAGTGTGAAAGATTATTATATTTAAAAACTGATTGTTTATTTATTGAAAAATTGTAGGCAATACTCTTTTTCAAATACGAAACTTCTTACAACTTTACTAATCTCTTTAGCACTTCTTATAAATATAAAAATATACACACATATATACTTTACATAATTACTTCTAACAGTGATCTCTTTTTATATCAAGAGATATGTTAATTTAATTTAAATTTAATATTTACATGATAAATTTGTTTGAATATACTACTAAAGTTCAAATTCAAGTCATTTATATGTAATATATATCAATATGTATCAAATATTAATTTTCATTAATTCCATTCAATTAAACATAAAAATAAAAAAAATTCGTTTTTTATATTATATTAAATGTAATTTTAAACCACAATAATCTTTTCTATTCTCATTTTCAAAAGTATTTACAGTTCCTTGAAGTATAAAATTATGCCAACAGCAGCATTAGAATGAAGCTGTGATCAATTCGTTCCTCATATTCGGAGACTTGGTGGACAGTAGTGTATAGAGTTTAGAGCCTTTCAATTGAGGGGAGGGAATCCAGATTCAATCAGGCCCATTTGGTATAATTAAAGAAAGTTGAGGGAAAAAAGTTGTATGTATAATATTCATTTTTTTAAAATTATTATTTAAAATTATTATTTAATTATTAAAAATAAAAAAAATATTAAAATTATTTGTTTATACATAATTTTTATATATCAAATAAACAATGTTAAAATGGGAAGCTTTATTATCAGACAAAGAGGCACATTTCTCTAAGGTTCAAATTTGATCTGCGGAGGGAAGCATGGCCCTTTTAACAACGTCCTTGTACCCACTCACTTTTCAATTTTGTTTTCTTGCTATGACCTTTTCTATTTTGTTTTCTTGTAATCGGAATTGTAAGCGCTCTCAATTTAAGCGGTGCAGGCTCCATAGGACCCATCAACCCTCAGTAGCTGTATATCAGAAATGATTAGACAGCTTGGATCCCAAGTGCGTTCCGATGTATTAGAAAAATTAAAATAATAAAAAAATATAAATTTAATCTTCCACCAATTAATAAACAATTATTGCTCCCCTCAACTTTCACTTTAAGGAGATTTATTAGATTCCTTCTGAGTTTCCTCTTTTTTATTTTAAACGATTTCTGTTATATAGTTTTTCCAAGTCAAAAGATTTTTTCTTAAACTACTTTTTTTATGTTGTTGCCACCATAAAAAAATGTGAGTTACTTAAAAAATCTTTTAAATGTACCATTAAGATTTTAAAATTCAAAATTTATGATCTATTTAATTTTATAATATTTATTTTCATAGCTTTGTGAATCCAAAATCATTTCTAATAATATTTATAAAAATTAATATAGTTTACAACATTTTTATAACATTATCATTAAATGAGAGTCATTAATATTAAATTCAGAATTATTGACTCTCATTTCTATATTATTAATTTTCAGTTTACTATATATTAGTACAGTAGAAGAATATTATTTAATAATAAATTTTAAATTTAGAAGATTAATAAATTCTAAATTTAATATTAATGACTCTCATTTCTATATTATTTAATAATTCATAATTGTGATATCAAATATTAAAATAAAAATATTATTAATTTTAATATACTATTTAATAAAATCATAGTTATATATATCTATATTCTAATCTCTAATATTCATCATGTATATAACAAACACAATTTTTTTAAACGAAATTCATGTGCTTTAAATAAGTAATTACACTATTTTTTAAAAGAACACAAATTTTGTAAAAATTAATTTTATAACAAAAATATTTTTTAATATAATAACTATTAATGGTAATATTAGTAGTAATTACTTATTTATAAATATTTCTGTTTAAAAAGTAATTTTAAGATTATAATAGGTCTAAAAGTGCCAATAATGGCCAATGGACATTTGCCAAAAGCACGTACTATACTAATGCATATATTTATGGACTGTTTTTTTTAAGATCAGTAAAGCAATTAATATGGAGATTTTTTCTCTCTTTGGCATTTTATATTAATTTAATTATAGGTTGGAAAGTACGTCTAACTTGATAAGTTAGACTATCCCCAATTTTTTTTTAATGTCTATTTTAAAAAGTTCAAAAATAATACAACTTGAATTTAGATTTTTTTAAAATTCAACTTAATTTCAAGTCCAACGTGTATTATAATTAATATATTTTTTAAAATTATTAATTGTTATTAATATTATTTTAAATCGCTCACTTTTCCTTACCAAATAATATAAAAAATATATTATTAATATATATTATTGTTTCCTTCCTGCCATCCATAATTCTATTTAGGACTACCTAAACTAATAATTCTTTTCCCTGGATGGACATTGTTTTTGATTTCCTTTTTGGGCTATACTTTCAGCATATGAAACCAAATTTGGATCTTCATAAGATCATTAATCACTTGTTAAATTTTGATCTCTCAATAAATATGGTCTTTGATTTCCTTTTTTCTGTTACACTTTGGCTATATCATCTTTTACTAGATTTTTGTTTTTGTTATTTAAAAAAATGTTGCAACTTTAATGAGCCGGGCCCTTTTCCATGAATAGTACTGGGCCAGAGCTGGGCCCTATCTTTTATCACCTTTTCTTTACAGCCGCAGCTCATTTTCAAATGATATGATGAAGTCTACTTAACCCACATTTATGAAAGGTGTTAGGCATTTATTAGAAAATTTTAAAAAATATATATTGTTAATATTTTTTATCTCAATTTTTATCCTCAGCATTAATCTTTCTTTCTCATTATTAGCACCTTTACATTCAACTTAAAAAAAATTTAAATGTATATAATAAATTTATAATTTGTTAATTAAAATATAATAAAATATTTAGTTTAATTAAACAACCATATACTTGTCCATAAAAATTATAATTTTTCATGTTATTATAAAGCACTATATATGAATATAATTTCAAAATACTAATTTAATTATTCATCTTAATAACAATTTTAAAATACTATAAAATAATTTAAAATATAAAATATACTTTTAGCAATAAAATTATTTATTTTTTTGCCAATAAAATTCTTTATTGTTTTGACATTTACATAATTACCTTTGATAAAATTAAAATAAAAAAAATCAAAGTTGATTAAATATTATCAAAATAAATTAAAAAAATTAATGAGACACTTTATTAAAAGATTAACTGATTTCAAGTTTAGGTACATAGATTTGAAGGTAAATTGTGATTTATCCTATTAAAAACAATATAACTCTTTTGTAGCAACAAACAGTTTTAATATTCTAAAATTTAAAACATACATAAGTATCTGTAAATTACTTCTTGTAGACAAAAACTAAAACGTCATAAAGCATCATAAGTTTGAACTGGAAAAAATTTCGCTTTTTTTTTGTGTATAAGTAATTATATCTTTTAAAGTTTTTTTTTTTATGTGATAAGGGTTCAGGAGGCCATTTTCAGTTGATTCAGGACCCATCATACGTGCGCTCGTAAATTGTTATACATGAGAATCTTCATGGTATATTCTCAAACCCATTATTAGTTACTTTATATTAGGCTTTCCGTTTATGAAAAATGGACAGAAAATGGCTTAGCACAGTTCCGAAAGCAGAAAAGTCATCAATATGGGAAAAATGAGAAATTTCAAGTCACATGCTTTAATTAAAGTTATTAATTTAAATTTTTTTTTATAAATCTTATTTGATTCAAATGTTTTAATTTACTAATGAGGACAAGTAATCACGGGCTATTTAATATATAAAAAATTAAGAATATAAATAAAAATAAAAAAGATAATTTTGTAACTAAACAATAATTATTGTCTTTCTATTTAAAAAATAATAAAATATATATATTATTAAACATTATTAATAACCTTTGTTATTTAGCTACAAAATTATCTTTTCATTTTTATTTTTATTCTTAATTTTTTATTATTTAAGTAGGATTTATATACCTCGTGTCTATTTCTCATTAAAATTAACAGTACCAATTTTTTAAGAAATTGAACGTATATAAATCCTTTTTGCTCCACACAAGCAATCATAAAGAAATAAACCTCCAACACCTACTGTTTTAGTTGCTTGTGGTAATAATACTATTACTCCAAGAAATCTAAAACCAAGAAAATTATCAGACAAAACCAGTAGCAGAGGAAGAAATTGCAGCATTATCCATAATTGCACTGGGTTTACCCAGAAAACAAAAATCAATGGCAGACATACCCATCAAATCCCCATCCAATCAAGGACAAAAATGATAATTAAAAAAAAAATCAAACATTGCGGAAGTTGTAAGCTTTCTTGGTGAATTGTCTAAACTTGAAATTTTTATCGTATCCGATTTCAGGTTTCTGTAGCTGAAAGGAGAGATCCCATTCCCATTATGCCTGCTGATGTCTGATACATCCACCATAGAACACATGTTTAGTAGCTTCTTGCTACTACTTCCTTGCTTTTTCTTTGCACTTGCTACTGTGGATACAATATTGGTTCTGGAACTAGTACTTCCTGAGGAACCCATGTCCTTCATTCTGGACTTGTTCTTCCCTGACCTGTCCTGGGAATTCGATTCGAGCCGGGTGAAGTACTCGATTTCTTGCATCAAGAGGGACCCTACTGTGCCTCTGGTTCCTACTTCTGCAGAAGCATACTTCGCCAAAAGAGCCTGGAGGAGAAGGTTGGTTTGGGATCTTGTGTTGGTGGGGAAATTGCACAAACTTTGAGGCATTTTCTTAGGTTTGAAGAGATGTGACTTGATGAGAAGAATTTGTTTACCTTAATTTCTTTACATAGGGTGTGTGGATGGCGTTGCCATCAGTGCGTGTAGTTAGGAGGATTGGTTGATGAAATGATCATTGCATTCACGTGGTTGCTGTTAGAACACTAGACTGTACTACTACTTTTAACTACTTGGGTTTCATCAACATGTTCCTTGGTATGTGTTGCTAGGTTCAGTTCATTTGGAACTCTTTGTCCTTGTGGATTAGACACAGATGGGAATCATGTGAAAGGTAAAGATAGAACTACACCTTTCATTGACTTTTTAAGTAAGCTGGTGTCGTTACTTGGTGTGTCTTGAATGGCAAGTGAACAGTACTAAAGGGCAAATGGTTCAATGAAGTCACTTTTTGGTTGAGTGCTTTTCGGGTATGGGAAGCTGTCACTGATCTGCTCTTTTGGTTGGCTTTAATTTAGTTTTGGAGAAGTTACATTTATTTCTGAGTAAAGGTCTAATTATAAAAGTCTGAACTAAAATAAAAGTATTAAATTTCAATTAAAATTAACTGCAAGAGCCTATTTCCTTATTCTGACTATCTTCACAGGCTGACATTGGGTTGTGATGAAAATATATATGAGAAGCCCCACGAAAATCACATGGCCTCTTGAAGTTAATTTTAACAAGGATTTATTGCTTTCATTTTAATATAAAGTTCGCGTTTTGTTGCATTCTAAAATTTATGTAGCAATTTTATTATTAGATTTAGTTTTAAGAAAAAAGTAAAATGAAGTTTTTAGATCGCCTGGGATTGTATTGGGTTCTCTAGGGCCGTGGGAATGGCTTTTTTATTATTTACTCTTGGCGAAGGGTATTTAATGTTCTTTAATTTTTGTTGGCAGCATTTTAGTTTTTTGATTTAATTACTGCGCATGTTTAGAACAAGTGCTGAAAATAGATAATGAAGATCTGTTAGCCAATTTTCAACTTGTTCTTTAAAGTGGTTTATGGTTGATCTGCGTATAATTGAGTATTTGTCCTTTTCAAATATGCATTTATCAAAATTTAAAGTGTTTTGAAATAAGTGGAAAACCTATTCTCAGCCAATACAATATGCAGAATTCATATATTTTGTTGCACCCAAAATTGTTATGTTGAATCTATTCTTGAACCTGGCAACAAATACATATTGTGGGACGAGGCAATAATAACCAATTTAAGAGTTGGACTAGAACAATGGAGGTAAAAAAAAAAAAAAAAGAGAAGGAAATTTTAATATAATCAATTTTTCACTGAGATTTATATATATATATATATATATATTAAGATTATGTGTAGATTGAAGAGGAAAAAAATGTGTATTTAAATTTAAATAAAAGACTATGTCCAAATAAAATTTCTTTTTTTTTTTCTTTATTCTTCTTAATATAAATATTTCCTAACAAACATTTTGTTGTTATAGATGGTGGCAGAGTGGTGAAAATTTAGAAAATAGTCCTGTCATATTGAATATTTAGCATCTTATTGAAACTCACACTAACCCCACCCCCCAAAAAAAAAGACCATGCCAACGTCAAACACTTGAATACCGATACTTATATCCTCAAGGGATTAGTGTGCTCCCTACTCATGATCAAACTCTGGGGCCAACATTTAGGGGAATTAGTCCCTTAAATACATTATATAAGCAGAAGGGTGAGGATCTCTTTAGTTCGAGGATCCAATTGAATGGTCCGGTAGTCTAGTTATCCATACTTTCTAACTCCTCTTATGATCACCTTTCCTCTCTCTTCTCTTACTTCCCAATTTTACACTGATTGGACTATCCAATTAAATCCTAAGACTTGAGAGGATCTTTACACCTGAGCAGATGTTGCAGTTTGGAGGGTGTACCATTGAAATTGCTTGAAGAGGAAATTAATTTCGATTTATGTATAAATAGCCCAAAAATATCCTTACCTAAAAAGCATAGCCCTTTAAATTTTATCATGTCAATGTATTTTATCGGTGCCTATATTTCTTAGTCAGCATTTGATGTATTCAATTACTCTAAGCTCAATGAAAGCCTTCGTTTCTTCTCTTTGTCCCATCTGTTATCCGTATTAAATTCCATATATAGTCTCTTGACTATGCTACCCAAAAAGAGAGACTGAGCAGGTGCCATGCCGCCATTACTGATTAAACTCCAGAAACAGCACTTTGGTGGTGTCACGGGCATCCCATTCACTTGTAAGTACATGAACTACTTGGCTATGGATTCCTTTTCAAGAGAAAGTTGGGAAATATGTTATAACCACAGCTAAGAAGACCCTTTCTTGGTCAAGAACGGGACCATTTTCTTGTCATCTTAATCAAATTTGTACATTTCAAAACTACTTTTTCAGTAGCACTTTTTCATAAGCTTTTAATCTCAAAAACAAGTTATATCTTTGTCGTTCGTAGCAATAGATGGCGACAACTGGAAGTAGTTAGTGAGTATAGTGGCCTGGATAATTTCAATTCTATTTAGTTATTTAATTTTTTTTAATATATTCGACTGAGTGATTAATATATATAGTTTCTAATCACAGTTTCTAATCACGGTTGTGTCAACTAGTAATAAAGACAAGTCGACAGTTATTGTGGATAATTTGTCATTGTTTGCGTTAGGGGCTGTGAATTTTTTTTTTAATATACGTTTGTATTCTATTCATATTTCACTATCAAGAACCTTTTCATGGCATTTTGCAACATTTGAAACTCATCTGGCTCTTTCTTCTTAAATGAAAAATCACTAAAACTAAATTTATTTCACTTCTCCATCTTATAAATTCACTTTTATTTTTTCCTCGTTAATAAATATCTTTCAAATTTCAAGGCTATATCAACTTCTAACAGGTACTGGAACTTAGAATACCTTGTCAATGTTTGAGACTCAGCGAATCCTCACAAACTCTTCTATGTTCGCTGTAACCTTTTTATGCTCTATGTGATAATTAATCATCTTCTAAGAAGATTATGTGTAGCGGAAGTTTTTATTCTTTTAGTTTTAACGTAAAGTAGTAAAGAATATTACACACAACATAAAATCATATAAACCGAAATATCATTTTCATATTGTTGAGTATGCGGGCATGATTATTAGGGTGATCATCCTCATGTAGGGATATCACCAAGCACATCATATCAAAATTTTACCCTTAGTCAGTTTAGAAACCTAAATATATACATCATTAAACAGCAAAAAGTGTCTTGAGTCACATATACACAAAAAATAGTAACTGAGTTAGGTTAGGGAGCTATTATACAACAAAAGAGTTCCATAAAGGCTACATAATTTTTTTCTAGCCTTTGCGGAACCTAATGACTAAGGTCTGGCATGCCTATACAAAGAGGGACTTCCTTGGACTCTTTAGTAACTACTATGGTCTTCATATTAATTATGACTTTTGCCTGGCGTCGACCTAGGATCTCAACATACATCCATTTTATTTCCACAACATACCTAGCAGTCAACATTCTTACTATCTAAACACATCAGTAGACATATGAAAATTATAATAAAATTCTCAATAAGATAGTAATAAATTTAAAAACACATAATAGTTCAATTGCCATGCATGCTGAAAAAAAATCCTTTCATTTTTCTTGTCTTACCAAAAAGACCATCATCATATATGTTGATACGATATTAGTAGGCATGCCTATTGAAGCATTACAAGTTCAAGAAGCCTTTTTTTATCAAGAAACCCAAATCATTCAAAAGTATATGATTCAGGTCCAAATGACTCGTGAAAGGATGACCTATACTCAATAGGCTCAAATTGTGCTAGTATATGTCCAAAAATTTCAAAGAGCTTAAGATAATATCTATTTTGGATGTCGACTCAAATTTAGAACCCAAGATCCATATTTGATCAATATCTTTTTAAAAATACAAAAGTGGAAGTCTAATTTCCTAAAAAGAGTCCATGGAGCAACTAAAGTCAATATCCAATATGTTAAAGGCCCAATGTACATATAAGAGAAGTGGTAAGGCCCAATTGGAGTCCAGTTGCAAGAGATTAGGAATCATGTGTTAACTATGTGATTTTTAATGAAATATGTGCATCTCATGTGACTACTTAAAGAAGTTGATCAGTTTTGACTAAGATTCCTTATGATTTTCGTTTATTTATTTATTTTATTATTTTTTGAACTTGGTCAAAGAACTTATCTAGGAGATTAAGTTAAAATTAATATCCTAATCTTGTTCCTTGATTTTAAGCACCATTTTAAATATTTGTAACTATATTTTAGTATTTTACTTTTATTAGGATTACTTTGCTTATAAAAGGCTCCCTATTGTACTCTATTTAGAAGATGATGAATGAATGAATTTGAGTATTATTCAATACTTTGTGAGGCTTTTACTTTTTTCTATTCTTTGAGAGTTTACGTAACTTATCAAAAGATTGGTCTTCCTTTGTAGCGTCTTGAAGTTAGGATTCTAAGAGATAAGTTTTCTTAGAGTTTTTCCTTTGACCAACATTCTTGTTTTCTAGCCGGTCATGGGCAAAGTGTCATCTTGTTGAAGGTTTTTAGGACAAGGTTCCTAGAGGGTCTTGCATCATTTGGTATCAGAGTTTTGGTTTGCTAGTGAAGGTATATCTTTGTGTTTCCCTTCCGCTGTTCTTCATACTTTTTCTCTTTCCATTTGTGTTATCTTCTCATTTTCATCTTTGTCTTCTATCTTCTTCCTTCTTCCATTGTTGTGTGCCTCTATACTCATTCGAAAAAAAAAGAGAGAGTGTGATACTCCAAAAAAAAAATTGAAAAAAAAGTCAAAAAAAAATTGAAAAAAAATAAAAAAATCGAAAAAAATAAAAAAAAAATTTGAAAAAAAAATTTTACAAAAAAAAAATTCAAAAAAGAAGTGAAAAAAAAGAAAGAGTGAAAAAAAGAAAAAGAAAAAGAAATTGCAAGTTGTGGAGTTAGTTTCCTAATTGAAGTCAATTTCCTAATTGGAGTTAATTTCCTAATTGGAGTTAGTTTCCTAATTTGATTATATTGAATAGTCACCAAGTTATCTACTTTCCTATTTGCATTCAAGTAAGGATTTTATTAATTGTTTTGAACTTGAATTGCAAGTAGTTTTCTATTTTTAAAGTTTCTTATTTTCAGATTTTCTCTTTTCTTTTCCTTCCTTCCAAGCCATCCCAACCTCCTCTTCTTCCTTGTTTTCCTTTCCTCTTTCCCTTTTTGTTATACACCTTTTTTTTCTCCATTGTTTGATTCTTTGGGAATTTGCATTTTATGATTCTAGTTCTTTTTTATTGCCACTAATATGATCTTTTCTTTTGATTTGCTTGTGACTTACTTAGAACACTTGTAAGAAGCAAATTGTTGAATGGTAAAAGGCTAGAGTATACCATCTTGATAAAAGCCAAAATTTGAGAGCAAACATGAGTGAATTACTATTCATGAGTGTAAACACGTGAGAAGAGTGTGGGGGGTCCTATTTCTTCTTTCCTTCTTTGACTAACTTTTTATGTGACAAGATGTCTACTGAGTACAAATTCCTTGAAGAGGCTAACAAAGAGCGATTCAAGCAATCTTGTATATGGTTAGATGCATTCCAATCCAACTTTAACTCTACAAGATAAGATAAGGAAAAGTCATCCCCTAATTTCCATACTAGATGCCTTATCAAAGAGAAAGTTTGCAGTATGGCTATTGATAATAGTAGCTATGTAAATGTTGCTAGTACCTTACTTGTTGAGAAATTAAACTTGCCTACTAGAAAGCATCCTAGGCCTTATACCTTGTTGAAGGGTAGTGCTGAATTTAGGGTTAATAAGCAAGTTTTGATTTCTTTTTCCATTGGTAAATATCATGATAAAGTGTTGTGTGACGTAGCTCCTATGTCTAATGGACATATTATGTTTGGTAAACCATGGAAACATATAAGAAAAGCTAAATATGTTAAGCATAAGAACAAATATTGCTATTGCTATTCATTTGTATTCAATGAAAAAAATCATATATTGGTACCTCTTGATCCTATGGATGCTTATAAGGATCAAATGAGAATAGCACAAGCATACAAAATGAAAGAAAAAGAGAGAGCAAAAGAAAAAAAGAGAGAGAAAGAAAAAGAGAGAAAAAAAGAAAAAAAGTGTGAGTAAAAAGAAAGAGCAAGAGAATTGTGAGAAAAGTATGAGTGTGAGCAAGTTTGATGAAAAAAGAGAGGTTGAGAGCGTGTGTAAGGATATTTATTTATCTACTAACAATCTTATCCCATATTTGCCTATTGTTGGTTCTAGCTCCTTGCAAGTATGTAGAGATTTGTTTTCAAAGAAGCTACCCAATAGACCTTCATCTTCAACTAGCATTGAAAAGAGTTGTGATTGCTTAGATTTGTTTCCTAAGAAACCATCTGATGGCGAAGATTTGAGAACGAATCTTTTCAAAGAGGGAGGGAATGATACGATATCAGTAGGCATACCCATTGAAGCACTATAAGTTCAAGAAGTCCTTTTCATCAAGAAACCCAAATTATTCAAAAGCATATGATTCAGGTCCAAATGACTCGTGAAAGGATGGCCTATACTCAAGAGGCCCAAATTGTGCTAATATATGTCCAAAAATTTCAAAGAGCTTAAGATAATATCTATTTTGGATGTTGACCCAAGTTTAGAGTCCAAGATCCATATTTGATCAATATCTCTTTAAAGATGCAAAAGTGGAAGTCTAAGTGGAAGCCCAATTTCCTAAAAAGAGTCCATAGAGCAACTAAAGTCAATATCCACTATGTTAAATGCCCAATGCAATTATACATATATAAGAGAAGTGCCAAGGCCCAATTGGAGTCCAATTGCAAGAGATTAGGAATCATATGTCAACCATGTGATTTTTAATGAAGCATGTGCATCTCATGTGACTACTTAAAGAAGCTGATCAGTTTTGACTAGGATTCTTTATGATTTTTATTATTTTTATTATTTTTTAAACTTGGTCAAAGAGTTTATCTAGGAGATTAAGTTAAAATTAATATCCTAATCTTGTTCCTTGATTTTAGGCACCATTTTAAATATTTTTAACTAGATTTTAGTATTTTACTTTTATTAGGATTACTTTACCTACAAAAGGAGAGAAGGGAATGAGATTCAAAGAATCCCAATAGCTCATTTCCCATTCAATTATACATAATATGTGCAAAGCACAAATGCATGCATGAAGAAAATGGAAGTCATGGACATTTTAAAGGAAAACTTGGCATGTGAACAATTCATACAAAACATTCAAGAGCTCACCAAGTGTTTCGATTGACCTCACACTTCTTCTCATGGATTTTGGACTTGTCTCACCCATTCTTTAAGAGCTTTGGATTCAACCATACTCTTGGGAGCTCACTTTGCTTTTGGGAGACTTTTTGCTTTGTCTCAACCAAGCTTAAAGGTTCTTGGCTCATCCTCACCAAAGGAAAGAGTTCTTGGCCTCTCCACACTCAAGCAAACTCAAACAAACATCATGTATTCATTTGAAAACATAACATGGCATCAAGAATCATGGCATATAAAGGCATGCTAGCATACTTTTCATAACTTGAAAATACATATACATACATTCTAAAACAAGCTAAACACACATCCATGCATGAGAGAAGGTGGAGAGAGCTACCTTGTGTATACTCCCATACTTTTTCCTTGAAATTCAAGCCTTTTCTTTCGGCCACACACCCACAATTTGGTGGAAATGGTTTCTCTTGGCCTAGATACAATTTATGGGAGCTAATTAGGTTTATGAAATAGATTTTAAGGCAACATAACTTAATGAAACACTAAATTGTTCTATAGGCTCCATTATGGTCCATAATTACACCTAATAAAGCAACACCCCTCAATTGATTTCTAGGCCTCATTCTTTCCTTTCAAATATGATTCTTGACTCCTTTTAAGCCTCTTGGAGTTATCACACCATTAAAACAAAAGGTCTAGCACCATGTTGCTTCTTTAGGTCATAATATGGAACCTAAGGCACCAAATCAATTTTTGAGTTCTAAATTTTTTTCAAGGCCTCCTTTCACTTTCATTCCTCAAATATGACTCAAAAATGGCCTTTGAAAAATTTAAAACTCTCCCTAGCACCATGGAACATGCTTGGTTGAGACATGCCTAGGTTTAGGGCTCCATGGAGTTTTCTTTGTTTTCTTGAAGGGAGAAGCTTATGGAGAGCATCTTAGGTGTCTCAGGAACTCATTTGAACTCTTAATTAGACCTGGAAAGCATCACATAAATTTAGAATTTGAAAGATGCACTAGAAACCCTAGGTTTTGCATCTTGCATTCTAATGTCTATTTCATGGTTTTCTTTGCACATTCTTATTCCTCTCCATCAAATACCTAAGATTCATGCTTGGTTGGGCTTGAAAATTAGATCCTCCTAGGGTTCTTAGTGTAGGTCGAAATGGAGAAGAAAGGAACATCAACATAGCTACCATAGAATGCATTTTTACCTTGTTTCCTTGGTTAGTTTGGCTTGAATCTTGCTTTCTCCAAGCTCTTCTCTTCAAATCCGAAAATTCTTCTCTGTTCTTCCTTCAAAACAGCCCTTAAAACTTCAGAAAAATCATGGAGAAGAAGAGGGAAAAAGAGGAGAAGAGATTGGTAGAGAAAAGCACAAAAACAAGCAAAATTCCATGCCTAAAGACTTGAATTTTTCCTCCTTCTTCCCTTCTCTTTGTGCGCCACTCTCCAAAGGCTTTGCTTCTAATTTGGGGCTGGAAAATTTGAATTGAAATGAGGGAGAGTGTGAGGCACCACCTATATTTAGCTAGGGCAAAGTGACTTTTTCAAAAATTACAATTTTGCCTTTCGTATTTTGCATTCTCGTTTCTCTTTCGTTTTAGCTCCTTTTTGAGAATTGTATTTTCCGTTATAAAATTTAGGTTCCTAATTAAGAAAAATGGCTTTGAAATCACCCAAATCAGAGTTACAATCTTTTTGAACAAATCCATCAAAGTTTGGGCACACTGACGTTGGAAAATGTCCATCGGAGGGGATTTAACTGTCCTGAGGCTTCCCATGGTTTTCAGGGCCTCTGAAAACCTCAGAAAACTCAAGAATTTCATTTAAAAAGGCATTCCTATACGAATTCTAAAAATTGCCCGAAATTACAAAATGCCAGTACGTTTCGTAGGTTTTCCGTCAAAATTTATTTCTCTATTCTAGCTCCATTTTTCCATCCTTATGAGGCTAAATTTCTCATTTTTTTTAGGGCTAGAATATTACTCAATTTTTTGGGACCTTAATTAATTCATTTTGGGGGACTTACTTTGAAAATGCGTCTATTTCTGTCATTTAACGAAAATTGGACATTACAGATAGCATGTTGACTGATTCTTGTGATATTACCAAGTTCGATGATTCTTGGAGATATACTTCTAATAGTTCTCATGTATGTATTAGATGTAGAGAGATTGATGCTTTTTTGAGTTATGATGATAATATTGATTCTAGGGAACCTATTACATGTACTGAGCAAGTTGATTTTAGTGCATCTAAAGCTTCTATTGATTGTATTGGTATTATTGAGTTTTCTAGCTCTGATGAGACTATACATGCTGATAGTGATTGTTTTGATAGACATGATGCCAATTCTTCTATTTGTCATAGTGTAGCTAGTGCTAACATGCATGTGATTGATGATTCTATTAATTTTTCTCATGCTATGGATGTTTCCCATGATAGGAAAGATTCTTCTGTTCCTTGTGAGTCATTTGAGCATGTGTACAACATAGAGGAGATAGTGATTAACACGCTCATACCTTCTGTTGAGCAAGCTCCTACCCTAGAGCTTAAGCCACTTTCAGATACACTGAAGTATACTTACCTTGAAAAAAGAGACAAGCTTTCTATTATTGTAGCAAATGATATTGCCTAGGATAAGCAGATGAGAATTTTTAAGGTCCTGAGGAAGTGAAGGCAAGTAAAAGGATAGACTTTGATAGATATACCAAGTAGTAGTCTTGAGACCTATATGCACTAGATTTTGTTAGAAGATGGAGCTAAACTAGAGAGGTGACCTCAAAGGCGACTCAACCTGCTTATTCTTGATATGGTTAAAAAGGAAGTATCTAAACTTTTATATGTTAGAATTATATATCCTATTTCTGATACCTAGTGGGTTAGTATTGTGCAGGTTGTTCCTAAAAAAACAGGGATTACAGTGGTCCAAAATGAAAAAAAAAATGAGTTAATGCCAACTTGTGTGAAAAATAGCTGAAGGCTTTGCATTGATCACAAGCGTCTTAATTTAGTCACTAAAAAAGACCAGTGCCCCCTCTTTTTTACTGATTAGATGCTTGAGCATTTAGCAAGGAAGTTTCATGATTGTTTTATTGATGGTTTTTTAGGGTATTTCTAGATATGCAAAGCCCCAAAGGACATGGAAAAGACAACATTCACTTGCTTATTTAGAACATTCGCCTATAGAAAAATACCTTTTGGTCTTTATAATGCCCTTAGAACTTTCTAACGGTGCATGGTTTTCATTTTTAGTGATTTTGTTTGGAAAATTCTATGGAAGTCATTATGAATGATTTCACTGTGTATGGAAATTCTTTTAAGGATTGTTTGTTAAGTATTGATAGAGTTTTAGAGAGATATATAGAGAAAAACCTTGTACCTAATTTTCAAAAGTATCATTTTAGTCATATTGTATCTGAGCAAGGCATAGAGGTTGATAAGGCCAAGGTTGATGTTGTCACTTCTTTACCATACCTGACATGCATTCAGGAGGTCTAGTCTTTCCTAAGACATGTAGGTTTTTACCAGAGATTTACATAAGACTTCAGTAAGATTGCATTGCCATTGTCTAAACTTTTACAAAAAGATGTTGAATTCTATTTTGATGATGCATGCAAAGTAGCCTTTAATGAGCTTAAGAAGAGATTGACTTTTCCACCCATCATCCAGCCTCTTGATTGGAGTCTTCCATTTGATTTTTTCTATGATGCTTCCAATTATGGTCCAGGAGTAATGTTGAGCTAGAAAGTGGATAAAAAGTTGCATGTGATAGCTTATGCATCCAAGACTTTGGATGGGGCCTAAACAAATCATACCACCAAAGAAAAGGAGTTTCTTACTATTATTTCTGCTTTGGATAAATTTAGATCAAGTTTGCTTGACGCTAAAGTTATTATTTTCACTGACCAAGCAGCCTTGAAGTACTTGATGAAGAAGCTAGATGTGAAGTTGAGATTAGATGGATACTTTTGTTCCAAGAATTTGACATTGACATACGTGATATAAGTGGAGCAAAGAATTTGGTGGCTAACCATTTGAGTCAGATTGAAGGCTCTAAAGATAGATTTTGTCCCCATTGATGATGACTTTTCAGATGAGCATTTATATGCTATGCATAGTTTCTACCCATGGTATACAGACTTATCTAGTTGCATCTAAATTCCATGTTAAGTTGAATAAACATCAATTAAATAAATTTATGAGTGAAGCTAGATACTATATATGGGATGATCCATACTTGCGAAAGATGTGTGGTGACTAAGTGATTAGATGTTATGTGCCTGATGTAGAGTTTGAGTCTATTATGAGATTATGTTGTACTCTTGCATGTGAAAGTCACTTTAATCTAAAATGCATAACTAAGAAGATTCTAAATAGTGGATTGTATTGGCCTACCTTGTTTCCTGATGCCTATTATTTTTGTAAGAGATGAGTTAGTTGTTAATAGATAGATATAATATTTACAAGAAATGAAATGCCACAGCATCCCATTTTATTTTGTGAGATCTTTGATGTTTGGGGCATTGGTTTTACGAGACCATTTCCTATTTCTTTTGACTTTGGAGATTGAGACTTCCAAGTAACCAAAATGTGATTTTCCTTCTCTCAAGCTTTATGGCCAAATATCTCCACCTCCAATTCTTCCATCAATTTTAGTTAATGGTAGCTTAATTCCACCATGTAGCTAGCTTAAGATGAAGGCCTTAAAGTGTAGATTTGAATCCAAGAAAAATTCTCCAAGAGACTAATTCGCTTCTCCTTTCTTTCTTCTCTTTAATTGCAATTTTTTTGGTTATATGAGACTAGGTTTAGCTTGTATTAACTTGATTATAGCTATAATTTTGGATTGAATTCTTGTGATTGTTGAGCTTATAAATAAACACTTTGGATATTGAATTGGAGGATTAATTGTTCTATTATTTATCTATTTCTCTATTGCACATTTCATCCTCTACTCTTAATTTTTAACTTGATTAATGCAATGGTTATTGTATGAACTTGCTGGATTTTTATATTTAATTTTTTATTTAAGGAATCTTGATGTTTAATTGATTAACTAGGCATATAGGATGAAAGTACACAACCTTTTAAGATCAATTAATCTCTATTTTTTGTATGTTCAATGAGCTTAATTCAAGAATTAGGAAGCTACTATAGTCTTAAGGTTTTAAAAATCACTAACTTGCTAAGTTCTTTCACTCTTAAGTGGTAACTTGAGAAAACTTACTATAAATACACTAAAATAGTATTAGGTCCAGATCTTAGTGAATTATAATTTGGATGATAAGAATCAAACTTCAAGGAATTCACCCATGGCTAGCTATGCTTAATTATTTGATTGTTGTCATTTCCTTTGAATTTAGTTAGTAGTTGCATTCTACTTCTTGAAACACTTAAATTTAATCATTAAACCCCTAACAAACCAATGTAATTGTTAGTTATTAGGTTACATTTGACATTTATAAAGCTTTTAATTAATTGGAATTTATTTCCATGGGAGACAATCCTGGTTGCATCACTATCTACAAATTTATTTTTACAATCAAGTTATTTGGAACTATTTGACAATATTTACCATCCTTCATAACCAGTGAGGCTTAAGTCATTGCAAAGTTCCATTTGCATTATATTTTGACTTGTAAATCCACTTCAAACTAATACCTTTCCTTTTGGTAAATCTACCAAAGACCATGTATTGTTATTTTCAATGGTTGCTATTTCTTCTTATATTATAGTGACCCATTCTTTTTCCTTTACCACTTCTTCAAAACAGAATGGCTTTGTGGAAAAACAAGCGTGGTTAATTGATGCATAAATATAAACAAGGCTTCTCATCTTTATTGGTGTTGAATCTTCATCATGGTTAGAAAATTAGGAGGCTATCTTTCCTTCCATTGAATCTGATTTCTAAGGTTTACTTTCATTGAAAATCACATCACCATAAATAATTAACTTGTTAGTAACAGGATCAAAAAGCCTATATCTCTTCGTTTAATCACCAAACCCAATAAAAATGCATTTAATACTTTTATTATAATGCTGTATATATTTAACCCCATTCATGGAATTCATAAACTTCATATCATCATTTTCATAAGAGCACATGGAAAAGGAACAATTAATAATGGATTTAATCGCGTTACGTCATGCTTAAAAATTTTAAATTAGTGTCATGTGGACTGTGTAGGTTCCTACCATGCATCATCATATTTAAATACATTATTACAACCCATTTGCATCACAGAATCTTACTCATGATTCAAGGAAACCAAAATGAAGCATAAATTGAACTTACTGAATTTCGGCCAGATTTGCCCCCATTCTATCCAAAACTTTGAAAAATTATAACTAAATTTAGAAAAATCAAAATAATGTAATCTTGGTTATTTTGGAAATCTTGGGATATATAAGTCATGCTAAAAATAGGTACAAGTCATAACATCCCACACACCTTACATTTTACATGCGAAATGGTCTAGAGGTTAGACTGGGTCCTGATGCTGTCATAGTTTATTGATATAAATTTCAAAAATGTCCAATTAATTTCAAAAAAATCCAAACCATGCAAATGATACCAATCTGAAAAGATGTAGATGTTAACTAGAGAGAAAAAATATCTCCAGATCAGTTCATCAAGTCTAGGCCTCAGAATTTGATAGAATAGTACTTCTGGTTGGGCAAGGTTATTGATGCTGGATATAAACTTTAAAAATTCATATCTCCCTCTCTAGACCTCCAAATGAGGTGCTTCTAGTTGAAATGAGTCACTGTGATTATCTAGTTTTTCTGTGTAAAATTTTGTGGCAATTGGACATCATTTGGGCCACGTGTAACTAAAAATAATTTTGGACCAAATGAATAGTGCGGCAAACTAGAAACATAAATTTGGCCAGCTTTGAAAAATCATCAAATATTCTGTAGACCTCCAAAAATTATGATATTTAACTTTCTAAAAATCTCTTAATGAGGTCTAATTTCATACCAAATCTTACATCAAGACTAACTTATTTGGCTAAAAAGTGATATAAGGTTCCATAATGGTCAATTTTGACTCCATATAAGGTACCAAAGTTGCCAAATGGATTCCCCTTAGTCTTGGCACCTTTTGGGCAAGTCTAAAAGTATATTTAAGACTTGTATGAGCTGCCCAAATGGTCCTAAATCTTATACATCTCATTTTGGCTATTCAACCTACATCTATGCACATTTGTATCACATTTTCACATTGCATAATTTGGCATCTTATACTCAAAGTGTAAGTTAGAGGTCATACATCATATTCATACATTTAAACATCATATAATATCATGTTTATACATGTATCAGAGTTCATAGTACATTCACAACATCATATACATTATGAACTATCATTATGGTTCCAAAATGGACAAAACAAGGCATAAGCTTATCAATCTTTCCTCTTCATTGTTATTGGCTCCCTTCACCATAATTACTTGGTCCACCTAGCATGTTAGATCATTGGAGAGGAGGGAATGAGATTCAAAGAATCTCAATAGCCATCTCCCATTCAATCACACATAATATATGCAAAGCAAGCTTTACAAATGCATGCATAGAGAAAATGGAAGTCATGGACATTTAAAAAGCAAACTTGGCATATGAACAAATCATGCAAGACATTCAAGAGCTCACCAAGTGATTGGATTGGCCTCGTACTTCTCCTCTTGGATTTCAGATTTGCCTCATCCATTCTTTAAGAGCTTTGGACTCAACCATACTCTTGGGAGCCCACTTTGCTTTTAGGAGACTCTTTACTTTGTCTCAACCAAGCTCAAGGGTTCTTGGCTCATCCTCACTAAAGGAAAGAGTTCTTGGCCTTTCCACACTTAAGCAAACTCATACAAACTTCATGTAGTCATTTGAAAACATAACATGGCATCAAGAATCATGACACATAAAGGCATGCTAGCATACTTTTCATAACTTGAAAATACACATACACACATTCTAAAATAAGCTAAATACACATCCATATATGAGAAAAGGTGAAGAGAGCTACCTTGCACAAATTCACACACTTTTCTCTTTGAATTTAAGCTCCTCTTTTCGTCTATACAACTACAAAAGTGTGGGGAAGGTTCCTTTTAACTTAGATACAATTTATGGGAGCTAATTAGTGTAACACCATAAGTCTAGCTCATCTCATGCCTTTGAATAGTATAATTATCATGAAACATACATATAATTCTCATAGAAGAAGCATGAAGATTTGGATTTTTGTTTGCAAGTCATCATATCTAAAAATCCATTCGGTGTCACGTAGACCGGGTGAACTCATACTATGCCCTCTCATATTTAATTTCATTATTATAACTCCTTTGTATCACAAAAAATGCCTATAACTCATAGAAACCGAAAAGAGGCATGGGAAATGGTTATTCATTCTCGGCCAGCATTGGCCTCAATTCTGGGCAAACTTCGAAAAATCATAAATAAATTTAGAAAAATTGAAATCATGCAATCTTGGTCATTCTGGAAAGCTTGGGATGTCTACTTCATGTTACAATTATGTACAAGTCATAACATCCCACACATAGGGCGTTTGACATACGAAATGGTCTGGAAGTCAGACTGGATCTTAGTGCTGTCACAATTTACTGATATGAACTTCAAAAATATCCAATGAATTCGAAAAAAATCCAATCCATGCAAATGATACCAATATGGAAAGCTGTGAGTGTTAACTAGAGGGAAAAAATATCTCTAAATCAGTTCATCAAGCCCAATTCACAAAAATTGATGGAACAGTACTTCTGGTCAGGCTAGGTTACTGATACTGGACAGAAACTTCAAAAATTCATATCTCCCACTCTAGACCTCCAAATGAGGTGCTTCTAGTTGGCATGAGTCATGTGATTATCTAGTTTCTCTGTACAAAATTTCGTAGCAATTGGACATCATTTGAATCTCGGGTGACAGAAAACAATTTCGGACCAAGTGAATAATGTAGCAAACCAGAAACATGAATTATTCCAACTTCGAAAAATCCTCAAATATTCTGTAGACCTCCAAAAATTATGATCTTTAGCTTCCTAGAAAGCTCTCAATGAGACCTAATTGCATGCCAAATCTCAGATCAAGACTAACTCATTTGGCCAAAAAGTGATATAGGGTTCTATTATGGTCAAATTTGGCTCCATATGAGGTACCAAATTTGCCAAATGGCCTTCCCTTGATTGTGGCACATTTTGGGCAAGTTTAAAAGCACATTTGAAACTTGTGTAGGCTACCCAAATGGTCCCAAACCTCATGCATCTCATTTTGGTCATTCAACCCACACTTATGCACACATTCATCAAAGTTCCATATTGCACACTTTGGCCTTACATACTCAAAATAAGTGCTATAAGTCATATATCATTTTCATACATCTAAAAATTACATAATAGTATAGTTACATATGTCTCAAGGTTCATGGTACATATACAACATCATATACACTATAAACCATCATTATGGTTCCAAAATAGGCAAAATACTACATAGGCTTGTCACTCCTTGCTCTTTATGATTGTTGGCTCCCTTCACCATAAGTACTTAGTCCACCTAGCATGTTAGATCATTGGAGAGGAGGGGATGAGATTCAAAGAATCCCAATAGCTCATCTCCCATTCAATCACACATAATATGTGCAAAGCAAGCTTTACAAATACATGCATGGAGAAAATAAAAGCCATGGACAGTTTATGAGCAAACTTAGCATGTGAACAACTCATACAAATCATTCAAGAGTTCACCAAGTATTTGGATTGACCTCACACTTCTCCTCATGGATTATGGACTTGCCTCACTTATTCTTGAGCATTTTGGACTCAACCATACTCTTGGGAGCCCACTTTGCTTTTGGGAGACTCTTTGCTTTGTCTTAACCAAGCTTGAGGGTTCTTGGCTCATCCTCACCCAAGGGAAGAGTTCTTGGCCTCTCCACACTCAAGTAAACTCATACAAACATCATGCACTTATTAGAAAACATAACATGGCATCAAGGATCATAGCATATAAAGGAATACTAGCATACTTTTCATAGCTTGAAATTATACATACACACATTTTAAAACAAGCAAAACACACATCCATGCATGAGAGAAGATGGAGAGAGCTACCTTGCACAATTTCACACACTTTTCTTTAGCTTTCAAGACTCCTTTTTTGGCCACACACCCATAAGTTGGTGGAGATGGTTTCTCTTGTCCTAGATGCAAATTATGGGAGCTAATTAGGTTCATGAAACACATTCTAAGGCTACATAACTTGATGAATCACTAGATTACTCTATATACTTCATTATAGTCCATAATTACACTTAATGAAGCAACACCCCTCAAATGATTTCTAGGCCTCATTCTTTCTTATCAAATATGATTATTGACCCCTTTTAAGCCTCTTAGAGTCATCACATCATTAAGACAAAAAGCCTAGCACCATGTTACTTCTTTAGGTCATATTATGGAACCTAAGGCACCAAATCACTTTCCATGAGTTCTAAAATTTTTCCAAGGCTTCCCTTCATCTTCATTCATCAAATATGACTCAAGAATGACCCTAGAAAAATTTAAAACTCCCCCCACCTACACAAACAAGCCTAGGCCTAGACATAAGCTTCCTTTGAGCTTCTTGGAGTTCTCTTGGTTTTCTTGAAGGAAGAAGCTTGTGGGGAGCATCTTAGGTGTCTCAAGAACTCATTTAAACTCTTACTTAGACCTAGGAATCATCATATAATTTCAGAAATTAGAAGGTGCACTTAAAACCCTAGATTTTGCATCTTAATTTCTAATGCTTATTTCTTAGTTTTCTTTGCATATTCTTATTCCTCTCCATCAAATACTTAAGAATCATGCTTGGTTGGGCTTGAAATTTAACTCCCTAGGGCAGAACACATGTGGGGCAAAATGGAGAAGAAAGGCCATGGAAGGTATCAACCATAGGATGCATTTTTACCTTGTTTCCTTGCTTAGTTTGGCTTGAATATTGATTTCTCCAAGCTTCTCTCTTCAAATCCGAACTTTCCCTTGAATATCTCTCTTGAATCAGATTTATAGACATCATTTTAATCCAAGAAAAGAAAGGAGTATGTAGGAGAGTGGTGGAGATGAAGAAAAGCAAAAAAAACATCATGAAAACATACCTTAAGCTTAGATTTCTTCCTCCTCCTTCTTCCTCTCTTGGGCGCCTATCCCTTAAGGTTTTGCTTCTGGTTTGGGGCTAAATTTTCTAAAGTTAAATGAGGGCAAATGTGAGGCACCACATATATATAGGTAGGGAAAAGTGACTTTTCAAAAATTCCAATTTCGCCCTACATACTTTGCATTTTCATTTTTCCTTTGTTTTAGCTCCTTTTTGAGAACATATTTTCCATTATAAAATTTAGGTTCCCAATTAAGAAAATGGCTTTGGAATCACTCAAATCGATGCTAAAACCTTTCCAAATGGACCTATCAAAGTTCGGGCACACCTATGTTGGAAAACATTCGCCAGAGGGGATTTAACTGTCCCAGGGCTTCCCATGATTTTCAGGGCCTCTGAGAACCTCGGAGAGCTCAAAATTTTGGTTTAAAAAGCCCTCCATACTCAATTCTAGACCACACAAGTTTTAACACAAGACATTGTACTTGTTGGCGAAAACCTTGTCGACAAGGTCTTGGAAATTGCACTACAGACTATAGGATCTTGTCAACAAGATCTTTGACCCCGGTGATAAAATTTTATTTCAGCCCATAAATTAACTTAGTCCGCTGCCATACTTCATGCTCAACATACATTCTAATGGTTGCATAACATAATTTCTCATTTTTAAAGAATCGGATATTACAATTAAGTTCATTAAACACATTCTAAGGCTACATAACTTGATGAGCCACTAGATTACTCTATAGACTCCATTATGGTCCATAATTACACCTAATCTAATGAAGCAACACCTATCAAATGACTTCTATGCCTCATTCTTTCTTTTCAAATATGATTCTTGACTCTTTTTAAGCCTCTTGGAGTCATCACATCATTAAAACGAAAGGCCTAGCACCATGTTGCTTCTTTAGGTCATATTATGAAACCTAAGGCACCAAATCAATTTCTATGAGTTCTAAATTTTTCCCAAGGCCTCCCTTCACTTTCATTTACCAAATATGACTCAAGGATAGCCTTAGAAAAATTTAAAACTCTCCTTCACTACATAAACATGCCTAGGCCGAGACTAGGACATCAATTGGGCTCCTGAGAGGTTTCTTGATTTTCTTGGAGGAGGAAGCTTGTGGGGAGTATCTTAGGTGCCTCAAGAACTCATTTATACTTTTAATTAGACCTAGGAAGCATCACATAAATTCAGAATTTGAAAGGTGCATTGGAAACCCTAGACTATGCATCTTAAATCCTAATGCCTATTTTGTTATTTTCTTTGCATATTCTTGTTCTTCTCTATCAAAATACCTAATATTCATGCTTGGTTGGGCTCGAAAATTAGATCCTCCTAGGGTAGTGTAGGTCGAAATGGAGAAGAAGTGTGATGAAAGTATCAACCATAGGATGCATTTTTACCTTGTTTCCTTGCTTAGTTTGCCTTGAATCTTGCTTTCTCCAAACTCCTCTCTTCAAATCCAAAATTTTCCTTGAATATCTCCCTTGAATCAGATTTATAAACCTCATTGTAATCCAAGGAAAGAAAGGAGAATGGAGGAGAGGTGGTGGAGATGGAGAAAAGCATGAAAAACAACCATAAAAACATACCTTAAGCTTAGAATTTCTTCTTCTTCTCCTTCTCCTTCTCTCTTGGTGCGCCCAAAATACTAGCTCTCCCTTTTGAAATTATGCAAAATTTTCTGATTCCAAATGGGGAGGAAAGTAGGGCGCCACCAATATGTAGGTAGGGAAAAGTGACTTTTTCAAAAATTCTAATTTTGCCCTTCATACTTTGCATTTTTGTTTCTCTTTTGTTTTAGCTCCTTGTTTAGAGCCTTCTTTTTCATTATAAAATTTAGGCTTTTAATTAAGAAAAATAGCTTTGGAATCACTCAAATCGGAGCTAAAACCTTTCCGAACAAATCCGTCAAAGTTTGAGCACAATGATGTTGGAAAATATTCACCGGAGGGGATTTAACTGTTCTGGGGCTTCTTATGGTTTTTAGGGCCTTTTGTAACGTTCGGTACATTGTACAATCACTGGAATGGGTAGATTTGAAAAGCAAGTCCCCTGAAATGAGTGATTCAAGGCCAACTAAAATTTGAATAAAATTTTAAATAATAGAAAACAGGATTTGAGCCTTGAGTTGCCCAGAAATCGAGGTTGGAGTGATTCGAAAAATTTCCCGAAAGGCCAGTGGCATTTTCGTAAATAAGTGTAATTTTAGAAAAACACCTAGAAGGGCTTTTTAAATGAAAAATTTGAGTTGCCCAGGGTTCTCAGAGGCCCCAAAAACTATGGGAAGCTCCGGGACCGGTAAAGTCCCTCTGGTGTACTCTTTCTGACATCAGTTGACTCGAACTTTGACCAGTTCGTTCGGGAAGGTTTTAGCTTTGATTTGAGTGATTCCAAAGGTATTTTATTAAATTGGGAATCTAAATTTTATGATGAAAAAGATAATTCTCAAAAAGGAGCTAAAATAAAGCCAAACCAGAAATGCCATTATGGAATGGCAAAAAATAGAAACAAAGTGCACAAAAGAAGCTTCCAAACTCCATTTTTAAGTCACGTTCAGCTTCCCCCTCTCTAAACTGACTTTCTTTTGCCTAAATCTTAGAAAAAGAGCTGCTGTCTTAGGCACACAAAGAGAGGGAATTTTGGAGGAAGAAAAGCCAAAGAAAGGATCAGAGGAGGGAAATTCGAAATTTAAGGAGGAGAAAGAGGGAAGAGGAAGGGCTCTTGAAGGAAGCTTGATTGCAAGGTAATTTCTCTCCCTTTGTTGCTTCTTTTCTCCTTCTCCTCTTCCATGGTAGGATGTCTCAAACAAAACCATGAAGAGGGAAGAGTTTCTATTTTATAATCCAAAAGAATCCATCAAACTAAGCTATGGGAAGATGGATTATACCAAAGAAATGCATGAAAAACTAATAAAACTCAAGTTGAAAAAGTGTAGGGTTCTTGAACATAAATTAAAATTTGGGTTGATTCAAGACTTCCCCATCATATGTAAGTGTTTGTTTGAGTTTCTAAGACTCCTAGGGAGCCTCCCAAGTGCCCCATTCCCAAACTCCATAGGTCTTTAATGGAAGCATAACTAGTTCAAAACTCATAGAGATAGCTAAGGGGTATTTTAAATGGTTCCAAAATTGATTTGGGACTTTATATGATAAAAGAAGATAGGAGAAACCCTTGGAAAAAATTTAGAAGCCTTAGGTTGGGAGATGAGGCAATGGCTTCCATAATGTAACCTTATGAAGCAACATGGACCTAGGTTTGTGAAAGTGAGTGCGTGATGGCTTCAAGGACCTTAAATGAGGTCAAGAGGTCTAAATATGGCAAGAGAATGGAACCAAGAATGTTAATTATGGTAGTTGCTTCATTAGGTCCTTAATGGAACCATATTGTGACAAATAAACCAAAGTATAGTCTTAAGAGTGAGTTGGATGTCATAATTTGTTCCAAGAGTATAATTTAGTGTTGTTTATTGTGAATAGGCCAAATAAATCCAACCCCACCTCCTTGTGTGTGTGGAACCGAAAAGGAAAAGAAACAAGCAAAGTAAAGCTTGAATTTGCACCAAAGTAGCTCTCCACCTTTTCTTATTGCATTTTCTTGTTGCATATGTGTCATTGTGTGCTTGTGTGTGTGTTTATATGTTTGAGACATGCCACTTGATGTTATGTTGCTATTTGGGTACCAATATGCTTTCTTGAATGTCTTTGAATGATGGAAATGGCTCATAAGGGTGAGGTAGTGCCAAAACTCCCTTAATGTGGGTGAGGAGATGCCAAAAGTCTCATGGCATGGGTGAGACAAGGCCAAAAGTCCCTTGGATGGATGAGGCTAAGTCAAAAGTCCCAAAAACCAAGAGTGAGGCAATCCAAAAGTCCTAGAAATGGGGTGAGGCCAACCCAAAAGTCCCTAGAGCTCATTCTTATTCTTGACATGTGTTTGTGACATAAAAATGTGGAAATTGAATGCTTCATCGATTGAGTAGTTGCATACTTGTACCTTTGACATGTTATATGCCTTGAAAATGTGCTTGAATAGGTGTATGAGCTATTGAGATTCAATGAATCTCACCTCCTCCTTTCTCTCATCTCATATGATCTAGGTGGAGTTCAAGATCCAAAGGATGGAAGCCAATGAGCTTAAATCTCCATCTCTTAGTAAATCTTTCTATTTTGATGTACTATGATGACTAGAATGTAAAAGTAGATATGTAAATGTTATTTTTGAGCCATGACACTTTGAAAAAGTGTAAAACTATGTAAAGTTAGTGTATGTATCAAGAATAAGGTTTAATGAATAGAATTACGTATTTTGACCACTTGGGAGGCTACTTATGTATGTATGTTCATGGAAGTGGCATGATTAATTTAAGTTGGATGAGGGTTCAGACCTTATGAGGGACTTATTTATGCTATATTTATACTTTCTAAGTTGCTCAAATGTGTGTAGAATAATAAATGACTCATTTGCACCAAATTTGCCTCTTGTTGGAACCAAAATTGCCATAAGCTTGAGCTATGGCAAAGTCTAACCAAATGACCTCTTCTTGACTTGAAATTTTGCATGCAAGTAGATCTTGCCTAGATATTTTTGGGAAGCCAAAGATCAGGTCATTTGGAGGTCTTTGGAATGTTCTATGATTTTTCAAAGTTGGTATCAGAATTTCAGATTTGCAATAGTACTGTTCATTTGGTCAGTTGTGAAATTGTGTCATCCGAGGGGCAAACGTGGTCCAATGACTACGAACGTTTATAGTTAGAAACTAGGCATTCACAGTGACTTGTAACAACTAAAAGCACCTCATTTGGAGGTCTGAGCTGAGAGATATGAATTTTTGAATTTCTAGGACAGTAACAGTAGCACAACATGACCTGAGTCACTATTCCATTGAATTTAGGTAGCTAACGTAATTTCTCTGGTCATAGTCTATTTTTATCATAATTTAACATTTATATATTTCCAAATTGGTATTATTTGTATAGATTGGATTTTTGTGGAATTAATTGGATATTTTCGAAGTTCATAGCAGACACTTGCATCAGTACCAGTAGCTGTCCGAACCTTTACCCCTTTTCACATGTCAAACGCTTTTTGTGTCATGTTTCATGGCCTGAAAATATTTTTGACATAAATTAGACATATGTAGCTTTCTAGAATGGACAATAATGAATGATTTCAATTTTTCTAGAATTAGTTATGAATTTTGAAACTTCCTATCAGTAACTGAACCAGTGGCCTAGATAGCAGCAATCCCAGTGGCTTTTCGGATGTCAAATGTTTTCCTCTTAATGATTCATGAGTTAAAATTATTTTTATCATGGGGTAGACATCCAGAGCTTTCTGGAATGTTAAATTTTTTTGGATTTCAAATTTTTTGGATTTAGTTATGAATTTCTGAAATTGTGACAGAAAAACTAAAATTTTGGCAAAAAATAATAGTGTGAGTTTGATGGTCCCCTTTGAATTCCACGAGTTGTGGGCCAACTTTGGTTATGCAAATGAGTTGTATGTATGTAATTAAATATGAGAACATGTTGTATGAGCTCATATGGTCCGTGTGACACCGAATGAAATTTTTATACGCGACGTAACACGAAATAAGACATTATTTTAATGTCATTTTCTGTTCCCTTTTGTTCAATTGATCATGTGAGACTTAGAAATGATCGGAAGCATGCTAGAAATATATGGTGTTACACCTTTGGGAACCCCAGAGATCTCAAAACTTTGGTTTTGAAAGCCCTCCTATGTGAATTCCAAAAATTGCTCAAATTTACAAAAATGCCATTATGTTTCGTATGGTTTTCATCAAAATTTGTTTTCTCATTCTAGCTCTATTTTTCCTTTCATCTGAGGCTACAATTCTCGTTTTTAGGAGGCTAGAATGTTATTCAAATTTTTTATGACCTTAACTAATTCATCTCGGGAGACTTGCTTTGAAAACACGCCTGTTTCGGTCGTTTAATGAAAATTGGACATTAAATTTACCATCTAACTTACTTCTTAATTCAACAAGTACAGATGCATAAGAAATGCAACCACATATTTGTAAATGACTTACATTTGGCTTTTTACCACATCAGGCCACATATGGTGTCAAATCTTGTACAACTTTAGTTGGAGAATGATTCCTCAAATACATTACAATGACTGCTGCTTCAGCTTAGAATTTTTTTTGGAAGATTTATCTCATTCAACATGCTTCTTGTAGCTTTTACAATGGTTTGACTCATATGCTTTGCCACTCCATTTTGTTATGGACTATAACTTGTTGTCATCTATCATCGAATCCCATGATAATCATAAAAACTTTTGAATTCATAGGATGAAAACTCACCCCCATGATCTATTCAATGAGTCATTACAATGCAACCACTTTGTTTTTCAACATTAGCCTTAAAAATCAAACTTTTCAAACACTTCATATTTTTTCTTTAAGAAATATACCCATATTAATCTTGAAAAGTGTAACACCATATTTACTAGGCTCATCTCATATCATTTGTAGACTCATATCCATGAATTGCATAACATTCGTAAGGAAAATACATTAAAATAATAAATTAAATTGTGTTGCGTTGTGCATAAATTTTTTGTTTCCTATCCCATGGACCATATGAAGTCATCCATCTCATTCTTATATTTAATTACACAAATACAACTCATAATGAACTCAAGAAGTGTCCTAGAACTTGAGCAAATGAAGTAGATACATGGAAATAAAGTGTGCAGCCTCGGACTGAAATTTTAAATTTCTGTCATGAATTTTGAAAAATCATAACTAATTCTAAAAAAAATTGAAATCAAGCACACTATACCATTCTAGAAAGCTACAAATGTATACTTTATTAAAAATAATTCCAAACCACAACAAGGATGTTTACCCATCAAAAATCGATGGAACAATAATAAAGATCACCTATCATTATTGGTACTGTCCTTTAACTTTAAAAATTTATATATCCCTACCTAGATGTCCAATTGGGTGATTGATCTCAATGGTCATAGAAAGCTTATCATGTCTAGTTTATGATTGTAAAATTTCATAAGTATTGGACATCATTTGTCCCTCGAATGACACAGTCCAAGGAACTGACCATATGAACAGTGTTTACATCAGAATAGCAAAAAAATGCTAACTTTGAAAAATCATAATTAATTCTAGAGAGCTCTAAATAATCTGGTCTTTAGCTTTCCTAAAAGCTTTGAATGAGATCTATATGCATTCCAAATTTCATGAGTAAATTGGTTCATTTGTTTAGATCTTGATATTGGGTTGCAAAATGGCTCATTTTGTGTCATCAATGGGTCTTAAATGGTCCAAATTTGCTTCTATGACAACCATGGCCATTTGAGCACATGAGAAAGGACCAAAATAGTCTACTAAACTTGTCTCAAAGGTGCACAAACTTAAATTTCTCAAACTCACTCATCCACCCTCAGTTATACACAAGTGCATACATGCCAAGTCTTACCATCCAATGTCTAAAATGCACTATATCATACATATGGCATTAATTCTCATTCATACATCATACATGTATATATTTACATATGTTCATAAGGTCATACAGCATATACAATGAGAGATTGCATCATGTGCCACTCATATGGCTACAAATTGACATTTTCATACACTTAGTTGTCAAACTTTTCTCTTCAAACTTAGTGGCTCCCATTTTTTAGCTCACTTGGTCCACTTAAATATGTTAGACATATGAGGAGGAAGGAATGAGATTTTAGGAATTCCAATAGCTCTTCTCCTTTTCAATCACACATAAAGAATGCAAACCAAGCCTAAAAATGTATGCATGCACATTATGGAACATGGGATCATTCAAGAAGCAATTTCTAGCATTGAAGAAGTCATACAACACATCCATAGGCTTGCCTAAGTAAGTAGATTAGCCTTACCCATTCTCTTCTAGGATTTTGGACTTGCTTTACTCTTTTTCTCAAAGGCCTTGCACTAAACCTTATTCTTAGGAGACTCTTTGCCTTGTCTAGACTATTCTTGAAGGTTCTTGGCTTATCCTCACTATAGCTAGAGGGTTTTTGGCTTCATCACACTCAAGAAAACCAAAGCAAAGTCATAAGACATCATTTAAATGTATAAAACAATATCATGGTACCATGGTATATGAAATCATGCTAGAACACTTTTTCATGACTTAAAACATATTCACACACATTCAAAGACAAGACAAACATTCATCCATGCATAAGAGAAAGAAGAGAGAGCTACCTTTATTACAATTGCAAACTTTTCCTCTTGGATTAGACTTCTCCTCCTCGGCCACACACGCACAATAAGGTGGAACTTGTTTCTCTTGGCCTAGACACAATATATGGAAGCCAATTAAGCTCTTCAAAATTACTTCTAAAGCTATACATCTTCTTTAAATAGTAACTTAGTCTAATTGCTCTTTTATAGCTCTAAGATGAACCTAATGAAGCAACATCAACTCCATCCTTTCCTTTCATTTATGATTATTGACTCCATTTAAACCTCTTGGAACCATCACATAATTAAAACAAGGAGCCTAGCTAGGTGTTGCTTCTTTAAGCCATAATATGGAACCTATGATACTATCTCACTATCCATGGCTTCTAAAATTTTTCCAAGGCTTTATCTCATCCTCTTCTATCATATATGACTAAAAAATAAGCTTGGAACAAATTGAAACTACCCTTGGTGCTCCAACCTCTTTAGGCCATGACTATGGAGAATGTGAGCACCAAGCAAGTTTGCTTTGTTTTCTTGATAGAAGATGTATATGAGGAGCATTCTAAGGATCTTAGAAGCTCATCCAAATACTCATTTAGGTCTAGAGATTATTATATCAAATCAAATTTTCAAAGAAACCCATGAAACTCTAACTCTTCTACCTTGAAATCTAATGGCTAGTTTGTTGTTTTCTTTGCATATTTTTGTTCCCCTCCCTCATTTTCCTAAGATTTATCCTTGGTTTAGCTAGAAACTCAACCCCTTAGGCCTGGTATTATCTAGGTTGAACAACACCCAAGAGAAGGAAGGAGAATCAAGCATGAAGATGATAAAATACCTTAGTTTTCTTACTTCGCTTTGCTTGTTTTTCACCTTACTTGGCTTCCCCTCCTTGAATTCAAAATTTCCCTTTTGTTCTGCCCTCAAAACAGATCCAAGAACTTCAATAAAACCATAGGAAAGAAGGAAAGATGGAGGAGAAGGAGTTTGTTCAAGAGAAAGCATGAAAACCCATGAAAAAAATCATACCTTTCCTTAGCTTTTTCTCCTTCCTTTCCTTTCCTTGTTGTATGCCTCAATCCCTTGCTCTCTTCTTTGGTTTAGGGCAAAAACAAAATGGGCTAAGTGAAGGAGGAGGTAGGGCGTGTGGCTATTTATAACTAGGTTTAGGAAATAGCTTTCAAAAATTCTAATTTTGTTCCTTTGTCTTAGCATTTTTGTCTCTAGTTTGTTTTAGCTCCTTTTTTAAATCTATTTTTTTCCATCATAAAATTTAGGTTCCCAATCTTATAAAATACCTTTGGAATCATTAAATTGGAGCTAAAACCTTTTCGAACAAAAGGGTCAAAGTTCGGGTCAATCGGCGTTAGAAAATGTATATCAGAGGAGTTTTAACTGTCCCGAGGCTTCTCATGGTTTTCAGGGCCTTTAAGAGGCCTGGAGAACTCAAAATTTTCATTTAAAAATCCCTTATGTGAGAATTCTAAAATTTTTCCAAAATTACAAAAATACCATTATGTTTTGTAGCTATTTCATTAAATTTTGTCTGGCCATTTTAGCCCCTATTTTAGGGTACCTCTGGGCTCTTAAATTCATTATTTAATGTCTAGCTTATTATTCTAATTTTTTTAGGCCTTAACCAATTCATTTTAGAGGATCCACTTTGAAAATGCATTTGTCTCCGTTGATTTAATGAAAACTGGACATTGCAAAAAGTCATATACAAAAATTAGGAAATGCTTACTTCCATTAAGGGAAGGTGTTTGCATGGGACCATAAACATCTGCATAAACCAATATCAATGGTTTAGTAGCTATCCTAGCTTTTCCTATAGGAAACTTCTCTCTGTGTTGTTTTCCATATACATATGCTTCACATAGCTTCCTTTTTCCTTTTAAAGAAGGAATACGTGTAACTATTTCCTTTTTTGGCAACATTTCTAATCCCTTAAAATTTAGATGACCCATGCTTTTGTGCCATATCATGCAATCATCAAATGACACAGTAAAAGCATTTATACTCAGTTTTGATAGATTTATTAAAAACATCTTACTCTTGGTCATTTTCACTGAGTAAATCATGTTCATGCTTTGTTTATAAAATATTTTGCATTTATCATCATCTAACATGACTTTATAACCTTTTTTCATAAGCTGGCCTATACTTAGCAAATTTTTGCCTAAATTAGGAGCAAACATGACACTATGAATAAGTTTTCTTACAAACTTTGTCATAACAACAATTGTTCCTAAGCCACATACTTGAATATGGTTGTTGTCACCCAATTTCACTTGTTTCTTAATAGACTCATCTAATTCCACACAAAAAAAAAATCCTTGCAGCCAGTCATGTGACTTTTACAACAACTATCAAGATATCAAACATCTTATGCAAAGTTAGCATAAGCAACAAAACAACTTGAAAATAAATTTTCTTCCTTAATTTTTCTTTATGAAAATTGGCCTAGTTATCATTTTTTTATAACAATTTTATTTTCAATATGGCCATATTTTTTGCAATGACAACATTGAATAGAACTTTTATTTTGCCTTGACATATGTCACATTCTAAATTTTCTATAGATGGCAATATAACCAAACTAACTAAAGAAGAACTTTAAGGAATAACCTCAAGTAAGTATTAGGGACCTAACCAAGATTTATTAGGAGCTAATGGATTTAATTAAGACTAGAGAGAAAGAAGTATGTTAGAAAGCTTTATTGAGACATTAGATTGGCAATTCATTTAGCATGGAAGCATATAGCCACAAGTCAAGACAAGTTAGTGAGCATCCTCATTAAAAGACTCCATTATCTTCATATATATAAATATATTTAAGCATGGACACTTAGTTAAGTGATAGCCCCTTCCAGATCCTGAGGCAAAACTTACATAAATAGGGGAATGAGTCTTGGAATTATTAATACATGCATGGCTAAACAAGTAGGGTAAGAAGAAACCAACAAATCAGGGGATAACGAGGACAAAAAGGTGACACCTTGACATTGCACTTACTTACCATATGCATTAACTATTTGGTCAAGACATGATGCTTCATTTATCCATGGGGATTGATAGGAAATTGTATGTAATTGAATGGCTTAAACAATATAGGAAGAAGGCACCTAGCTTAGACAGTGGTGTGGGGCCATAGGGGAAAGAAATTTTAATAAACAAATTACATACACCTCATGCTTCATTGTGCAAAATATATAAATAGCATTCGGTTAATTGCAATTATGTGTTCAGCCATGGGGAGTCATGCATTACAAATTAAAGACATGACTCGGAAGGAAAAAAATGGAGATGTTGACACCTTACATGCCATCAAATGGTGAATGGAAGAAATTAATATTTTTCTACCCACTTTCATTGCTTTCATCTTTGTTAGGAAGCATATGGTGGCATTTGTAAAGGCTTCTACTACTTTAGCTTTATTAGAGTTAAGAGTATTACTGAGAAGGAGAGAAAAATGCCTTGAGTCAGCCATGGAATGTGAAGAATTAGAAAGGATAAACCATAGGTGCAAGGGACTTCATCAAGGTAAGAATATGAAAATCTAATCTATCTCCAATTTGCTTTCATCCTACCTAGTTGAAATTTTGAATTAGAACACTTTACCATTATGGGATAGCCTCAAAACCTTGAGGAAACAAACACTAAAGGAGCTTGGGAAGAAGCCATGGATAATTCAAGGTGAGTGCTTAAACTTTTTCTCTTTGAAACCAATTAGGCTAAGAGTGGGGGCAGAGTGGAAAGGAAATTGTGTATGCGTCATTAGCCATGGAATTAGCACCTTAGTAATGTCTTAAATTGGATTAGAGAAATAGCATAAAAGGGCAGCACATATTAGGAATGTTCTAACACTAGATGGAACAATGTAATTGGATATCATACAAAGTACATCTATATACATGTCTGTGTGTTACAATGAGAAATGAAGGTACTGATGCTAGGAAAGCTAGTAATTAGGGACTAAATTGCCACACAAATAATGATTTGGGGTTGGACCTTAAGGCCTTGAAATCAACATGATTAATTCAAATGATATTAAATTAATAAGGATAAAAGGAAATGAAAATGTGGTTAATTCCAAATTAGGAATTCCAATCTCTAACTAATGGAAAGGAATTAGGAGTTATGTATGGGAAATTAATAGCTTAATTGAAATTCAAATATTGACCATGACTTGTTCTTATTTAAGGTAATATATGACTAAAATTTTAGGGAAACAATTGGGACAACAAGGGCTAAAGAATAACTTGTTAGAACAATAGTAACAAAATAGGTAGTTAATATTGTATTTTTTCTATTTATGTACGAAATTGTGCTAAATAACTTTTGAATTTTCTATGCTATGTATGGTTGCAAGTATGTCTACTAAAGTGACTCTTATGAGTATTAGATGACTATTATTGGCTAATGATTGAAGCACATTAGCCTAATGAATGAATGTATGTTGCTGTCTGGAAATTGCATACTCCTACACTAAATTGTGCATCGAACGTGCCTTGGATGATATTCAGTGCTAGCTATATGCATACTCTTTGAATACATTGTTATCTACAAGGATTTTATCTCATTTTAAAGCTAACTATTTTTCTAGGTAGTAGTCATACCACAGGCAGAGCCAATCAAGCAAGAAATAAACAAGCATACTAGTGGACTACTTGTTATTTATAATTAGTTTTGTAAATCCTTTGAATAGTGTTAAATGTTAAAGCATTACTTTAGTTTGAGAACATAAAGTTGTTTTGTAAACTTTATTTTGTATTTGTAGGATAATGGCACATGAGTAATTTCCCGTACAACAGTCCAGGTAGTAATGATAATATCTTGTACCTGAACCAGTGGCTAACTTTTTCTAAGCCTGAGAATTGAGATAGTTAAAATTCACTAAAATAGTTTTATTAGCACTCGAGATATTATAAGATGAGACCATGATATATTTATAGTATTTGAATGAAATAGATTAGTTAATAGATTGATTATATCTCACACCTTGACAGAAGTGTTGAATTACATGTGAAAGTAATGTTAATTGCTATTTTGCATGAAACTAATTATCATAATCTTGGGATTGATTCTATGACAATGGTTAGTGCTTGGTTGATGTTAAGAGACTATTTTAGAAATTTATGTATGAGTTCCCTTAGCTTGGTTGAAAAATGACAGAGTATATTTAGCTGGAATGTCAGATTTGTATATACTCTAGGTACTTGGTGTTTGCCTCTTATAGAAATGGTTGGAGGATGATTTTTGAGTTCTCTATTCCTTGAACTTAATATTTGGAAAGTTACAAAATTTTTGGAACAAGTTAGATAATGGAAACAAGGTACTAATTCAACTTAACTTTTGGGTAGGACAACTTTGAGCATAATTTATAATAAATCTTATTAAATAGGAAAATGAATGAATTAATTCACGAAAGTTTATAGGAATGTAGCTAAACATATAAACTCAAATTTGGAAAGTTTTATAATTTTTTGAGTTTGCTTATTAGGCCAACTAAGTCAGAAACAGTGAACATAAGGTACAATGAGTTCAAATTAGGTAGTGATCTAAATGGCACTAGTGAAGGGGTCATCCCTAAGAGTTTTCAAAAACGATTTTAGTGGCTTTTGATTTATATTATAAGGACTTATCCTACCAATTTTTACAATCTTTGGATGATATTTGATGGGGTAAAGGAATTGATCAAGAATAGGTCCAAAAATTTTGGTTAACACTAACTTGGTAGCTTTCGTTTCTCCATCATGAAAAGAAAATTTTTGGTAAGGAGAATAATAAAGTTATGAACCTGGGTTTCTTGTAAATATAATAAGAATCATCTAGGTATGACATCTTAGTATTATCTAGGTGTGACATTTTGGTATTAGGACTTTGTTGACAAGATCTTGTATTTTACACTGTGAAATCCGAAACCTTGTCAACAAAGTCTTGTATTAGTAGTATAAGCTTCTTTAACATTGCAAGTTATAACTTATGATATGTGATGGTGTGACAACATATCTTTACTTTGGCAATCTTTCTCTTCATGATTTGATCTCTCACAATTTGAACACAAAGAATTATCACCTCTATAGTTAAAATTTCGTTGTTGGCTATCACTCCTGCATCTTCCTCTACCTCAACCTTGGTCACGTTCTCAACCCCTTCCTCTACCAAAAGTTTACCTTCCTTTATCTCTATGAGAATTTCCATCAGCTACATCATCTACCTTTTTTTTTTATCAGCCTTTACCTGAAAAGCTTGTTGGATAGCAATTTTACTTGGCCTATTTAATCACTGTTCATGTGTTGAAAGTGACCCCAACAATTCATGGGAAGAATAATTTTCTATATCTTTTGATTCTTTAATGACTGTATGTAACAACAATTTATTTAACTTGTCTCATGCCATTTCTAAGTCTTATTCCATACATTTTACAATGAAGTAAGAAAGATAGAATTATAACCATGAAGATGCTTGCATTATGCCATAGATAAAAATTTTCTCTCAGAGTCCCATAGGTCATATGGACTCTTCCATCTCATCCTCATATTTAAATACACAATTATAACTCATAGCAAGCTCAAAAAGTGGTCCATACCTTGAGCAAAGGGAGCAAATACACAAAACACAAGAGTGCAACCTCAGACTGGTTTCCAGATTCTGTGCCTAAACTTTGAAAAATCATAACTAATTCTAGAAAATTCTAAATCAGGTGCCCTATACCATTCTAAAAATCTACAGATGTATAATTTATGATAAAAATAAATTCAGACCACAAAAGAGGCTGCTAGGCACTAGAAACTGATGGAACAGTACCAGAGGTCAGCTATCATCTTTGGTACTAATCTTTAATTTCAAAAATCTTATCTCCTTGCTTAGAGGTCCAATTTGAGTGATCTTAGTGGCTTTGGAAAGCTTATCATGTCTAGTTTGTTCTTATAAATTTCATGAGCACTGGATATCATTTGTCTTATGAATGACATAGCCTGAATTTCTGACCATATGAACAGTACCCATATCAGTTTAGTAGAAAAATGGAAACTTTGAAAATTCATAATTAATTCCACAGAGTTCCAAATAATTTGGTAATTAGTTTTTCAAAAATATCTAGATAAAATCTACATGTGTGCTAAATTTCATGGGCAAATTCGTTCATTTGGTCAGATCTTGACATTGAGTTGCAAAATAGCTCATTTTGTGTTATATAAGGGGTCCAAATGGTCCATTTCAAGTTCTAAAGCAACCATGAACACTTGAGCACATGGGATTACACCAAAATGACTATCTAAACTTGTGTTAAAGGTCCATAAACCCATATTTCTCAAACTCACTCATCCACCCCATGATATACACAAGATTACACATGCTAGCTTTGGCCATCCAATACGCAAATCATGCTATCTCATACATTTGGCATCAAATTTGATTCACACATAATACATTTGTGTATTTACACATGCTCATATAATTACATAATAATTTCATCATGAGATTATATCATATGCCATGTGTATGGCTACAAGAGAGGAAAAACTAGGCCTTTTCATGCATTTTGATGTTAATCTCCTCCTTCTAAGCTTGGTGGCTTCCGTTACCTTGCTTAATTGATTTACCTAGCATGTTAAGACATTGGAGATGAGGGGATGAGATTCAAAGAATCCCAATAGCTCATCTCTCTTCAATCACACATAAAGTATGCAATACAAGCCTTAAAAATGCGTGCATGGGCATATTAACATATGTGAGCATTCATGAAACATTTTTGGCATTTGATTAAGTCATACATAGCATATATAGGCTTGCCAAGTGAGTGGACTAGCCTCATATAACACCATATTATATAGCACATCTCATCTCTTGTCTAAGCTCATTTCCAAGAATCATACAAATTCTCAAACAAAAGCATTAAAAATAATAAATATTTTTATGTTGCGCAGCATATAAATTTTTCCTTCGATGTCTTATGTACCATGTGAGCTCATATATCATATTATCATATTTAATTACATAGATACAACTCAATTCCATCACCAAAAGTGGCCTAGAACTCATGCAAGTGCAAGAAACATATAAAATTCCATAGTGTAGCCTCGGCCAAATTTCTATGGTTTTTGTCACAAATTTTGAAAAATCATGACTAATTCTAGAAAAATTAAAATTTTCCATGCTATAGCTTCTTGGAAAGCTCTGAGTGTTAAATTTACACTAAAAATAATTTCAATTCATGAACATAGTATCTAGACCATGTTGACATTGAAAAATTTACAAAGGTCTGACTGGTTACTGGTATTGATATAGATTTCTCCTACAAATTTCAAAAATGTTCAATTAATTCCTCAAAACTGCAATCCATGAAAGTGATACCAATCAAGAAAGCTACGGATGTTAGGTGGAGGGAAAAAATAACTTCAGACCAGTCCAAGCATGTCCAAGCTTTGGAAACTAATCAAACAGTAACACAAGTCTGACTGGATGCCTAATACTAGACATAAATTTCAAAAATTTATATCTCCCTCTCTAGAAATCCAAATGAGGTGATTCTAATTGGCACAAGTCATTGGGAAGGCTTAGGTTTTCCTTGTATAATTTTGTGGCACTTGGACATCATTTGCCTTATGAGTGATAGAGTTTCATTTTGGACCAGCATGAACGGTACACTAAACCAAAACCAAAAAATTTTCTAACTTTGAAAATTTATCAAATATTATATGGGTCTTTAAAAATTCTTTACTTTAGCTTCCAAAAAATCTCTCAACAAGGATGCCAAATTTCAGGCCAAGGAGAGCTTATTTGGACAAAAAGTGGTATAACTTACTAATATGGTAAATTTTGCTCCATATAAGATACCAATTGTGTCCAAATGGCCTCCTTTGATGTTTGGCACCTCTTGGGCAAGTTTAAAAACATGAATATGACTTTTATGAATTTCCTAAATGGTTTTAAACCCTATGTATCTTAACTTGGCCATTCCACTTCCATTAATACACAAAATTTCATATGCTAGCTCTTGCCATTTAATACCCTAAACATGCTATCTCATACACTTGGCATCAAATCTCATTTATATATCATACATTCAGGTAATTACATATGTTCATATGATTACATAACAATTTCATCATAGGATTACATCATATGCTATGTGTATGGCTACAAGAGAGATATAACTAAGCCATTTCATACATTTTGATGTCAATCTCCATTTTCTTAGCTTGGTGGCTTCCATTACCTTGTTCAATTGATTCACCTAGCATGTTAAGACATTGGAGAGAAGGGGATGAGATTCAAAGAATCCCAATAGCTCCTCTCCCTTTCAATCGCACATAAAATATATAATACAAGCCTTGAAAATGAATGCATAGACATATTAACATATGTGAGTATTCGAGAAACATTATTGGCATTTGAACAAATCATACATAGTATACATAAGCTTGCCAAGTGAGTGGATTAGCCTCAATCATTCACTTGTGGATTTTGGACTTGCCTCATCTATTTTCTTTAAGAGGTTTTTGACTCAACCTGACTCTTAGGAGTTAACCTCACTTTTGGGAGAATCTTTACTTTATTTCAATTAACTTTAAGGGTTCTTGGCTTATCCTCACTATGGCTAGAGGGTTCTTGGCTTCTCTACACTCAAGCAAACTAAGCAAGCATATGAAATATCATTTGAATGCATAAAACATCATCATGATACCATGGAATAAGGGCTCATGCTAAAATACTTTTCATAACTTAAAACATACTTGCACACACTTAAAGACAATGTAAGCATACATTCATGCATGAGAGAAGGTGGAGAGAGTTACTTTGAATGCAACCATACACTTTTTGTGATACCATAATTCCCTAACTTATCTCATGCTATTTTCATGCTTCACATCATGCATTTCATGAAGGAGCAAGAAAAATCAATTAAAATAATGAGTATTTTAGCGTTCTGTCATATATAAATATTTCATTCAGTGTCCTACGGACCATGTGAGCTCATGTATCACATGCTCGTGTTTAATTACATAGATACAACTCATTTCCATCACCAAAATTGGCCTAGAGCTAGTGCAAGGCAAGAGAATGCATAAAATTCATAGTTTCCATTTCTGTCAGAATTTTTCCTTTTCTGTCACAAGTTTTAGAAAATCACAACTAATTCTAAAAAACTCAAAATCATGCATTCTTTACCATTTGGAAAGCTATAAATGTCTAATATATGTTAAAAATATGTCTAGACTATGAAACACCATATAGAGAATGTTTAACATTCAAAAAAGTATAGAGGTCTGACTAGTTACTAGTACTAATACAACTTTCTGCTGTAAATTAAAAAAATGTCCAATTAATTTTACTAAAATCTAATCTATACAAATGATACCAATATGGAAAGCTATGATGTTAAATAGAGGAAAAAAATAACTTTAGACTAGTTTAGGCATATCCAGGCATTGAAAACCAAACAAACAGTAACCTAAATCAGTTTGGATGCTTGATACTGGGCAAAAATGTTAAAAATTCACTTCTCCCCCTCTAGACATTCAATTGAGGTGCTTCTAGTTGACATAAGTCATTGGGAATGTCTAGTTTCTCTTTGTAAAAGGTTGTAGCAATTGCACATCATTTGCCCCCTGAGTGACAAAATTCATTTTTGGACCTGAGTGAATAGTACCCTGAACCAATTTCAAAATTTTTCCTAACTTTGAAAACTCACCACATATTTTGTAGACCTCTAAAAATTCTGCACTTTAGCATACCAAAAAGATCTCAATAAGCTCTAATTGCATGCCAAATCTCATATCAAGAAGAGCTCATTTGGATAAAAAGTTATATAGGTTTCTAATGTGGTCAATTTTAGTCCATATTAGAGACCAAATGTGTCCAAATGACTTCCCTTGACATTTGACACCTCTTGAGCAAGTTTAAAAGCATGAATATGACTTGTATGAACTACCCAAGTGGTCCCAAACCTTATGCATTTCGATTTGGTCACTCCACTTCCATTTATATATACATTTCCATAATGCAAATTTGCCATTACATGTCCAAAATGTATATTTTCATAAATACAGCCTTAGCTCTCATTTATACATGATACATTAACATAATTATATGTGTTCATAACATCATAGGACATATACAACAATGGATTACATCATTTTCCATTCATATGGCCTTCAAGTGACAAAATCTAGACACTTTGATGTCATATTTTCATCTCTCAAGTGGTTGGCTCCTATTTCCTTGTTCTCTTGGTCTACCTAGCATGTTAAAACATTGGAGAAGAGAGAATGAGTTTCAAAGAATTCCAATAGTTCATCTTCCTTTCAATCATATATAAAAGATGCAAAATAAGTCTTAAAAATGCATGCATGAGTATCATAAAATATGCAATCATTCTAGAGACATTTTTGACATTTGAGTAAGTCATACATAGCATACATAGGCTTGCCAAGTAAGTGGATTAGTCTTACCCATTCACTTGTGGATTTTGGACTTGTCTCACCTATTCTTTAAGAGGTTTTTGGACTCAACCTTACTCTTGGGAGTCAACCTCACTTTTGAGAGACTCTTTACTTTGTCTCAACTAATTCTAAGGATTCTTGGCCTCACCATACTCAAGCAAACCAAAGCAAGTATCATAAACATCATTTAGAAACATAATGCATTATCATGGTACCATAGCATATGAAATCATGCTAGAATACTTTTCATGGCTTAAAATACACATACATGTATTCAAAGACAAGCCAAGTATACATTCATGCATAAGAGAAGGAGGAGTGAGCTATCTTGGATGCAATCGTTGCCTTTTTGCAATAATGTTCCCTTCCTCGGCCTCACACATACAAAGGTGTGAAAATGATTTCTCTTAACCTAAATACAATTTATGGAAGCCAATTAGGTTCATGGAATTAATTCTAAGGCCATATAACTTCCTCACACACTAACTTGGTCTATAAACCCCTTTATGTTTCCAAGAATGCACTTAATGAAGCAACACCCATCAAATAAATTCTAGACTCCATTCTTTCCTTTCAAAGATGATTCTTGACTCTTTTTAAGCCTCTTGGAGTCATCATACAATTGAAACAAAAAGTCTTACTATATATTGCTTTTTTACATCATATTATAGAACATAAGACACCAATTCATTCTCTAGGCTTCCTAAATTTTTCCTAAGGTTTCCTTTCATTTTCACTCATCATATATGACTCCAAAATGGGTTTAGAAAAATTTAAAACTCTCCCTAGGTATCCAAACCCTTCTTGGCCAAGATAATGAAGAAGTTTGGCCTCCATGGACTTTGGTTTGTTTTCTTGATGGAGGAAGCACATGGGAAGACTTCTAGGGATCTTAGGAGCTCATTTAAACTCTTATTTAGGCATAGAAATTAAGTTATCAAATCAGATTTTACAAAAAACATATGAAACCCTAAAATTTGCATCTTGAATTTTTATGGTTATTTGTTGATTTCTTTTGCATATTCTTATTCTCCATACTCTTTTTCCTAAAAATCACCCTTGGTTCTACCTAAAATCCAAGCCCTCCTGTGACTTCTTGAGTGGGGCAAAATATGGAGAGAAGAGGAGCAAGGGGGTAGCAACCATGGAAGAAGAAATTAGGTTATTTTTTCTTGTTTTCTCACTTGAATTTTATTTTCTTTGGCCTCCTCTCTTCAAATACGAATTTTTTTCTTAATTTTTGCCTTAAAATAGATCCATTTACTTCAATATAATCATAAGAAAGGAAGGAAGATGGAGGAGAAGAGGTTTGGAAAGGAAAGAGCATGAAAAACTATAAAAAATTCATACCTTAAGCCTTTGATTTCTCCTTCTCTTTGTCTTCCTCTTGTGAGCCACTCTCTTAGGGTTTTTTCTATAGTTTAGGACAGAAACATATGAAGCTATGTGAGTGAGGAGGTGGGGTGCCATCTATTTATAGGTGGGAGGAAGAAATAGTTTTCAAAAATTTTCATTTTGCCCTTCGTTCTTGAAATTTTGATTTCTAATTCATTTTAGCTCCTTTTTGATAATCATCTCTTCCAATATAAAATTCACATTCCCAATTTAGTAAAATGCTTTTGGAATTACTCAAATCAAAGCAAAGACTTCCTTAATAAATTCATCAAAGTTTGGGTACACTAACATTGAAAAATGTTCATCGGAGGGGTTTTAACTCTCCCGAGGCTTCCCATGGTTTTCAAGGCCTCTGAGAACCCTAGAGAATTCAAAACTTTTATTCCAAAAGCCCTCCTGTGTGAATTCCCAAATTTACTGAAAATTACAAAAATGCCATTACGTTTTGTAAGTTTTTTGTTAAATTTTGTTTCTTCATTCTAGCTCTCTTTTTCTTTCCATATGAGCCTAGAATTCTCATTTTTAGGAGTGTAAAATATTATTCAAATTTTTTGGGACCTTAACTAATTCATTTCGGGGGACTTGCTTTGAAAATACTCCTATTTCTGTCGTTTAATGAAAACCAGATATTACACTTTTCTCCTTGAATTTGCTCTCCCTTCCTTGGCTTCACACATAAAAAGGTGTGGGATTAGTTTCTCTTGGCCTAAATACAATTTATGGAAGCCAATTAGGTTCATGGAGTTAATTCTAAGGCCACACATCTTCCTTAAACACTAACTTGGTCTATTATCCCCTTTATGGTTCCAAAAATGCACCTAATGAAGCAACACCCATTAAATGAGTTTTAAGCTCCATTCTTTCCTTTCATTTATAATTTTTGACTCCTTTGAAGCCTCTTGGAGTCATTACACAATTAAAACAAAGAGCCTAACTACATGTCGCTTCTTTAGGTCATATTATGAAACCTAAGATACCAATTCATTTTCTAAGCCTTCTAAATTTTTCCCAAGGTTTCCCCTCATTTTAATTCATTATATATGACTCAAAAATGGGCTTGAACAAAATTTAAAACTCTCCCTAGGTGTCCCAACCATGTTAGGCTAAGCATATGCCTCTTTTTGGCCTTCATGGAGTTTGTTTTGTTTTCTTGATGGACGATGCATATGGGGAGACTTTTAAGGATATTGGGAGCTCATTTAAAAACTTATTTAGACCTAAGAACTATTACATCAAATCAGATTTTCAAGGGAGCTCATGAAACCCTAAGTTTGCTATCTTGAAAATCAATGGCTTTTACTTGGATTTCTTTGCATATTCTTACTCTCCTCCCTTAAATTCATAGAATTCACCCTTGGTTCTACCAAAAATTCAACCCCTCTTACAGCTACATATATGGGGCAAAATAGGGAGAAGAAGGGGGAAATAGTAGCTACCATAGGATAAAGATTTTACCTTGTTTCCATGGCTTTTCTTGTTTGTTTCTCACTTTCCTTAGCCTCCTCTCTTCAAATCCGGATTTTTCCCTCTGTTCTCCCTTCAAAATAGATCCAAAAACTTTAATAAAACTATAGGAAAGAAAGCTTAAGAGGAGAGGAACAAGTTTAGAAGAAGGAGAAGCATGAAAATCCATGAAATTCCTTACCTTTTTCTTACTTTTTCTCATTCTTTCTTCTCCTCCATGGTGCACCTAAGAGAGCTCTTGTTATCTGTAGTTTTTGGGCAGAATAGGTCATGCAAATGAAGGGGAAGAAGAAACAAGAAACTTAAAGAGTGTTCAAGAAGCTTTCACTTTTTTAAAAGTTCTAATTTTGTCCTTTTTCTTGGCATTTTTGTGTCTGACTCGTTTTAACTCCTTTTCGAGAACTTTCTTTCTATTATAAAATTTAAGTTCCTAATTTAATAAAATGCCTTTGGAATCACTCAAATCAAAGCTAAAACTTTACTGAACAAATCTGTCAAAGTTTAGGCTCACTGACGTAGGAAAACGTCTATCGAAAGGGGTTTAAACTGTCCCAAGGCTTCTTATAACTTTTAGGGCCTCTGAGAATCCCAGAGAACTCAAAAATTTCATTTAGAAGGCCCTCCTATGTGAATTCCAAAATTTTCTTCAAATGACGAAAATGCCCTTACGTTTTGTCAACCTTTCGTTCAAATTTGTTTCTTCATTCTCGCTCCTTTTTTCTTTCCATCTGGGCTTGAGATTCTCATTTTTAGGAGTCTAGAATGCTTGAAAAAATTTTTTGGATCATAACTAAGTCATCTCAGGGAACTTGCTTTTGTATCCAATGAATTTCATTCGTTTATGGAGAAGCCGTACATTATGTTTCTTGCATTTTCTCTCATTTTTAGAGAATCGGTATTATACCTCACCCATTCACTTATGGATTTTAAACTTGCCTCTCCCATTTTCTATAAGAAGTCTTGACTCAACCTTACTCTTGGGAGTCAACCTCACTCTTGGGAGACTCTTTACTTTATTTCAACTAAGTTCTAGAGTTCTTAGCTCATCCTCACCATGGTTAGAGGGTTTTTGGTTTCTCCACACTCAAGTAAACCAAGGTAAATATATAAAACATCATTTGAATACATGAAATATTATCATGGTACCATGTAATAATAGCTTATGCTAAAATACTTTTCATAGCTTAAAGCATACTTGCGTATACTCAAATACAATGTAAGCACACATTCATGCATGAAAGAAGGTGGAGAGAGCTACCTTCCTTGCATTTACACACTTTTTCCTTGAATTTGCTTTCCCTTCCTCGGCCTCACACACAAAAAGGTGTAGGATTGGTTTCTCTTAGTCTAAACACAATTTATGAAGCCAATTAGGTTTATGGATTTAGTTTTAAGGCCATACATCTTCCTTAAATACTAACTTGGCCTATTAACCCCTTTATGGCTCTAAGAATGCACCTAATAAAGAAAAACCCATCAAATGAGTTCTAGGCTCTATTCTTTCCTTTTATATATGATTCTTGACTCCTTTTAAACCTCTTAGAGTCATCACACTATTAAAACAAAAAGCCTAACTACATGCTGCTTCTTTAGGTCATATTATGGAACATACAAGGCCATCTCACTTTCTATGGTTTATAAAATTTTTCCAAGGATTCCCTTCATTTTCACTTATCATGACTAAAAAATGGGCTTAGAAAAATTTAAAACTCTCCTAGGTGCCCAACCAGGTTAGGCTAAGCCTATGCCTCATTTTGGCCTCCATGGAGTTTACTTTGTTTTCTAATGGGAAGATGCATATGGGAAGCCTCTTAGGGATCTTAGGAGCTCATTTAAATATTTATTTAGGCCTAGAAATTAAGGTATCAAAATAGATTTTGCAAGGAACACATGAAACTCTAGATTTGCTATCTTGAATTTCCATGGTTATTTGTTAATTCCCTTTGCATATTCTTATTCTACATGCTCCTTTTCTTAAGATTCACCCTTGGTTCTACCCAAAATCTAAGCCCTCTTGAAGCTTCTCATGTTGGACGAACTAAGGAAGAAGAGGGAGGAGGAGTGGCTACCATAAGATGGAAGATTTACCATATTTTTCCTTGTTTTCTTGCTTGAATCTTCTTTTCTTTGGCCTCTTCTCTTCAAATCCGAATTTTTCCCTTTGTTCTTCCCTCAAAATAGATCCATAAACTTCAATATTTCAATATAATCATAGGAAAGAAAGGGAAATAGAGGAAAAGAGGTTTGCTAAAGAGAAAGCATGAAAAAACCAAGAAATTCCATACCTTCTACCTTGGATTTCTCCTTCTCTTCTTCTCCATTTTATATGAATCAACCCTAGCTCTCTCTTCTGGTTTAGGGCAGAAAAAATTGTGTCTAAACGAGTTAGGAGGTGGGGGACCATCTATATATAGGTGGGAGGAAGAAAGATTTTTTTAAAATTTTAATTTTACCCTTTTATTTTAGCATTTTTATTTTTGGTTCTTTTTAGCTCCTTTTTAAGAACTTCCTTTTCCATTATGAAATTTAGGTTCCCAATTTTGTAAAATGCCTTTGGAATCACTCAAATTGGAGCTAAAACTTTCCCGAACGAATTCGTCAAAGTTTGAGTTTACTGTCATTGAAAAACATCCATTAGAGAGATTTTAACTATCTCAGGGCCTCCTATGATTTTCAGAGCCTCTGAGAATCCTGGAGAACTCAAACCTTTCATTTAAAAAGCCCTCTTATGTGAATTCCAAAATTTGCTCAAAATTATGAAAATGCCATTGCATTTCGTAAGTTTTTCGTTCAATTTCGTTTCTTTATTCTAGCTCTATTTTTCTTTCCGTTTGAGTTTAGGATTCTCATTTTTAAGAGTTTAGAATGCTATTTAAATTTTTGGGACCTTAACTAATTTATTTTAGGGGACTTACTTTGAAAACATGCTCATTTCTGTTGTTTAACGAAAACCTAACATTATAACAACATGATCATACTTTAGTGAAAGACTCCTCAAAATTTTTTACAACTTTTTGGCTAGACAACTCTTCTCCAAGGGATCTAATTTGATTAATGACTAAAGAAGCCCTTGAAGAGAATTTTTGAATTGACTTCGAGGCCTTCATACTCAAGTTCTCAAATTCACATTGAAGACTTTGCAACTTCACCTTCAAGGCCTTATTAGTTCCTATATATTCTTATTGGAGTATGTCCCAAGCTTGCTTTGCTGATATATTACCCAAATTTCTAAGCAAATTCGTACATAGTTAACACCCACACTATAATCAAGTCATTAGGGTCTCAAATTAGCAGAATTACCTCAAAAAGAAGAGTTCACACCTATCTAATGACAGCCCTAGCCTCAGCCTATGAATTTTATCAAGAAAATCCCTAAACACTCACATTTCAGATTTTTGGATATGGTGAAAATACTCCAAATGAAAAACTAATTGAACCAAAATGAAGAGAAAGATGAGAGGATTAAGTTATATAACTATTACCTTGGCTAAATCTTGCTCTAGAAGTGGAAAAATGTGGAATTATGCTAAAAACCCTAGAGCCTCCTTTGGACCTCCGAATTTTGAGATGAGTGTTTGTGTTTCAGCAAATGGAGAGGTGGCTGAAGCATTAGGATTTAAGTTGGGTTTTAGTTGGGTCAAATATGGGTCATGGGTTACTCCAAAGTCCAACTGCTAATAGGCTTAGATTTTTGCTTTGTTGGGCTAGTTTTTAAGTTGTTGGGCTACAGAATTCTGTTGGGCCAGACCTAGCTTTAGGATCTCTATTGTCTTGGGTCTACACAAGGTTTATTGGGCCAATTATAAGAGCCTATATAAGGTGGAACTTGGGCCTCTATCACATTAAATTAGATTGGGCCTGCACCTAGCCTATTAGGCCTCAATTACTCTTTTATCATGCTCTCCTACATTAATTTGGGCTTAGATGGAATTTCTCTCCTAATTAAATCTCAAACCCATATTAATAATTTATCTCTCTAAATCTCCTTTCATTTAATCTACCCGATTATTCCAAATTAATTATCCCTAATTCCATGATTAACACCTTAATTAATTATGGGGTGTTACATTCTGCCCCACTCCTTATGACCAAATTTTCTAGGCTAAAACAAAACTAAGGGTAGATGAGAATGGCACACAAGACAGAGGGAAGAAGGAAGAGAGAAACCTAGCAAAAAGTGTAAGAATTTCATAGTTTTCCATGCTTTCTCCTTTACCAATCTTTTTCCCCTCTTTTTCCTCTTTCTCTCTATAGATTTATTGAGGTTTTTGGGTCTATTTTGAGCTCAGCACAAATGGGGAAATTTCAAAATTAAGAAGGAGAGCCAAAGGAAAGGGAAGAGTATCCAATAAAAGCTTGAATTCAAGGTAAAAATCCTTAGTTCCATGCCTCTTTTTCCTTGTTCTTCTTCTTGTGCATTTCGTCCTACATATGGCCAGCCAAGGGGAGAGTGTTTTTGGACAGAACTAAGAATGAATCTTAGGAATTAAAGGGTAGGAATTAAGAATATGCAAAGAAAACAAAGTAAGAACTATGAAATTGTAAGATAGAAAAGCTAGGGATTTGTGTGTGCCACCTAAATTCTGATTTTGTACAAGAGTCCCTAGGCTAAAGTAAGTGTTCATATGAGCTCCTAAGATCCCTAGAGAGCTTCGCACATACATTTCCCATCAAGGAAAGCAAGACAACCTCCATTGTTGCCAAGGTGAGCATAGGCTAGGCCAAGGGGAGAAGAATCACCAAGGGAGTGTTTTAATTTCTTCCAAGCTTACTTTTACATCATACATGATGGGAGAGTGTGAGAGGAAGCCTTGGAAAAGTTTTAGAAGTCATGGATAGTGAAATGGTATCATAGGTTATATATTATAGCTTAAAGAAGCAACACCTAGATAGACTCCTTAAATTAATTGTGTGATGGCTCCAAGAGGCTTAAAAAGAGTCAAGAATCATAAATGGATGGAAAGAATAGGGCCAATATGATGTTTTCCTAAGGTTGCTTCATTAAGTGCATTATGAAACCATAAATGAGACACAAGCACCACTAAGTCTTTGAAATGAATGTGTAGCTTTAGAATTTGTTTAAAGAGTGTAATTGGCTTCCATATTATATGTCTAGGCCAAAGGAACCAAATCCTACCTTCTTGTGTGTATGTGATTGAGGGAGAGGATGTATTCTTGAAGGGAAAAGTGAGCATTTATAACAAAGATAGCTCTCTCTTCTTTCTCTCATGTATGAGTAGATGTTTATCTTGTCTTTAAATATGTGTGTGTATGTTTTGAGCTATGAAAAATGTTTTAGCAAGTGTTAAAATGCCATGATATCATGATGTTATGTTATGCATTCAAATGATGCTTTATGTATTTGCTTTGGTTTGTTTAAGTGTAGTGAAGCCAAAAGCCCCTTAGTCATAGTGAAGATGAGCCAAGAACCCTCAAGAATGGTTAAGACAAAGCCAAGAGTCTCCCAAGAGTAAAGCTCAGTTAGAAGCCTTCAAGAAAAAGGGTAAGACCAGTCCAAAATCCTTAAAGAGAATAGGTGAGGCTAAACCATTTGCTTGGCAAGCCCATGTATATTTTATATGTCTCCTTGAATGCTAAAAATGTTTCATGAATGATTATGAAAGCCATGATGTCCATGCATGCAATTTTAGACTTGGATTTGCATTCTTTATATATGATTGAAAGGGAAAAGAGTTATTGAGATTCCATGAATCTCACTCCCTTCCCTCTCATATCTCATATAGTTTAGGTAGAACTCAAAAGCCAAGGAATAGACGCAATGAAGCATGCATAACATTGTTTTGATAATAATATAGCTTATGTAATCTTAAAGCATGTGGGAATGTCAAAATACTCATGTATATATTATTTTTGAGTTGTAGACCAATGAGCAAATGTAATAGCATGTATAAATGATGTATGAACCACTTTTGGTGCAAAATCAATGGAAATATAAGATTTGGTTACTTGATGGGTTGCATTTGCTAATTTATTCATGGATGTGGGATAACCAAAATGAGATGTATGATATTTAGGACTACTTGGGTAGTTCATACAAGTTGTATTTATGTTTTTAAACTTGTCCAAGAGGTGCCAAACATAAAGGAAAGCCATTTGGACCAAGTTGGTGCCTTCTAAAAGGCAAAAATGACCATAATAGTAAGCTATAACAAAATCTATCCAAATGAGCTCTTCATGGTATGAAATTTTGCATGCATCTAGATCTTATTGAGAGCTTTTTAGGAAGCTAAAGTGTGTAATATTTGGAGGTCTACAAAATTTTTGGCAAATTTTTAAAATTGAAAAATTTTCTGATTTTGTCACTAGTACTATTCATATGGTCCAAAAATGGATCTTTGTCATTCATGAAATAAATGATGTCTAATTGTTGTAAAATTTTATAAGGAGAAACTAAACATTTCCAGTGACTTGTCCAACTAGAATCACCTCATTTTGATGTCTAGAGAAGGAGATATGATTGTTTTGAAATTTCTATTATGTTCCAGGCTCACAGTCAGACCTCCATCATTGTTTGATCAATTTTTGGGATTTGAATGTGCTTGGATTGATTTGGAACTATTTATTCACTATATCTAACATCTGTAACTTTCCAAATTGGTACATTTTCATGAATTAGATTTTTGTGGAACTAATTGTGCATTTTCAAAATTTATATCAGTAAGCTGTATCAATAATACTGGGTAATCCGACCTTTGTGCCTTTTCTATTGTCAAACATGGTTTAGATGAAGTTTTCATGGATTGGAATTATTTTTAGTGTAAAGTTAACATCTAGTGATTTCCAGAATAATATGGGTTGCTTGATTTCAATTTTTTTAGATTTAGTTATAATTTTCCAGAGTTGCTAGTAGAAAACTGAAATTCTAACCTGAAGCAAAACGTGAGTAATTCTAGTTTTTAGCTATTGGTCCATGGTTTGTGCAAAGTTTTGGGATGTTTATAAATTGTATTAGAGAATGTTATTAGTAAGTTTTCGAGGTCCACGGATTAAAATTTGAATTTTTAACTCTGATGTAACACAAGGAAATGGCATTATCTATTCCCTTTTCTTGGTTTTCTTTGCTTGCACATGAAAGTTACCTTAAATATGAGAATATGGAGTCTAATAAAGTATGATGTGACATTCTTGATGAAGGTTCCCCCTCTAGAATAATGATTTTTTTTTCTTCATTTGGCTCAAAGTGACTTAAGAAAGATCTAAGGACTCAGATGGGTTGAAAAGATCCAAAGATCTAGAATTTTTGCATATTAAAAGAAATGCAAAACTAAGTCTGAAGCAATAAAGTCCAAATCTCTAGCCCAATTTGAAATATCCATGTCACTTCAATTTACTGATCCATCTAGTTTGTAAAACAAAAAGAATATAGATTGAGACTTTGATGGAAAAATTGTAAGAATGACAAACTCAATTATAATAACAATAATGCAATTAAAAACCTACTTTATAGAAAACAAATCTAAACTCATCAAATTAACCACAATGAACTATTATGAAGACTAAATATAAGGGATATAAAATATAATAATATCAAATTATCATTGATCCTATTAATAATCAATTAGATCAAGAGCTCAAAGAAATTATAGGCTAAGGGAGACTACAACATAAAAGGCGATAGGCTCATTGCAAAGCTACTATATTTTATGTATATAATTGGATACATTAATTTTTATATGTTGTACATAATATATTCAATGATATTAATTTAGTTATTTATAAGTGTAATATTATATGTTTGAATGTTACAATAGCATCAAATGTTATTTTTAATTACATCTTTATACAATTTTTTAATTATTTTATTTTCATTTATTTAATTCATCAATACTTATTTCAATTATTACTAAATTATTAATTTATCATTATCTAACTAATCATTACATATAACTACCAATAATTATATATAACTAATTAACACCTAACTAACCATTACATTAATCATTGCTTCTTTTTTATTATGAAATTTGTTGAAAAAATTATTTTCTTCAAACTCGATCCTCTCATTCCACTTTCAAATTTGGGTAAGTATTTTTTATGGAATGGGATTTGAGATATTTTTTATTGAAAAGGGTGGGATTAAACTCAAATTACCCATACAGGCTTACAATTTAAACAGGGAAAAAATGGAATAGAGAAATCTAAAAGCTTGACTCGGTTGACTCATTTGATTGACTTGTGTGTCGTGTCAAGCACTGTGAGGGGAAACTTTGTGCAAATAGCTACGTCTTCTCCCCCACTTGCCATTAAAATTAACAAAGAAAACTCCATAAACTATGAAACTACATTGCCTTTTCTCAAGCGCTGACACATCCTTCACCATTAACATGTCCATCGTCATGGCTTCCGACAAACTTGTGTTCCTCCTCTTCTTTATCAGCGTCCTCTGTTCTGCCACCACTGATGCTGTTGACCCTACTTATCTTGACTACGCATTCAAAGACATAAACTTCACTGCCAATAGTACCTACCAATTCGACTTAAGCACCCTCCTCTCTTCCTTATCTTCCAACGCCACCGGCAACACTGATTTCTACAATACAACCGTCACTGGCAGAAATTCCTCCGATACCATCTATGGCCTCTTCATGTGCCGAGGTGATGTGCCCCCTCAGCTCTGCCATCAATGCGTCGTCATCGCAGCCAAGAAAGTATCCTCCTTGTGCTTCTTAAAGAAGGAGGCTATAATCTGGTACGACGAGTGCTTACTCCGCTATTCCAACCGCTCTTTCTTTTCCACTGTCGATACATGGCCTACAGGTATTCTTCAAAGACAAAAGCAAAAGGAAGGCTTCTTAAACACCGCCAATTTGTCCCGGGAAAGCTACTGGCAGTTATTGTTCAAAATCCTTAGCATGACGGCAGATGACGCAGCCAACGCTCCTTTGGGCGCTAAGAAATATGCCACAAGGAAAGCAAGCATTTCTGGGTTTGGATTTATGCATTCTCTAGTTCAGTGCACGCCGGATCTGTCAGCCCGAGATTGCCGAATGTGTCTAAGTGCTGTGATTGAGGACCTTCTATTTTATTGTGCAGAAAAACAAGGAGGAAGATTTCTATACCCCAGCTGTATCGCTCGGTATGAATTGTACCCTCCTCAAGGTGAGTTCATATTATATGCTCTCTCATTTGTTTCGTTTTTTTCAGATATATTAAAGTATCTAATCATGAAAAAGATTATGTTGATTTTAGCAGAAAATAGTTTTCAAATCTTGAGAAAATCAGAACATAAAAGTAGAGGAACATTCTATTATCTTTCTTACAAAAGACCCCATATATTTGCAGGGCATTTAGACGAGAGATAGAGAACAGTAGAATTTATATTGGCGAGTTTCACTAAATTCCACATTCTCCTCACTTTCTCATTGTAGTTGAATGCCTGCAGTTCTGGTCCTATAGTGTATCCATGTCCATATTACAAATAGAAAAAATTGGCTTTTAAGGATCCAAGTTTTATAAAATTTATAATAAAAAATATTAAAAATTAAAATTATCTTTAATTTTTTAAAATTTAACAGTAATTTTTTAAATTGAATAATACATTTCTTAAATTTTAGTAATAATTTTAATTTTTAAAATGTTTTATTATAAATTTTATAAAATCTAGATCTAATTTTCCCTTATTAATATGCACGGCCCCCAAAATTGACTCGCTAGGAAGTCTTCTGAAGACTTCAGGGACAGGCTTCCACGCAATGATATTTTAGGGACATAGAGGTAATTCTATGTAGCATACAAAGAGCATTATAGTAAAACGTGTACAATGCATTCGGTACGCTTGTTGGAATTAGGAAAAAATATTGAGGGTACTTTTCTAAAATGATTTTTAAATTATACGACTATTTTTAATATATATGTATATATAATCAAATACTTTTAAGAATAATATTTATTCATTTTATTAAAATTATATTTATTTAACAATTTTAAAATTTTAAATTGATATCAATAATTTTGTGTTATAAATTATGAATTTAATTTATTTTAAAGCTATTAAATTTTGAGAGAATTATAGTTGAAGATTCAGACTTTAAAAAAATTATTTTAAAAGATCTATTATTATTGTTTTAAAATAGATTATCATTGATTTTAATTAAAATTCTCTAAGCTTAGTAGTAATAAGTTATTTAAAATAAATTTTTTTAATTTTGGATCCTTAAATATAATTTTCTCTTAAATTTTCTGCAATGCTTATGTTTACTAAAATATATTTAATATAAATATTATTTTTGAGATTACTTTATGACATATAAATTAGTTAAATTTGAAAAAAATAATTTATGAATATATTCTTTAAGAAAAATTAATCATTTAGTATCTGTAATTTACCTTAATTTGTAATTTAGTTTCTATATTATATATTTTTTAAAAATAATTCTTATAATATCCAACCATTTCATATTAGTCCTATACTTTAAAAATGTTAACATTCTAATTCTTACCATATCCACATGGCTTAACAGCGTTAATTTGTGGCTAAGATGGCTAACAACTGTTAAACATGGCTGCGACATAAGCAACAAGTTTTTTTTTCTTACTTTAAACTCTAAGAATCAAATTGAAAATTGAGGTAAATTATAGGATTTAATTTTTTTTCCAAAAAGAAAAAGAGCACTGGCTGGGATGTTTACTTACCAAACTGTACTGTAACCCATTTGTACTTCTTTCTTTCTCTGTTTTATCCTCCTTCCACTTCACAGAGCAGATACACATGCACGCGCACATGAATTATTTTTGTTTGCTTTTATATCTGCCTCTGTTTGAGGCATGCGATTTCTAACTCTTGTTTTTTCAAGATTATTTTGAACATTTACCACATTCTCCAATTCCATAAAGGCATCTCTATCTGTTTATGCACATGAATGACCCTCGTGAAATATAAATTTAATACCTGTTATATAATATTAATAATAGATATAGGCTTATTTTTTATTGCAAGGGAGGTAAGTGTGATACAATTTCTTTTTTTGGTTTTAGAGGAGAGGTGTGTATATATATATATTTAAAAAAATCATATAATTTAGACATTTTTCAAAGGATGAAAGAGTAATTTACTTAAATATTAATATTAATAGATTAATTTAAAACTATTTCCATTCGTCTTTATTTGATTCAAGGAAAACAAACCTTTTGCGATAGGTAATTCCAAGAAAGAATAAATTACCATTTTAGTTTTTTAAAAATATTATTGCCATCAATTTAGTATTTACAAGTTTATTGACGCCAATTTAATCCAAATATTTTAAAAGATTTATTATTATAGTCATAATTTTGAATTGGGCTGATGTCATTAGAATTTTTCGCAGACTAAATTAATGGTAATAAATTTTTAGACTAAATTGATTATAATAAACTTTTGAACACTATATTAATGTTCATAAAACCTTTTGATGATATGGATAGTGTAGCTTGTGGAAGTCTAATTGAAGAGGATGATAGTAGATGGCCTGTTGGGTACTCAAAAAATTAACAGATGTGTTCGGTCTTAAAAGCTGAATCTTAGGGAGCTCTTTAGGGACTAAAACTTGCTCAGACTTATGGCTTCAGCAAAGTTATCATTGAAAGTGACTCAAAGCAATTGGTGAAAGGAAGCAATTTCCCTCGAAACCACTGCACTGATTTATTCAGCAGTTTCTCTAGGTTGAGAACATGGTGAACAACAATATTGGAAGGTTAAAGTTCAACATTATTGGAGGGAAGTTAATATATGTGCCGATCATCTTGTTAATTTAGAATTCTCCCAACGTAGGTCTAATTATTTTTAACAGTGCGCCGAATAGTATAGCTCCTTGTCTTGTTGCTGATTTGATGGGGACATCTATGCCCCGTGTAATTTCTCAGTCATTCTTGCTCAGGCTTTTAGCCTCCGCATTTCACCAAAATACAAAAAACCTTTTGTAAGAAAAATAAAAATAAAAAACTCTTATAAAAAACACGAGCTTGTAAAAAAAAAAATTCTATACTTTACTCCTAGTCAATGACATGTGACTGACAGATGGAAACATCTCATGTTTATACAGAAGGAAAAGGCCAATCGCCGAGGACCATTGTGGTTGTCGTGATTTCCGTTGTCGTTGCGGGCATACTTTTTTGTCTCGCCTACCGTCTCTTACGGAAAAAAATGAGGAAGCGTCACATGGCTGTTCTGAGGCAAAACTACTGTACGTAATTTTTATTCTATTACTCTTTACTCAAACATTCCTTTCTTTTTTTTATCCGTTATTATAAAAGAGTAATTAATCAAAATCATTTAAAAAATTATATTTATCTATTTTTAATTATAAATTATAATGTCCTCCTAATTTATAAACAGCTATAATTGACCTTGATCTTTGTGAAGAGGGGGCGCAACATTATTTGGCATTTTGATATCTATATATGTGACAAATGACGAGCTACCTAAGTATCATGTAAGTGCTTAAATAAATCATTTTATTTAAGTAATTAACAACAGAGATAGACTGAGATAGAAAAAATATATATTCAAACCTTAAATCTAACTTTACTCTTATAAAATTTCTAAAATGTCGTGAGAAACCAATCGATAAAGGGCTGATTGTTTCCTATTACTTAATTTTTACGTATTTTATTTCCTTTTCGTCGTTCCCACCCGCTCTCACTCCCACTCCTGATTCTCCAAGTGAAATCAAATGCTAGTATATTCATTTTCCGAAATTGAGCTTCTGAAGTGCATCTTTCCTTCTATTCTCTTCTGGTGGCGGAACAAGGCCTTTGTCAGCCATCAGTTACAAATCATCAACCCAGGAACTTGAACATGAATCCCAAGGAATGAAAATTGGGTGGTTGTAAGCGGGCGCTTCCATACAAATTACAAGCCCCACAATTTCAAAACCCAAAAATAATGCCTGGGAAAGAAAACACTCAAGAAGATACAAAAAAGAAAAAATCGATCCATTGGCTTAGCATTTGTTATTGGAATCTTAAAAGTAAAAAGAACACCCACTTGGTTGCTTTATGTTTGATAAGAATTTATAGCTAATTTGAGGTGGGTGTAGATTTTTATTTATTTTGAAACAACTTTTCTTTAAATGGAGTTTTGTAAGAAGTATTGTGAAAAGTAATTTTTATTTGACAAAATTGTTTGATAAGCGTTTTTATTAATATTATTGTGTTTGATATATTTTGTCATGTACTTCAGAAGATAGATAAAAAAAAGTTATGGTATTTAATAATTTTGAATAGGAGAATAATTGTCTATAAAATAAATATATGTATTTTTTTTGCTTCTACTTTTGTTCTAAAAAAGAAATTTCGATTTTCTACTTTCTTCAGGTATAAAAAAATTACTTTTACTACCACTAAAACACCTCATTTTTTAGGAGTTGGCCAAACACCATCCTAAATTTTGAATTATTTAGGTTCATTTTCCTTTCTTACACACCCACATGTCCAATTTTGCCTATTCCATTTCTCTGAATTCATAGGATTGCACCTCTTGTGGTTTCCAAACAAAGCTTCTAAACTTTTTTTCTTAATTGACAAAATTTGACTATGTTTTGTGGGTTTAATTGATAAAAATTTTGCATTAATATTGTGCATATTTACTCAGGTGAGATGTTTAAATATCTGATGGAGAGAATATTGGAAAGAGAAGGGATATAATGAGTATTAAATAATGGGAAGGATATTTTAGTAATTGTATATAATTGAAAGTATTTAACTTTAATTCAGATAGGGGATAAGTGCAATATGAGAAATAAATTAAGGAATTAATTGTAACTTTTTTTAAAAAAATAAATTAAAGAGACATTACAATTAGGAGTAAGGTTCAAGACAAATAAATCAAATTTTTCTTAAATTATTTTTATAACAGTTATATGTAAGAAAAAGTACATATAAAAGTAATGCAAATTTGATGGTGTAAAATAACATAACTTATCAAAAGAGACTCTCAGTTATAAATTAATTAAAAGGTATGAAAGCAGTTGCTTTTAGCATACTTTGAACTTTGTATATTTGGCTAGTTGGAAGTGATATCACCACTTTAGAGGCCCTGCAATTCAGTTTGGCTACAATTAAAGCTGCAACAAATAAATTTTCCCGTGAGAACAATATAGGCAAAGGCGGTTTTGGAGAAGTTTACAAGGTGACAAATACCATCAAAGTAATGTTTTATGCATATATTTTCCTCCCCTTTAATCCAATCAACTATGATTACAGGGTGTTCTTTTTAATGGTCAAGAAATAGCTGTAAAAAGACTCTCAAAAAGTTCTGGACAAGGTGTAACAGAATTCAAGAATGAGGTTTTGTTGATAGCCAAACTTCAACATAGAAATCTGGTGGCACTATTAGGATTTTGCATAGAAGAGCAAGAAAAAATACTTGTTTATGAATATGTCTCCAGCGGAAGCCTTGATTACTTTCTATTTGGTTTGGCTTTTCTAAACTCATTTGAACTTTTAGTTGAAATTTCTAGTTCATATATGTCATGCGTGTTATTATTTATTTGGTGCCTTCTATTTTTTGCTTGAGTTAATTGTTTAAAGATTGTATTTATTTATTTTCTCACTTGTGTCACTTATGACAAATTTATGCATAGGTTCCCAAAAAAGCAGAGTATTAAATTGGCTGGAGCGTTGTGAAATTATAAAAGGAATTGCTCAAGGAATTCTTTATCTTCACACGTATTCTTGTCTTAAAATAATACATCGTGACCTCAAACCTAGTAATATTTTATTAGATAAGGACATGAATCCAAAAATTTCAGATTTCGGCATGGCCAAGATGGTTACTATCAATCAAACCGAAGGAAATACAAATAGAATTGTTGGAACATAGTAAGCTCTTTCTTCTTTCTTCTTTCTTTTTTTTTTTTAATTTTCTTTCTTTAACTCACCTCTACATTTATCTTGGTAGGGGTCAATAAAGAAAAATAATTTGTGACCTAATACAATGTGAATAATGCTTGATCTACATAGAAAAGTTTGCCTTAATTTCTATTAAGTTTTAAATGTCCAAAATGTTCTTATTATCTATTTGATGAAATCCCACATTGATACTATTTTTTTTGTATTTTTAGCGGTTATATGTCTCCAGAATATGCAATGCTTGGACAATATTCTGAGAAATCAGACATTTTTAGTTTTGGAGTTATGGTTTTGGAAGTTGTTAGTGGAAAGAAAAATACAAGTTGTCATGAATCACAATATGCAGAAGGCCTCTTGAGCTATGTAAGTTATGATAATTTGTTTCTCTTGTTAATGTTGCTTATATAATCATCTCAAAACCTTAGGAGTAAAATTAATTTAACAATGTATAAACTAATTAGAAAGGTAATGATTAGAATAATAAATTTTACTTAATTGTTGCAGGCTTGGAAGCAATGGAGGGATGAACAATTGTTAGAGATATTGGATTCAAATCTAAAAGAATTTGGATCATATAATGAAGTGATTAAGTGCATCCATATTGGTTTATTATGTGTTCAAGAAAATTTTGATCTTAGGCCTTCCATGGCTACAGTTGTTTCATATCTTAGCAATGATTCAATTCAATTGCCATTTCCGAAGGAACCAGCATTTTTTATGCATGGTCGAATGGAGCCTACCATTGGAAATAATGAATCGGTTCTGATCAATATACCAACAATTCCAAATCGTGCTCTATTAATGAAATGCCTACAAGTGAATTCTTTCCTCGCTAGTATGAGGTTTATATTTCTTCTTTTTTTATTCTTGGATACTAAGGGTTTGTATATCTTTTGAAATCAGTGGATATCAATAGTAATTTTTTGTCAAAATATTTGTATAAACAACTTGATCACTTTCAACGTCGGAGAAGGAATGACAAATTTTCCCCTTTTTCCCCTTTAATGATTTTTCTTTTTCCTGCTTCGTCGCAATTGTTTAAGCATTTGCTGCCCCGAAAAATAGTAACCAAAAATGGTTTGCCTAGTGGTACAAGAATCGTTCATCTCCAGATTCTATGACCGAAACGTCATTGATGATGATACAGTTATTAAGCACCTTCTTATTTAACTCATAATGTTCATTTCTAGCATTCCACTACAGGCTCACATAAACTTGATTCTTGAAATTCTATATGTATGTCTGAAGTCTAAACTTTGCATTGACAATTAGAAAACAATTTTCTTTTGTTCACTCTAACTTGAGAGTTTTTTTTTTTTTCCCCAAAAAAACTGGTCATCCAATTTTGATAGTTTTTCATGTTAGAATTCATACCTGCGAGATAACAAGATAGGATTCTATATTTTACTTTGAATCAAACTTGAATCCATAGGTTCTATATTACTTAGAATCCTTAGGCAAAGTTGAAAAGAAAAGAGTGAAGGTTCACAACTTACTGATCTGCTCATAATAACTGAAGGACTTATACACACACACACACTGTTTATTAACACTCGTCTATCTAAAAATCAAGTACCTATCATAAAAGTGCTCATCTCAAAATCCCACCAAGCATATTGTGCTTCTGCTTCATCCCAAGCACTAGAGGGAGCAAACCTGAAGGGAAATTGCTGAGAATTCGCATGTTCAAAGAACACAACGGAACCAATCGCAATATGAAGGCCGTTATTGACAAGGCAATCATTGTCACCCACGCGCTTGAATATTGCGGGAGAACTGACTTTCTTAAGGCGAAAGACACAAAATTCAGATGCAGTTATTGTGCTATTTTGCAGTCTGTAGGGACTGGTTCAGTATTTGCACTGAGAAGGTTGCAGTTCCACTTGGAAGTTCACCACTTGAGCCTTGCGTTATCCCAACAAAACTTGGTTTGCATTCTTTTGCTTCGTCATTCGCATTCATTAGCCTTTTTACATTCGCATGAAATACAGTACAATGTAAATGTAGTAAATGTCATTTTATGATGAGGTTTCTCCCAGTTGAATATCTAAAAGTCCTTTTTCTGTCTCTAATCTATGGGGTTGCACTTTTATATAAAAGGTGATTTCACAAAAAATTCAACCTTTGATGATATTCAGTAATATGTTAAAAATTAGATTAAGCAAATAGAGAGAGAGAGAGAGAGAGAGAGAGAGTGATTAAGAACTCACTAACTCACCCCATAGTTAAATTGCAATCAAAACGATAATGTATACTTTAATTAGGAGCATTTTAGAGTTTGGAACTTTATCTCTCAACTGTTAAATAGTATTGAGATTTGTGTTAAAGTAATATTTTATTTTTATACATCAATCTTATAAACAATCCAATTATGATAGGCGCACATCGGAGAGCTTGAGCTCTCCCATGTCTTCTACCTTTTAATATATACAAGCATGAAAAGACAAAGAGGAACAAAAATAAAGCATTTACCTAGATTGGATGAAGTAGTGAGTGCCATTGTTGAGATAAGCACAGAGGTACAAGCAAGTCAGTTAATGCAGCAATTGCTAGAGCACCAAATAATATAATGTAAACTAACTCAGCCAAAAAATTTGACCCTGTGACTGGCCTTTAATATCATGAGTAGTTCACTACTTTGTTATGTACTAAAGCACTGAATGATGGCATTTTTTTTTCATGGGTAAATAATGAAGTAGATGTTAGAATCTAAGACTTTTGTTAACTATCAATATTTCTCACCCCTATATATCACACCTGATAATTTTATTTTATTTTATTAATGATGCATGGTATATTTTTAAAATACAAAAGAGATTCATATATTTATTGATAAGGTTTTGTTTTTAACACAAAATTCAAGGAGTCAAAATATTTTCACTCTTAATTTATTAGTTGATTGCCAAATTCCAGACAAAACATGTTACAATGATAACTAGTATTAAAGGTAACGGATTTTACCTCTAGGGGCCTTTGTGACAAAAATAAATACCAAATTACCATATGCCAGGTTTTTGATAACTGTGAACTGTAGTCTGGAATAGCCTTTCATTTTGACAAACGACCATTTAGTGTGTAAAATAAAAATAAAGTAATTGATTAAGAATTTTATCCAAAAATATGACTAACCTTTTAATTGAATCTATCAAAGTGTGTCCTTCTCAGATTAGTTCATTAATAATTTTCCTTCAATCATTTTAATCGTTTTCAGGGACTCAATGAAAGGATGAAGATATTGGGAGCAAATTATTAAGGGATAACATTGAGAAGGTTACACTTTAGATAATTAAATTAAACTTACTCATTTTTCAAAGTTTTTGCGACATAAATAATAATTTACTCTAAAATAAAATTGAGAGATTAAGCTTCCTTGTTCACAGTCCAATTTCCTTTTTTTTTTTTTGGTTCAGGCCACACAAAGTCCTTTTGCCTTGAGAGAGAATATGTATAAAAGGTTTTTCACTCATTTTCAACGGGAACCATCAATGTTTAAGGTAAAGTTCAGAATCTTTAATTAGATGATTGAATGGTAGTTTGTTAAATGATTTTTATGAATTTTTAATATGTTGCTTTAAGTATTGCAAGTCTATCTCACTACAATATTTTTGGCCCGTGGCAATGCTAAAATACTGTTGTCTTAAATGCCAAAACCATTGCCTAATTATTCATGCCACGGTTTATGACTGTACTATATTTCACCATTGCCTATTGTTTAAAGCAACGATCTTTTTTTTCGGAAAACTATTCCCTTTAGTTATTCAATAGGCAATGATTTTTACCTATTAGCTAAGGCAACCATTTTAAACTGTCGCCATTTTAGGAAATGATAATGACTTGTTGCATGAACAATAAGCAATGGTTTTTAGCTAGCAACTATAGCAACAGGTTCAACTATTGCCCTTTTAGGCAACAACAAAAGACATTTCCTATGAAGAATAGGCAACAATTTTCTTAATGTTGGCAATATGCAATATGCTTTTTTTTTTTAACTACAATAAGTAAACCATTGCCTTTAAGGAATAGACAACATTTTTCTAATTATTAGCAAAATGTGCTTCTTTTGAACCATAATAAAAAATGGTTGCTATAATTAATAGGCAACACATATATATATTTTTTCCATATTTCAAAGACAATTTTGTTGAAACATAAATCACATTCTACAAATACAACTTGAAAGCTATTGTATTTATTTTTAATATCTTTTTTAAAAAATTCATTCCACAATGTATATTGTTCCATATCAACATCTATAAAAAAAGATTCAAATATCCAACTACAATATGTGATCCAGTTGATATAAATACAAAGAGTACTATCATACAAACTTGTGACAAAAGTTCACAACAAAAGTGTTTGATCCAAAATATTTATAGGAGATGCTCATCTGAGTACTCTTCATTTGCATCCTTTTCACCAACGAGATATTCCTACAAAATAGAATGTTATGTAATTATTAAATATTTGTAATGTAGAAAGAATGAAAATATTCATATTCAAAACAAACTATAAAAATCAACCCACCACTATTTTGTTTTGTAGAAGCTACTCCATATAATTCCCTATACTATCATCAAAATTAGAATCTTGTTCATAACAAGTTTCATGTCGTTGGCCATAAAGCATAGGTAAAGGCTTATCAATGAGAATAGCTAGTACATCTTTCCTAAGCAAATAAATTTCCCCCACATTAGTTGGTACAACAAAGTTGAATGGAAGATCAGATAGCTTAACCTAGTAACATTATTTGCCATCATCTAATTGATCTCCCCTATTAAATAACTCCCTTGGAATTGTCTCTATAACATAATGCCTACTTTTATCAAAAGGATCTTGGATATAGAAACATGGTGCACCTGAGATGCTAGCACAAAGGGTTCTTTATTATAGCATCTCTCATTGAATTGAACACATTTAAGTTCATAAATATCTTCTTTAACTTCAAATCAGTCAAATTTAAATAACATATATTTACAATGTCCATAATAATCTAACTCAAGTATATAAAATTATTGCTGTATAGTATGTTAGATGATTTTTTCTGGGTCTTTCATTCTTTAAGCTTCCAAAGCTTTGAGTTCTTACCTCTACTATGACACCACTATTTTAGGTTTTGCATCCTTCATCACATCTCTTGGTATGAAATATATATCCATAAATAATGTACCCTAAAATCTTTATTACAACTTTGTTTAGTCCTGTAGACAATTCCTTAATCCAATATGATACATCATCATCCATGGCATGAGTTTGTTGAAGATTCTTTCTTATACGCATATCTTACAAATCAAGACAAGCACTTGCGTGGTCCTTTCTCTTCCCCAAGATTTGTAATATGCAGTGTTTTAACACTAGACTAAATGAAATAATTAGTATTTTTATATTAAGTTAAACCCCTAAATTAGAGTAAACTAGATGGGGAAAATGAATAGAAGCCCAATTAGAGAAGAGAAATGGGTTAAAAGTTAAGTTTTATGTTCAAAAGAGGCAATAGCAACAGTTTTGGCAGTGCAACAAGAGAAAATCAGGAGTTTAAATATTTAGTAATTTATTAAGAGAGTAAGAAATTTTTCATCATTATATGACTAAATGAGGCGACTAGATTAACTAGAGCTAATAAAATTGGTCAAATACCTAATTGCACACAAATTGAGGTAACTCGTGGCACATGTGTAATTTGAGCTATTTTAAACTATTCTAAGCCACTGTGAACCTAGAGAATAATTATATGAGTATAGAGGACCTTAAAGTATCATATGCCTCAAAGTTATCTAGAAATATTGAATTTTTAGGGTTAGAATCAGAGTAAAATGAATGCAGTGGCAAAACTATAATTTTGGATCAAAATAGTATAGAAAACTAGATATTTGTTTTAAATGAAAAATAAATGGAGATAATAATAATTCTCATTAGCCTAAGGTAAAAGAGCATGCAAAATTTAACCAAAGAGCCCCAGTTTAGCCAAAATTCCTAAATTATACAAGAAAAGACAGATAGCAGTAGTACCGTAAAGTGAGAAAAAATTAAGGATTTAAATATCATGAGCATTAACATGAGATACATATATCCCTCATCATAACATGATAAAATAAGGTTAGTAGATTAACTGAATGAAGTTAGTTCAATCAAATCCTTAATGCTTTACAAATTAGAATACTTAGTAGTAATAGTTTTGACTAGACTTTAAACCTCTAAGTAGATATTTTTAATGAAGAAAAGAGTCTTAAATTTATTGTGGAGCAGTCAGTTTCTAAAAACATTGAAAAATGAGCTCAAATGGAAGAATTAAAATATCAGGATGCAATAGTCATTTTTAAAATTGTTAAAAATATCTAGATTACTTTACTATAAGTCATGCCATCTTTTTCCTTTATGCATGATCGCCATTTAACAACCCCATTTTAGCCATGGATGGCGTGAGAAAGAAAGGAGGAGAGAGGGAGAAAAACAAGGCAAATAGGTAAGAAAATATGCAAAATTTTGCTATATATTAGTTAGAAAGCCTCTTCCTCTCTTCATGTTTATTCTAATGATAATTTTAGTTTCTTGAAAAGGTGAAGTTGATGGCTAACCCTTTGAGAAAAAGAGGGAGTTTTGAGGAAGCCAAATATACCACAAGAATCACCATTCAACAAGCTTCAAAACAAGGTATATTTTTCTATAGTTTAAGCTCGATTTCCTTAAGTTCTTTCCTCTTTCCTCTTCAAGTAAAGAGAGAAAGTCTCTTTCCCTCTACATTTCTTTGCATGCATTTGACGAGTTAGAGCATGTAGAAGCAACCTAGAGCATGAAATTAAAGAGAAATTGGAAGGAGAATGAAAAAAAATTCCATAGTGGTCCTTGCCTATGCCTTTTGACTACCCCCCTTAAAGATGGCCTAAATGAGTTTGCTTTTGTTTTCTATGATAATTAGATGTCCTTATGGGAACTATGGAAGCTAGGGAAAGCATTGGTTTCAATTATAAAGTCCATTTGTGAAAGGGTAGATTTTTGTGTGCACCTAAAACCATACGTATGCAAAAAAGGAGAAATGGTCATATGGCTAGTCTAACAAGTATAAAATGACCTAAAAATGATGTGCAAATTATGAGATTAGAGTTAAAGTCAATAAAATGCATTATGGCCATCCATGGTGCAAAATGCTAAGGTAAAAGTCTAGGCTAACTAAACAAGTAGCATGACTATATTTTGATGTAGGCTATATTTTATGTTAGAGACCAATTAAATAAGATAGTTGCTAGTTAAGAAACTTGTTCAAATCAAGAAAATTTCATAAATAATTGATATGGAAAGTTTGGAACTAACAATGGTCAAAACAAACCCATAATAAGTCTAAAAATGTAGATCTATCCATAAGGCCTTAATGGACAAATTTTGGGCATGAAACTTAGTAGGCATTTACAGACATCCCAGAGTTTCATATAAGTCAAAGTTTGTAATTTTGGGTAAGTACATAATATTTTATGAATTTCCAAAGTTGCCTCAGAAAAGTTGCCCTGTATCAGTTTTGGTCTTTAGACAACCATTTGACTCTTTCTAGGGACCACACAATCTAGTTTAAACTTGAAATTTTTATAGTGGCTGAGGCACATATCAAGAGGTTTCCAACAAGTCTTAGTTTGCCCAATTTGAACACTCCTAGCCAATGTTATAAATTTCCAAAGTTAGCATTAAAAAATTGTCCTACAATAAGAACTAGCCAATATTTTTTAGTCTTTTAGGAGACATTTGAATTCAATTAGATTTGAAATTTTTATAATAAAAAGTATATATTATAAGCTTTCTAGAAAGGTATTATTTACCTAAATTGGATGTCTTTAGCCAAGGTTATGTATTTTTAAAATTAAGCCATAATATGTGATATATGGGGCAATTGAGAGGTATATGAGTAAGTTTGATTAGATATGCATTGTTTACTTATTTTCTATACTTAATATGATATTTTAGGCATGTTGAAATGGCTAGAATGATCTTTGGACAAGAAGACCAAGAAGTGGCACATTAAGCTAGTAAAGGCCAAGAAAAAGAGACAAATGCAGAGAGTTAGACTAGGCAAAAGGCAAAGTAAAAGGTTTAGCATCAAATCTCCATCTCCCAAGTGGCACCTTTCCCTTCTTTATATGCATGCTTGTTGCCTTGAGTGCAATGCCCCTAATTCCTAATTAAGCTAAAAGAACATAATTTGGTTCTTAATTAGTTGTAATTAGAGTTTAATTTAGGTAATGGATTACCAACATATAAAAATACAAAAAAATTTGAACTTTTATATTAACAATATTCACTACTAAGACATAAAAGAGAATTCATGTTTATATAGAATCATAATTTTATTAGATCTAGTTACTCCATTTAAAATGCCACTGAGAAGAATAAAAATTCATACATGTTGAGCCACTAATTATTATTCACCATTAACATAATGAAAAACAAGTTGTAATAGAAGAAATAGGGACCTTAAGACTTAAGCTATGACTTAAAGAGGTTGTGTAATACTCGGTTAGCTAAAAAGTCCTAAACTGAGGGGACTATAAAAGGAAATCCCCAAAATTGAATAATTAGAGGCCAAATGAAATTAGAGGAATAATCTAGACACCTAAAAATGAGAAAACAAAGCTAAGGTTAGCTTGAAACCAGAGCTAAAACGGCCAAACGAAAAGCCACTAAGGCCAATGGCATTTTTGTAATTTAGGGCAACTTTAAAAAAAATCAAAGGAGAGATCTTTAAATGAAAAAATTGAGTATCCTGGGGTTTGTCAAAAGCCCTAAAAATCATAGCACCTTTAGAATGGTCAAAACCTCTCAAGTTTACATTTTTGGTCGTTAGTTGACCAAAACTTTAACCGATTCATTCAAAAAAGATTTAAATCCAATTTGGGTGAAACCAAAGGCATTTTATGAATTAGAAGACCTAAATTTTATGATAAAAAAGATAGTTCTAAAACAAGACTTAAAATGAGCCCAAATGGAAAAAAGTAAGAAGGACTAAATTGTAATTTTAAAAGTTGCATAAATGGACTATTTGTAACACCATAACTTCTAGCTCATTTGATGCCATTTATAAGCTTTGTATTATCAATCCCACAAGATCATATGAAAAGGTGATGAAAATAATAAACTTTTTCCTCGTTGCGCTATGTCAAAAAAAATTCAATTTGGTGTCATGTGGACTGTGTGAGTTCATACTATACTTCCTCATATTTAATTTCATTATTAAAACTCATTTGTATCATAAAAACATGCCTACAACCTATGGAAACCGAAATGGAGCTCAAAATAAACAAGCACATTTTCGGCCAGATTTGCTCCATTTTCTGACCCAACTTTGGAAAATCATAACTAAATCTAGAAAATTCGAAATCATGCAATCTTCATCATTATGGAAACCTTAGGATGTCTAATTCACACTAAGAATATGCCCAGGTCATAAAATTCATCACACAGGACGTTTGGCATCCAAAAAGTTACAAAATCGCTGGCTGCCTGGGCTGTTGTTCAGTTTACTGATACAAATTTCTGAAATTCATAACTAATTCTATAAAAATTGAAATCACACACATTCAGTCATTCTGTAAATCTACAAATGTTAACTTGATATTAAAAATAATTCCAGAATGAAACAGATACGTTTAGTCAGCTGGACCCTATGGTACAGTAACCGGACTCATGGAGTGCTACTGATACTGACAGTTAACTTCAAACATGCATAACTCACTGCTCAGACCTCCAAATGAGGTGATCTCGGTGGCCACAGAAATCTTATGACCTATAGTTTATGCATGTAAAATTTCATAAGTATTGGACACCATTTGGACATCGGGTGACACAGAATTCAAAACTGCCAGTATGAACAGTATCCATACCAGAATCCATGAAAAATCCCAACTTTGAAAATTCATCAAATATTCTATAGGTCTCTGAAAATTATGCTTCCCAAAAAGCTCTTAATGAGACCTAATTGTATGCCAAGTTTCAGGGCAAGACTAACTCATTTGGCCAAAAAATGGCATAGGGTTCCATTATGTCAATTTTGGCTCCATATGGGGTACCAAAATTGCCAAATGGATTTCCCTTGGTCTTGGCACCTTTTGGGCAAGTTTAAAATCATATTTAAGACTTGTGTGAGCTGCCCAAATGGTATCAAACCTCATGCATCTCATTTTGGCTATTCAACCCACATTTATACACATATTCATCAAACTTTACATTCTCATACCATAGCCTTACATATTCAAAACATGGGCTAGTGGTCATATATCATAATCATACATCTAAACATCACATAATAGGGTGTTTATACATGTCTCAATGTTCATAGTACATATACAACCTCATATACATGATAAACCATCATTATGGTTCCAAAACAAATAAAACAAGACACAAAGCTGTTAATCTCTCTTCCTTATCGTTGTTGGCTCCCTTCACCGTAATTGCTTGGTCCACCTAGCATGTTAGGTCATTGGAGAGGAGGGGATGGGATTCAAATAATCCCAATAGCTCATCTCCCATTCAATCACACATAATATGTACAAAGCAAGCTTTTCAAATGCATGTATGGAAAAATGGAAGTCATGGACATTTTCAAAGCTACCTTGGCATATGAATCAATCATACAAGACATTCAAGAGTTCCTCAAGTGTTTGGATTAGTCTCACACTTCTCCTCATGGATTTTGGAATTGCCTCATCCATTCTTTAAGAGCTTTGGACTCAACCATACTCTTGGGAGCCCACTTTGCTTTTGGGAGACTATTTGTTATGTCTCAACTAAGCTCAAGGGTTCTTGGCTCATCCTTACCAAAGGGAAGAGTTCTTGGCCTCTCCTTACTCAAGCAAACTCATACAAACATCATAGATTCATTTAAAACATAACATGGCATCAAGGATCATGGAATATAAAGGCATGCTAGCATACTTTTCTTAGCTTGAAAATACACATACACATACACACATTCTAAAACAAGCTAAACACATATCCATGCATGAGAGAAGGTGGGGAGAGCTACCTTGCACAATTTCACACACTTTTTCCTTAGCTTTCAAGCCTCCTCTTTCGGCCACACACCCACAATTTGGTGGAGATAGTTTCTCTTGGCCTATATACAATTTATGGGAGCCAATTAGATCTATGAAACATATTCTAAGGTTACATCACTTGATAAAACACTAGATTGCTCTATAGGCTCCATTATGGTCCATAATCACACCTAATGAAGCAACACCCATCAAATGACTTCTAGGCCTCATTCTTTCTTTTCAATTATGATTCTTGACTCCTCTTAAACCTCTTGGAGTCATCACATCATTAAAACAAAGGGCCTAGCATCATGTTGCTTCTTTAGGTTCTAATATAGAACCTATAGCACTAATTCACTTTCTTTAAGTTCTAAATTTTTTCTAAGGCCTCTACTCATTTTTATTCATCACATATGACTCAAGAATAGCCTTAGAAAAATTTAAAACTCTCTCTAGCTATAAGAACTTGCCTAGGCTGAGACTATGGGGGGAAGAAGAGTTCATGTCCTTCTTGATTTTTCCTTGATGGGAGACATACTTGGGAGGCTTCTTAGAGGTCTTAGGAGCTCAATCAAACACTCATATATGCTAGGGAATGCGTGAATCAAGTCAGTTTTTACAATCCCTTCAAATGCACTACACTTTTTCTACTTAGAGTTCATTAATTTTTCTTGCAATTTCTTTGCTTTCTTGGATGGGAGGTGCATGTGGGAAGCTCTCTAGGGGTCTTAGGAGCATGTTTATACATTCAATTAAGTCTAAAAAAATTCATATAAAATCAGATTTGTAAGGGAGCATTTGGATCCCTAATGGTTCTATCTTATCTCCTGATGCTCCTTTCTTGATTTTATTGGTTCTTTCTTAATCCTTGCCATCTAAAACCTTTAATCCCTCCACAAATTGGATAGAAATCAGCCCATAATACTTGGGCTCATGGTGGTCAAATTCGTGCAAGAGGAAGGGGGAGGGAGAAACTACCAAAGAATGGAAGTTTTACCTTGTTTTCTTGCTTCCTTTAGCTTGTTCTTCCACTTGGTTGGCTTACTCCCTCAATTTTCGAAAATTCCCTCTCTCTTTTGCCCCAAAAATAGCACCAAACTCTCCATTAAAATCATAGAAAGAAAGCTTGAGAGGAGAGGAGCAAGGTTCAAGAAGGAAGGATATGGAATTTCTTAAAATTTCTTACCTTTTTCTTGAATTTCTTCCTCCAAAATCTTCCTCCTCTTGTGCACCTAAGAAGCTGGAGTTTTCCTCTGAAATTGGGCGGAAGCAAGTCGGTTTAGAGAGGAGAGAAAGAACGTGGCATATAAAGAAGCTTCCTTTAACACTTTAATGCCAATTTTACCCTCCGTTCTTAGCATTTTTGTTTCTCCTTTGTTTTAGCTCCTTTTTTAGAACCGTCTTTTCCATCATAACAAATAGGTTCCCAATTTAATAAAATACTTTTGGAATCACTCAAATCAGAGCTAAAATCACCGAACGAATCGGTCAAAGTTTAAGTCAACTGACGTCGGAAAGAGTACACCAGAGGGGCTTCACTGGTCTCGAGGCTTTCCATGGTTTTTGGGGCCTCTGAGAACCCCAGAGAACTCAAAAATTTCATTTAAAAAGCCCTCCTATGAGTTTTTCAAAAAGTACCCATATTTACGAAAATGCCACTGGCCTTTCGGCAAATTTATCGAATCACTCTAGCCTTGGTTTATGGGCAACTCAAGGCTCAAATCCTCATTTTCCATTATTTAGAATTTTATCATAATTTTATTTGTCCCCAATTCCTTATATTTCAGGGACTTCCTTTTATATCTGGCTCATTTCTGACGTTTATGGAGAAACCAAACATTTACGGAGGGACTGGATGTTACACTATTGAGCTTCTTAAAAATGTCCCTTTTTTGCCCTCTCTCTTGATCGACTCACTTGCACTCCAAAATAGATTCAAGAGCTGCTCTAATAGGAGCACAAGTGGGGAAAGCAAAGGGAGGAAGAAAAAGCTTTGAAAAGGTAAGAAATCAACACTTTCTTATGCTCCTTCTTTTACTAACCTTATTCTCCTCTTTCTCCTTTCTTCTCCCATGGTTTTATTGACTTATTTAGGGTTGTTCTATGGTTGGTTTAGTAAGAAGAGGAGAGACTTTGCAAGAGAGATTAGAAGCTTTGAAAAGCACCTTGGGAAAGCTAGAAAACAAGGTAAGAAACCATTGCTTTTGTTGCTTCATTTTGTCTTCCTCTTCTTGGGGAGTCTTAGCCAGACCTAGACCTATGAAGGAGAGAGTGAATTTGTGTCTTATCAAGGTAGGAACAAGGGTTTTAGAGTATGAGAATTAAGATTATGCAAGTGGAACTAAATGAAAAGTCTTGAAATTCAAGTTGTGATGCTTAAGGATTTTATTACACCTATCCATTCTTGAAGCTTTTTAATAATAATTTAGCTTATGTAAGAGTATGTATGAGTCCATAAGACATCTAAGAAGCTTCACAAGTGGCTATTTCCCTAAAGAAACCAAGACAACTCTATGGCCCCAAGTGTGTGCGTATGTTAGCCAAAAAGAGAGTGAGCACCTAGGGAAAATTTTCTTTGGTTCTAAGGATGGGAATGACCTAGATATGATTAGTAAGCACTAAGGAAACCATTAGTTTTAATTTAGAAGTCAAGGTTTATGAGATGGAAGTTTAGACTCTATTTTAAGGCATAAAGAAGCAACTTGAGTCTAGGCTCCTTGAATTGAGTTGGAGATAACTTTAATGAGTTTAAATGGGGTCATATAACATAGATTGGAGGAAGAAGTAGAGCCAAGATCATAAATTCTAGAGGTTGCTTCATTATACTCTTATATAGAACCAGATTGATGTCATAAGATATAGTAGGCTTGTATAGAGGTTATATAAAGCTATAATTGATTCTAATGATTGAATTGTGTCTTATTTGATGTGTCTAGGCCAAGCAAACCAAGATCTCCCTAGGTGTAAGTGTGTGGCTGAAAAGGAGGAATAGCCAAGGAAGAAAGTGTGTGATTCTTAGCATAAGGTAGCTCTCTAACCTTTCTTGCATGTATTTCTTGAATGTTTGATGATCTTTGGATGCTTGTGTGTATATTTGATCCATGAGATATGCTTATAGCTTTCGATTAAGTGTTTTGGTACCATTATACTTTTTGAATAAATTTTTGAATGCAAAATGGCTTGAATGGATATGGTTATGCTAAAAGTCCCTTATAATGGGTAAGGATGAGCCAAAAGTCCCTAAGAATAGGTGAGATAAGGCCAAAAGTCTCAAGAAAGAGTAAGGCTAAGTCAAAAGTCCCTAAAAGTGGGTGAGGCAAATTCAAAAGTCCTAAAAAAATTGGATAAGGCTAGACTAACATCCTTTAGAGCCTACGTTTGACTTCTATGAACTCATGTGACATGAAATTATGCTATGTATGGTTATTAGAAGTTTCTTGGCATGTTTGCATTCTTTGACATGAAAATATGACATTTTGTATGCTTGAAAGGGTAAAAAAGCTATTGGGATTCTTTGAATCTCACTCTTTCTTATATTATGTTTAATCGTGTCTAGGTGAGCCAAGTGGAACAAGAAATGGAGGCCAAACATCTTGGAGAACAAGACTTTGGCAATATAATAGAAAATTAGGCATTTTGATATCAACGTTTATAACCATATGATGTATATGTGATGTAGACCTTTGAGCATGTTTAAATGTATGTAATTATGATGTATAAATAAATTTTGAAGTCAAATAAATGAGTGTAAGGATTTGACATCATGGAGCCTTGATGCATGTATGTATAAAGTCATGTAGGAAAGTGGTTTTGAGATGTATAATGATTTTAGACCATTTGGGATGCTCTCATAGGCTGTGTTTATGTTTTTAGATGTGGTCAAATGGTTGTAGAATGATTAGAAGACCATTTAGTGTAATTTTGACCCCTTTATAGTTCCAAAATTGACATAATTTTGAGCAAAATCACAAACTGACTAAATGGATGATTTTGTGTATGAAATTTGGCATGATTATAGTCTCATCTAAAACTTTTCACATAGCCAAAGAACACCTAATTTAGAGCTCTAAAGAATTTATTATAAATTTTCAAAGTTGGCCAAATTATGTAGATTGTCCCAGTCACTATTCATATGGTTAGTTTGTATTTTTATGTTATTTATAAGTCAAATGAAGTCCAATGCAACACCCAAGAATTAATTAATATGTTAATCATGGATTAGACAAAATTAAGAATAATTATTATGGAATAATTAGGCAAACCATGTAAATGGGAATCTAGAAAGAAATAAATTAGTAACATGGGTATAAGATTTAATTGGGTTGGAAACTTCATCTAGGCCCAAATTAATTTTAGTAAGTCATGGGTAAGGGTTAATGGAGGCCCAATGATTTTAGGTATAGACCCAACTCCTTATTATGAGACTTGGACCAAGAAAGATCAACTAGCAATGACCCAATCTGATTTAATGAGATAGAGGCCTCAGACCCAATTTACATGAGCCCTTATAGTTGGCCCAACACATATTATGCAAACCCAAATTGGATTGACTCTTAAAACTTGGCCTAACCCAATTAAATTTGTGTAGCCCAATTCATGAAATCTACCCTAATAAGGATTAAATTTGAACCCATGTGGATTTGGACCTTGTGAGTCCATGATGGAGTTGTTGTGTGGTTGCCACCCGTGCATGTGCTTCGTTCGGGCACCAGGTTATAATCAAACCCTAGATGTACTAAGCTCTGTTTATGCTCATTAGAGAATGAGTACTGTGGACAGGCTTCTCTTGGTGTTATTAGCCCTTAACATGTGAAAATGTGATTGCTAATATGGGATGGTAATCATAGTAGGCTAATCATTTCATTTGCTGATATGACTGATATAATTCTGATGCTCATTTTGATTCATCATATATGTTAATTAAATTAGATTATATAAATGAAAATTACCTCAATTACTAAGATTGCATCTCACTCCATTTCATGGGCTAACTATTTCAGGTGAAGGATCCGCTGGTAAGGATAAGGGTAAGTAAGTGGATAAGTATCTATGAGCTAAAACCATGTGTGGGGATACTGCACTTAGATTGATCTAACTTGGGATAGATGCTAATTTTGTTATTCATTTGTATAGCATCATCATGTAATCATATTGCCAAGTGTAGGAGTTTTGTATTTGATAACTTATGACGTACTTGTTAGGGACCTAGGCCTTATACATTCTAGAATATGATGTATGAATTTACAACATTTGATATGGAACCTTATGGATCCAATGATTTGGTTTATTTATTTGGAAATGTAATCATGTATTAACTTAAATGATAACTTAGACTGGTAATGCATGGCACCATATAGGGATTCCTATTTGGATGAGTTGGTTGGTTGTTTTTGAATCTGGTTGTTTATTAATGTCACATGAAACTTGCTAATACACTGGTAGATTGATGAGTAGGAATCAGTACTTGAATCTTGAAATGGGTAATGTTAGATTAACATGGTAACTCAAATAGATAAATGCCATTAGAGTCTCACAAATTGAAGGAGAGTGGGCCTAAAGTGTTACTATAGGGAGAATTAGAGAGCATAGGATGAAATTTGAAAGTTTTAAGAACAGAAGGTATTTGGTTGCGACCAAAATAGTCTTGGCTGTAGCCAAAAGTGACGAAGTTGATGAGGGAAGGAAACAAAGAGGAATTGGCCATGGCTAAAAGTGAAGTTGGCCATGGCGAAATGGGAGAGGCTAAATTGGAAGTCATCCAAAGAGTAATTTGCTGCAGTGAAATAGGTAGTTAGCCGTGGTGAATTTTGTGAAAATATGTTAGGTGATCTAGAGAGTAGCTGGCCACTATGCAAAGGGTATTTAGCCATGACAAAGGTACTCAATTCCTCATGATAACCTAGGAGCCTTGGTTTTCTCTGTGGAAATGTTAAAGAATGATTTAGGAACACTTGTAGGAGATTCTTGTAAGTTAGAATTAATGGATGAGTGGATTAAAGGCTTATAATTGTGGGTTTGATTATCTCATGTTCATAATTGGTTATGAGTAACTAATTAATGACTCTAAAATATTAAGATTTAAATTTGTCCACTTTTTCCTAGTGTAAGTAAGCGAAATGTCTTCAAACCTTAAATTATGATTATTAATCACATTTTTAACCCTAATTACTATAATTAAAAGTTAGGGTTGTCACATCCAATGCTTATAAAATTTTATAAGTATAAACTATACATCCTAAGATTTCTATAGCCACTAAGAGCACCCCATTTAGAGCTCTATAGAGGGAGATATAAATTTTTGAAGTTTGGGTTTAACTACAAGACATATCAGTGATCTGATGTACTATTTCATTAAATTTTATGGTGCAAACTTAGTTGTTTTGCTCTTAAATTTTTATAGTAGTTAAAGGACATCCTGAGCTTTCTAAAATGGTATCATTTGTATAATTTTGATTTTTTTAGAATTAGTTATGAATTTTTGAATTTTGCATTAGATTATGGACCCAAGGAAAAATTGCAACTTTACTTTAAAATCATGTTGCTTGTCTTAAACCCGAAATGCAAGCTTAGAATTGTGATGTTTCTGGTCCATTAAGTGTGTTATAGGTGGAATAAAATGTTGGTAAGGCCAAATGGTCCATATGATTAAAATTAAATTATTTTACCTTATAATAACGGTAAATTCTGCTATTAAAAGTGTGAATTTAATGAAATTGGATATAAATGCATACTTTTAGCTAGTCTTAGTATCTAATGGATGCTAGCTATGTATAGTGTGATAAGTTGGGCCGCAGCTAAAATGGCCTCTTGAACTCTTAGAACCTCAATTTAGCATTTTTACTGTAACTTAGACTACTACAGCTAGACATGGCTTTGGACCCAATTTTTTTACATAGGCATGGTTTATGCAATGACTAAAATATTTACACTACAGCCAGCTATTTGCACCATGGCCAAAATATTTACGCTATGGCCAAATTAGCTACTAGATCAATTTTGCACCACAGCCAAATGTTTGTCTCATGGCAAAATTTGATGTAGGAACACTACTAGCTCATTTTGGTTGTGACTTAAGAAAAATGGTTGCAACTCAAATACCTACTATGCAAGAACACTTAAATGAGCAGACCAATAAGTTGTTACCTCTTCAAAATGAATCTAAAATCTTTTAATGACTAAAAGGCAATATTTTTGAAGGGTTTACATTCCTATAATCTCTATCCAATTGTCTTTCCTAACTTAAGGATTAACCATTCTAACTTCAGTTATATCAACATAAGACTCCTCTATGACAGCAAATGGTAGGGGTATAACTTCAAATAGCAATCTAAAATCCACAATACCTTATCTAAATTTATCTAACCACCTTGAGCAAATTTCAAATGAAATTAAGCTTGTCAACATCTTTAAAGCTTTGACATAATTTCAAACTCAAAATATGACTATACCCACGCCATAATCATCCAAATAGGACCCATGATAGCAGAATATGCCATGATAATATCTAAGGGATGGTCCATTTCACATTTTATACAATATTTGGTTTTTTCTAAATTGAGCTGAAATTGATGAAATAAGAAAAGTGGACCTTAGAATAGAATGAAATAGGATCAAATAACAATATAGTAATAATGTGAACATCCAAAAATAAGATTACAAAGCTAAAACTAGAGCCAAAATGGTTAAATAGTTTAAATCAAAAAGGCAGTGGCAAAATCATAATCTCAATAAACTTTTTAGAAACTTAAAAGAGAAAGTCTTAAATGATAAAATTAAGTTCCTAGGGTCTTTAGAAGCCCTAAAAATATAGGAACCATCTAATTGACCAAAACCCTTTCGATGTATGTTTTAGATCATCAATTAACTTAAATTTTAGCTAGATGATTCGGGATGGTTCCAAACCTTATAAAATTGAAAGTAAATGTTTTTAATAAAATAAAGGATCTAAATTTTCATGCAGAAAATATGATTCTAAAAAAGGAGCTAAAACAAGTCTAAAAGGAGAAATTGAAGTATAATGGCATAATGGGAATTTTGAAATATTTATAAACCACCTCCTTTCTTCCCTATTTTAGCCATGCCACCTCTCCTCTCTTAGAACCAACTTATTTGCTCTCTGAACCAGTAGCTAAAGTCGCCCAAAAAGGAAGGAGAAGAAGGAGGAAAGAAGGCCAAGAAAGTTATAGAATTTTGCATGTTTTCACCCTATGTCATGTATTAAATTTCTTCCCCTCTTTGAGTGCTTTTTTTTTTTTAGTTTTAGTTTCTTAAAAGGAGTGTTTTTGTGGCGTAAATCTTAGAAGAAGGATAGGAATTGAGTAAAACAAGTGAAGCACCAAATTCTCCCTTAAATAAGGAAACTAACAAGGTATGCTCCATGGCAGGAAATTTACTTCTTCTTGTTTTCTCCTCCTTCTCCATGTTTGGCCAAAACAGATTAGGGAGAAGGGTTTTGAGACATGGAGAGTAAGAATATGAAGTTAGAATCATTAAAGAAGTATTAAAACTCAAGATAGTAAAATTAGGATTTTTATTGCACCTAAAAAGTTATGGCACCCTCAGAAGATAATTCAAGTTATATGAGAATATAATTAGACTAAAGAGGAGCCAAAGAATGTGTATATGCATTAAAATCCAAGAAGAAATCAACAAAACTCTAAATGGCTCTAAATGGCTCTTATATCAGTATGATTTCAACCAAGGCAAAGATGAAGCACTTATGGAGTGTTTTCTTGAGTTTTAATGAATTTAGAAACTTAGATATGATAAATAAACAATTATGAAGCTATTGGATTAAATTTAGGAGCCCTAAATTGAAAATTGAATTTTTAGGGCTTAAATTGGATTAAAGCAGCAAATTGGTCTTAATCCTCTCTAACCAAGCATATGATGATTCAAATGAGTTTATTTAAAGTTATAAGACTTATGGCAAGTAAGAGTTTAGGGTTTAGAAAGTAAAAACCAAAGGTTGCTTCTTGTTGGACCTAAATTAGCCTTAAACTCCATATTAGGCTTTAATGAGATTAAGTGAAAATAATGGGATTTAGAATTTTAATTTGCCTTATGGATTGCTATGTGTATGCCAAGTTAGTCTAAACTCATCAAATTATGAGTGCCAAGTCAAAAAGAGCTAAGATAAGTGAACCAAGAAGTGGGTTAGTGGCATTTTGAACTTCTATAAGCTCTAAGGTAGTTTCATCTCCTTTTCTTGCGTTCTTGTGAATGCTTGAATGAGTTGAAGTGCTTGTGTATGTTGTTACTTGATATTCATGTGATATGTTTTAGTATGGTTTCCATGATGAGCTATATGTATAGGATTGACATGTTTCTTGTCTCCTAGCTCCCTAAGACTTAGAATTAAGTATAATAGCTCTTCCTTGGTCCTAGGTTGAGTTTACTTGAGCCTTGCTAGTTTTTGTTGATGCTATGGCTTGAAAATAAATGAGTTTTTATGTTAAAAGTTGCATTTGAGTTTCATAAGGCATATGAATGGCATACTTGCACCACATGCATGGCATTTTCTCATTATATTCATATATGCATGATTGGTTAAGATTGGCTACTAAAATTCTTTCCAAAATCTCACCCATATATTTCCACTAACCATTTTAGGAGCATCAAGCCAAGGCAAGGAAGTTAATAAGAGCTAGACACTAGAAATGATGTATTAGAAACATGTTATGTACTTTTATATGATTAATGTATCAAGAAAGGCATGGATAGTGTATTTAATGTATGTACGATAGCTTGTGATGCAACATAATGTATGTTATCATGTTTTAGAATGGAAACTTATATATGAGAATGAGGATGTGAATATATGGCACTTTGTGGAAGAATATGACTAATAATATGCAAATTAGCCTATGTTGACCTATAGTATGTACATGCAAGTTTGGGTGCAAAGGGAGTCATATTTTTATGCAAGCCCTACTTTGAGTGTTTGATCATATGAATTGCATGCCTATGATAATTGAAATTTGCTTAAAGTAAAAGCATGCAATTTGGAATCCATTTAGACCATTTTTGGAACCAAAATTGGTTTTAAAAAGTCTCAAATTATACCTCTATCACAAATGGCCCAAATGATCTAGTTTGGGGTTGAAATTTGGCATGCAAATAGATCTTGAATAAAACTTTCTAGAAAACTAAGAGTGGGAATTTTTGACCCCTACAGAATATTTTATGAATTTTCAAAATTCAAAAAATTATGTAAATTGATCCCTATAATGTTCATATTGTCCATTTCTAGTTTTTTGTGTTTTTGAAGGGCTAAATGAACTCAGTTGCTCATGAAATTTTATAGGCATAAAGTTCACATCTTAAACTTTTCGTAGATGCCTAATTTGCATGAATTAGGGTTACGTAGCCTGGGTTATCAATTTTTGAAGTTTGATGTGTAATATGATTTATGTTGCAAATTCGAGTTAAGGTGACTCTTTGTATATCCACATTGTAATTCATGAACAAATGGACCAATATAAGTTTCTTTATGATAAATAGGAATATAGAAAAAGAATGAACTGAATTTAGACCCCTATAGCTCCGTTTGATATGTAAAATGACTGATTTTGTTGTTTAAAAGCATAAGAATAGTTGTGAACCTTGCTTCTTGTAACACCATATATTTCTAGCTTATTTCATAACATTCACATACTTAACATCATCAATCCTATGAAGGAGTAAGGAAAAGGGATTAAAAATAATACATTTCTTTGTGTTGTGTCATGTATAAAAATTCTATTCGGTGTCACATAAGCGATGTGAGCTTATACAACATATTCCCATATTTAATTACATGAATACAACTCATTTGCATCATGAAAAGTGGCTTACAACTTATGAAACTTGAAAGGAAGCTCAAAATATATATATATATTTTCGGCCAAATTTTTCCACTTTTCTGTCACAACTTTGGAAAATTATAACTAATTTTAGAAAAATTGAAATTATGCATTCTTAGCTATTCTAGAAAGCTACAAATGTCTAATTCACACTAAAAATATGTTCAGACCATAACATCTAACACAGAAGACGTTTGACATTCGAAATGATCTAGAGGTTAGATTGTCCACTGGTGCTATCATAAAATTCTATAGCAAATTTCAAAAATGTCCAATTAATTTCAAAAAAATTCAATCCTTATAAATGATACCAATCTAAAAATCTGTGGATGTTAGCTAGAGGGAAAAAATAACTTTAGACCAATTCAGGCATGCCTAGATCTCAAAACTCAATTAAACAGTAATTGAGGTCAGCTGAAGTTACTAATACTGGACAGATTTTTTAAAAGTTCATACCTCCCTCTCTAGATATCCACATAAGGTGCTTCTAGTTGGTACAAGTCACTGGGAATGTTTAATTTCTCTGTATAAAATTTTGTGGTAATTGGATATCATTTGAGCCCTGTGTAATATATTTCATTTTCAGACCAGTATGAACAATGATATGACTAAAATAAAATAAAAAATTTAACTTTGAAAATTCATTAAATATTCTATAGACCTCTGAAAATTTTGTTCTTTAGCTTCCCAAAAAGCTCTCAAAAAGCTCTAATTGCATGCCAAATTTCAAATTAAGAAGAGCTTATTTGGATAAAAAGTGATATAGGATTCTATTATAGTTAATTTTAGCTCCATATAGGATACCAAAATATCTAAATGGCTTTCCTTGAGGTTTGACACCTCTTGGGCAAGTCTAAAAGCATAATTAGGAGTTGTGTGAGCTGTCCAAATTTTCTAAACCCTCATGCCTCTCATTTTGGCTATGCCACTTGCAATTATGCACAATTACATAAGGCCATTCAAGAAGCTAATCTCCTACAACATATTCATTTTGCATTCTAGCATTCATATAACATATCCTCTCATTTATACTTCATATATTGATGTAATTATATATACTCAAGAGGTTATAGACCATATACAACAATGGGTTACATCATTTGACATCAATATGGCCTTAAAGAACAAAAACTATGCATTTTGATGTCAACCTTTCATTTTCTCATAAGGTTGGCTTTAATTCCCTTGCTCTATTAGTCCACCTAGCATATTAGATCATTGGAGAGGAGGGGATGAGATTCAAAAATCTTAATAACTCATCTCCCATTCAATCATACATAATGGATATAAATAAGTCTCATAAATGCATGTATAGTCATGTTGACATGTGCAAACATTCAAGAGGTATTTTTATCATTTAAGAAAGTCATACATAGCATACAAAGGCTTGCCAAGCAAATGGATTGGCCTCACCCAATTTCTTGTATATGTTGGACTTACCTTACCTATTCTTTAAGAGATTCTTAGACTTAACCTTACTTTTGGAAGTCAACCTCACTTTTAGGAGACTCTTTACTTTGTCTTAATCAATCTTAAAGGTTCTTGGCTCATCCTCACCATAGCTAAGGGTTCTTGGCATCACCATACTTAAGCAAACCAAAGCAAACATCATAAACATCATTTGGAAAATATAATGCATCATCATAGTACTATAGAGTAAGAGCTCATATTAGAACATTTCTCATAGCTTAAAATGCACATACACACATTCAAAGACAAGTAAAGCAAACAATCATGCATGAGAGAAGGTGGAGAGAGCTACCTTGCTAGTATTTGTACACTTTTTCCTCAAGCCTTGAATCCTCTCCCTTGACCTCACACACCCAAGAAGGTGGAGATCACTTCTCTTGGCCTAGACACATTATATGAAAGTTAATTATACTCTTGAATTAAATTCTAAGGCCATATAATCACTAGAAAAGCTAGGTGACTTATAAGGCTCTTTTATGTTTTCATAATGCACTTAAATAAAGCAACCTTTAGGAAACATCATCTAGGCTCCATTTTCTTCTCCATCTATTTATGATTCTTGACTCCATTTAAAACCTCTTGGAGTCATCACACAATCAATTATAGGGACCTAGCTAGATGTTGCTTCTTTAAGCCATATTATGGAACATATAAGGCCATCCACTATCTATGATTTCTAAAATTTTTTCAAGGCTTCCTCTCATATTCTCCCATAACACATGATGCAAAACTAAGCTTAGAAGGAATTAAAACACTCCCTAGGTACATGAACTCTTCTTGGCCGAAGCTATATTTCCATAAGACACCAATAGAGTTTCCTTGCTTCCTTTGATGGGAGAAATATGTAGGAAGCTCTCTTGGTGTCTTAGGAACTCATATGAACACTTAAACATCATAAAATATGACTAGGGTTCATGATAGAGTTCAAGGTGCAATCAAAATCATAAATTCCATAACTTGTGTTCTAAAACTTCTTTTTCAATTCTAGTTGTATATTCTTAATCCTCACACTCTATTACCTTTGGTTCTATCAAGAACACATAAAGAAAAACTCTCCTTCTCACTTTCTCTCTTTAAACCTAAGCTTAAATCGCTTGAAAATACAAGATTTTGCAAGTGTTTCAAGTAAAGTCTTACCTTAAAATGGAGCTTTATTTGCATAGATTATTTTCCATCGATTGATTTCTTGAAAAGAGTTACTTTTTGGCTTGAGTTAGACCTGAATCTTCAAGTTTTCAAGAAAAGAAAACCACTATTAGAGAGCTCTTGGAGAGAGGAACAACTTTCTTAACTGGTGTAGGATGAAACGAGGTCGTTTATTTGCCTAAATAAAAGCTTAAACTTTTTCTCTCTCTCCCCTCTTAATGTCACACCATTGCTGCAATTTTTTCTGCAAATGGAAGCTTGGAGATAGTGATGAGGTGTAATCTTACTTAAGAAGCCTCTTTTATAATTTTTCAAAATGACTATTTTGCCCTTACATGCTTATTTACTCTGTTTAGGCTCATTTTAACTCTTTTTTTAGAACCATCATTTCCATCATAAAATTTAGGTTTTTAATTAAATAAATTGTCTTTGGAATCACTCAAATCAGAGCTAAAACCTTCCCGAACGAATCAGTCAAAGTTTGGGTCAATTGACATAGAAAAACGTCCACTGAAGGAGCTTTAGCTGTCCCGAGGCTTCCCATGGTTTTCAGGGCCTCTAAGAACCTTGGAGAACTAAAAATTTCATTTAAAAAGACCTCTTGTGTAAATTCCAAAATTTTCTTAAAATGACCAAAATGCCCTTACGTTCCGTTAACCTTTCGTCACAATTCGTTTTTTCATTCTAGCTCCGTTTTTCTTTCCCTTTGAGCCTAAGATTCTCATTTTTAGGAGTTTAGAATCTTTCCAAATTTTTTAGGACCTTAACTAATTCATTTAAGGGGACTTCCTTTTATATCCGGTAAATTTTGTTTGTTGATGGAGAAACTGTACGTTACGTTTCTTATATTTTCTCTCGTTTTCAGAGAACTTGATGTTACACTTCTACTTCTATGAATGGTATAAATTAATTGAAGAAAGCTAAGTATGACATTCATTATAGCCAAAGCACCAAAAGTGCATTCCCAAAGCTTCCAAACCATGATCAAGCCCAAAACCATAATTGTTCAAGTATGGACATCTAATTTACACGTTATATGATAGCAAAATTCAAAAAGCTACTTCTAAATCCTCTAAAGAATAAATCAAAATCCAAAATATGCCTCATAAGTTTCTCTAAACACCTTAAGAATGTCTAAAGTACATATTTAAGTTTTTTTAAACATCCAAACCTTCATTGAAATTAATGGAACAAAAAGTAATCACTTCAATCCTCACTTACAAAGGCTAGTTTTTAAATGAGCTCATTACTTTGGTTCGCACATGCAATTTTGCAAATTGAGTCTAAGTGATTAGAAATCACACCCAACCTTCCTAAACTACTCAAATACACTTACCTAATACAAGAAATTTTCCAAGAACACCCAAAATGCTCCAAGTAGTCATGTTATGTCACATCCCAAAATTAGTTAAGTGGAATTATGAAGAATTAAGGAATTAAATTAGAAAATAAGGAATTATTATGAGAAATTCAGAAGGATTATGAGAAATAAGACTTTTTAAGGAAAATAATTATTTTGCACATTTTAAGGCTGGTAATTATTATTTGGCAATTTTGGTGAAGAATTAAATGTCATTGTGGATTTGAATTTAATTAGACCAAAATTTAATTAAAGTTTCATGATTCATTTAATCATGCCAAGAATAAATTTGTAGAGGCCCAATTTTAGTTTTTATGGAGACCTAACTCAATTAGACTTGCTTAACTATGGCCCAACATTTAGATATGGGCCCAATTGGACCAAAGGCCTTTTTATGTTAGCCACGTAACCCTTAAACTTTAGTTAATAAGTCTAGTAAACTTAAATGAGTGAGTCTAGGATTAAAATTTGGCAAGCAATTAGAAGATATTGAGAGGTTCCTATAGAGCCAAAGATTATAATTCTTGAAATTCTATAAAATATTTAGTGAATTTTTTAATTTGGTCCAAAAAATCAAAATTTGACAATTACTGTTCACTATGTTGTTTTAGATTTCATGAATTTTGACAGGCCAAGTGGATTCAATTTAACTTGAAAGTTTTATAGTAAATAACTTTTATCACAAACTTTCTAAAGACACATAATTTGCATTAATAAGAGTTGTGTATCATAAATTATAAATTTTCAAAATTTGGACTTAATTAGGTGTTCAAAGGTCAAATGCACAATTTGCTTGTGCCAAGGATTTGGTCCTTTTTTGTGTGTTATATAGATTATAACAAATTTGTTTAGCATGAATTTGAGAAATGGAATGATGAAAATCCATGTATAAGGACTATAGACCCAATAGGCACTTTTAATGACTGTGATTTCTGCTACTAAAAGCTAATAATTATACATTGACATCAAAGTGTATATGTAGAATGGAATGAGCGTATAATATGTAATTGTATGACACAAGGCATAATGCACAAGTGGAAGTATGATCACAGCTCCACATACAAGGACATGATCACAGTCTAGGATATAAAATTAGTAGTCAAACTAATCATTAGTCATTAAAATTGCATGTGTAAGTAAACACATGATCAAAACTACACATAGCCATAGAATTAACCCGCAATTTCCTCATTAAAGCCCAATCACTCTTCCTCTAGCTACCAATATGTTCCAAAAGGCCCACTAAGCCTAATACAAGCATAGTTATCATTATTTAACCATCATTAACAAAAAAGCTTTATACCTATTGATCAATTTTATTAAGAATCCATTAGAAATCACTTACTTAAGTTTCTAAAGAGTCAATGGCAGTCAAACCACCAAGAACAAACCATCGGTGTAATATCCTATAAATTGGTAATTCAAAATGGTTCTTAAAGAGAGGAATAAATTATTTAAAATGGGGTCACAAGCTTAACAAAGGGTGATATAAGTTAAGAAAAAATGAAATTAGAATAACTTAATTAATGAAAGAGGACCCCAAAGTAAATGAATTAAGGCAAATTATGGGTAAAATGATAATTAGAGCATCTAGAAATAAGGTTAAGAAATTAAGAATGGTCTAAAATCAAAGCTAAAATGGTTGAATATAATGAATTAAAGTCTCAATGGGAAAATCATAATTTCGGGATAAATTGGATAAGCTTAAAGAAATAAGTTTTAAATGGTGAAGTAGAGCTCATTGAAATTCTTAGAGGCTCTGAAAACTATAAGAACAATTTAAATGATTAAAACCCTTTTGGTATGCAATTTAGATAATTGGTTGACCTAAATTTTGACTAAATTAGTTTGGAATTTTTTGAATCTCATAAATTCGAAACAAAATATTTTTAATAAACTAGGAAACCTAAATTTATGATGTAAAAGATAATTCTAAAAAAGGATCTAAAATGAGTTCAAATGGAAGAATTAAAATTGCAAGACGTAATAGGAAATTTGTAGTTGTTTTAAAACATTCTTTTTCCTTTTATATAGGTTTAACCACACCTCCCAACCCTCAAAACCAACTTTCTTCTGCTCTAAATTAGAAACCAAGAGGTGTGGGGGAAAACCAAGGAAGGAGGATGGAAGAAGCTTCACCTTGGTAAGCTTACATGCAAATTTTGCCTATGATACTAGTATAAGCCTTTTTCTATTCCTTCTCCTCTTTCTTTCTATAGTTTTTGTTTTCTAAAAGATAAATTTTTATGGCTAAACCTATGGAGGAAAAAGCTCTTTAAAGGGAATCAAATGCACCATAATAATCTCTATTCAAAACACTTTCAAATGGCATATAATATGGCATGGAAGACATGCTTCTCCTTTGGAATTCTTCTTCCTCCATATTCAACCAAGATGAAGAGTGTAATATCCCATGACTTAGTAATTTGAAATAGTTTCTAAAGAGTAGAATAAATTATTGAAATGGTTTACTAGCTTAGACAAGGGTAGTGTGAATGAACAAAAATCAAAATTTGAACTGTATAGTTAACAAAAGAAGACCCTGGAGCAAAATAAATTAAGGTAAATTAAAGCTAGAATGCTAAATAGATCATTTAAAAATGAGGTTGGCAAAATAGGAATAGCTCGAAATCAAAGCTAAAATGACTAAATAAAATAAAACAAAGCACAATGGCAAAGCTATAATTTTGGATAAGTTTTAAAAACTTAAAAGAGAGAGTTTTACATGGTAAAATCAAGCTCACTAGAGGTTTTCAGAAGCCCAGAAAACTATAGGAATTGTCAGAATAGTTAAAACCCTTTTGGTTTACAATTTAGGTTATCGATTGGTCAAAACTTTGACCAGATAGTTCGATAAGGTTTTAAACCCTAAAAAATTCTGAAATAAATATTTTTAATAAACTAGAGAATTTAAACTTCATAATAGAAAAGACAGTTCCTAAAAAGGAATTAAAATGAGTTCAAATAGAGGAAATGAAGTTACAGGACATAATAAGAATTTTTGTAATTATCTTAAAACTTCCATTCTTCTTTTATATATGTCCAGCCATGTCTCCCTAGCCTCATAACCAACCTAGAATACCTTTGAACCAAATCTCAAAGTTGCTTAAAGGGAAGGGCGAAGGAATGGAAAGAAAAGCCAAGAAAGGTATGGAAACTTGTAAAATTTCATGTTCTTTTATTTAGAAATCTTGTTCTCCTCTTTTTGCTCTTTCTAATGATAGCATTGGCTTCTTGAAAAGATGAGTTTGATAGCTGACTACTTAAGGGAAAGAAAGAGTTTGAAGCAACCAATTGCACTAAAATAATCCCCATTAGACAAGGTTTCAAATAAGGTATGGTACCATGTTAAAAACTTTCTTTCCTTGGTGTTCTTGTTCTTCCTTAATTCAGCCTCATCAAGGGCACCTTAGAGGGAGTTTGGTTTTGGCTTAAACTTGATAGGAAATGAGGTTTTGATGTAATTGCAAGTAAAAAGTCAAAGAATGCAAAACTTGATACCTAGGGTTTTGATTACACCTTAAGGAGTTTGAGACTTTAATAGGGCATTTGAACTAGAAAGAAGCTAGGGAATATCCATAGGTACGAAAAATCTCAAGAGCCATAAAACTTCAAGGCATCCTATCTTTAAGCATGGTTTGGCAAACAAGTTGAAGTGGTACATAGGAAGTTGTAACACCTTAGTCTCTTTACCTTTATCTATTAGTACCATAAGCTAACTCATTCATAACATACATGATAGAGCACCATTTCAAGGAAGAACATACCTTACATAAAGAAAATATTGAATATTTAAATGCATATATATGTGTTATGTAAGGTTTCATTCCCTCATCTTATGCTTCATGGACCATGTGAACTCATCCACATCATTTTCTAGTCATAGCACATCCACACAAGTCATACTCATCATATTTGATCTCATTCACTTCGGGTTGAAGCTACATCATAAAAATTCCATGGTTTGCTCTCAGTTTCAAAATTTAATTTTTTGATGCAAAATTTGAAAATTCATAACTAATTCTAAAAGAATTTAACTCAAGCAAACCATACTATTATAGAAAGTTATGGATGTCTAATTTTGAGTAAAAAAAATTCAGACCAATGCAGTAGCTTTAAGCCACTTGAAATTGATGAAACAGTAATATAGGTTAGGCTGTGTTACTAGTACTATCATGCAACTTCAAAAATTCATATCTCCCTCTACAGAACTCCAAATGACGTGATTTTAGTAGCTATGGAAAGCTTATGATATCTAATTTATTCTTGTCAAATGTTATGAGCATTGGAATTCATTTGGCCCATGTGTGACACAGAGAAGTAAACTAATTAAATAAATAATGATCATACTATTTCTGCATAATTTGGCCAATTTTGAAAAATCATAATAAATTCTATAGAGTTCTAAATTGAGTGCTCTTTACCTCTATGAAAAGCCCTAGATAAGATCTACTTGCTGGCCAAATTTCATGAAAGAAATCATTCATTTGGTCATACTTTGATTTAGCAAATGATTTAGTCAAAATTGAAGTTCAAAATGGCATTTCAAGACACCAAATTGCTCTTTTTGCTTTCCACAACCACTTAGGCAAGTTTAAAAGTATAAGAACCATACATAAAAGCATGTCAAATGATCCAAATCACTATGGAGCTCAATCTCACCTTGCCACATCTATATATACACAAGAACATCAAGTTACATAATGGTAAAGGAGTGGCTAAATCTCAAATTCTCATTCATCTAGCTTCCATATTGATACATACACTATTTATACTATATTAAAATATGCTCAAGGATTTATATCATAGATACATCTCATGGGTACATAGTTTGACATCAAAATACAATTAAACAAGTTATTTCTCTATCTTATTATCATAATCTTGCTTCTCATGCTTGTTGGCCTCTATTTCCTTGTCTACTTAGCTCACCTAAACATGGTTAGATATGTGTGGGGGAAGAGTGAGATTCAAAAAATTCCAATAGCTCTTAACTCTTTCAAACATACATAATGGATGCATAAACAAGTCAAAGAATGCATGCATGATATCCAAGCAACTAGTGAACATGCTTAAGACATTTTCTTTGTCACATAACTCATACATAACATGCATAAGCTCTCAAGGGCATTGGTTTAGCCTCACTCATCTTTATTAGGACTTTTGGATTTGCTTCACCCACTTTGAAGGGAATTTTGACTAAGCCTTACTCTTCTTGAGACTTTTGACTTTGTCTCACCCATTTCTAGAGATTTTTGGCTTATCCTCACCTTTGCTAAGGGACTTTTAGCATAACCAAATCCATGGAAGTCATAAAACAATCATAAACCCATTTTAAGAGACATAATAGTACCATAACATGTGAGTATAGGCTAAAAACATTTCTCATGGCTCAAATACACATACAAGCACTCAATAACAAGAAAACAACCAAGCTATGCATGTGAAAAAGGTTAAAGAGTTACCTTAAAGCAAGATTCACACACTTTTCTCTAGCTATTCCTTCCCCTTTTTAGCCATACACTTGCAACTAGGTGAAACTTGATTTCCTTGGCCTAAACACATCAAATAGAACATAATTATATATGGAAGCAAGCTCTAGTATCACACACTCTTTATTAAAGCTCACTTTGTGCTATGATTACATAATAGTTCCATATGAGACCTCATGAAGCAAGTGCTAGAATTCAAGGTCTTACCTCTATTCTTTCCTTCCATCTAGGTCTCTTGACTATATTTAAGCCTCTTGGAGTTATCATAAGCTCACTCTCAAGAGCCTAAACACAAGTCGTTTCTTTAGGTCTTATTATAAAGTTGACACTCCATCATCTAAACCAAGGCTTCTAAATTTTTTCCAAGCCTTCCTATGATATTCTTTTACCATATTTAGTCCCTTTCTACCCTTAGAAAAATTTAAAACTCTCCCTAGGTACCTCTTCTTGTTTAGGCTGAGACATAGGCTCATTTAGTGACCCATGAAGTTAGCTTTGTTTCCTTGAGGGAAGTGGCATATGTGAGGCTTTCTAGGCATTTCAAGAACCCATATATACTCATAGACAATTAGAAATATCACTATAAAGCTTCATACATACTAAGGTGTAAAGGAAACCCTAGGTTTTGGAAACTTGAAAACTAATAGTTCATTTTGGAATTTCTTTGCATCTACTTGTTCTTCACCCTTAAAAACCTAGGTTTCATGCTTGGTTTAGGTTAGATTTTGCTCCCTCTAATGTGTTCTATAGGTGGCTGAAACTAGCTATGGAAGAACAAGAAAGGAGAAGCAAGGGAGGTCATGGAAATACCTTGATTCTTTAGCCTTTTCATGAGCTTTCTCCCTTGCCTTCACTCCTCCTTGAAAATTTGAACTTCTACCCTCTAAATAAGGCTCAAAATAGATTGAAATCATGCACCAAAATGATGGAAAGAAAGAGAAGAAGAAGGAGGATAAGTTTAATAAAGGAAGGAATAAGAAATTCCTTAATTTTCCATACCTTTTCCTAGGTTTTTCTCCTCCCTTGAAGCTCCCTCTTGTGTGGCTCTTTTTACAGAACTTCTCCCTCATCTTGGATAGAATTTAGGTTAGCCAAATGTGAGGGAGAAATGGGGCACCACCTATATATAGCTAGGGATTCTTAAGGAGCTTTTTAAAATGCCAATTTTGTCCCTTATTCTTGGCTTTTTTGTTTTATGCTCATTTCAACTCCTTTTCAAAAATCGTCTTTTCCATCATAAAATTTAGGTTCTATAACCTCTAAATAACCTTTGGAATTATTCAAATCGAGTCTAAAACCTTTATGAATGAAAGGATTAAAATTCAGATTCATCAATATTCTAAAATGTAAATCGAAGGGGTTTTAACTATTCTAGGGGTTTCTATAATTTTTAGGGCCTCTAAAAACCTCGAAAAACTCAATTTTTTCATTTAAAGATCTCTCCTTGAGTTTTCTAAAAAATTTTTAAAATTATGAAATTGCCACAACATTTTGTTATGAGTTTTTTAACCATTCCAACTCCAGTTTCTGGGCACCCTAAGCCTTGGTTCCTCATTTTCTAATACTTAGAATTGTATCCTAATTTTATTTGGCCTCTATGGATTCATTTTAGAGGACTCTCTTTTTTATTTGGCTTATTTCTATCATTTTTACAAAAATCAGGTGTTACAGAAGATATTTTGTTGATTCTAAGGTTATAAATGGTCTAGATATAAATTATAAACACTAAAAAAATCATTGGTTTGAATTTAGAAACTTTATTTAAAATGGTAAATATTTAGGATTCAATTATGTATAAAGAAGCGACTTAGTGATAAACTCCTTAAATTAAGTTTATAATAACTCTAATGAGTTCTAATAGAGTCATATAACTCATGTTGGGAGATGTCTTAAAGCCAAGATATTGAATTACAAGAGTTGCTTCATAATGCCACTTAATTGAACCTTATGTGAGACTAAAGTTTTAACTAACTTGTATAAGGCTTAAATGAGTGTAAGCATGGTTCCCTTGACAATTTTGTGCTTTATTTGATATGTCTAGGCCAAGCAAATGAAATTCCATTCAAGTGTGGGTGTGAGGCCAAGAGACCAAGCCAAGGAACTAAAGAGAATTAAATTGAACTCTTGAGTTAATGTAACTATTCATCCATTCTTGTACTAAGCTAAAAGTCTCAATTGTGAATGAGGCTAAGTCAGAAGTCCCTAAAAGAGGGTGAAGCTAAACCAAAGTCCAAAATTGTTGGGTGATGCTAGGCCAAAAGTCCCTAGAGCTTGTTTTGTGTCATACGATTGTAGGATATACATATATGTAGTCTTATCTTTCTTTAACAACATTAATTTCTCATATCAATGTTTTTTGTAAACACCATAAATTCTAGCTTATCTCATGCTTTTAAATGGCATAATATCATGAACCATATAGGTTTCTCATAGAAAAAGTAAGGAAAATAGGATTATTTTCCTATTGCATCATATCTAAAAATTTGCAATTTGTGTCACGTGGACCGTGTGAGCTCATACTATGCATTCTCATATTTAATTACATCATTACGACTCATTTCCATCACAACATCATGCCTACAATTCATGGAAACCGAAATGAAGCATGAAATGGGCTTTGTGAATTTCGGCCAGATTTGCCCCTTATTCTTACCCAAATTTTGGAAAATCATAACTAAATCCAAAAAAATCAAAATCATGCAATCTTAGTCATTATGGAAAGATATGGATGTATAATTTACACTAAAAATATGTCCAGATCATAACATTCATCACAAAGGACGTTTGACATTCAAAATAATCCAAAGGTCCAACTGAATTCTGGAACTATCACAGAATTCTGCAGAAAACTTTGAAAATGTTCAATTAATTCCAAAAAAATCCAATCGATGCACATGATACCAATATAGAAATATATGGATGTTAACTAGAGATAACAAAATATCTCCAGATCAGTTCATCTAGCCCAGACTTCTGAATTCAATAGAACAGTATCTTTGGTCGGCAAAATTACTAATACTAGATAGAAATTTCAAAAATTCATATCTCCCTCTCTAGACCTCCAAATAAGGTGATTTTAGTTGGTATAAGTCACTATGAATGTATAGTTTCTATGTATAAAATTTTGTAGCAATTGGAAATCATTTGGACCTTGTGTGATAGAAAATAATTTCAAATCAAATGAATAGTACAGCAAACCAAAAACCATAAAAATTACCAATTTTGAAAAATCATCAAATATTCTGTAGACCTCCAAAAATTATGATCTTTAACTTCCCAAAAAGCTCTTAATGAGACCTAATTGCATGCCAAATGTCAGATCAAGACTAACTTATTTGGCCAAAAAGTGATATAGGGTTCTATTATGGTCAAATTTGGCTCCATATGGGGTACCAAACTTGCCAAATGGCTTTCCCTTAGTTATGGCACCCTTTGGGCAAGTATAAAAGTGCATTTAAGACTTGTGTGAGTTGCCCAAATGGTCTCAAACCTCATGCATCTCATTTTGGCCATTCAACTCACACTTATGCACATTTCCATCAAACTTTCACATTGCACACTTTGGCATCTCATACTCAAAATATATGCTAGAGGTCATACATCATATCCATACATTTAAACATCACATAATATCATATTTACACATGTCTCAAGGGTCATAGACCATTTACAACATCATATACATCAAGAAACCTAATTATGGTTCCAAAATGGATAAAGCTAGGCATATGCTTGTCAATTTCCCTTCTTCATAGTTGTTGGCTCCCATCACTATAGCTACTTGGTCCACTTAGCATGTTAGGACATTGGAGAGGAGGGAATGAGATTCAAAGAATCTCAATAGCTCATCTCCCATTCAACATACATAAATGTGCAAAGCAAGCTTTACAAATGCATTCATGGGGAAAAATGGAAATTATGGACATTTTAAAAACAAGTTTAGCATATGAACCAATCATACAAGACATTCAAGAGCTCACTAAGTGTTTGGATTGGCCTCACACTTCTCCTCATGGATTTTGGACTTGCCTCACCCATTCTTTAAGAGCTTTGGACTCAACCATACTCTTGGGAGCCCACTTTGCTTTTGAGAGACTCTTTACTTTATCTCAACCAAACTCAAGGGTTCTTAGGTCATCCTCACCATGGTGAAGAGTTCTTGGCCTTTCCATACTCAAGCAAACTTAAACAAACACCATGTACTCATTTGGAAGCATAATATGACATCAAGAATCATGGCATATAAAGGCATACTAGCATACTTTTCATAGCTTGAAAATACATATACACACATTCTAAAACAAGATAAACACACATCCATGCATGAGAGAAGGTGGAGAGAGCTACCTTGGAAGCAATTACACACTTTTTCCTTAAGCCTTGAGTCCTCTCCCTTGACCTCACACACCCAAGAAGGTGGAGATCATTTCTCTTGGCCTAGACACATCAAAAGAAACATGAATTACTCATGGGAACAAGCCTTGGTATTATACACACTTTACATGATGCTACTTTGGTTTATGGCTCCATTATGCTTCTATAAGGCACTTAATGAAGCAACTACTAAAATTCATGATCTTGGCTCCCTTCTCTCCTTTAATCTATGATTCTTGACTCCATCTAGACCTCTTGGGGTCGTCACACAATCATTTTAAGGAGCCTAGCTATGAGTTATTTCATTATGCTACATTATGGAGCCTACACCTCTATCTCACTATCTATGGCTTCTAAATTTTTCCCAAGGGTTCCTCCCACCTTCTACCATCATATGAAGTCCTAAACCAAGGCTAGAATAAATTAAAACATTCTCTAACCCCTCTATCTATCCTAGGCTAACATTATGGAAGCATTTGAGGTTCAAGGGGTTTTCAATTTTTCCTTGATGAGAGAGCCACTTGGGAGGCTTCTTAAAGGTTTTAGGAGCTCAATGGAACATTTAAATGGCCAAGAAAATTCATAGATTAAATCAGTTTTTACAATCCCTTCAAATGCACTACACTTTTCTAATTTAGAGTTCATTAGTTTTTCTTGCAATTTTTTAGTGTAATACCATAATTTCTAGCTCATATCCATCATCATTTACATGCTCATGTGATATATAGTAAGAAGGAAGTGAGAAATTTTATAAAAAAAAAAAAAACACTTTCTTGCGTTGCATCATGATTAAAAATTTCATTCGGTATCATGTGGACCTTGTGAGCTCATGCTATACATCCTCATATTTAATTACATCATTACAACTCATTTGCATCACAAAAACATACTTACAACTCATGGAAAACAACTCATGGGGTTTCATTCTCGGCCAGAATTGGCCTCTTTTCTGGACAAAATTTGGAAAATCGTAACTAAATCTAGAAAAATTGAAATCATGTAATCTCGGTCATTCTTGAAAGCTTGGGATGTCTACTTTATGCTAAAAATATGTATGAGTCATAACATCCCACAAATAGATCATTTGACATGTGAAATATTCTGGAGGTCGGACTAGGTCCTGATGCTGTCATAGTTTACTGATATGAACTTCAAAAATGTCTAATTAATTTCAAAAAAATCTAATCTATGCAAATGATACCAATCTGGAAAGCTGTGGATGTCAACTAGAGAGAAAAAATATCTCCAGATCAGTTTATCAAGCCTAGATCTCATAATTCAATAGAACAGTACTTTTGGTCAGGCAAGGTTACTAATACTAGACAGAAGCTTTAAAAATTCATATCTTCCTCTCTAGACCTCCAAATGAGGTACTTCTAGTTGTCATGATGTGATTTCCTAGTTTCTCTATATAAAATTTCATGGCAATTGGACATCATTTGTGTCTCATGTGATAGAAAACAATTTCAGACTATTGTAATAGTGCATTAGACCATTTCCATAAATTTTTCAACTTTGAAAAATTATCAAATATTCTATAGACCTCCGAAAATTATGAACTTTAGCTTCCCAGAAAGATCTCAATGAGACCTAATTTATGCCAAATTTTAGATCAAGACTAACTCATTTGGCTAAAAAGTGACATTGGATTCCATAATGGTCAATTTTGGCTCCATATAGGGTACCAAAGCTGCCAAATGGATTTTCCTTAGTATTGGCACCTTTTGGGCAAGTCTAAAAGCACATTTGAGACTTAAGTGAGCTGCCCAAATGGCCCCAAACCTCATGCATCTCATTTTGGCCATTCAACCCACACTTATGCATACATTCATCAAAATCCCATATTGCACACTTTGGCCTTACATATTCAAAATAAGTGTTATGGGTCATATATCATTTTCGTACATCTAAACATCACATAATAGTATATTTACATATGTCTTATGGTTCATGGTACATATACAACATCATATACATTATGAACCATCATTATAGTTCAAAAATAGGCAAAATAATACATAAGTTTGTCAATCCTTGCTCTTTATGATTGTTGGCTCCCTTCACCATAATTACTTAGTCCACCTAGCATGTTAGATCATTGGAGAGGAGGGGATGAGATTCAAAGAATCCTAATAGCTCATCTTCCATTCAATCACACATAATATGTGTAAAGCAAGCTTTACAAATGCATGCATGGAGAAAATAAAAGCCATAGACATTTTAAAAGCAAACTTGGCATGTGAACAACTCATACAAATCATTCAAGAGCTCACCAAGTGTTTGGATTGACTTCACACTTCTCCTCATGGGTTTTGGACTTGCCTTACCCATTTCTTGAGCACTTTGGACTCAATCATACTCTTGGGAGGCCACTTTGCTTTTGGGAGACTCTTTTCTTTGTCTCAACCAAGCTTGAGGGTTCTTGGCTCATTCTCACCAAAGGGAAGAGTTCTTGGCCTCTCCACACTCAAGCAAACTCATACAAACATCATGTAACCATTTGAAGACATAACATGGCATTAAGAGTCATGGCACATAAAGGCATGCTAGCATACTTTTCATAGCTTGAAAATACACATACATTCTAAAATAAACTAAACACACATCTATGCATGAGAGAAGGTGGAGAGAGCTACGTTGCACCAATTCACACACTTTTCCTTTTGAATTTAAGCTCCTCTTTTTGGCTACACAACCATAAGAATGTGGGGAGGTTCCTATTAGCCTAGATACAATTTACAGGAGCCAATTAGGTTCATGAAATACATTCTAAGGCTACATAACCTAATGAACCACTAGATTACTTTATATACCTCATTATGGTCCATAATTACACCTAATGAAGCAACACCCCTCAAATGACTTTTAGGCCTCATTCTTTCTTTTCAAATATGATTCTTGACTTCTTTTAAGCCTCTTGGAGTCATCACATCATTAAGACAAAAGGCCTAGCACCATGTTGCTTCCTTAGGTCACATTATGGAACCTAAGGCACCAAATCAATTTCTATGAGTTCTAAATTTTTTCCAATGCCTTCCTTCATTTTCATTTACCAAATATGAGTCAAGAATGGCCTTAGAAAAATTTAAAACTCCCCCCACCTACACAAACTAGCCTAGGCTGAGACCATGACATCCATTAGGCTTCTTGGAGTTCTCTTGATTCTCTTAAAGGAGGAAGCTTGTGGGGAGCATCTTAGGTGTCTCAAGAACTCATTTATACTCTTAATTAGATCTAGAAAGCATCACATAAATTCAAAATTTGAAAGGTGCACTAGAAACCCTAGATTTTGCATCTTGAATCCTAATGCCTATTTTGTTATTTTCTTTGCATATTCTTGTTCTTCTTCATCAAATACCTAAGATTCATGCTTGGTTGGGCTTGGAAATCAAATCCTCCTAGGGTTCTTAGTGTAGGTCAAAATGGAGAAGAAGTGTGATGAAAGGTATCAACTATAGGATGCATTTTTACCTTGTTTCCTTGCTTAGTTTGGCTTAAATCTTGATTTCTCCAAGCTCCTTTCTTCAAATCCGAACTTTCCCTTGAATATCTCCCTTGAATCAGATTTATAAACCTCATTTTAATCCAAGGAAAGAAAGGAGAATGATGGAGAGGTGGTGGAGATGGAGAAAAATATGGAAAACAACCATAAAAACATACCTTAAGCTTGGAATTTCTTCTTCTTCTCCTTCTCTCTTGGTGTGCCCAAAACCCTAGCTCTCCCTTTTAAAATTATGCAAAATTTTCTGATTCCAAATGGGGAGGAAAGTGGGGCACCACCTATATATAGCTAGGGCAATGTGACTTTTTCAAAAATTTCAATTTTACCCTTCGTACTTTGCATTTTTGTTTCTCCTTCATTTTAACTCCTTTCTGAGAACTGTCTTTTCCATTATAAAATTTAAGTCCTCAATTAGAACAATGGCTTTGGAATCACTCAAATTGGAGTTAAAAACTTTCTGAATGGATCCGTCAAAGTTCAGGTACACCCACATTGAAAAATGTCCACCGGAAGGGATTTAACTATCCCAAGGCTTCCCATGGTTTTCAGGGCCTCTGAAAACCCTGGAGAACTCAAAAATTTGGTTTAAAAAGCCCTCCTGTGTGAATTCCAAAAATTATCCAAAATTACGAAAATGCCATTACGTTTCGTAAGGTTTCCATCAAAATTTGTTTCTTCATTCTAGCTCCATTTTTCCTCTCGCATGAGGCTACAATTCTTATTTTTAAGAGGCTAGAATGTTCCTCAAATTTTTTGGGACCTTAACTAATTCATTTCAAGGGACTTGCTTTGAAAATGCGCCTATTTTCATCATGTAATGAAAACTGGACATTACATGGGCCACCAGAACATTTTCTTCAAATCCTCATACATTTTGTTACTGCTCGGATGAATGGTATACTTGTTCTTATGTGCCTCATCTAAAATTTTTTCTCTAATTTCTGTGTTTCTAGGCACATACAGCCTATCTCTATTTCTTACTATGTCATCCTTAGACAGATTAAACTCTTCAACACTATCTTGGGCTATCTGGGCTCTAATCTTATTTACATGGTCATTTGTCTGTTGAGCCTCTCTTATCTAATCCCTCAAGTCATTTTCTATTCGGGTTTCGCTCATTAATAACTTCCCTGAACACACCTCGCAGGAGAGACTCATGTCTTTAAATCTCTCAATCAATTCCTGCTCTCGGATCATCATACAGGCCATATGTGTGGATTTTCTACCGAGGGCATCAGCTACCACATTAGCCTTATCGAGATGGTATCTTAATGTGAAATCATAATCCTTCAAAAATTCTAACCATCTTCATTGCCTTATATTCAGCTCTTTTTGTTCAAATAAATATTTGAGGCTCTTGTGGTCGCTGTAAATTTCTATAGCTGTCCTGTATAAGTAGTGTCTCCATATTTTCAAAGCAAACACCATTGCGACTAACTCTAAGTCATGTGTAGGGTAGTTTTTTCATGAGGTTTCAACCGTCTAGAAGCATAAGCTACCACTCGGCCTTTCTGCATGAGTACGCATCCTAACCTTTTCTTAGAGGCATCACTATACACTACAAAAGTTTCTTTAGGGTCAGGGAGTACTAGAACTAGGGTTGTGGTCAACTTGTGCTTTAACTCTTAAAAATTACTGTCACATTTCTCATTCCACACATATGGTATATTCTTTCTAGTAAACTGGGTCAGTGGCATCGCTATTTGAGAAAAACCCTGAATGAACCTCCTATAATAGCCTGTTAAACCTAAGAAGTTCCTGAACTCTGTCACTGTCCTAGGTCTCTCCCACTATAATACTGCCTTTACCTTATGGGGATCTACTACAACCCCTGCCTGAGAGATCACATGACTTAGAAACTGAACTTCAGTGAGCCAAAATTCACATTTATTAAGTTTAGCATACAACTATTTCTCTCTTAGGGTCTCTAGGGCTAATCTCAGGTGCTGTTCATGTTCCTCTCTACTTTTTGAGTAGATGAGGATGTCATCTATGAAGACTACTATGAACCTATCTAAATATGATCTAACAACTCTATTCATGTAATCCATAAAAACTACAAGTGCATTTGTCTACCTGAAGGGCATAACTAAGAATTCATAGTGCCTGTATTTGGTTCTAAAGGTTGTCTTAGGAATATTCTCAGCCTTTATTTTGAGCTGATGATATCCCGATCTGAGGTCTATCTTGGAAAATACTAATGCTCCTACTAACTGATCTAGAAGGTCATCTATGTGAGGGAGAGGGTACTTGTTCTTAATAGTGATTTTATTAAGTCCCCGGTAGTCTATACATAGCCTAAGGCTTCCGTCCTTTTTCTTTACAAATAGGATTGGAGCTCCCCATGGTGAGACATTGGGTCTGATAAAACCCTTCTTTAACAGCTCTTCTATCTGTTTCTTAAGCTCTTTAGCTCGGTGGGAGCCATCCTATATGGGGCCTTAGACATTAGACCTACCCTAGGTACAATGTTTATAGGAAACTCTACCTCCCTCTCTGGGGGCAGTCTGTTAATTTCTTTAGGGAATACTTCTAGGAACTGTCTCACTATGGGAATCTCATCCATACCCTCTTCTACCTTAGCCTAGATTGAAAAGAAAACTAGATACCCCTGACAATCATGCCTTAGAGATCTCTCAGCCTGGGAGGTGGTCATAATAGATAACTCAGCCCTAGTACTAGGCACAGTCCCATACTCAGATAAAGTAATGCACCTGTGGCTACAATCTAGTGTGGTATTATTTGCAGATATCTAGTTCATACCAATGATCACATCAATATCAATGAGGGGCATACAAATCAAATCAAGGGTGGTCAGACAATGACTAAACTGGATTACACAATTTAAGCAAGCATGGGAGGTAATGGCTCAGTTTCCTGTGGGGGTGGATACATGTAACTCATATGGCAATGTATGCATACTCAGACCCAACCTCCTAACACAGTCGTATGATATAAAAGAGTGGCTAGCACTCGAATCAAATAATGCAGTTATAGAAAAATCATTTATTTTAATAGTATCTTGAATCTGACTCGAGGACCAACTAGTCTCTTGCTGTGATAGGGCAAAGACTCTACCCTGGGTCTGTGGTCTAGGAGGAGGAGCCATCTCCCTTGGCCGTGTAATCTGCAAAGGGGCCTGTGGAGGAGTCTGATTGCAATCTTTGGTTATATGCCTCAGCCTGCCACATCTAAAACACATGTTTTACGCTGTATAACATGGTCTGGTACTGTGATTCTTACCACATTGGGGACATGTGATAGGTGGAGCACTGCTTTTACTGGATTGAGTCCTCCATCTCTTGCCTCTCCGATTCCACTGACTCCTTCTGCCTCTACGGCTTGTCACTGGATGTTGGGAACCATCTCTAGGTCTCTTGGGCTTAGGGAGGGGAAGAGGTGGTCTGGCGTTAGAGGTAGGCTGCATCATCCTGAGATTCGCTTCTGTAACTCTATATACCTCTACAAGGGTGTTGAAGTTCCTGATTCTCTATGGCACCACCCTATCTCTGATCTCAGGGAGCAAGCCCTTCTTTAACCTATCTGCTCTCCACCTCTTATCGTCATGTCTCTGTAGGTATAAGGAATATCTAGAGAGCTCAACAAACTTTGTTATTTAATGGTCCATGAACATCCTCGGAGTCTATCCAAATAGGATGAATTCTGACTCCTTCTGGTCTCTAATAGAATCGGGGAAGTATTTCTCGTGGAATGCCTCCCAGGTAATTGGGGCATTCCTCACTCTCAAAAGTAGATTATTTCTTTCTGTAACTGGAATGCAGCTATCTTGGCTTTCTGCTCAGACGTGCACTCTATCACCTTGAAAATTTGCTCTAGTTCCATAATCCAGGTCTCAACTTTATCTGCCTTCATTTCACCATTAAAGATGGGAGGCCCAAATTTCCTGAACTGTGTGATCAACTTTCTGGTCGAGGGCTGCTGTTGAGCAGGAGGCGTATGAGCAGGTGGGATTGGGGCAACAGCCTATAAGTGTCGCTGTGCATCTGTAGGAGTTGCCCCTAAATGCTCAGGATGATCTGAGTGTGGAGGTGGCTAAGGAGAAGTAGGTGTAGGACCCTGGCTATCTCTCTCAGCAAGCCGTTCCTGAAGCTGCATAATAACGACCTGCTGCTGATCCAGGCGAGCCATGATAGACTGTAAGGCTCCAGCAACTAGATCACTAGGCCCAACTTTATTAGCACGAGCCTGTTTAGAGGGCCGACCTCTCCTAGTGTTCACCATCATTCTGAAACATGATAACAAACTTTAACAAAAGTCAGGGAACACTTCCACCATCAAACCCACTCAATTCATCCGAAAATAAGCTCGTATGCATATAGGCAACTCATAAACACAAGCCACAACCCACAATGAGAGCCTGAACCTTTGCTCTGATACCAATAAATGTAACATTATAATTTTTAGCTCATATCCATCATCATTTACATGCTCATGTGATATATAGTAAGAAGGAAGTGAGAAATTCCATTAAAATAACACACTTTCTTGCATTGCGTCATGATTAAAAATTTCATTCGGTGTCATGTGGACTGTGTGAGCTCATGCTATACATCCTCATATTTAATTATATCATTACAACTCATTTGTATCACAAAAACATGCTTACAACTCATGGAAACCGAATTGGAAGGTGGAACATGGGGTTTCATTCTCGGCTAGAATTGGCCTCTTTTCTGGGCAAACTTTGAAAAATCATAACTAAATCTAGAAAAATAGAAATCATGTAATCTTGCTTATTCTAGAAAGCTTGGGATGTCTACTTTATGCTACAAAAATGTACAAGTCATAACATCCCACACACAGAGCATTTGACATGCGAAATAGTCTAGAGGTCCGACTAGGTCCTGATGCTGTCACAGTTTACTGATATGAATTTCAAAAATGTTTAATTAATTCCAAAAAAATATAATCCATGAAAATGATACCAATATAGAAATCTGTGAATTTCAATCAAAGAGGAAAAATATCTCTAGATCAGTTCATCAAGCCCATATCTCAGAATTTGATGGAACAATTCTTTTGGTCGAACAAGGTTACTAATACTAGGCAGAAACTTTAAAAATTCATATCTTCCTCTCTAGACCTCCAAATTAAGTGCTTCTAGTTGGCATGAGTCATTGTGATTTCCTAGTTTCTCTCTATAAAATTTCATGGCAATTGGACATCATTTGTGTCTCATGTGATAGAAAACAATTTTGGACCATTGTAACAGTGTATCAGACCATTTTCATAAATTTTGCTAACTTTGAAAAATCATCAAATATTCTGTAAACCTCTAAAAATTATGATCTTTAGCTTCCCAGAAATCCCTCAATGAGACCTAATTGCATGTCAAATCTCAAGTCAAGACTAACTCATTTGGCTAAAAAGTGATATAGAGTTCCATAATGGTCAATTTTGGCTCCTTATAAGGTGCCAAAGTTGCCAAATGGATTTCTCTTAGTCTTGGCACCTTTTGGGCAAGTCTAAAAAAACATTTGAGACTTAAGTGAGCTACCCAAATGGTCCCAAACCCTAGGCATCTTATTTTGGCCATTCAACCCACACTTATGCATACATTCATCAAAATTCATATTGCACACTTTGGCCTTACATACTCAAAATAAGTGCTATGGGTCATATATCATTTTCATACATCTAAACATCATATAATAGTATATTTACACATGTCTCAAGGTTCATGGTACATATACAATATCATATACATTATAAACCATCATTATGGTTCAAAAATAGACAAAATAATACATAAGCTTGTCAATCCTTGCTCTTCATAGTTGTTAGCTCCCTTCACCATAATTACTTGGTCCACCTAGCATGTTAGATCATTGGAGAGGAGGGGATGAGATTCAAAGAATCCCAATAGCTCATCTCTCATTCAATCATACATAACATGTGCAAGCAAGCTTTATAAATGCATGCATGGAGAACATAAAAGCCATAGACATTTTAAAAGTAAACTTGGCATGTGAACAACTCATACAAATCATTCAAGAGTTCGCCAAGTGTTTGGATTGGTTTCACACTTCTCTTCATGGGTTTTGGACTTGCCTCACTTATTTCTTAAGAACTTTAGACTTAACCATACTCTTAGGTTCCCACTTTATTTTTGGGAGACTCTTTGCTTTGTCTCAACCAAGCTCAAGGGTTCTTGGCTCATCCTCACTAAAGGGAAGAGTTCTTGGCCTCTCCACACTTAAGCAAACTCATACAAATATCATGTAGTCATTAGAAAACATAACATGGCATCAAGGATCATGGCATATAAAGGCATACTAGCATACTTTTCATAGCTTGAAATTACACATACACACATTCTAAAACAAGCTAAACACATATCCATGCATGAGAGAAGGTGGAGAGAGCTACCTTGCACCCATTCATACACTTTTCCCTTTGAATTTAAGCTTCTCTTCTCGGCTACACAACCACAAGAGTGTGGGGAAGGCTCCTCTTAGCCTAGATACAATTTATGGGAGCCAATTAGGTTCATGAAACACATTTTAAGGCTATATAGCTAGAAGAACCACTAAATTACTCTATAGACTTCATTATGGTCCATAATTACACTTAATGAAGCAACACCCCTCAAATGACTTCTAGGCCTCATTATTTCTTTTCAAATATGATTCTTAACTCCTTTTAAGCCTCTTGGAGTCATCACATCATTAAGACAAAAGGCCTAGCACCATGTTGCTTCTTTAGGTCACATTATAGAACCTAAGGCACCAAATCAATTTCTATGAGTTCTAAATTTTTTCCAAGGCCTCCCTTCATTTTCATTTATCAAATATAACTCAAAAATGGCCTTAGAAAAATTTAAAACTCCCCCACCTACACAAACTAGCCTAGGCCGAGACTATGCCTTCAATTAGGCTTCTTGGAGTTCTCTTGATTTTCTTGAAGGAGGAAGCTTGTGGGGAGCATCTTAGGTGCCTCAAGAACTCATTTATACTCTTAATTAGACCTAGGAAATATCACATAAATTTAGAATTTGAAAGGCTCACTAGAAACCTTAGGTTTTACATCTTGAATCCTAATGCCTATTTCATGGTTTTCTTTACATATTCTTATTCCTCTCTATCAAATACCTAAGAATCATCCTTGGTTTGGTTGGAAATCTAACTCCTTAGGGCTATCCTATGTATGGCTGAAACATGCACAAAGAGAGGGGGAAGGAAGACCAAGTGGAGGAATTACAAAATACCTTGTTTTCCTTGAATTTCCTTGCTTGTTCTTGCTTTCCTTGGCCTCCTTACTTGAATTTCGAAATTTCCCCTCTGTTCTCCCTTCAAAAGAGCCCTCAAAACTTCAGAAAAATCATGGAGAAGAAGAGGGAAAAAGAGGAGAAGAGATGGGGTGGAGAGAAAGCATGAAAATAACCAATTTTCCATACCTTTAGCTTGGAATTTCTTCTTCTTCTCCTCCTCTCTTGGTATGGCCAAAAACCTTTCTCTCCCTTCTGAAATTATGCAAATTTTTCTGATTCTAAATGGGGAGGAAAGTGGGGCACCACATATGTATAAAGAGGGAAATGTGACTTTTTCAAAAATTCCAATTTTGTTGTTCGTACTGTGCATTTTTATTTCTCCTTCATTTTAGCTCTTTTTTGAGAACTTTCTTTTTCATTATAAAATTTAGGTCCTCAATTAAGAAAAATAGCTTTAGAATCACTCAAATCGGAGCTAAAATCTTTCCAAACGGATCCGTCAAGGTTCGGGCACATCGATGTTAGAAAATGTCCACCGGAGAGGATTTAATTGTCCCAGGACTTCCCATGGTTTTCAGGGCCTCTGAGAACCCCAGAGAACTTAAAACTTTGGTTTAAAAAGCCCTCTTGTGTGAATTCCAAAAATTGCCCGAAATTACGAAAATGTCATTACGTTTTGTAGGTTTCCCATCAAAATTTATTTCTTCATTCTATCTCCATTTTTCCTTCTGTCTGAAGCTACAATTCTCATTTTTAGGAGGCTAGAATGTTAGTCAAATTTTTTAGGACCTTAACTAATTCATTTCGAGGGACTTGCTTTAAAAATATGCTTGTTTCCATCGTTTAACGAAAATTGAACATTACACTTGGCATAATCTAAGTTCCTATAGCCTAATTCATATGATTCATTCTTAGTTCTACCCAAAAACACTCTTCCCTTGGCTGGCTATAGGGAGGAAAAATTGCACACAAGAAGGCTAAGAGAAGTGAAGCATGAAGACTAAGATTTTTACCTTGATTTCAAGCTTTCCTTGAATGCTTTCCTGTGATGACCTTAACTTCTAATAATTGTAATTAAGGTTAAACACGTGATTAATAACCATAAAGTAGGGTTACATGACATTAAGACTAATTATATTATGGAAATGTGGGGAAATTTGAACCTTAATATTATTAGTGTCATCAACCATATATTTACAAACACTTATGTACATAAGGGAAACAAACATTCATTTATAAGCCTTTGATTCTATTACCAATTAATTTCAACTCACAAAAATATTCTACCCATGTTTCTAAGTCACCCCTTGGGGTTATCATATGAAAAACCAAGATTTCTAGGTTAGAATGAAGGTTTCAGGATGTTCGTCGCGGCCAATTCCTCTCGGCTTCACCCCTCGCATCGTTACTAATTTTGCTGCGACTATTGCCACGATGAGTTGGACCTTCGTCGCGGCCAACCTACGTGGCATCGCGGTGAGAAAGCCTCCTAGAACCTACCTCACTCGCCTCTCGATATTGGCAGCAGCCAATACCTCCTTTCGCCGCGGCCAATTCCTCTCTGGAATGCCTGGCTCATTTTCACAAAAGTTTGCTGCGGCCAATTCCCCACTTCGCCTCGGCCAATTCCCCTCTGGCCGAATCCCAGTTTAGCCTCTCACATTTTGCCGCGGAGAAATTTCACATTTCACCGCAGCCAATTGCTCTCTGGTACTCTCCTTGGGCAACTTCGCCACTATTGGCTGCGGCTAACAATATTTTGGCTACGGCCAAATGCCTTCTAATCCTACTACTCTTAACACCTTACCTCATACTCTCCACTCTCTATCTAGGGACTCTCTAGGGCCACTTTCCCACTTGTTATGAGGTTCTAATAGCATTTATCTAACTGATTTACCCTAGCCATCGTAACATTACCCATCTAGCATTTGAATGTGGATTTTCCTACTCATCCATAGGTCTTATGTCAGTAAATTTATAAATTTCTCACAATGGTCATTCAATCATACTTTCATTGGGTATTTCATGCATCAATAGTTTAAGTCTATAATCAATATATCATGGGATTACATTACTCAAATAGTCAGTTATATCATAGATTCACAAGCCAAAATAAGTGTCAAAGTTCATAATCCATCAACAGCTAATATGAAGCTTATTTTTCAATGGTTACATTCTATGTTAACAAAATACAAACTCCTACACTTAGCAATACAGATACATGATGATGCTATACAAAGGTTAACAAAAATTAGCATATACTCTATTCTACTCAGACCAAGTGTAGCTCCCCACACCAGGCCTCAACTCATGGATGTTCATCCACTTGCTTGCCCTTATCTTTACCCGAAGAGCCTTCACCTGAAATATTTAATCCCATAAAATGGGGTGAGATACGAATCTTAGTAATCAAGGCAATTCCATTATATATTCCAGTTTAATTAACATATATGCATGATTTTACATAAGCATCAGAAAACATACCAGTCATATCAGTAAATGAAACAATTAGGCTATCATGATTACTATCCTATACTAGCAATCATATTTTCACATGTTAAAGGCCATTAATACCGGGAGAGGCCCACCCATGGCACCTACTTCTCATTGAGCACAACTAGGGCTCAGTGCATCTGAGATTTGATCATCACCCAGTGCCCGATCGAAGCACATGCATGAGTGGCAGTCGCACCATAGCTCTACCATGGACTCACAAGGTCCAATCATAATATAATGATAGCTAACCAATTCATTCAATATTTCAAATCATTCATGTACAGCAAAATATGAAATTAAAACAGATATATGCATGGAATTAATATAAACCCGGTTACCTCACTTGTAGACAATTGCAACAGCCACTAATAGTACAAAAATCTCCCTATAACCATAGCATCAGAGAATTACTACTTTAATTCATCATTTACAATAGCAACAAGTACCTAAAAAATTTAAAATGCTAATGACTACCTAAAGAGCACTTACCCAATCACCACAAATCTCCAAATTCAGATTGAGTATGTCCTCTACTAGAAACTTCAATATATCACCCAAATTCCTAAGCAAATTCGTACATAATTAACACCCATGCTATAAATCAACTATGAGGGTCTTAAACTAGCAGAAAATACACTAGAATGGATAGTTTACACTTACCTAATGTCAGCCCTAGCTTTAACCTACAAATTTCCTCTACAAAAATACCAAACAACCATGTTTTAGAATTTGGGTATGGTGAAAATGCTCCAAATGAAAAACTAATTAGGCCAAATTGAAGAGAAAGATGAGGGGATTAAGTTATATGACTATTACCTTAGCTAAATCTTGCTCTAGAAGTGGAAAAATGTGGAAATATGCCAAGAACCCTAGCCTCTCCTTTGGACCTCCGAATTTTGTATGTCTCGTGTGGTTCTGCAGAATGAGGGGTGGCTAGGTTAGTTTTTAGGGTTTAATTGAGTCAAATATGGGTCATGGATTGCTTTAAAGATCTAACTCCTAATGAGCTTTAGATTTTTGCTTTGTTAGGCCAGCTCTTATGTATTGGGTTGCTGAAATTCAATTGGGGCAGACCAAGTTTGAAAGACTCATTTGATTTGGGTCTGCTCAAGGGTTATTGGGCCAATTATATAGGCTTATGCAAGTTAGGTCTTGGGTCTCTGATTTATTAAATTGAATTGGGCCATCACTAGATGCTATCTCTTGGGCCAAGCCTCATAAGAAAAGGTTGGGTCTGCACCTAAAATTATTGGGCCTCTATTAGTCTCTAATATTGGCCTACTTAATTTAATTTGAGCCTAGATGAAGTTTCTATCCTAATTAAGTCTCAAACCCATATTAATAATTTATCTATCTAAAATCTTCATTCACTTAACTTATCTAATTATCCCATATTAATTATTCTTAATTAACCTAATCCATGATTAACACCTTAATTAATTTTTGGGGTGTTACATTTCCCTTTTCTTCTAGCTCTCCTCTCTAAATCTGAATTTTCCACCTCTGTTCTTCCCTCCATACAGACCCAAAAATATCATCAAATCCATGGAAATAAAGAGGAGAAGAAGGAAGAGCAACTTGCAAGAGAAAAAGCTTAAATTTCCATAAATTTTCTTACCTTTTCCTTACTTTTTCTCTCTTCAAAATCTCCTCTCCTTGCACGCCTAAGAAAGCTGGCTTCCTCCTCTATTTTTGGGACAGAAAAAAATCGTGGAATGAGGAGCTGCTGGAACATGGATAAGAAGAAGAAGCTAAAAGTCACTTTATGTAACTTTTTACTTTTTACATTTTAGTCCCTTTCTTGGTTTTCTCATTTTAAGCTCATATCAACTCTTTTTTGAAATCCATATTTTCCATCATATTCCTTAGGCTCTTAATCATAAGAATTTCCTTTGGAATTACTTGAAAAGGATCTAAAACCATTCCGAATTGTTCAATCAAAGTTTCAGTCAATCGACAGTCGAAATCGCTCACCGGAGGGGTTTCAACTATTCTAGTGGTTCTCATGGTATTCAGGGCCTCTAAGAACCTTGAAAAGCTCAAATTTTCCATTTAAAAAGCCCTCCTGTAAGTTTTCAAACTTTTTCAAAATTACAAAAATGCCCCTACTTCTTTCGGCAAATTTTCTGAGTTCTTTTGGCTCTAGTTTTTGGGCATCTTAAACCTTAAATCCTCATTTTTCAATATCTAAAATTTTATCCTAGTTTTAATTGGCCCCAATTCCTTCAATTTTGAGGACTTTCTTTTATATTTAGCCCATTTCTGACGTTTACAAAGAAACCGAACATTATATTTCTTACATTTACAAAGGTACCGGATGTTACATTTTTAATAGTGAATTTTTCTATTATTAAAACATTATTTCCTTAAAATTTTCACATAGAAATTCCCAAATTCATGCGACTCAAATTTGTTAAGCTCATAATATCCCAAAAAGAAGCTCAACATTTGGATTTCACTTCATTAACTCACTTTTGCAACTTTGATCCACAATATGCATTGAATTTTGAAAAATCATAACTTAAGCTATGTAACTTGGATATATGCAAATTAAGTGTCTATGTAAAGCTTAGGATGTGAAATACATGTAAAAATTTTAAGTGAAATTGAGTTCATTTGATCTATGAAATTCAATAAAAGAGTACCTATTGCATAAATGAAGTTTATATAACAGACCTTAAACTTTAAAAATGCATATATTGAGTTACACAACTTTGATTTACTCAAACTCAGTGGCTATAGAAAGCTTATAATACTAACTATAGGTTATAAAATTTCATGAGTATTGGAGTTTATTTGGCCCCTCAAATACATGAAAACATAATTCTGAACCATATGAACAGTGCACAAGATTTTCTACAATTTTTAGCCAACTTTGAAAATTCATAATAAATTGTATAGAGCTTTAAAAATTGTGTTCTTTGGCTCTTGAAAATTTCTATATGAGCTTTAAATTCTTGCCAAAATTCATCTAAAAATTCATCATTTTGGCTTAAATTTAGTTCAAGGATGGATTATATCTCAAAAATGGTATAAGAGTGGGTCCAAGTGGTGCATTTTGGACCATACCATGCCAAGTTATGTTTTAGACAAGTTTTAAATGGCAATTACAACCTAGATATCTGATCCATCATGCCTAAGACATCATGAAACTCAAATTAACATTCTCATTTGCCATTACATACATGTAATCCATGGCATATGCATGATCAAATTGCATAATTTCTCACATTTGCATTAAAAAATGATACATACATCATAGCTCCATACTTCCAAATATGTGGGAAAGATTACATTTCAAATTAATCATATACATTCTTTATGTATAATAAAATACACAAAAATCTAAACTATTGTCAAAGTATGGCAATTCAAGCTCTTTGGTCTTCATCTTTGCTTCCTTGAAGATTCCTTAGACATGGTTAGGAATAATATAAAGAAGAATGAGATTCTAGGAATTCCAATAGCGCATTCACCCTTCAGGCGTACTTATATGGTACACTTAATGTCAAAAAGCAAGCATGAATATTAACCACTCAAATATCAATCATATTCATATATAAGGAATCATATTCATATATAAGGAATCATATGACTTCATCAAGGCAAAAACAAGCTCTAAGGTCTTTTGGTATAGCTTCACCCAACCATTAGGTACTTTTGTTTTGGCCTTATCCAATTTTAGGGAGTTTTGGCTTAGCCTCAATCATATTTAAGACTTTTGGCCTTGTCTCACCCATATTTAGGGACTTTTGGCTTCACCTCATCCAAATTAAAAGACTTTAGGCATAACCTCACCTAACAAGAAATATTTTAATTTCAAATACATTCAAGTGTCACATAGTTGCATAAATCATCAAGCGAATAGTAATAAGCACAATTTCATAATCCATACACACACAATCAATCAAAGACACTTAAGCAACAAATATAAGTATACAAGAATGGATGAAGAGCTACCTTTATATGAGAATCCAATTCAATTCCTTCCTTGCTCTTGGTTAGCTCTCTCGACCTCACACCCACACTTGAGAGAGACTTCACTTGCTTAGGCTAGACACACCAAATAAGACATAAAATTGTCAATGGAACCATATTTGGACTTATTTAAATCTTATATATCTAGTTAAGACTTTAGGTTCTCAAAAGGCTCTATTAAGTGGCATAATGAAGCAACCTATTTAAATCAATATCTTGGCTCCAAATTCTCACCCAATATAAGTTATATGACCTCATTTAAACACATTAGAGTCATCACAAACTCAATTCAAGGAGCCTAATGCCAAGTTGCTTCTTTATGCATAATAGAACCCTAAACTTTCACTTTTCAAAATAATGCTTCTAAATTCAAACCAATAGTTTCTTTGATATTCATAATTCATATCTAGACCATATCTAACCTTATAATCAAAGAAAACTCTCTCTAAGTGTTCCAACTTGGTCTTGGCCAAGACTATACTCAATGATAGGTTCCATTAAGCTTTTGTTTTGTTCTTAGGGAATTTTACACCTATGGAGCTTATCTACCCTCTTCTTAGTCTAATTACACTCTTACATAGCTTAAAACTTCATTTTAAGGCTTCATACTTCCTAAGGTGCAATCAAAACCTTAGGTATGGAATCTTGCAACCTATAGCCTTTTAATGGTTTCTATTGGTTTCATATTAATCTCTACACTCCAAAATCCTTATTCTCATCATGGTTCAATGAAAAACTTACTCCCTTCACCTCCCACTTAGATTGGCTAAACGTATGGGTTTATGCAGAAACAAGGAAGAGCAAGTTTCCTACATTAAAACTTATATCATTCATAAAGGCTTTAAATGAAGATTAATATGGAATATTTGCTTCCCTTGGAAAATCTTCTTCCTTTAAGTTTCTAGCTACAAAACTTCATATTTCAATAAACTAAAACTATGAAGAGAAAAAGGAGAAAGAGTAGAAACTAGGTTATATGGACATCATAGGCAAATATTACACGTTTACTTACCTTAGGTAGGTTCAATTTCTCTTACCTTTTGGTACTTCCTTGGATGCCTCCTTGGTTTGGTTTGGAGCTACTGAAAGTCAGCCAAAGTCAAGAAAAGATGATCGAGATGGCCTTTTATAAGGAGAAGCTAGGGTTTCCTAAGTGCATAATTTTCAATTTTGCCCCTATTCTTTAATTTCGTGGTTTAAGCTCATTTCAACTTTTTTTTTTCATAATCATCTTTTTTCATTATGAAATTTGGATCCTCTAATTTATTAAAAATACTTGGTTTCCAATTAATAGAATTTAAAATCTTACTAAACTGTCTGGTCAAAATTTAGATCAATTGATAACTTAAATTATATACCAGAAGGGTTTTAACCATTCCAATAATTTTTCTATTTTATAGGCCTCTGAAAACTCTAGTGAGCTCAATTTTATTATTTAAAGCTTCTTCCTTTGAGTTTGCAAAAGGTTCGCTTTGGCTCTAATTTTAGGTCATCCATAGTTTCTAATTCCCAATTTTAAAGGCTTTAATTAATATTCTATTCTTTAGGGGCATCAATTTGCCTTGCTTTAGGGCCTTTTTATATCATCATATTGATTTCAATTTAGTTTCTAAAAAACTAGTTATTACATTTTGCTCTTGGTAGAGCCATGTAATCCTTAATGCATGAATATGAATAATATTTAGTTGTGTAACATGCATGCCTACTTTATTTGACCTTAAGTATGCCATATATATATACTTGAATGATGAATGAGCTATTGGAATTTCTTGAATCTTATTCTTTTCTATATTTTCCCTAACCATGTCTAGATAATTCTCAAGGAAACAAAGATAGTGAACAAAGAACATAAGAATCACCATTTTGACACTAGTTTAAATCTTAATGTATATTCTTGCACATAATATGGTGTATATGTATTTTATGAGATGTGATCACTCCTAGACCCCCAAAAATATGAGACTATGATATGCAAACCATTTTTTGATGTAAATAATTAAAAGTGTGCTATTTGACATTTGAGTGCTACCTTATGTATGTATGTAATTGCAAGTGGAAGTGTGATTTTGAGAAACATGGCTTTTGAGACATGTTAGACTAGCTATATATGCTATATTTGCGATTTAAAACTTACTCAAGTGAAGATATGTAGTATGGCTTAATTATTACCAATTGAAACCCAATGTTGCACTTTTTGAGCCATAAATTGTTCTTAAACCAAAAATAGGTCAAATGAATAGGTCTTGGGCTGAAATTTAGCAAGAATTTAAAGCTCATCTAAAGTTTTTCATAGAGAGTCAAAGAACATAATTTTTGGAGGTCTATATAATTTTTTATGAATTTCCAAAGTCGACTGAATTATGCAAATTGGTCCCTGGTACTGTTTATGTAATGCCATATTTATCTAGCCTTCCTTATCTATATCCTGGCTTTGTTCCATTAGTCTCATAAGGTTTCCAAGAAAACTCAATTAAAATATTCAATTATTTTTACATTATATCGTGAATAAAATTTTTATTTTGTGTCCCTTGGACCATAAGAACTCATCCATCTCATTCTCCTATTTAAATACATACATACAACTTAAAACCATCTCAAAATATGGCTAATGTAACGCCCGGTACGTTGTACAATCACTGGAACGACCCAATTTGAAAAGCAAGTTCCTTGAGATGAGTGATTTAAGGCCAAATAAAATTTGAATAAAATTTTAAATAATAGAAAATGAGGATTTGAGCCTTGAGTTGCCCAAAAACTAGGGTCGGAGTGGTTCGAAAAATTTGTCGAAAGGCCAGTGGCATTTTCGTAAATAAGTGTAATTTTGGAAAAACACCTAGGAGGGCTTTTTAAATGGAAATTTTGAGTTGTCCAAGGTTCTCAGAGGCCCTAAAAACCATAGGAAGCCCTGGGACCGGTAAAGCCCCTCCGGTGTACTCTTTACAATGTTGGTTGACCCGAACTTTGACCGATTCATTCGAGAAGGCTTTAGCTCTGATTTGAGTGATTCCAAAAGCATTTTATTAAATTAGGAACCTAAATTTTATGATGGAAAAGACGGTTCTAAAAAAGGAGCTAAAATGAAGCCAAAACAAAATTACCATTACGGAAGGGCAAAATTAGAATTTATAGTTTCTTGAATGTTCTAAAGAGTTCCACACTTTTCTCCCTTCTTCTCCTCTTTAATGAGCACGACCCATTCTGCCCAAAATACAGAAAATCTTCAGCTCTTTTAGGCACACCAAAGGGAGGAGAAAAAGAGGAAGAAAGCCAAGGAGAAACTAGGTAATTTCATATCCAATCTTGTTATCCTCTCTTCCTCCTTTCTTTCCATGGATTTTTTGAATGATTTGGTTCTATTTTTGACCTAGACCTAAGGGGAGAGTTTTGAATTTGCTAAGGAGAAAGACACTTGAAAGCTCACTTGAACCCTAGGTAATCTTTACTTTTTGTTGCATCTTCTCTTCCCCTCCCTTTGTGTGTATTTCAGCCAAGAATAGAACCAAAGGAGGGGAGGATGTTTTGTCCAAATATAAGAAGGGAACAAGGGTTTTAGGCCATGGGGAGATGGAATATGGCAAGAAATTCCAAGAAAAACTAATAGAAAACAAGTTAGAAAAGTGTAGTGTTTTTTAGGGTTTTGCAAAATCTGATTTTGTGTGAATGTTTCCTTGAGCTCCTAAGACCTTTAGAAAGCCTCCCAAGTGGCTCTCCCATGAAGGAAAAATCACAAAGTCCATGAACCTCCATTATGGTGCATATTTTGGCTAAACTAGGTTCATTAGGCTAGGGGATATTTTAATTTGTTCTAGCCTTGGTTTGGGACTTTATATGATGTTAAAAGATGGGAGAAACCATTGGAAAAACTTTAGAAGCCTTAGGTTGGGAGATGAGGCAATGGCTTCCAGAATGTAACCTTATGAAGCAACATGGACCTAGGTTTGTGAAAGTGAGTGTGTGATGGCTTCAAAGACCTTAAATGAGGTCAAGAGGTCTAAATATGGCAAGAGAATGGAACCAAGAATGTTAATTATGGTAGTTGCTTTATTAGGTCCTTAATGGAACCATATTGTGACAAATAGAACAAAGTGTAGTCTTAAGAGTGAGTTGGATGTCATAACTTGTTCCAAGAGTATAATTAAGTGTCATTTATTGTGAATAGGCCAAGGAAATCCAACCCCAACTCCTTGTGTTTGTGGAACCGAAAAGGAGAAGAAACAAGCAAAGTAAAGCTTGAATTTGCACCAAGGTAGCTCTCCACCTTTTCTTATTGCATTTTCTTGTTGCATATGGTGTCATTGTGTGCTTGTGTGTATGTTTATATGTTTGAGACATGCCACTTGATGCTATGTTGCTATTTTGGTACCAATATACTTTCTTAAATGTCTTTAAATAGTGGAAATGACTCATAAGGGTGAGGTAATACCAAAAGTCCCTTAATGTGGGTGAGGAGATGCCAAAAGTCTCATGGCATGGGTGAGACAAAGCCAAAAGTCTCTTGGATGGGTGAGGCTAAGTCAAAAGTCCCAAAAACCAAGAGTGAGGCAATCTAAAAGTCCTAGAAATTGGGTGAGGCCAAACCAAAAGTCTCTAGAACTCATTCTTGTGCTTGACTTGAGTTTGTGACACAAAAATATGAAAGATGAATGCTTCATAGATTGATTGATTGCATACTTGTACCTTTGACATGTTTTATGCCTTGAAGATGTGCTTGAACAAGTGTATGAGCTATTGAGATTCAATGAATCTCACCCCCTCCTTTCTCTTATCTCATATGATCTAGGTAGAGTTCAAGATCTAAAGGATGGAAGCCAAGGAGCTTAAATCTCCATCACTTGGCAAATCTTTCGATTTTTGTGGATTTAGTTATGAATTTCTGAAGTTGTGACAGAAAAACTGAGAATTTGGCCGAAAATAATAATGTGAGTTTGATGCTCCCCTTTGAATTCCACGAGTTGTAGGCCAACTTTATTGATGCAAATGAGTTGTATGTATGTAATTAAATATGAGAATGTGATGTATGAACTCATATGATATCAGAGAGCCTCCAACAGTATTGTCCTCGATCTCGCCCCCTTCGGTTACTCTCATTTCACCGGTAAGGGTGGGGTTTTGTCTCTTGGGTTTTACCCCAAAAGCTTACCGTTGGTGGGGAGAGCTTCGCTTCCTCTTATAAGGCCTTAGCCCTAGGGTCTCCTACTTGATGTGGGACTTTACATTCTACCCCCCTTGGGGCCAACCCATCCTTGGGTTGCACATGCGGCTAGGCTGGCTCTGATACTAATTCCCCATAGAGCCTCCAACAGTATTGTCCTTGATCTCGCCCCCTTCGGTTACTCTCATTTCACTGGTAAGGGTGGGGTTTTGTCTCTTGGGTTTTACCCTAAAAGCGCACCGTTGGTGGGGAGAGCTTTACTCCCTCTTATAAGGCCTTAGCCCCAGGGTCTCCTACCCGATGTGGGACTTTACAGCCAACAACTTGAGCTCATAGCATATATACACAAAATAATGGAAGGTTACCTTGGGTTCATGTGCTATGTAACATCATATATTTCTAGCTCATTTCATACTATATCTATGCCTCACATCAAGCAATTCATACAAGAGGCAAGAAAATGGCATTATTTTAATGCATTTCTTAGTGTTACGTCACGTATAAAAATTCCATTCGGTGTCACGTGGACCATATGAGCTCAAAAATCACATTCCCATATTTAATTACATGAATACAACTTATTTGTATCATTAAAAGTGGCCTACACCTCAAGAATCACGAAGGGAAGTATGAAATATTCATATCCATTTTCGACCAGATTTGGCTTTTTTCTAACTAAATTTTGAAAAATCACAACTAATTCTAGAAAAATAAAAATTATGCATTCTTGGCATTCTGGAAATCTATGGATGTCTACTTCACACTAAAAATATTTTCAGACCATAGCATCCATCATAGAGAACGTTTGACATGAGAAATGGTCCAGAGGTCAGACTGCCTCCTGATACTGTCACAGAATTTTGCAGTAAACTTCAAAAATATCCAATTAATTCCACAAAAATCTAATCCATGCAAATGATGCCAATCTAGAAATCTGTGGATGATAGCTAGATGGAAAAAATAACTTTAGCTAGTTCAGGTAGCCCAGCCTTTGAAATTCAATGGAATAGTAATAAAGGTTGGCTGAAATCCCTGATGCTGGATAGAATCTTCACAAATTCATTTCTCTCCCTCTAGACATCCAAATGAGGTACTTCTAGTTGGCATGACTCACTGTGAATGTCTAGTTTCTCTGTACAAAATTTTGTGGCAATTGAATATCATTTGAGCCTTATGTGACAGATTTCATTTTTGGACCAAATGAATAGTGTAGTAGACCAAAACCAAAAAATTTGTCAACTTTGAAAACTCATCAAATATTTTGTAGACCTCCAAAAATTATGTTCTTTAACTTCCCAAAAAGGTCTCAACAAGTTCTAATTCCATGCCAAATATCAGATCAAGAATAGTTCATTTGACTAAAAAGTGATATAGGGTTCCATTATGGTCATTTTTGGCTCCATATGAGGTACCAAAGTAACCAAATGGCTTTCCCTAGAGTTTGACACCTTTTGGGCAAGTCTAAAAGCATGATTAAGACTTGTGTAAGCTAACCAAATGGTCCCAAACTCCATGCCTCTCATTTTGACCATCTCATCCACACTTATGCATAATTCCATGTTGTCATTAAGGAAGCTACAATGCCATAACATGTCCAAATTCCATTCTAGTGGTCATATAGCATATTCTCTCATTTATACATGTCATAATATCATAATTACACATGTTTAAGAGGTCATAGATTATATACATTATGGGTTTATATGCTTTGATACAAATATGGCCTTAAAGAACTAAAAACTATGCATTAGGTTATCAAGCTCTCTTCTTCAAGATGGTTGGCTTCCATTACCTTATCCACTTGATCCACCTAGCACATTAGATCATTGGAGAGGAGGGAATAAGATTCAAAGAATCCTAATAGCTTATCTCCATTCAATCATACATAATGGATGCAAACAAGTCTCATAAATGCACGTATGGTCATGTTGACATGTGTAAACGTTTAAGAAGCATTTTCATCATTTGAAAATGTCATACATAGCATACAAAGGCTTGCCAAGTAAGTGGATTGGCCTCACCCATTCTTTAATGCATTCTTGGACTCTACCATGCTCTTGGGAGCCCACTTTGCTTTTGAGAGACTCTTTGCTTTGTCTCAACTAATCTTAAGGGTTCTTGGCCTGACTACACTTAAGCAAACCCAAACACATATCAAAATATCATATGAAACATAATATGTTATCATGAAATCATGGCATATAAAATCATGCTAGCATACTTTTCATAGCTTGAAAATATACATACATATATTTTAAGATAAGCTAAGCACACATCCATGCATGAGAGAAGGTGGAGAGAGCTACCTTGCACATAATCACACACTTTTTCTTTTGAAATTCCCTCCCTTACTTTGGCCACACGCCCACAAAAGTGTGAGAAATATTTCTTTTGGCCTAAACATAATTTATGAAAGTTAATTAAGTTCATGAAATAATTTCTAAGGTCATACAACTTGCTTAGACACTAAGTTGTTTTATAAACCCTATTATGGTCCACAAATGCACCTAATGAAGCAACACCCCTCAAATAAATTCTAGGCTCCATTCTTTCCTTTCAAGTATGATTCTTGACTCCTTTTAAGCCTCTTAGAGTCATCACACAATTAAAACAAAGAGCCTAACTACATGTTACTTCTTTAGGTCATAATATAGAACTTAAAGCACTAACTCACTTTCTATGAGTTCTAAATTTTTTCCAAATCCTCCCTTCATTTTCATTCATCATGTATGACTCAAGAATGAGTTTAGAAAAATTTAAAATTCTCCTTAGCTATGCTATCCTTGCTTGGCCGAGGTTATGGAAGAAATGGAGCTCCTTGGAGTTTGCTTTATTTTCTCAAGGGAAGAAGCATATGGGGAGCCTCTTAGGAATCTTAGGAGCTCATTTAAACTCTTATTTAGGCCTAGGAATCATCATACAAAATCAAATTTTACAAGGTGCAATTGAAACCCTAGAACTTGCATCTTGAAATCTAATGGTTTTTTATTGATTCTCTTTACATATTCTTAATCTCCACACCCTTTTTCCTTAGATTCACCCTTGGTTCTGCCTAAAAATCAAGTCCTCCTAGGGTTTTCTCATGTTAGGTGAAATGGAGGAGGAGGGAACCAAAGATGACAACCATAGGAAGATAAAATACCTTATTTTCTTGATTTTTCTCACTTGAATCGTCTGTTCTTTGAGGTCCTCTCTTCAAATCCGAATTTTTCCCTCAATTTCTCCTTTAAAACATATCCATATACTTCATTATAATCATAGAAAATAAAGGAGAATGAAGGAGAAGAGGTTTGGAAAAGAAAGAGATGAAAAATCATGAAAATCCATACTTTTATACCTTGAATTTCTCCTCCTTTTCTTCCTCCTTTTGTGCACCTCATCCTCTAGGGTTTTCCTCTGGTTTTGGGCAGAACATGGTCATGCATAATGAAGGGAGAAGAAGGGCACATCATATATATAGGTGGGAGGGAGTTACACTTTTCAAAAATTCTCATTTTGCCCTTCGTACTTGGTATTTTTGTTTCTCCTTTGTTTAGCTCCTTTTTTAGAACCACCTTTTCCATTATGAAATTTAGATTCTCAATTTAGTAAAATGCCTTTAGAATCACTCAAATCAGAGCTAAAACCTTCCCGAATGAATCTATCAGAGTTCGGGTACACTGACGTTGGAAAATGTTTACCATAGGGGATTTAACTATCCTAAAGCTTTTCATGATTTTTCAGGACCTCTAAGAACCCCAGAGAACTCAAAAATTTCATTTAAAAAGCCCTCTTATGTGAATTCCAAAATTTGCTCAAAATTACAAAAATACTATTACGTTTCATAAGTTTTTCGTAAGAAATTGTTTCTTCATTTTAGCTCTATTTTTCTTTCCATCTGAGCTTGAAATTCTCATTTTTAGGAGTCTAGAATACTTTCCAAATTTTTTAGGACCTTAACTATCTCATTTCAGGGGACTTCCTTTCATATCCGATGAATTTCATTCGTTTACAAAGAAACCATACGTTACGTTTCTCATATTTTCTCTTATTTTTAGAGAATCGGATGTTACATGCTAGATTTCTATCATAAACTTTGGAAAATCATAACTAACTTTAGAAATATTGAAATCAAATATACTATACTATTCTAGAAAGTTACAGATGTCTACTTTATGCTAAAAATCAACTCAGACTAAAACAAGAATGTCCAATCACTCAGTTGGCGCTACTAGTACTGATGTAGATATTCAAAAATTTATATCTTCCTGCTCAGACATCCAATTGGGGTGATCTCAGTGGCCATAGAAAGCTTATCATGTCTAGTGTATTCTTGTAAAATTTCATAAGCAATGGACACCATTTGTCCCTCAAATGACACAGGAGAATAAATTGACTATATGAACAGTAACCACACCAGAACAACTGAGATTTGGCAACTTTGAAAATTCATAATTAATTCCACAGAGCTCCAAATAATCTATTATTTAGATTCCCAAAAATCTCTCGATGAGATCTATATCCATGCCAAATTTCATGAGAAAATTCATTTATTTTGTCAGATTGTGCCATAGGGTCGTAAATTAGTCCATTTATGTTTCTTAAAGGGTCAAATTTGCTTCCAAGGCTTTCATGCCCACTTGAGCATATGGGAAAGCACCATAATGGTCTATTAAACATGTCTCAAAGGTCCATAAACCCATATTTCACAAACTCACTCTCTCTCCCTCAAGGTATACATAAGAATTCCTAAGCTTTATCTTGTCATTCAATGTCAAAAACTTGCTATATCATTCATATGGCATCAATTCTCATATATACATCATGTATACATGTAATTACACATGTTCAAATGGTTATACAATATATTCATGATAGGATTACATCATATGCCATTAAAATGGTTACAAAGTGAACAAAATAACACACTTTCTTATCAATCTTTCTCTTTCAAGCTTGGTGGCTCCTATTCCTTGGGTCACTTGGTCCACCCAGACATGTTAGGCAATGGGTAGGAAGGAATGAGATTCTAAGAATTCCAATAGCTCTTCTCTCTTTTAACCATATATAAAGGATGTAAATACAAGTTTAAAAATGCATGCATGGATATCATGGAATGCATAATCATACATGGAATATTTCTTGCATTCAAGAAGTCACATAAAACATACATGGGCTTGCCAAAAAAATGGTTTAGCGTCACCTATTCTCTTTGAGATTTTGGACTTGCCTCACTTATTTTCTTAAGAAACTTTTGACTAAGCCTCACTCTTTAAAGACTTTTGGCTTTGTCTCACCTATTCTTGGGAGCTTTTAGCTCATCCTCACCCTACTTAAGAGACTTTTGGCTTCACCACACTTAAGTAAACCTAAAAGTATTCATAAGATATCATTCAAGTGTATAACAAAGCATCATGGTACCATGCACATAGATACATGTTAAAACATCTTTCATGGCTTAAAACATACAAACATACATTCAAAGACAAGATAAACATCCACTCATGCATGAGAGAAAGAAGAGAGAGCTACCTTGGTGCACAACAACATACTTTTCTCCTTGAAAATGGTTCCTCTCCTTCGGCCAAGCACTCATAAGAAGGTGGAACTTGATTCCTTTGACCTAAACATATTACATGGAAGCCAATTACACTCTTGGAACAATTTCTAAAGATACATATGTACTAGAAAAGCTAGTTTGCTTCTAAGGTTCAATTATGGTTCCATAAGGCACCTAATGAAGCAACACCAATAATTCATAATCTTAGCTCCATTCTTTCCATCCATTTATGGCTCTTGATTCCATTTAAGCCTCTTGGAGTCATCACATAATTAATTCAAGGAGCTTAACTATATGTTGCTTCTTTAAGTCACCATATGGAATCTATCCTACCATCTCACTCCTTAGGCTTCCTAAATTTTTTCTCAGGATTTCTCTTATACTTTCCCATCATATATGATGCAAAACTAAGCTTTGAAGAATTTAAAACACTCCCTAGCTATTGGTTTTGCCCTAGGCCAAGGCTATGTCTCTTTGGATCACCAATGAAGTTATTTTGATTTCTTTGATGGGAGAAGCATGTGAGATGTAACACCATAGTGACTTAACTCTAACTAATCTCCTTTTAGGCTTGATTCCATATGAATTCCAATGAAAAGGACTAAAACTATGGTATTTTTTTTACTTTAAGTCAGGGTTTAATCAGTCATATTTTGCCCTATAAGTCCCGTGAATCCATCATTTGCATTCTCTATTCAAACACCATTTAAACAACTCATACGTAGCCTCAAACAACCCATAAAACCATAGATATATAACCAAAAACTAAAAAAATGTAATTTCTCAAATGGGCCCAAAAGTCAAATTTTTGGCTCTAAATTTGAAAAATCATAACTAATTCTAAAAAATGGGAATCAAGCAAACCATAACTTTCTAAAAAGCTTTGGATGTTAAATTTACACTAAAAATAATTTCAAACCACAATCTTAGCGTTTGGACCATGTTTGACATCGGAAAAGAGACAGAGGTTTGGCTATCCCTGGTACTGATACAGCTTGCTATCATGAAATTCAAAAATTCATAACTAATTCCACAAAAATTCAATCTAGGAAAACTATACCAATTCGAAAAGCTACAGATGTTAAATAGAGGAGAAAAATAATTTCATATCAGTTCAGTAGTCCTTGGACCTCAAAAAATGATGGAACAGTAACGAAAGTCGGATGGCTTCCCTAATACTGACACAGAAATTCAGAAAGTTATTTCTCCCTCTATAGACCTCTAATTGAGGTGCTTCTAGTTGTTATAGGTCACTGTAGATGTCTAGTTTATGTCCATAAAATTTCATGACAATTGACACCGTTTGGTCCATGAATGACACAGATTTATTTTTGGACCTAATTGCACAGTACAATAACCAAAACCAAAAAATTCCCCAACTTCAACAATTCGCCAAATATTTTCTAGACCTCTAAATATTATCCACTTTAGCTTTCCAAGAAGGTCAAGAAGCTCTAAAGGCATGCCAAATTTCATATCAAGAAGAGTTCATTTGGTCATACTTTAACAAAACTCACAAATTTGGCACATTTGACACCATAAAGGGTTTAAAATAGGGGTAAATGGTCCCCTACATGCTTTAGCACCTCTTGGGCAAGTTTTAAAGCATAAACATAGCATATATGAAATACCCAAGTGGTCTAAATCATCATACATTTCAAACTCACTATGCTACAGGAAAAAGTACACTACTGCATATAAGCCACAAATGAGCCAAATCTCATAATTTCATTGCTTTGGCTCTATACATGGTTCATACATTATTCATACATACTTTTACACTTGCTTAAGCATTTACATCTCAAAAATAATAGGGGCATATTCATTTTGGCACCTCTTTACATCAAAACCATGAAAATAGCTATACAACTCCCTAAGCATGCCCAACTAAGCTCTTTGGTGTGCACTTTGATCTCTTTGAGCTCCACCTAACATGTTAAGATGGGAGAGGGAAGGGGGTGAGATTCATGGAATCTCAATAGCTCATACACTCATTTAAGGAAGCAATCAAGATATATAAATAAGTCAAAGCATGCAATCCATTCACAATTACATAACACATGATTTTCATGCCGTGATATCATATCAATGCCAAGAATAAGCTCTAGGGACTTTTGGTCTAGCCTCACTCGATTTTTGGGACTTTTGGATTGGCCTCATGTAACACCATCCTTTCTAGCTCTCTAGCATCATGCCTTATATGCTCATATACATCTAGGAAGAGTAACATGAAATCTCCCTCAAGGATTCATGCATTTACTAAGTTTTGTGGCATGGTTAAGAATTCATTTTAGTGTCACGTGGACCGAGTGAGCTCATTCTATGCATACTCATATTTCATTGCATCATTACAACTCATTTCAATCTTAAGAACATGCTTTAAACCCATGGAAACCGAAAAGTGGTATGAATCATGCATGCTCAATTTCGGCCATACTTGGCCTCATTTCTAGGCAGAGTCTGGAAATTCATAACTAAATACAGAAAAATCGAAAGCATATGATCTCAGTCATTCTAGAAATCTTAGGATGCCTAATTCATGCTAAAAATATGCAGAAGTCTTAAAATCCCACACATAAAGCGTTTGACATGCGAAATCATCTTCTAGTCGGAGGAGTTCCTGATACTGTCACAGTTTTTTGATATGGACTTCAGAAATGTCTAACTAATTTCACAAAAATCCAATGCTTCAAAATGATATCACTATGGAAATATGTGGATGTTAACTAGAGAGAAAAAATATCTCCAGATCAGTTCATCAAGCCAAACTCCCGGAAACCGATGAAACAGTACCTTGGGTCTGGCTAGGTGACTGATGCTGGGTAGGAACTTTGAAATTGCATATCTTCCTTTCTAGACCTCCAAATGAGGTGCTTCTAGTTGCTACAAGTCACTGTAGCTATCTAGTTTCTGCCTATAAAATTTTGTAGCCATTGGACTACGTTTGCCCCTCGGATAACACAATTCCCCAACTGACCAAATGAACAGTGTTTCTAAAAATCTGAATTTTTGATACCAACTTTGAAAAATCATAGAAAATTCTATAGACCTCCAAATGACTTGATATTTAGCTTCCCAAAAATATCTAAACAAGATCTAGTCACATGTCAAATTTCAAAGTAAGAAGAGGTCATTTGGTCAAGTTTGGACATCATGTGCAAAAGAGCCACTTTCTTGTGTTAAAGAGGGCTCATGGGGTCCAACTTTGGTTCTCTTACCTCTAAGGCTCTATGAGCACATGAGAAAGCATCCATATGGGCTATCAAACATGGCTCAAGTGTCTAACAACCCAGATTTGCAAAAATCACTCTCCCACACTCACTTATACATTCATGTGGCCAATGCTAAAATCATGCTTTTCATACAAGCTTGCTACATTATTTAAAATGGTTCTCATTATCATACATATATACATTGAATACATTCATTTACAAGTATTCCTAGGTGCTACATCATGTAAATTATTAATTTACATCCCTTGACTTGACTATAACATAAATACAAGAGGCTATTTTATAATTCTTTACTAAACTCCCTAGCTTCAAGCTTGGTGGCTCTCATCTCTTGCCTCACTTGGTCCACCTAGCATGTTGGGATAGTGGAAAGGGGGAGTGAGATTCAAATAATCTCAATAGCTCATCTCCCATTCAATTATATACAAAGCATGCAAACAAAACTCACAATATATGCATGGGCATATTAGCATGTGAAAGCATAAGAAAACCATTTTCAACATTTGAATAGGCCATATATAACATACAAAAGCTTGCCAAGTAAATGGATTAGCCTCACCCACTCACTTGTGGATTTTGGACTTGCCTCACCCATTCTTAAAGAGGTTCTTAGACTCAACCCTTACTCTTTGGGAGTTAATCTCACTTTTGGGAGACTCTTTACTTGTCTCAACCAATTTGAGGGTTTTTGGCTCATCCTCACCATAGCTAAAGGATTGTTGGCTTTTCCATACTCAAGCAAACTCAAGAAATCACATAAAGCATCATTGAAATACATGAAGCATCATCATGCTAGTATACTTCTCATGGTTCAAAACATACATACACACAAGTAAGACAAGTAAGTATACACTTATGCATGAGAGAAAGTGGAGAGAGCTACCTTATTAGCTAATTTCAAACTTTCCCTTTCAATTTGTCTCATCCCTTATTGCTTTCACAATTACCACTAGATTGGAGTGCTTCTCTTAAGCCTAGACACACAAAAACATAGAATTACCCTCTTAACATTTTATTCATAAGCTAGGGATTTCTTCTAATAAACCCTACAAAGCATGTAAGAGTTAGGGGTTCTTTCTCTCACTAGAACTTCACTTATTCTTCTCTTTTCTTGTATTTTTCAACTCATCACACTCTCTTTTAAAGGTTTCTTGCTCCCTCTAGGTCAGAACCAAAACCTTCTCACTCCTCAACCCATGAAAAGGGAGCTTAGAAGGAGAGGAATAAATCAAGAAGAAGGGGCATGAAGGGCTTTAAAGGTTCTTACCTTTCTTCCTTAGCTTCCCTTCCTTCTCTCTTAGTTCCTCCTTGTTTCTCTCTCTCAAGCTTTCTTTTCTGTGCTTGAATGAAGCTTAAGGCGGTTTAGGGAGAAAGAATGAGTTGGAGCTCTTTAAAATGTCAAATTCTCTTTTTTCATGCTTTTCTAGACTAACCCTCAAGATAGCGAGCCATAACCCTCGCTACGGCGAGCTCGTGTCAGTCTCAGACCTCTGCCTTCGCTATAGCGAACGCTACGGCGAGCAGCTCCTTGGATTTTGTATAGGATGCCCACACTCGCTATAGCTAGAAGCATCCTCGCTATAGCTAGAAGGCACTCTCGTTATAGCTAGACCATTTCTCGCTATAGCGAACAGGTACATTCGCTATAGCTAGGCTGTAGTTAGCAGACTTAGAAAATTTTCAACACTTCAAAAATTTTCAGCTTTTCTTTCCTTTTTTCTTCTTTTTTTCTTTTGCTTCTTTCTTCTTCTTTTTTCTTTCTTTCTTTTTTTTTGGTTGTTACACCTCACCCTTGGTTTAGGGACTTTTGACTCCACCTCACCTATCTTAAGGGAATTTTGGCACTACCTCACCCGAGCAATTTTCACAACCTAAAACATAAACATATTAGTACCAATACATCAAGGCAACATTGAATGGCATGTCTCACAATACAACTATATACATAAGCATACAATAACTATTACACATCCAAGAATGCAACAAGGAAGAATAGAGAACTATCTTATAAGCCAACACAAGCCTTCCCTTTCAATTTCTCTTATCCCTTTTTGGTCTCACAATCACAACTAGATGGAACTGATTCTCTTGAGCCTAGACACAACAAAGAGCATAGAATTACTCTCTTAGAACTCAAATAAACATTCACAAGGCTAGGAGATTAAAGCCCTAGTTGTTCCCTTCTTAAATTTTTACTAGCCCTTCTCTTAGTTTTTTTGTATTTTCTTAACTTCCTACACTCTAATTCAAGGATCTCTTGCTTGCTCTAGGTCAAACTTCCTTCCTTTCTCAAGCTCTTAAGTTGGTAGAACCAACATACTCAAGGAAAGCAAGGGGAGAAGATGCAATAAAATATAAAGAAGTTATCTTAAATAAAGCTCTTTCCAAGAGGCTCTTCCTTTGTATAAATCTTCTCCTCAAATCCTTACACTTCCCCCTCTGACTTAGGCCCAAAACAAAGCCAACTCAATAACCAAAACCATGGAAAGGAAACTTAGAAGGAGAAGAATAAAGGTAAGAAGAAGAAGTATGAAGATCTTTAAGGGTTCTTACCTTTCTTCCTTGGCTTCCTTCCTTCTCTCTTAGCTTTTCTTAGTTTCCCTCTCTCTCTCTCAAGCCTTTTTCTCTGCTTTGGATGAATCCTAAGTCAGTTTAAAGAAAAAGAAGAGATCTAGACGCTTTAAGAAGTTAAATTCTATTTTTTCATGCTTTTCCGGACTAACCCTTGCTATAGCGAATAATAACCCTTGCTACGGTGAGCACGTATCAGTCCCAAACCCCTGTTTTCTCTATGGTGCACTATTGTGAGGAACTCCTTGGTTTTTGTATGGGATGCCCGAACTCGCTATAGCTAGAAGCATTCTTGCTATAGTGAAAAGGCACTCTCGCGATAGCTAGGCCATTTCTCACTATAGCTAGCAAACTTAGAAAATTTCAGGACTTCAAAAAAAAAATTTTCCAATTTTTTTTTTCTGGTTGTTACATGGGAGGCTCTCTTGGTGTCTTAGAAACTCATATGAACTTTTAAACATCTTAATTTATGGCTAGAACTCATCTTACAAACCAAGGTGCAACTAAAACTCTAGCTTTTCTATCTTACAATTTCATAGTTCTTTCTTTATTTTCTTTGCATATTCTTATTCTCCTCACTCAAATTTCTAAGATTCATCCTTGATTTGGTTTAAAATTCAACTCCTCTTGGCTGTCCATATATGGGGCGAAATACTCAAAAAGATGAACAAGGAAGATCAAGCATGAAGGTAGCAAAACACCTTATTTTCCTAGCCTTTCTTGGATGCTTCTTCCTTTGCTTGGATTCTCCTCTTGAAATTCAAAATTTCCCCTCTTGGTCTAACCTCAAAACAGGTCTAAAAACCATAGAAGGAAGAGAAGACGAAGGAGAAAGAGTTTACTAAAGAGAAATTAAGAAAATCTATGAATTTCCATACCTTTCACTTGGTTTTTCTTCTCCTTTTTCCTCCTCCCTTGTGCGCCTCACTCTCTAGGTCTCTTCCTTGTTTTAGGCCAGAAATGAAGTCAGTTTAGGGTGGAGAAGAATGAGGCATGACATATATATATATATAAGGAGAAGTAAAATTGTTCTAAAGAAATTCCATGTACATCCCGTAAACTTGGCATTTTCGTTTCCAATTCGTTTTAGCTCCTTTTTTAGAACTATGCTTTCCATCATAAAATTTAGGTTCTCAATCTTACAAAATACCTTTAGAATCACTCAATTTAGAGTTAAAATCTTCTCGATCGAAAGGGTCAAAATTTAGGTCAACTGACATTATAAAAAATACACTTGAAGAGTTTTAACTGCCCCAAAGCTTCTCATGATTCTTAGGGCCTTTGAGAACTTTGAAGAGCTCTATTTTCCATTTAAAAAGCTCTTTATGAGTATTTTAAAAATTGCCCAAGATTACAAAAATGCAATTACATTACGTAACAATTTCGTTAAATTTTGTATGGTTATTTTAGCTTTTGTTTTAGGGCATCTTTGGCCTCCTATTTTCATTACTAAATGTCTAGATCATTATTCTAATTTTTTTAGACCTCTACCAATTTATTTTAGAGGACTTACTTTTAAAACGTATCCTTTTCCATCGTTTTTATGAAAACTGAACATTACAGTTTATACTGTCCAGTTTTGGTTTTTTATATTTTTAAAGGGCCAAACAAACTCATTTACACATGAAATTTTACAAAAATATAGTCTACATTCTAAGCTTTACATAGCCACTGAGTTTACACAAACCAAAGTTGTGTAATTCAAATTATGATTTTTTAAAATTTAGCCCCTTTTATGTGCCAAAGTTGTGAAAATGAGAATATATTGTAATACACGAGTTTCATGCCTTTTCTTGTGATATTCTAAGTATAACAAACTTTTTTGACATGAATTTGAAGGCTAATATGATGAGAATATTTATTTGTACATAATTGAATTATTTAAGGCCTTCAATGATGGATAAATCCACTGCCAAAGGCGTGACTTTCATTAAATGTTGTTAAATGAGGGGTAAAGGTTGAGATTTCTATGTAACTTGTGATGGTATGACAAGGAACACCAAAAGGGAATTTGATTTTGACCAAAACATGATGGGAACAGAGGTTTTGGGGTATAGAGATTAAGATGGAACCAAGAAAATCCATTAAAAAGTTATAAGATGCAAAATACTACAATTAGGGTTTTGATTTCACCTTAAGAGTTGAAACTATGGAAGGGCATTTCAAGTCATATGAAATCATAATTAAACTAGAAAGAAGCTAAGGTATATCCATAGGTGCCAAAAATCCCAAGAAGAATCATAAAACTTCCATGGCCCTCCATTGAGTGATAGGTTCAGCCATGAAAAAGAATTAGTACCTAGGAAGAGTTTTCAAGGATTTCAAGGTTGTCGATTGTCTAGATATGAATTATAAATACTAATAGAACTATTGGTTTCAATTTAGAAGTCTTATTTTGAAAGATAAAATTTTAAGGTTCAATTATGCCTAACGAAGCAACTTGGTACTAGTATCTTTAAATCAAATTTATGATGACTTTAATGAGTTCTAATAGAGTCATATTGTCATACCATTAAAGAATGTGGACACATTTCATAACATATTCCTTATATGACAATTTCTTATATTAAGAACTTTAGGCAGTGGATATTACTGTTATTAAAGCATCAATTACTCTAAATGTGCATAAATAATTATTCTCATCATAGAAATCTTCAAATTCATACCAAATAAGTTTGCTAGGATTATGATATCACAATAAGAAGCTTAAAATTCAAATATGGCCTCATGTGCATGAATTCACAACTTTAGCACATATTGGATATCAAGCTTTAAAAGATCATATCTTAGGCTACTAAATACCAATTTGTGCAAATTAGGTGTCTATAGAAAGTTTAAGATGTGACCTATATGTTGTAAAAATTTCAAATATAAATGAATCCATTTGACTCACTAAAATCTATGGAGATTAGAGACTACTATAGTGAACAACCATAACCAAACTCTAAACTTTAGAAATGCATATATTTGGCTACACAACTTTGATTTATACAAAGTTGGTGGCTATGAAAAGTTTATAATTCCAAACATATGCTTGTAAAATTTTATGAGTATTGGAGTTCATTTGGCCCTTCAAATATATAAAGTATCAAAACTAACCAAATGAATGGTACTAGAGACTAATCTGTATAATTTAGGTAGATTTGGAAATTCATAATATATTCTATAGAACTTCAAAAATTATGTTCTTTAGCTTTGTAGAAAGCTCTAGATGAGATCTAAATCTCTACCAAATTTTAGCCAAAAATTAGTTCATTTTTTTTATTTTTGATTCAAGGGTAAATTATAGCTTAAAGAATGCCATTTTTGGTTTCAAGTCGTTCATTTTGTGTCATTTTCTGCCAACGCTCCATTTGAGCACGATTTAAATGTCAAACACAATATGTATAATTGATCCAACATGTCTTACAAGTCATACAACTCAAAATCATTATCCAAGTTGCCAAAATACATATAACTTGTGTAACATTAGGTTCTCTAAAAATGAGAGAAAACGTGAGAAACGTAATGTATGATTTCTCTGTAAACGAATGAAACTCATGAGATACAAAAAGAAGTCCCTTAAAATGATGTAGTTAAGGTCCCAAAAAATTTTGAAAGCATTCTAGACTCATAAAAATGAGAATCCCAAGCTCAAACGAAAAGAAAAATAGAGCTAGAATGAAGAAACAAAATTGTGAGAAAAACAAACGAAACGTAATGGCATTTTCGTAAATAAGTGTAACTTTTGGAAAAACATATAGGAGGGCTTTTTAAATGAAATTTTTAAGTTGCTCAGGGTTCTCAAAGGCCCTAAAAACCATAGAAAGCCTCGAGACAGTTAAATCCTCTGTGGTGGACGTTTTCCAATGTCAATTGACTCAAACTTTGACCGATTCGTTCAGTAAGGTTTTAGCTCCAAATTAAGTGATTCTAAAGTCATTTTATTAAATTAGGAACCTAAATTTTATAATGGAAAAGAAGGTTCTAAAAAAGGAGCTAAAATAAAACTGAAATGAAATTGCTATTACGGAAGGACAAAATTGAAAATTTTGAAAACGTGTGTTTCTAGAAGCTCCCACACACTTCTCCTTTCTTCTCCCATCTTCTTAAGCACGAAATTTCTGCCCAAAATACAGAATATGATTTGCTGTCTTAGGCTCACAAGAAGGGGAAGAAAAGGAGGAGAAAAATCAAGAAAAAGGTATAGATTCTTGGTAGTTTTCTATGCTTTCTTCCATCCAAACCTCCTCTCCTCCATTCTCCTTTATTTTTTTTGATTAAAATGAAGTTTTCAAATCTATTTTAAGGGAGATATTAAAGGAAATTTCGGATTCAAAGAGAGGATATTAGAGAAAGCAAGATTCAAGTGAGAAAAAGCAAGAAAACAAGGTAATTTCTTCTTCCATTGTTGATATCTCTTCCTTCCCTTCCTCCACCATTTTGCCCCACTCAAGAAACCCTAGGAAGTTTTGATTTCTTGGCAGAACCAAGGGTGATTCTTAGGAAAAAGGGTGTAGAGATTAAGAATATGCAAAATTGAATTAACAAAAAGCCATTAGATTTTAAGATGCAATTTTTAGGGTTTCAATTGTACCTTATAAAATCTAACTTGGTACAATGATTCCTATACTTAAATAAGAGTTTAAAGGAGTTCCTAAGATCCCTAAGATGCTCTCTATGTGCATCTTCCCTTGAGAAAACAAAGAAAGCTCAATGGAATGCAATATTCTTTATTGTCTTCGCCAAGAACGATTTCCATAGCCAGGAAGAGTTTTAAATTTTTCTAAGCCCATTTTTGAGTCATATATGATGAATAAATATGAGAGGAAGCCTTGGGAAAAATTTATGAAGTATAGAAAGTGAGATGGTGCTTTAAGTTCCATATTATGACCTAAAGAAGTAACATGTAGCTAGGCTCTTGGTTTTGATTATGTGATGACTCTAAGAGGCTTAAAAGGAGTCAAGAATCATATTTGAAAGAAAAGAATGGAGCCTAAAGTTTATTTGAGGGATGTTACTTCATTAGGTGTAATTATAGAACTATAATGCGGTTATAAGCCAAGCTAGTGTCTAAATGAGTGTGTGGCCTTAGAATTGAGTTCATGAACCTAATTGGCTTTCCATAAATTGTGTTTAGGCCAAGAGAAAACTTTCTGACACTTTTATGTGTGTGTGGTTGAAAAGAGGAGCTTAGATTCAAAGGAAAAAGTGTGTAATTGTGTACAAGGTAGCACTCTCCACCTTCTCTCATGCATGGATGTGTGCTTAACTTGTCTTGAATGTATATATGTGTATTTTTAAGCTATGAAAAGTGTTCTAGCATGACTTTAACTCCATGGTGCCATGATGTTACAATATACTCTTATATGATATTTTTGATGTGTGCTTGGGTTTGCTTGAGTGTGGTGAGGCTAAGAACCCTTAGCCATGGTGATGATAAGCCAAGAACTCTTGAGATTGGTTGAGACAAAGCAAAGAGTCTCCCAAAAGTAAGACGGGCTCCCAAGAGTATGGTTGAGTCCAAGAATCTCTTAAAGAATGGGTAAGGCAAGTCCAATATCCATAAGAAATTGGGTGAGGCCAATCCATTTAGTTAGCAAACTTTTGTATGCTATGTATGACGTTCTCAAATGATGAAAATGCTTCTTGAATATTTATGCATGTCAACATAACCATACATGCATTTATAAGACTTGTTTGTATCCATTATGTATGATTGAATGGAAGATGAGCTATTGGGATTCTTTGAATCTCATCCCCTCCTCTCCAATGTTCTAACATGCTAGGTGGACTAAGAGAGCAAGGTAATAGAAGCCAACGACCTTGAGGATGAGAGGATGGCAATAAAGTACTTGAATTTTGTTACTTTGAAACCATACAATTGGAAAATGATATAATCCATGGATGTATATGTATCGTGATGTCATAAACACATGTAATTATGATACCATGTCATGTATGAATGAGAGAATATGTTATATGACCATTAGAATGTGTTTTGAACATGTTTTGGCAAAAGAGATTCTTGGATGACATTATGAAATGTCTATAAGTGTGGATAAGATGGCCAAAACGAGATGCATGAGGGTTAGGACCATTTGGACAGCTCACACATGTTGATAAGATGGCTATGTCACTTTTTATCTAAATGAGCTCTTCTTGATATGAGATTTGGTATGTAAATAGAGCTTGTTAAAATCTTTTTGAAAAGCTAAAGAACAGAATTGTTGGAGGTCTACAGAATACTTGATTAATTTTCAAAGTTGGCAAATTTTCTAGTTTTGGTCATGTCACTGTTTACTCAGGTCCGAAAATAAAATCTGTCACACAGGGCTCAAATGATGTCCAATTGCCATGAAATTTTATACAAAGAAACTAGACATTTCTAGTGACTTATACCAACTAGAAACATTTCATTTAGAGGTCTAAAAAGAGAGATATGAATTTTTAAAAATTCTATCCAGTATCAGGAACTTCACCCAACCTCGGTTACTATTTGATTAGATTTTAAGGGCTGGGTGTACTTGAGCTGGTTTGGAGTTATTTTTTTACTCTAGATAACATCCACATATTTCTATATTGGTATCATTTATATGGATTGGATTTTTTTGGAATTAATTATACATTTTCAAAGTTTTCTACAAAAATTTGTGACAGCACCAATGGACAGTTTGACCTCTAGAATTTTTTGAATGTTAAACATTCTCTGTGATAGACGGTATGGTCTGGACATATTTTTAGTATGAAGTAGAAATATATATCTTTCTAGAATGGCTAAGAATGCATGATTTTAATTTTTCTAGAATTAGTTATGATTTTCTAAAATTTGGTCAGAAAAGAGCCAAATTTGGCCAAAAATGGATATGAATATTTCATACTTCCCTTCGTGATTCTTAAGGTGTAGGCCACTTTTGATGATGCAAATGAGTTGTATTTATGTAATTAAATATGAGAATGTATTTTATAAGCTCATATGGTCCACATGACATCGAATGAAATTTTCCTACACGATGCAATGCAAGAAAATATATTATTTTAATGGATTTTTCATACTTCCTTCATGGAATGTATCATATAAGCATGCAAATGTGTTAGAAATGAGCTATAAATATAAGGTGTTACAACTTGGAACTGATAGGGTCAAATTGCACATTATTACATATTTATATCCAAAAATGGTTTATATATCAATGTCTCATACTCTTGGGTGTGTGGGAATAATTACATCTCATAATATATGCATATATCATTACATGTTCAAGAATATACATAAAAATCACACTAGTGTCAAAGTAGTACTTTTCATACTCTTTACTCAGCATCTTTGCCTTCATGAAAATTTCCTAGACATGGGTAAGGAAAATATAGTAAGAGATGAGATTCAAAGAATCTCAATAGCTCATTCATCATTCAAATACACATATAAGGCATTTTCAAAATCAAAGAAAGCAAGTATGCATATTAAAAATGAAGTATCAATAACATTTATACATTAGGGATCTCATAACTCCATTAAGAACAAGAACAAGTTCTAAAGACTTTTGACTTAGCCTCACTCACATTTGAGGCTTTTTGGCTTTGTCTCACCCATATTTAGGAACTTTTGGCCTTAACTAACTCATTTTTTGTATAACTTCACCTATTCAAGAGCCAAACCAATTCCAAATGCAATTAAATATCATGCAATTGCATATGATGATCAACCAATTAATACTACATATAATTTACCAGTAAGGCATAAAAGCAATCCAAGACCAATCAAACAACCAACATACATATGCAAGAATAGATGAAGATCTACTTTAACATAAGAAATCAAGTTAATTCCTTTTTGCTTCTTAGATTTGTTTCTTGGCCTCACACTTAGACTTGAGTGGAGCTTCATTTGCTTGACCTAAACATATCAAATGAAGTACAAAATTATCAATGGAATCATATTTGTACTCATTTAAGCCTTATGCAAGTCAATTAGACCATTAAGTTATCATATGGTTCAATTAAGGGTATAATGAAGTAACTTTTATAGTTTAATATCTTGGCTTCAAAACCTCACCCAAAATGAGTCATAGGACTCTGTTAGAACTCATTAGAGTTATCACAAACTTAATTCAAGGAGTCTAGTACCAAGTTGCTTCTTTATACATAATTGAACCCTAAATTTTAACTTTTCAAATTGAGGCTTATAGATTTAAAGCAATGGTTTTTTTGGAGTTTATAATTCACATCTAGACCATTTATACTATTAGAATCAAAGAAAACTCTCCTTAGATATCAATTGTTGTCCTAGGTCGAGGTATGCAACCTAATAGGCTTCCATGGAGCTTTTATTGCATTCGTAGGGGAATTGGCACCTATGGAAGTTCCTTAGCTTCTTTTTAACTCAATTATGCTCTTACATAAGTTGAAATACCATTTTAAAACTTCTAAGGTGCAATCATAACCCTAGGTACCAAAACTTACATTCTTTTGCTTCTTACTTGCTTCCAATTGCATTATCATAATCTCCATGCATTAAAACCTTATTTCCCATCAAGTTTAAGCCAAAATCATACCCCTTCTAATCTACCCTTAGTTAAGTTGAAATAAAGAGAAGCATGAACACAAAGGAAAAGCTAGTTTTTATTATGGCACCATACCTTGTTTAAATCCTTGTCTAGTGAGAATTTTTATAGTGCAATTAGTTGCTTTAAAATCCTTTCCTTCAAGTGGTCAACCATTAAACTCATCTTTTCATGAAGCTAAGACCATCATTAGAAAGAGCAAGAAGAGGAGAGCAAGGTTTTTAACTAAAGGAACATGAAATTATGCAAGTTTCTAGCCTTTTTAGCTTCATCTTTATCTTTCTCTCTTTCTATATTTAGGACACCAAGGCTGCTATGAGGAGGTGGCATGGCTATATATGAGGTGGAGGAAGGGTTTTATAATAAATTTCAAAATTCCTGTTATACCTCTTCACTTCCGTTCCTCCATTTGAACTCATTTTAGAAACCATTTTTTCCATCATAAAATTTAGTCTCTTAGTTTATTAAAAATATTTTATTTTAAATTTATGTGATTTAAAATCTTATCAAATCGCTTGGTCAAAATTCAAGTTAACTGACAACCTCAATTGTACATTGGAAGGGTTTTAATTATTCTAATGATTTTTGGGCCTTTGAAAACCCTAGTGAGCTTAATTTTATTATTTAAAACTTTTTCCTTTAAGTTTTTCAAAAGTTGCTCAAAATTATGATTTTGTTACTATGATATCAGTTTATTTCGTTTAGTCATTTTGACTTTGATTTCTAGCCATCCTTGGTTTCCTAACCTCATTTCTAAATGTCTATCTAGCATTCAAGGATTACTTTGCTTCTATTCATTTTTCTTTGAGGTCCTCTCTCATTAACCGTATGATTCAATTTTTGGTTTCTCTTAATTCATACTATCCTTTTCTAGGCTCATGACCTCGCTTAAATAATTCATTCCACTCTGTAGGAACTATTTTGAATTTCTAAATCATAGAATATTATACATATTACTTATGTTGAGTGAGGTTTTGGAGCCAATAAATTAATTTATAAGAGTTACTTCATAATGCCATTTAAGTGAGCCATATGTGTGTCTAAAGTCTTAATTGACTTGTATAAAGCTAGTATGAGTATAGGCATACTTCCATTGTTAATTGTGTACTTCATTTAATGTGTCTAAGTCAGGAAAGTGAATTTCCATTCAAGTGTGAGTATAGGGCCATGGATCAAAAGAGAGAAACCAAGGGGAATTTATTGAATCCTTTGAGTCAAGGTAGCTTTTATTTTATTTTTGTGTATGTATGCTTAGTTTACTTTAGTATCTTAGATTGCTTATATGTAATGGTTGCCAATTATTTATATTATTGATTATTTGATGATTATATGCAATTGCATGGCATTTGATTGCATTTAGAATTATTTTGGCTCTTGAATGAGTAATGTTATGCCAAAAGTCCTTTGAAATGGGTGAGTAAGGCCAAAAGTCCCTAAATATGGATGAGACTAAGCTAAAAATTTCAATTGTGAGTGAGGCTAAGTCAAAAGTTCCTAAAAAAAAGTGAGGATAAACTAAAAGTTTCTAATTATTGGATGAGGCTAGACTAAAAGTCCTTAGAGTATAAGATTGCTCTTGATAGAGCCATGGGATCCCTAATGCATGAATATAAATAATATATGGTTATATGATATGCATGCTTACATTCTTTGAACTTAAGTAAGCCATATATGTATGCTTGAATATTGGATTAACTATTGAGATTTTTTGAATCTCACTTTTTCTCTATTTCTATTAACTATGACTAGATGGCTCTTAAGGGAGGAAGAATAATGATCAAAAGGCCTAAGAAAAGTTACTTTGATAATAGAATTTGTTTTAAGGCATATTCTTAAATGTATGAAAATATATTTGTGTATTTTAATGTATGTTAATGCAAACATGTTTAAAAGTACTAGATTATGATGTAGAAACAAATTATGGGTTGTAACATGTAATATTATAGAAATTGGTACATTGAGTTCTTGAATATGCATATGTAATTTTGGATGTAGGTAGATGATTTTGAGTTGTATGGCAATTATAACATGACCAACCAAACATGATATAATTGTGGATTAAAATTTTCTCGAAGGAAGAAATGGCATTTTGGAGTTCAATTGGTACTAATTAGAACCAACATATGGTTCATTTAAGCTATAAAATAACCTTCCAACCTTGACAACCCAAATAAGTGAGTCTTAAGCTAAAATTTGGCAGGCAATTAGAAGACACTGAGAACCTTTCACATAACTAAAGAATATAATTTTTGGAGCTCTATAGAATATCTTATCAATTTTTTAATTTGGCTATTTCATGCAAAAAAATTTGGATATTGTTCATATAGTGGAAATTCAGATTTTATAACTTTTGAGGAACCAAATGGACTCATTTTAACTTGAAATTTTTACAATAGATAACTCTCATTATAATATTTTTAGAAACACCTAATTTACATTAATCAGAGTTATATAACTCAAGCTATGATTTATCAAAGTTTGGTCTCTATTATGTGATTTAAGACCTAAAATGCACATTTAGCCAAACCTATGAATTTGATGCCTCTTTATGTGATATTTTAAGCACAATAAAATGGTTTAGCATGATTTTGGGAAATGAATTGATCAAAATTCTCACTTATGCATAAAATGTGCAATTTAAGACTTTTAATAATGAAAAATTTTGTTGCCAAAAATGTAAATATGAGTATTTGTTGTGAAAGAGGAATATAGTATAAATTAATGTATAATCTTTAATGGTATGACAATGGGTCACTCCCAACATTTCCATTTTTGCACATGTGATATCTGTGCACTAAAAATCAATGCAAATAATAAAACTTTAGTACATACATATCACATAAAATGGTAGGAGCCATTTACCTAATCTTTCATATAACTAATAGTATTGATTTGATGTCAAAACAACTTGAGTCCATAATAGATCACTTCCAACATCTCCATTTTCTCACAAGTGATAGCCATAAAGTGAAAATCAGTCCAAAGGATGACATTTGAGCATGAACACACATCAAAATAAAGGGAAATACTTATCTAACAACTCCACTAGACTACAAGGTTGAAAATTAAGCAAGGAAGCATCAAAATCCTTAATTTTCAACACCTAGGGTTTGATTAAAAACCTCCAAATGAGAAACCAATTGGACAAAATGAAGAGAAAGATGAGATGATTAACTTTTATATCACTTACCTTAGTTAAATCTTCCTATAGATGTGTAGATTAAAGCCCAGAAGTTAAAAACCCTAGCCTTTCCTCCTTTTGTGTGTTTTTCTTCTCTCCCTTGGTTGCCCAATGTAACATTATAATTTCTAGCTCATTTCATGCTATATCTATGCTTCCCATTATGTATCTCATGGAAGAACCAAGAAAATAACATAAAAATAATGAATATTTTTGCATTGCGCCGCGTATGAAAATTTCATCCGGTGTCACGTGAACCATGTGAGCTCATACAACACATTCTCATATTTAATTACATGACTACAACTTATTTCCATCATCAAATATACCTTACATTTTGTGGAAGTCAATTGGAAGCATAAAATATACATATTCATTTTCGGCCATAATTTGCTCATTTCTGTCACAAAGTTTGAAAAAACATAACTAATTCTAGAAAAATCAAAATTAGGCATTCTTGACCATTCTGGAATGATATACATGTCTACGTAATGCTAAAAATATTTCTAGACCACGACAACTAACATAGAGAATGTTTGACATTCAAAATGGTCTAGAGGTCAGGCTGTTCACTGGTGCTGTCACAAAATTCTACAATAAATTTAAAAAATATCCAATTAATTCCACAAAAATTCAATCTATGCAAATGATACCAATATAAAAATCTGTGGATGTTATTTATAGGAGAAAAATAACTCTAGACCCATTTATGCACGTCAAGACCTCAAAACTCAATCAAACAATAACTAAGGTCTACTGAAGTTTCTGATACTAGACAAATTCTTTGCAAATTCATATCTCCCTCTCTAAATATCCAAATGAGGTGCTTCTAATATAGGTCACTTGGAATGTCTAGTTTCTCTATATAAAATTTCATGACAATTGGATATCATTTGAGCCCTGTGTGATAGATTCCATTTTCAGACCTGAGTGAACAGTGATATGACCAAAACCAGAATTTTTGCCAACTTTGAAAATTCATCAAATATTCTATAAACCTCTAAAAATTTTGTTATTTAGCTTTCCAAAAATCTCTCAACAAGCTCTAGTTTCATGCCAAATCTAATATCAAGAAGAGCTTATTTGGATAAAAAGTGATATAGGGTTCCATTATAGTCAATTTTGGCTCTATATAGGATACCAAAATGTCCAAATGGCTTTCTTTAGGGTTTGGTACCTCTTGGGCAAGTCTAAAACCATAATTAGAACTTGTGTGAGCTACCCAAATGGTACCAAATCTCATGTATCTCATTTTAGCCATCGCACACACATTTATACACAATTCCATAACACTATTCAAGAAGCTACAATGCCAGAACATGCTCAAATTGCATTCTAGTAGTCACATAACACATTCTCCCATTTATACATGATGCATTATCATAATTACATGCATTTATAATATCATAATACATATACATCAATTGGTTACATTTTTTTCCATTTTTATGGCATTAAAGTAATAAAATACATGTTCTTGGATGTCATACTCTCATCTTCAAGGTGGTTGGCTTCCATTACCTTGTCCACTTGGTCCACCTAGCATGTTAGATCATTGGATAGGAGGAGATAAAATTCAAAGAATCCCAATAGTTCATCTCCCATTCAATCATACATAATGGATGCAAAATAAGTCTCATAAATACATGCATGGTATGTAGACATGTGTAATCATTCAAGGAGCATTCTTAGCATTTGAAAAAGTCACATATAGCATACAAAGGCTTGCCAAGCAAGTGGATTGGCCTCACCTAATTTCTTATGGATGTTAGACTTGCCTCACCCATTCTTTAAGAGATTCTTGGACTCAACCATACTCTTGGGAATCTATCTCACTTTTGGGAGACTTTTTACTTTGTCTCAACCAATCTTAAGGGTTCTTGGCTCATCCTCACTATGGCTAAGGGTTCTTGGCCTCACCATACTCAAGAAAATCTAAACACACATCATAAACATCATATGAAAGCATATTGTAACATCATGGCACTATGAAATCAAAGTCATGCTATAACACTTTTCATGGCTCAAAAATACACATACACACACTCAAAGACAAGTAAAGCAACAATCATACATGAGAGAAGGAAGAGTGAGCTACCTTGGATACAATTACATACTTTTTCTCTTGAATCCAAGCTTCCTCTTTCGACCACACACACACACAAAAGTGTGGGGATGATTTCTGTTGGCCTAAACACAATTTATAAAAGCCAATTAGGTTCATGGAATTAATTCTAAGGCCACACAACTTGCTTGGATACTAGCTTGGTCTATAAACCTCATTGTGGTTCCATAATTGCACCTAATGAAGCAACACCCCTTAACTAAATTCTAGGCTCCATTCTTTCCTTTCAAATATGATTCTTGACTCTTTTTAGGCCTCTTGGAGTCATTACACAATTAAAATAAAGACCCTAACTACATGTTGCTTCTTTAGGTCATATTATGGAACATAAAGCACCATCTCACTTTTTATGCTTCCTAAATTTTTTCCAAGGCTTTCTCTCATATTCATTCATCATATGTGACTCAAAAATAGGCTTAAAAAAATTTAAAACTCTCCCTAGCTACTCAAACCCCTTTAGGCTGAGGCTATGGAGGAGTTAAGGCTTCATGGACTTTGCTTTGTTTTCTCAAGGGGAGATGCATGTGGGGAGCCTCTTAGGGATCTTAGGAGCTCAATTAAACTCTTATTTAGGCCTAGAAATCATTGTACAAAATCATATTTTAGAAGGTGCACATGAAACCCTAGAAATTGCATCTTGAAATTCTATGGTTTTTTGTTAATTCCCTTTGCATATTCTTAATCTCCACATACTTTCTCCTTAGAATCACGCTTGGTTCTACTTAAAAATCAAACCCTCCTAGGGTTTCTTAGGTTAAGCGAAATGGAGAAAGGAGAGGAGCAAAAGGTAGCAACCATGGGAGAAGAAATTACCTTATTTTCTTACTTTTTCTCACTTTAATCTTATGTTTTTTAAGCTCCTCTCTTCAAATCCGAAATTTTCCCTTAATATCTCCCTTAAAATAGATTTCTAAACTACATTTTAATGAAAGGAAAGAAAGGAAAATGAAGGAGAGGAGGTTTGGATGGAAAAAAGCATGAAAAACTACCAAGAAACCCTACCTTAAAGCTTGAATTTCTTCTCCTCTTCTTCTTCCCTTGGTGCACCAATCCCCTAGGGTTTCTTCTCTGAATTTGGGCAGAACAATATGAAGTTATGTGAGTGTGAGAGTGAGGTGCCAACTATTTATAGGGGAAGGAAGAAACACTTTTCAAAAATTTCTATTTTTCCCTTCGTTCTTAGCATTTTTGTTTCTCCTTTGTTTTAGCTCCTTTTTTATAACCATATTTTCCATTATAAAATTTAGGTTTCTAATTTAGTAAAATGACTTTGAAATCACTCAAATCAGAGCTAAAACCTTCCTAAATAGATCTGTCAAAGTTCGGGTACACCAATATTGGAAAACGTTCATTGGAGGGGATTTAACTGTCCCAGGGCTTCCCATGATTTTCAAGGCCTCTGAGAACCCTAGAGAACTCGAAAATTTCATTAAAAAAGCCCTCCTATGTGAATTCCAAAAATTGCTCAAAATTACGAAAATGCCATTTTATTTCGTAAGATTTTCGTCAAAATTTATTTCTTCATTCTAGCTCCATTTTTCTTTCCATTTGAGGCTAGGATTCTTATTTTTAGGAGTCTAGAATATTACTTAAATTTTTTGGGACCTTAACTAATTCATTTTAGGGGACTTGCATTGAAAACGTGCATGTTTCTGTCGTTTAACAAAAACCAAACATTACACCTAAAGTGTGTCTTGTTGAAGAAGTGGAGTGGGCAGCATTAATATTAGGGTTTAGTTGGAATCTGGTTAACCTAGGGGGCATTTTTGTCTAATTATGTTAATATATGAGTGTTAGGCAATGGCTAAATTAGTCTAATTGACCTGTCTCTATTAAAATTTAAATTAGGCTCCTAAAAGTATTCATAGTGTAATTAACTTCATTATAGAGCTCAAATTAAATTTTCATCTCCATTAATAAATTTTTACCTAAAAAAAATTTAAATTGACAATTATATTTATTTTTCATCAAAAATTACCAAATGATTTTATTTGCCTCAAAATGCCCAAAATAATCATTTTCCTTAAAAATTTCTATTTTTCAAAATTTTCCTTAATTCTCCATAATTCCACTTAATTAATTTCAAGATGTTACATTAAGTGTATATATGCTTGTGTGCTATGACATGTTATATGATGCTATACTTTCATGTTTGAGCTATTTCGATGCAACGTGCTTGGTATAGTATATGTTATAGTATTAATGATGCCTAGAAAGGGAATTGAGCAAAATAATTCTCCCTTAAGTGAAGCCTAATTTATTTATATTTTAAGAATTATGGCCATTAACTAATTCAACAAGTATGTATATGCTAACCTTAGTATTTCATGAGTCGTATTGTATGTGCATTGTGTTCCTTATACTTGGGTGACTTGATGTATACATTGAATGTGGAGCATGCTATTGAGATTCCTATTAGAATCTCACTCCCCTTTCCATTTCCCATTAACCCATGGTAGGTTAAGAAAAGAAAAACACTAAAAGGAAGCAGAGATGCTTAGGGAAGCGATTAAATAGGAGAAGAGAATATATCATGTTATTAGTTCTATAATGACATATTCATGTTTATCAGATGTATAAAATGAAATCTTTGGTATGATTGTAATGTATTAGAAAGTTATGTGTACCTCTATGTTGTACTATATATTGTATGATAAGTGTAACACCCCGAAATTTATTAATAATAATTATGGTGAATTAAGGAATTAATACAAGATTTTGGGAAAAATAAAGAAAATAAGGTTTGTAAAGAAATGGATCTATTTTAAACATTTCAAGCTAATAATCATGTTTAGTTATTGTTGGGTGAAGATATATTAATTATGGTTATAGGTTTAATTAGGGAATTAACTAAGGGGAGATGGACATTTAATTTGGGCCTTATGATCAATTTATTTGTGCCATAAGCTAAATAAGAAAGCCCACTCCTAGTTTGTAAGAAGGTTTAATCTCATTTCTTAAAAGCCCAACTCTTATTTCATCAAGTAAAGCCTT